>OX328099.1:53933956-54533956 GCA_946811185.2 Hippopus hippopus
GTTGGTGTTTGTTATAAATGTTCCTTTTAAGGACTGTTTGATCTCAGGTCTTCCAGGGTGTTTATAATAATTGTTATTATTATATTAATGTGCAATGCTCATCTTTCAGTCGAACACAGTCTTGTACCGCTTTTCAAATAAATGTTGAATATCAGCAGACTTTATTTACTCCCTTTGTTTTTTATTAGGACTACATACATGTATGTTATCCTGTATACATACGGCAGAGCAACATGAGCCTGCGAAGTACAGACAATGTTCAACTCTATTCCAAACGACAAAATGCGAAATTGGTCCAAAATTGAAAGCACAAATTTGCAGACGACAAATTAAATTTGATATAATTGATGAATTATATCTTTGAAGTGTAGAAAACATTATGGGGAAAAAGAGGAAATGCTAGTTACCAGCATGTCCTCACTTTCTCCATACTGTTTTCAATAGCCTTTTTCTCAGGATCTTTAAAATACGGGATGGTTTTGTAAATGGTTAAAAGGTCCAGTAGCGGCTAAATGTAAACAACGCGGGTGTTACAACGTATTTACATTTAAATCGTGCCATTTAAAAGTATGAAAACTATTGTGAAGATGACAATGTTATTGTACGCTTAGTCGCTAAAAAAAAAAACTTTAAGAATATGTCAATAGTTGCCTGGCCGCTCTACCTTTTGTTTACCTTTTACCCGGTTTTGAAATCATTTTTCTGCTATCGACTATCATTTGGACCGACCACACAAGAACAGATTGTCATCTTCACAATAATTTCAATACTTTTAAAAGGTATGATTTATATTCATTGCACTTTTACACTCTCCGTTGTTTACTTTTGACCTCTACTGTGCCTTTAATCGTTTGAATACAAAAGGGTTTTAAATCAAGGGTTACATCAGGCATATGTTACGAATACATAATGGTTATATTAACGTGAAGCTGCATATAAAGAACTCGAGCCTGTATTTGTGAACGTGATAAAGCTGTCAATATACATGTAGTAAACATCTTAACAACAGTGTATTACAGCATTATCTTCCGCTCGGTGGCATTTTTCAAATACATACCTATCTGATTTGGGTATGCTGGGTACAGAACCGGACTACTTTTCTAGACGGCAATCGATGCACCAACTTTCAAAATCAAATATACGCTTACTCACTAGAAACTCTACCTGGTACGATTCATCTGGCAGTGGAGAGCTAGCTTATAACTTAGGCATCAGACTTTCTGGGCTAGGGGCCAACGGCGCCTATCCTCAGTAACCACGTTTCAGACTTTAGCACGAAGCTGCAACCACTCTGAACATCATGTATAAATGCGCGCTATTCGCTGTCTCTGAATTGCTGGAACTGCAACTGCCGTTTCTGATCTTGAAACGACACACCCTTCAAAACCGCCATACACCATACGAGTTATTCATCCGTGATGTAAAATAGAAATGGAAAGAGGGTGGTCAGTGTCTAGATATACCGAGAAAGCGACAAAGAAAATATTTTAAAAGCAATAAAAGCAAAAGATTTTAACGGTGTTTGTTGCATGAAGACAGGGATCGTATATACACAGGGATAGGCAACGCAACTGGAGTTAAGACCAATTATCGATTTTTCACTGACTTACCTGTACGTCGTCCAATAATCCGTTGTCGTTCCTTGCGAGTTATTATCTTCCATTCAGATAATATAATTCCTTGCCGATTCCGACAATTTTTATATCCGCCAAAGAAGCGTTTAGTATGAAATGCGTTTTAATGTTTATGTCAATGTTTTTCTATTATTGTTTTTTTCAGTTAAAGTGTTATTTTTTTTATCTGAAAAATTTAAAGTGTCGACTAATTGGGCGTTTCAGATATACAGGTCATGTTGTCAGTCTTGATTTCACACGAAGTGTAAATTGTGAATGGAGATCAAAACGGCCCGGTGCCAAAACGACCCATTACCGAAACAACCCTCTTTTTCGTAGTAACTTAAAATATTTTCACATTTCTGCAGTGGATATCTATTGCAAACAATTCGGGAATTTCGGCGTTATAATAATTGAAATAACATTCTGCACGTTCTGTGCTGTCTGATCTTGATCTACTGTCTACAAAAAATCCTTGAGTCGCGTCTAGCAGTCCAAGGGTTTAAAAAAATCGCACGTATCTGGGCCTCTTCTCTAAATAGGTCAAACATTAACTCTTGAATCTTCAAGAGGACGGACCTTAACCCTTAGGCTGCTACGTGCGACTCACCGACCTTTTGCGAACAGCGTAGATCAAGATCAGACTGCACAGAACGTGCAGTCTGATCTTGGATCTACACTGTTCGATAAGGAGATATTATTCCCGAAAACATAGGTTTGAAATAACAATATTTGGGTTTTTACTATAGAATTGAAAATTTCATTTTAGTTATTGAGTAGGATAGGAGTTGAGACTGCTCAACAGTAACAGTATTTGTAGATGATAAATTAGTCCTTAACCTGCTTAAAAAGTGAAATAAAACTTTCAAGTCGATAGTAAAAGCCAAATTCTGCTATTTCAAAGGTATTTGTTGGAGAAACATATCTCCCTATCGGACAGTGTGGATCCAGGATCAGACTGCACGTTCTGTGCAGTCTGATCTTGATCCACATTGTCCGCAAAAAGTCTTTGAGTCGCACTTATAAGCCTAAAGGTTAAAAAATCTTACGTATCTGTGCCTCTGCTCTAAATACATTTAAGTCAAACATTAACTCCCTTTCAGAGAACAAAAAAATTAGACTTTTCAACAGTAACAGTATTTGCAGTTGATAAATAAAACGTGGCTTACATGATGGGATTTGTCTTTGAAAGAGCAGAAAAGTTCATGGAAAAAGGAGAAAATTCTGGTTACTAGCGTTTTCTCCTTTTCCCATGATGTGTTCCAAAGATTTGGTCCTCAAGGTCGAGTAAAGTGAAGAGTGAGGTGTATTTGACAAGTTTATTATCTCATTGTATGCACAATAGATATGAGCCATGCTCTGTAAAAAGGGGGCTTAATGCATCTGCAAAACAAGTAACGATTCATGTCAGCCTGCGCAGTCCGCGCAGGCTGACATGGCCCGAAACTTTTTGCTTTGTTTAAATTTTCAGCATGTCAAAAGACAAGTATACCTCATGATTCAGTTGGTTGTTAGACAAAATGGACTTTATGGATCCATAATCACATGATGACTTGCTTGGCAACATGTATCTGGGACATGCATTAAGCCCCCTTTTACCAGACCGTGGCTCATATGTACGTGTATGTCTATATTAAAGGTACTTCTGATTTTAATCTCTCAGTTTGCTGGGTCGATTTGCCGATTGGAGTGTCGTGGATGTTAACAATGAAAAAACACTTTTTTTAAAAGGAGGTAGATTATATTTATCATTATAAAACTATGTAAGAAAAATATCATAAATGATACTGATATCTGATGTACCGTTCGCAACCTCAAGAGAGAAGGTTTCTAAAATTGGTTTGCAGGTCTACGACGTTGAAAACACTTTTAGCATAAAAAAATGATATTTAATGACATATATGTGAAAATATCGTAGCAAAACGTACGGGCAAGTTTTTTATGTCGCAAGGTTTGTTCTGAAGAGCTGTCAGCCGCGAGATGAAATCAAAGGACTGAAAGTCGCGAAGAGCGAATTTGTCTAGCAGTATTTAGCAGTGATATTGAGAATTAAAGATAAGTTTTTCATTATATGAAATACATGTCTATGACATTGCTTGACGTATCAAACAGGGACAAGACAAATCAGAGTATGGCAGCCGAGCAAGCCAACTGTGGTTAGATTGCTTATTTGAAGTAAATTACCCAGCGAACCGCAAAGCCAGTCCTTCAGTCTGATGTGTTCTTTTACTGGTATCTCTCGAGAAATGACGTTATTAGCAAAATCTGAAAGTAGAATGCGTTTAATGCTCTTGCAGTTTTTGTTTCTAGTCAGAACGATCTCTAAACACCATACAAATCTGCCAAACAGTTGTCCTCAGGTGTAACTATTCAAAATTGATTGATTGATTCCATGTTGTTTAACGGCGTTTTCAACATTATTTAACTTCTATCATCATACTTTCCTGTAGGTTCTGTTACCAGTACTTCGCACAACATGCTTTCCAAGCCTCTGGCTGCTTTCAAACATAACCATCGTCAAAAGAATGATCAATGGTGAGAAAGGAATGATTCTTGTTGCAAAACTATTCAAATCAGAGTTTGACCTGAAAAGAAAGTTGTGTCAGTACTAGTGTGAGAAAGCCAGGAAACACATGCGCTGGTGCACTGACTGCCGTGATATGACCCAAGCTGTTAAAACGGCGTTAAACCCCAATTCAATCAATCAATTAAATTAGAGTTAACTTTATCGCGAAAAGCTGTGTGGTAGGAGCTGCCGAAAGTATTAAATACGTTTACAAAAACAACTAAATGGGAGTAAACATTACTATAACTTTGTATTCTATTATGATAGTATCTAGGATACATGGCGCACAAGGAAAAGGTATATGGGTCGAGCTCTGGCAAAAGGGGTTTAATGCAGATGCAAAAAGGATGGACCCATGTCAGCCTGCGCAGTCCACGTAGGCTGACATTGGCCGAAAGTTTTGCTATCTTTAAATTTTTTTCTTCATGTCAAAAGACCATTCTACCACATGATTCAGTTGGTTGTTAAAAACTAAATATATTTAGATTTTATGGATCCGTAATTATAATTGGCCTGCAACGAAAAAGGGCATTCGGACATTTGCGTAAAGTGTCGTCTCGGATCAGCCTGCGCAGTCCGCGCAGGCTAACCCGAGAGGGCACTTTACAACTACATTAGATTTTGTGCTACAGTAGACTTGCGCAAAACAGAAAATTACATAAAAACGGAAAGTGCCATCTCGGTTTAGCCTGGGCGGACTGCGCAGGCTGATCCGAGACGACACTTTACGCCAATGTCCGAATGCCCCTTTTCGCGTGTTGCAGGCCATATAATGGCTTGCTTGGTACATAATGAATCACGGAGATGCATTAAACCCCCTTTTGCCAGAGCTCAACTCTTTATAACTTTATGTTGTGTCAGAACTACACAGACAAGGCGCTTTGCAACACTTTACAAGGACTTAAGGCGAATCCAGTGCCTTTATAGTTTTCCTTTGCGTTTGTCATGTTAGGTATGCCTGTTTGTAGCCATTGTTATTCTGTATTTTTCTGTATTGACCCTTTACCTCACAATTCAGTATTTTCACCACCCTAACAGAGAAGACTCTTTAATACATTGAGAAAAAAAAGGAGATTATGCTGGTGACTAGCATTTTTTTCTTTTCCACAATATTTTCTCTCCTATCAGACAAATTGAATCATTTGAGCCATTGTTAATTTGCCGCCTGCAATTACTTTCAATTTCGATGAGTCTGAATTTTATGGCCTGGTAAAAGGTAAATCATTTTTCGGTTCATCGTTACAGGAGAAGATGGAACATGTTCAATTATTGTCGGTTCTGTTCTTGCTGGTTGCTATACTCTACTATGGCAGTTTCCTGCGAAGGTCGATGCCTTCAGTTGTCACTGAAGAGCTGGGTACCAGCTATGACTTCATCGTCGTTGGTGGAGGCTCAGCAGGGGCCGTGGTTACCTCCCGGCTTTCAGAAGACCCGGATGTGACTGTTCTACTGTTAGAGGCTGGCGGCGACTATACAGAAAATAATACATACCACATACCACTTGAACTCTTTGACCTTCAAAAGACTGAGGCTGACTGGAAGTATTATACCGTTCCCCAAAAGAATGCCCTAAAAGGGTTTGTTGGACAAAAGTGTTATTGGCCTCGTGGAAAAGTTCTGGGTGGTTCTAGTATCTTTAACGCAATGCAGTATACACGTGGAAATAAACGAGACTTTGATGAATGGGAGGCCAATGGCTGCACTGGTTGGAGCTACAAAGATGTCCTTCCGTATTTTTTGAAATCTGAAGATATATTGATAGATGATTTGAAAGGATCAAAGTACCACAGTAGTGGAGGATACCTGGCTGTGAGCACAGGCGGTGTTCTTGACATCACTAATATGTGGATGAAAGCAGGGCAAGAAATAGGTTATGATATTGTCGATTATAATGGCGAAATCCAACAAGGGTTTAGCCAGATGCAACTGACTGTGAGGAAAGGCGTTCGAAGTAGTACATCTCTAGAGTTCTTGGGAAAAGGAGCAAAAGGAAGGGGCAATTTACACGTCAGTGTGAGAAGTCTCGCAACAAAAGTATCCATAGAGAACGGTAGAGCTACGGGAGTGTACTTCATAAAAAATAACAAGAAGTATTTTGTTCGGGCCAAGAAGGAAGTCATTATATCAGGTGGTGCAGTAAACTCGCCTCAGTTACTAATGCTGTCAGGTATTGGACCAAAGAAACATTTAGAAGAACTAGGTATACCTGTAAAGGCAGATTTACCAGTCGGCCAGAATCTACAAGACCACGGTCTACTTTTTGCTGTGACAAGTATCAAAGATGATGTTGCTATAACAGACTCTAAGATTAAAAGTTTAAAAACAAAGTTGCTGTATGAGCTGTTTGGTGGAGGCATTAAGTCGACGGCTGGTATAGATAATACTGCATTTTTTTGTTCCTATCCTACAGAAGACGAAGATTGCGCTGCCGATATACAATTTATGAATTATGGCGTGCACATTTTTAATAATGTCTTTGACTTGAAACCGGAAATTGCGAAAGAGTATCTTGGCACACCTACTTCAATTGGCTTTGTGACTGTCATGAGTCACCTTGATCCAAGGAGTGTGGGAACAATCAAGCTGAAATCTTCTGACCCTTTTGATTATCCATTAATCGATCCACAATACCTGACGGACCAGAGGGACGTTGATGCTTTTATTCGAGCTTTAAGGATTTGGGAAAAGTTTATTGAGTCCCCATCAATGCAAAAGATTGGCGCTACTGTTGAAGACATGAAATTATCATTCTGTTCTGATTTCAAGTTCCGTAGTGATGAATACTGGGAATGTTTTGTCCGTCATCTTGCTTATACCACCTATCATCCATCTGGCACGTGTAAAATGGGAAGAGCAGACGACAAAACAGCAGTTGTAGATCCAGAGCTGAGAGTTCGAGGCATCAAAGGTTTACGTGTTGTTGACGCGTCTATCATGCCGAATGTTACATCGGGTAACACAAACGCTCCTGTAATCATGATTGCCGAGAAAGCTGCTGATATGATACGAGGAATCGACTCTGTAGCTGATCTGAAAAACAGAGTATAATTTTAATTTCAGACGATGATTTGGGCCTATTTTTTACTTTACATCACCAACACCGAGTTTTCAGCTCTTTCGTGCATAGATATGCTGAAAATTATTTTCGTTTTCTACGATAATTTATCCATATGAAACATAAACTTTGTAGTATACATTAAATAAACCACGCATTCATCGTCCAAGGCTGCCACTTTTGTTGCATTCTGTAGTCGAAGAGCTTTTTTGGCTGTTGTTTACTACAGTCATAGTTCCTACGTCACATGTACATGTAGATATGCTGATTTTTGAAGACTACCATCTTCATCTAAGGTAATTTTTTGCTTCCGACAGGTTTTGCCTGAAAACAGCGTCATCATTTTTTTAATTGATGAAAACAAAATATTTTTGAGCTGAAATAGAAGGATCGTGCTAGGTTTATCACCGCTTCAACGTCCTACCTATTTGTACAATAACATAGCTAACATCATAGGTTTAACCTTTCCGGCGGCACATTTGAGGTTATTCATGAAAGATTTTCGGTAATATATTCACTAGTGACTGGAAATCAATATCCATTTCAGTTGAATTCGTGGAATATTTTATTGTGATAGTAGATGACAGTATTTGAGTTTAAATCACGCGACCAACCAATTCCATTTCTTTAAATGATAACGATTTCATGACAGTACTTAAAGGATTGAGGTACATAGGATGTAGGATGTAGATGTAGAATATTTAACCGGTACCTCACAACCCCAACGATTCGGACAAAGACAGCATGTGAAAACATTGTAGGGAAAAGGGAAAATGCTTGTAACTTGCATTTTCTCTTTAATTTCCAACAATGTAATCTACCCTTCAAAAACTTGTACAAAAATTAGTGGAAGATATATTTTTTCGTTTACAACTGCTTTCAATTTCGACCAGACTAAAACATGGTCGTCTGGTAAAGAATTAAGGGTTGCAACCCGTGTGGAAAGGATAGCGCTTGGTGATTCATAATGTCTGATACATTTTCAATCTGTAATATTTTCTTTCTGCCAGCGCTTACCTTGTTATAACTTATATCGCAGTACTCTACAATAATTACAGTTTTGTTTGATACACAGTGTTAAGTACTTTAAATTCTTACATATTAAATGAAATAGGTCAAACCTGTACGCAACATTTACATTATTAGTGGTACGGTCAGGTGGCAGGGGACTTGGAAACTTGTTCACGGCTGTGGCGAATCATGTCGCTTTCTCGCCTTCGTCTCGGGACGACATGATTCACTACAGCCGTGAACAAGTTTCCAAGTCCCCTGCCACCTGGCCGTACAACGAATTTATTATACGGCAAAGTTTTACCATTCCAACGTGTGTTAAGCGAAATTTCGCTGTTTTATGGTCTCAAAAATTGAGTAAGCTAACGAAATAGAATTTCCCTTCGGAGTGCCCCAATTCAATGAAAACTGACGTCACTGCGAACTGACGTCACTGAAACATTGGTAAAACGTGCAGTTTGGTGCATAATCTTGATGATGTCACTGCGATAGACATTCGTCGTATTTTTATTTAAACATTGATTTAAACAACTTCAGCGTAAGTAACTATGAATTTTAATGATTTGTTGGCAAAAGTAAACGACCACTAGTTCATTCAAACGACCATTAGGTTAGCCTTTTAACGTTATGCACAATGTATGAGCTTCGACACTTCACAATTTGCTTACCTGACGATGGGATGGCTCGTTTTACCCCCCCCCCCCCCCACCACGATGTATTTGTTTTAGAATGACATCGAAAGATTATACAAGTTAAGATCTATATATATTCATTTATTCTCAAAAATAATCCATTCTTTCCGTTTTACTGACAACCATCAAGGGAACCTAGTAATAATATGGTTCGAGCTACTCCGTATGTTTGTCTTGTGGGCGGCTCGTATCGATCGATGGACGCCGCCATTTTGGATGTGTTGAAAGTGTAGTCATGTATATGGGGCTCCCGAAAGGGAAACTGCTTTTACGTGGGTTTTGCCAGTGTACATGTTCGGGGCATATTATCCAATCAGATAACGAGAAATTTCTTTGCAGTATAATAAGATATGCTCTATACAAGTTGGCTTCTTTACAAAAGAAGCCAGGAGTGGTCAGCATCAATGTTTTCAAATAGTTTATTGGCTTTTATTTTTCAATATATTTTGGTACATGTAAACAAACAAGTAAAAGAGCTGCCGCGTAGAAACCTAATATGCTTTATATGACGGTCATTTGACCTTCTTGCCGCGTTTTCAAGTCGCATGATCTTGTGTAGCCGTCTTCTTTCTCTTTTTTAACGAAATTCTTCTTATTTTTTCTTCTGCTTAGATTTATTTGCTTAATGAAAAATTACAATTATTTGAGAGGTCATTTGCAGCCATGGCAAATTAATATAACAAATCTTTTTTGAAATTCGTCATATAAAAATAAACCACTCTATTTCCTGTTTCGGTTTTTTGATTTCGCTTTATTTACAAAACTATGACGAAACAGACTGTGTATCAGAACAATTTCGCAAGCAAATTCTGTGACAGTCTGCCTTTTAAACTCACCACTATTGGAGAGGTCTGATGACCTCTCCAATGACGTCCATTCAGGGCTGTTGCGACGTCAAGCCTCTTTTAAAGGTTTGCTATCGCCGATGAAATAATTTCTGGCGATATTTTTCTCATCTTTCAACGAATGGCTTGGTTCAGCTCTCCAATAGTGTTTGGATCAGGTGAATATACACTTTCTTTCGAGTGTCCCCACAGAAAAAGTTCAAAGGACTAAGGTCCGGGGAATGAGGGGGCCAAACACTGTTAGTCGTGAAGGAGATGAAGTTTTCTCGAAAGTTTCATGAGGCCACGACAATAATGATGTGCTATATTGGGTGCTGCTACAGATAATACAAACACAATTTTAAGTCTTTTATTCTCTCAGTTCCAGCACAGGAAAACATGAGGATAATACAAACAAACATGTGGTCAGGAAAATACAAAAGGTACAACACTTGTTTGGTTGGGAATAAACAGGGATCGTATAATTATAGAGAATTGCGTATATACGATCCCTGGAATAAAAGGATATTGTTCAATGTGTTGGAAGATCAGCGTCGCGATAGAAAAATAGTAATTGTCTTTACTACTCAACAAAATTTCAGGCCGGTCTAAACTGAAAGCGTTTGCAGACGACAAAATAAATATGAATAAGTAATTTGTTTTCGGAAGGGTAGAAAACATTTTGTGAAAAGGAGAAAACGCTGGCTAGCAGCATGTTCTCCTTTTCCCCCAGTGATTTCAAAAGCTTTCGTCTTCAGGGTCATTAAAACTCGAGATTATTTGGTAAACGTTTAATTAGACAAAACAACACAATGATATTGTCAAACCTTGCCATACTAGCGAGGCTTAACGTAACTTATTTATGCCTATGTTTATGAATTTGCTGTCTTTTAAAGTAGTTTGATTTGTGTAAAGTTCCAATTTTATTTGGTCATGATTTTACAAAAACAGCTTCTAAAAATTTACATAATCTTATTTTCTCTTGGGTAGAACTGCTGTTAAGAAGTAAATCGAATCTAATTACGTTACGATTTATTACTATATTTCGTTCTTCAGAGAAATTTTTGCATTCAAATAAATAATGATATCGTTTAATATATCTGGTCTATTCCACATGCTTTATCATTCGCAAGTTTTTTAATAGCTTTTTCAATTTCGTCGTGCGTTATTTCTCTGTTAATCAATGGATTAACGTTTTCATGGTTATCGGTATTAAGATAATGATGATTCAGATCTGCTGTTTGAGAATTAACAGTTTTAAAGTATTCCGAGAAATTTTTAAGATCACAATCACTATTTTCGCTATTTGAATCATTATCATTTAATATTTTCCAGAATTTTCTTGATTCAGTGCTGTTTATTTCTTAAGCTTTTCGACCTTTGCCTGTATATCTAAATTATAATACTTTGATAGGATCTTCTTGTAGCTTTTACAGCTTTCTTTTAAGTTAGACCTGGTAGTTTCTGTCTTGTAAAGTTCATATTGATATTTTGCACGGTGGATTTTTTTATAAGTCACTTTTGAACCATTTTGGTGTATTCTGGCATTTAATTGTACGCATATCACAACTATTATTTAGGATCCGAGGCCTAGTTTTTCTAAATGTAGTTTCACTTGAATTGCAAAAGATTTTTCCCATTGAATCTGCTATTGAATCGATTTCGTGTTGTTGCACCGAACTCTGATCGGTAAATTGTGCCAAACTTTGCAAAATAGACTCGACTTCGTGAGGTTCAATGTTTCCAGTAAATTGATCCGATCTGGATCTCTCCCATAATTTAGTCTCCGGTTCTGTAGGATTTTCACAAGTGCACGAAGATTTTATATTGAAATCTATACAGAGCGAGACTGGGTTATGTACGTCTGAAAAACCTGGACGAAATTCTAGAACTTCTAAATTGTTGATAAAGGGAAATAATCTAGTGTTGCTAATAAAATAATCTACGGTGATAACATTTTTTGATGTTGCGACTCAAGAAAAATCACCCTTTGTTCTTCCATTTAAAACGAATAAATTTTGCTCTTGAAGAAATTCATTGGTATCCAAGATTGTTTAATGGTTTATCCGAAATTTGTATTTTAGAAACTATCCATTTCCTTATTATATTCATCAACTAACTCCTTTGAGTTAATTGATTGAAAAATACATCTATCGAATTCTATATAATCAGTATTATTTTTTGTGCGAGAATTATAATCACCGAAAATGAGGGCAATGGAAAATGTGTGAAAAGAGTCGAACTCAGGTTTTGTTATCGAATATAGGTCATTCACGGAGTATGGCGAGCTCTCCGTGGGTATGTAAAATACGCCACAGGCAGTATCACCGCACCCGGTCAATTCGTTCGATATTGAAAACCAAGTCGCATGTTTCCTGTCAGTTTTCAGGACTTTGACACTCGCTGCAATATTTTTTCTGATTAAAAGGCCAATACAACCCGATTTATTATTTGATATGGCACATCGATTGTTTCTAAAAAAAAAAAAACATCGATAATAAAGTAGTTAGTATCGTCGATTTGGTTTCTTGTAGTCACATTATGTCATATTTATTGATAATCTCAACAAATTCTGGACAATTTTTCTTACTTAACAATCCACAAACATTGGAGGTGAGGAATTTCTAAATAATGAACGTTTTCAGCGTTGGTATTACTTTTATCGGTAAGAACGACGATTTCTGGTGACGTGTCACAGCTGACGAAATTGTATCTACAGCTGTCTGGTTGTTCACGTGCTATAACTGGAGATCGCGACATCCAGGTGCATTCCTGGACGCTTTCTGGACCCCACTCCCCGTGGCTCCTGCGCTCGTGCTTCCGGGCTCAACATATCATGGTCATCATCGATAGTCGAATTCGAATAAACATAATGGGCTGGTTGCATAATACAGGTTTAAAGATAACCTCGAGTTTAAACTCAAGTTTTACACTATTCCATTGCATAAACATAGTTTACTAAGTCCCGGACTAACAGGTAAACCTAGAGGTTTTCTTTATTATAGTTTAGCTTAAACTCAAGTTTAATTTATCCACGTAACATGCGAAATCTAAACATGCATAGATGTAGGTTTTAGCTACAGTTTAAGGTAAAAATCGTAACTTATTTCACTTTAGAAAGAGATGATGGCAAGCAATATTCTATTTTGGATCTGATACCGGTATGTCTGAATGCGGATTAGCCTGTGCAGAGCGATTTGGACGATTTGCCATAGGATGATTTATAAATCTGACGAAAAGTATTTGGGTACAATATGGCTACTCGAAGCTCTGGGTTTTTAGTAGGGGTGTCCTCGGGAAAGACACTTCAGAGCCCTAACCTAGTACTGGTGAGAACCCAGGGCATTTTAAATATGAGAGTTGTCGGCGTGATATGTCTGAAATAATGTTGATGGCAAAAAACAACATTCAATCAGGATCTAACCCCAAAACACCGTTTTTTTTTCTCCATTTAAACTCATGTCAACCTTTGGACTTCGGACGAATGTGTAAAAAAATTATAAAAATATATTTGGAAATGTGGGAAAAAGAGATATTGCTCGTAACGAGGAAATTGCCATTTTCCAGCAAAATTTCTTTTTTTTTTTTTTTTTTTTTCCAGACACTTCTACAAACACCGTGCCGAAAAAAGGGATAAATGCTTTTTAGGCTAGCGAAGCTAGTCTATAGGCGTCCAGATTGAGCCACACTCAATATAAACGAAAAACCCCACAGTTGCCAAATACTGCCTCACAGAAAAATAACTCCTTACTGTTAGGAATCTTAGTTCTGTCATATATGACAATTTTGACAAAAAGCACAGACCCTCTACCATCCCGATTTGAACATGTCTACTTAAAAAGTAATAGACTGTACAAGACGTCATTGATAAGGTGCATGATGTTTGCTTATATTAAATTAAGTGACCTATGCAAATCAGGCTCATATCACTGATTCATACACAGCAGTGCTTAAAAGTATGAATGGATCTAAAAATAGATACCCCCAGGTAACTTGTAGCAAATCCCAGCTACACAAACCCTCACCAGACAGTGAACCCTTCTCATTCCTTCAGTCATTCATTATTTAGATCATTGTGAACGTGAAACTAATATGTTATTTTACGTCTTGTATATTAACCCTTTAACACACAATCCCGAGTTTTCTCATATTGGTTTCAGCCCCTTTAGAATATGCTTTCATCAACTGAGCCACATTTTACTTTATGGTCTGGAACAGCTTTTTATGTGGAGGGGTGTAAAATTTTTCGTTTTGTAAAGAGTTGAACAGTTAACTATTGCATCTTGTGCTTTTGATTAACTATATAATCCAATTTAATCCTTAACCTGCTAAAAAAAAGTTTAAAACTTTCAGACTGATGGTAAAAACCCGAATATTGCTATTTCAAAGTTATATTTTTGAGAAAAATATCCCCTTATCGGATAGTATAGATCCAATATCAGACTGTACAGTCTGTGCAATCTGATCTTTATCTACACTGTCTGTCTGTCCGTTCGTCTGTCCGGACAGATATCTTTTAAAATCCTTGATGAAAATTGATGGAACTTCATACATGTATTCCTTACGATAGTCACCCGATAAAGATTTTTTTCTTTTTATCATTTGATGCTGTGTCATCGGAAAATGGGGCTTGATGTATATTTCCATTACGGACTGATATCTCTTTAACTACTGGACAAAATTTTATGAAACTTCATATTCATCTTGTTTATCATAAGCCACAGACAATCATTATTTGTTTTTATCTAATGAAATGCTATGCTATGGAAAAAGGGGGCTTAATAGATAATTTCATTATTTACCAAAAACAAAAAGACCACGTGTACATGCAAAACACAATACCTCTTATAATGTTTCTATCTAAAGAGGTCTTTTTAGGCGGGAGATATCATTTCAAGGAAATAACCTGTTTTAAATCAAAAATTAACGTACTGAAGTTTTTCATGATATTTCTTGTTTTGAGAAGTAAATAGTCAAGGGCGTCGGGTAAAGTCAATGGATTGAATTGGATCTGAATTAGACTGGATTGGACTTAATAACCGGAATGAAGCGATGAAACTGGAACGGACTCAGTAACCGAATTAGACAATTTTTCTTCAATCTTGTCTAAACCAACCAAGTTTTATATTTACCATAGCTACTTATTTCAAATTCGGTAGTCTTTCAGTACTTTAAGTACTTTGATTTGACAATGGACGGGTGTCACAGTGTAATGTGGTTAGGATAACTTGCCATAATATTTATCTGACCAAATTGTTCTACATCCGAAGAAGACACCATCCTTACCAGCATCTCTGATGTAGTGTGGGTAAACAAGATGAACAATGACCAGTATTATTATTAAATTTGAGCATTGCTGACCTTTACCTTTCCATTTGGGTGGACAATATAGACAACCATCAGCCTTCGCATCTCGGTCCATACCTTCCGCTGCTTAAGCAATTTATCTTTATATAGATTCGGGGAAAAATGAGCTTGTCCGGATAAAGAGAATAATTGAACTCTTTCTATTTTCCTCAAAATAGTAATTTATAAATCAAAGGGTTATAAATTATAAATACCATTCAAATGCAGATTAAGAGCCTCTCAGTATTCTCTTTTACAATCAAAATGAGAACAGTTTAGTGCAAGACCAGTATTCAACTACTATGCGATCTGATCTTAATCTAGGCCTCACACAAATTCAACTGATGTATTGCAAGGTCATGGAAGGCTGTGATGGTTGATTATTTTGGATAGAGACACTTCTTAACACTTTACAAAATAAGCCCTGGTTTTTCTGCCTTCCGGGAAGACGGATTTGAAAACTTTGTGGAAAAAGGAAAAATGTTCATACCAAGCATTTTATCAAAAAATATTTTCAACTCTTCCAGAAAAAAAAAAAAAAAAAAAACATCACTTGAGCCACAGTTATTTTGACGTCTGCAAATGATTTCAATTTGGACCAGATCAGAATTTTATTGTCTGGTAAAGTTATTCTCATATTCCATATAGAATTCTACAATTATTTTATTGGAGAGGTCATCAGACCTCTCCAACAGTGGTGAGTTTAAAAGGCAGACTGCCACAGAATTTGCTGTCTAAATCCATTTTTCTTGCGAAATTGTTCTGATACACAGTATGTTTCGTCATAGTTTTGTAAATAAAGCGAAATCAAAAAACCGAAACAGGAAAAAGACGTGACTGATTTTTATATGACGAATTTCAGAAAATATTTGTTATATTAATTTGCCAGGGCTGCAAATGACCTCTCAAATAATTGTAATTTTTCATTAAGCAAATAAACCTAAGCAGAAGAAAAAATAAGAAGAATTCCGTTAAAAAAGAGAAAGAAGACCGCTGGACAAGATCATGCGACTTTAAAACGCGGCAAGAAGGTCAAATGACCGTCATTTAAAGCATATGAGGTTTCTGCGCGGCGGCTTTTTTATTTGTTTGTTTACATGTACCAAAGTAAATTGAAATTAAAAGCCAATAAACTATTTGAAAACACTGATGCTGACCACTCCTGGCTTCTTTTGTAAAGAAGCCAACTTGTCTTATCATGGAGAGTACTTAGACGGGCAATGTACTAAGAGATCGATCAGTATATCTGATATATCCAAAGATATATATATCTGTGCTGTCTGATCTTGGTCAACCCTGTTTTTCGTATTTCTGTATTCTCTGATCCAGAAATAATAACAATCTAGTTTTAAAAAAAAGTAACGGCTCTTCATGTTGATCCACCAGCAGCAGCTCGTACTGGATAGCGGCGCATTCAAACCTGTATACAGACTCCGTCGTGCATAACCACGTGCAGAAATGTGTAGTTGTCTAGACAACAGCGGTGCGCTGAACAAAATCTACCCGTCGTTTAGTCCTACCACAAGGATAGCTAAGCCTAGTCTGGATAGACTGGGGCAAGGTAGACTCGAGCTAAACTAGTTTTATGCATACCGGGTTAAAATCCTGGTCTACCCAGACCTGGGTTAGGCCTTGTTCCAGTCTTAAAGATGCCCGTCTACAGCCGGTGAGCAAAAACGCTGTCAAATTTCAAACAATTTAGAATGGTACAGAAATCAGTCTTTTGTGTAAACATGGATAAATTACTGACATACATGGTGTAATTGAAAAAAAGAAACACGGAGATTTGTATTAGAAACCGAACATCGGTCAGAAGAAAACTGGATGACGATCGAAGTGTAAACAAT
This sequence comes from Hippopus hippopus, assembly GCA_946811185.2. Classification (NCBI taxonomy): domain Eukaryota; kingdom Metazoa; phylum Mollusca; class Bivalvia; order Cardiida; family Cardiidae; genus Hippopus; species Hippopus hippopus. Next base: position 53,950,911 of record OX328099.1, read on the forward strand.
GGCGGTGCGTCACGGAAATTTATCGTTGGTTTCCGCCTAGAGTCGGATACGGTGTAATTTGCATATAGGCCGCGACCTCCGTCTGAAAATCGAGGCTGCAACAGAGAAGCCTCCATTTTCCTTTGTTTACCTCATTAGACGCGGGGCGAAGGTCAAATATAGTCACGCGATAGAATGCATGATCATCATACGAATCTACCCGAGTGTATAACGGATATATCGAAAATCTTCGATTCAAAAACCGGAAACGACGAGTGTGTTTACATGGAAGGCCGCAACTCAGCGAAATGCATTTTCTATCGACCGTAATCTAAGCAACCTTGCAACCGTCAGGGGCAATATTAGGCATGAAGATTTAAGAATGAGTATAGTTTGATAAAATAAAGACAAAATGAGTTAAAACTGGCTGAAAATGAGTATAAGGGCCTCTTTAAATAAACCTTTGTTATGCAACCGGCCCAATAAGTTTGTAGTTCAATGCCTGAATTTTGTTGCATAATTGTGGATGCTACTTGAACTTTTTAATCGTATATCTTATATCTTCTAATGGCGGGCTAGCCTTTTGTTTCTGTGTTCAGATTTCTCGATTTGTGTTTTGACCGTGCAATCGTTTTTGCATTTTCGGTTAGAACTTGAAAACGATTTGACAGTGGAACTTTTTCATTTCTGGTTTCATGTGAGCCTTTTTCTGTCAAAGTTTGTCTTTTTGGTGGGTTTCGTCTTATTTTATCAGGCTGTGGTTGGTCGATAGTGTATTTACTCCGGTCTCTTGCTTCAGATTTGTCAAGTCTACCGCTTATGTACAATCTATCTCTACCTAAGGTCACTCTATTCTCTTTGTTTATCTTATTTTGTCTCTTAACTGGATACAACTCTCGCCTTCTCTGCTCCATTTCGTACGGGGACTGCTCCCTCACTGCGTATCCTTTGTTCTCTCTGTTCTCTCTGTTTAATTCGAACGATGATTTACGAATTTTTTCTCTGTTATTGTATCGCTCAAACTTCGCTATAATTGGTCTAGCTATGAGCTGTCCCCTGTCGTATCTTTTGTGCCGAGGTGGTGAACTCCATCAAAAGTGATATTATCGACTGACTCTTGTTCATTTGGTAAAACCTTGTTCACTAAATTGTCGTGGAGGACAGATTCTGTGTTCTCCCCAGAATATCCATCTATTCCAAAAAATACAAGTTTCTTCTGCATAGAATGTGTTTTTTAGCCCTAGGAAATCTTCTTGTAGTTGGTCGTAATTCTTGTTCATTTGTCTTAAATTATGTTCAAGACGTACATTTGTATCTAGCAGTTCGACGCTGTGCCCTGGAAATAGGGTGTTTCTTGTAAAATTCCAATTTTTACTAATATCTCCTTCAGTTTTCGTCAAAATTTCATGAAACATCACATTTATATTGTTTATTAAAAGTTTCAGCATGTGCCCTTGTTTTTTTTATCTATGCAAAAACCATGTTACGGGAAAAGGGTGCTTAATGTCTTATAACTTTTGGTTTTGTTTTTTTGGACTATGAAATTAAACATTTCCCAGTTTCTACAAGACTATTCAACATATATGTTGCTGATCAAAAGCCCCAGACCATGATTATACCCCCACAAACGAAGTGGGGGGGGGTATACTGGAGTCACCTTGTCCGTCCGTCCGTCTGTCCGTCCGTCCATCCGTGTGTCACGAAAAGCTTGTTCGGGGCATAACTTCCAAATTATAAAAGCTAGTGACTTCAAACTTCATATACAGATAGGTCACATTAAGGAGAAGTGCAGTGTACAAGAACCATAACTCTATTCCCACTTTTTTAGAGTTATTGCCCTTTGTAAACTTCAACTTTGGGTTTTTGTCCTGGGTATAACTTCGGAAGTATAGAAGCTAGTAACTTCAAACTTCACACATAGATAGATCACATAATGGATAAATGCAGTGTACAAGAACCATAACTCTATCCCAACTATTTTTAGGGTTATTGCCCTTTGTAGATTTTAACTTTAAATTTTTGTCCGGGGCATAACTTCCTAAGTAAAAAAGCTAGTACTTTCAAACTTCATATACAGATAGGACATATTCAGGAGAAGTGCAATGTAGAAGAGCAATAACTGTATTCCCACTATATTTAGAGTTATTGCCCTTTGTAAATTTTAACTTTGTTTTTTTTTTGTCCGGGGCATAACTTAGAAAGTATAGAAGGTAGTAACTTCAAACTTCACATACCGATAGATCACATAAAGGAGAAGTGCAGTGTACAAGAACCATAACTCTTTCCCATTTATTTTTGGGGTTATTGCCCTTTGTAAATTTTTACTTAAAAATTTTTGTCCAGCGAAAACTTCCAAAGTAAAAAAGCTAATAACTTCAAACTTCATATACAGATAGGTCACATTAAGGAGAAGTGCAGTGTACAAGAACCATAACTCTATTCCCACTTTTTTAGAGTTATTGCCCTTTGTAAATTTTAACTTCGTATTTTTGTCCTGGGCATAACTTCGAAAGTATAGAAGCTAGTAACTTCAAACTTCACACACAGATAGATTACATAATGGAGAAGTGCAGTGTACAAGAACCATAACTCTATCCCAACTATTTTTGGGGTTATTGCCCTTTGTAAATTTTAATTTGAAATTTTTGTCCAGCGAAAACTTCCAAAGTAAAAAAAGCTAGCATTTTCAAACTTCATATACAGATAGGCCACATTCAGGAGAAGTGCAGTGTACAAGAACCATAATTTTATTCCCACTATATTTAGAGTTATTCCCCTTTGTAAGTTTTAACTTTTTTTTTGTCCAGGGCATAACTTTTGGGGTTATTGTCCTTGTAAATTTTAACTTAAATTTTTTGTCCGGGGCATAACTTCCAAAGTAAAAAAGCGAGTAACTTCAAACTTTATATACAGATAGCCACATTAAGGAGAAGTGCAGTCTACAAGACCCATAACTATATCCCAACTATTTTTTTTTGGGTAATTGCCCTTAGTAAATCTAACGTTAAATTTTTGTCCGGGGCATAACTTCCCAAGTATAACAAGAGCGGCAAATTGTCGCAAGATAAGCCCGTCCCACCGCCAGTTGTCGAGGGGGGATAATAATCGTAAAGGGCAGGTAGAGGAAAATAGTACTGCAGCACAAATGATGTAAGTGATTGAAATAGGAATGAATGTCTCCTCTAATGTTAAGGAAACATGCATATAAAGTTCAGGTCATTCCAACATGAAAATACAAAGTTATATTGTAGAGAAGCATGAAAAGCTGTAAAAAAAAAAAATAATAATAATGAATAGGGAATAATTCCAAAAGGGCATTAGGTAAGGTTACGGCTCCAGTTCATTGCACTTTTCGTAACTGCAACAAACATGTTTACCAAGTCTCAAGTCAATTTGACTTGAGGTGACAAAGTTCCGTTCCGGACAAGCAAGAAATACTGTAAAAATGAAGATCAAAGATGAATTACTCAAAATCCGCGTTAGGTAGAGTTATTGTTCTTGCGCACTGTACTCCGTAATATTGCAACAAACATGCATACCAAGTTTGAAGTCGTTCTGAATTGAGATGACAAAGTTATATTCCGGACAAGCACTAAATGCTGTAGAAATGACGATCAAAGGGAAATAACTCAAAGACAGCACGAGGTAGAGTTACAATTCTTGCGCACTGCACTTCCAAATATTGCAACAAATAAGCATACCATATTTCAAGTCATTCCTACTTAAGATGACAAAGTTATGCTCCGGACAAGCAAGAAATGCTATAAAAATGAAGATCTAAGGGGGAATAACTCAAAATTTGTGCTAGGAATAGTAATGGTTCTTGTGCACTGCACTCCGTAATTTTTCAACAATCATGCATACCAAATTTGAAGATGTTCAGACTAAGAATGACAAAGTTATTTTCCGGACAAGCAAGAAATACTGTAAAAATGAAGATCAAAGATGAATTACTCAAAATCCGCGTTAGGTAGAGTTATTGTTCTTGCGCATTGTACTCCGTAATATTGCAACAAACATGCATACCAAGTTTGAAGTCGTTCTGAATTGACATGACAAAGTTATATTCCGGACAAGCACTAAATGCTGTAGAAATGACGATCAAAAGGAAATAACTCAAAGACAGCACGAGGTAGAGTTACAATTCTTGCGCACTGCACTTCCAAATATTGCAACAAATAAGCATACCATATTTCAAGTCATTCCTACTTAAGATGACAAAGTTATGCTCTGGACAAGCAAGAAATGCTATAAAAATGAAGATCTAAGGGGGAATAACTCAAAATTTGTGCTAGGAAGAGTAATGGTTCTTGTGTACTGCACTCCGTAATTTTTCAACAATCATGCATACCAAATTTGAAGATGTTCAGACTAAGAATGACAAAGTTATTTTCCGGACAAGCAGAAAATGCTGTAAAAATGACAATCGAAGGGAAATAACTCAAAGACAGCACGAGGTAGAGTTATGGTTCTTTCCCACTGCACTCCGTATTATTGCAACAAACACAAATGCCAAGTTTCAAGCCAATCGGACTGGAGATGACAAAGTTATATTCCGGACAAGCACTAAATGCTGTAAAAATGACGATCAAAGGGAAATAACTCAAAGACAGCACGAGGTAGAGTTATGGTTCTTACAATTCTTGCGCGCTGCACTTCCAAATATTGTAACAAATAAGCATACCATATTTCAAGTCATTCCTACTTAAGATGACAAAGTTATGCTCCGGACAAGCAAGAAATGCTATAAAAATGAAAATCTAAGGGGGAATAACTCAAAATTCGTGCTAGGAAGAGTAATGGTTCTTGTGCACTGCACTCCGTAATTTTTCAACAATCATGCATACCAAATTTGAAGATGTTCAGACTAGAAATGACAAAGTTATATTCTGGACAAGCAGAAAATGCTGTAAAAATGACGATCAAAGGGAAATAACTCAAAGAAAGCAAGAGGTAGAGTTATGGTTCTTTCGCACTGCACTCCGTATTATTGCAAAAACACAAATGCCAAGTTTCAAGTCAATCGGACTGGAGATGACAAAGTTATGCTCCGGACAAAGAACTGGACGCCGCCCGCCCGTACGCCATAAAAATCAGTAACTTCAAACTTTATTTACAGATAGACCACATTAACGAGAAGTGCAGTGTACAAAAACTATAACTCTATTCCCACTATTTTTAGAGTTATTGCCCTTCGTAAATTTTAGATTTTTGTTTGGGGCATAACTTCCAAAGTAAAAAAGCTAATATTTTCAAACTTCATATACAGATAGACCACATTAACGAGAAGTGCAGTGTATAAGAAACACAACTCTATTCTCACTAGTTTTAGAGTTATTTCACTTTGTAAATTTTAAATATTGATTTTTGTCTGGAGCATAACAGTTACTCATAAAATGACATCTGTTCTGTGACAAGGCGCTTTATGGGGGTATGCGGCACTTGTGACAATTCTAGTTTCATTCTTTCCTATTTATACTAAGCTGTGTTATAGAAAAAAAGGGCTTAATGACAAACTCAAACACGAAGTTTATAAATGTTTAATCTGATTTTTTTTCAGACAATTTTGCCATTACTATAATAGTAATGTTTGATTTACAGACTGTCCACATTGACAGGAAGTTTTACTCCACTGCCCCTTCTTTATTTAATCATTTGAACATTGGCAAATGCAGTTTGGCAGATGGGACCAAACACAAGTAGCCTGTTTCACCCCCACCCTCCTCTCCCGTGACCAACCATTTACCGACAGCCTTCACTTTCCTAAAAAGAGACCTGTTCGGGGAGCATAATCCGTCTACGATGGCTCTTGTTTTTTCAACAAGGTGGAGAGACACAGACAGTAATCAGTGAACGTTACCTGACACTGCTGAAAAACAGGTTTTAGCCAGCTTGACAGAGAAAAGAAGATTAAAGACATTTGGTTCCAACAGGATGGAGCAGTTTCCCATACAGCACATTCAGTGTTGTAAATGCTTCATAAAAACTTTCGGGAAACTTCATCTGCTTCATGACCGATAATGTTTGGCCCCCTCATTCCCTGGACCTTAGTCCTTTAGACTTATTTCTCGTGGGGAATCTTTAAAGAAAATGTATTTTCACCTAAACAAAAAAGCGTTGGAGAGTTGAACCAAGCTATTTGTCCAGAGATGAGAGAAAAAAAAAAAAAACCACCAGAAATGTGTTCACCGGTGATAGCAAACTTTCAAAAGAGGCTTGACGTCGTAATAGCCCAGAATGGACGTCATATACAGCCTATCATGTAAATGATGTTAAAAAGTTTGACTTATTTTATCTAACATGTAACTATTTAAAGTACTTAACATTGTGTATCTAACAAAACGGTAATGTATGTGCTGGCAGAAAAAAATATTAAGGATTGGAAGACATTATGAATCACCCTGTATGTATATAGCATTTTCAGAATGACCTGATGACCCCACGCTCACAGTCTCAATAACTCGATACTTCATTGGCATACTGACCTACACTTGTTCACACAACTTTCTGCAAGCTTCCAAGGATAATATTTAAATTGTTTTTATTAATGTCGGCACACACATTGCAATTTTGTAGGTCATTGGTCAGATGAAATGATTACTCTTATTTGATTAAGTCCGTTGAATGGAACATTTCCATAAATTCAACACTATTTTTGAGGTTGGGTGCGAAGCATCCCAACTCAAATGTACCATGTGGGATTTATAACTTAAAAATTGATTCTGGCGCACCTTACATCACATTACTTTGAAAATAGTACCATTTAGATCACACTCCATTCAGTTTGGCATTAATGCAACACTTAAATGACGATAACATTAGGGGAAGTTACACGACTTGCACGATAACTATGTCAATAAATATACAGAATCATAAAAGAATTTAAAACCATGCGTTGTAACAGCCTGCTACAAAAGAGGGAAGAAGCAGGTGTAGGAATACGCATTTTTGTATTAGTCCCATTTAAAACCGATAACCAACGTCAAGAACTGCCATGGAAAGACCATGGGCTAGTTTCTTTGAACATGATTAATTTATTTGTCAACATACTGGTGAAAAATACTTTTTCACATGAATTTATAATAAGACCTTTTTCAAACACTCGCTCCCCTCTTGAGGAAAAAAACCCAACAAAAAACGCAAAAACACCCTTCCCTCAGGGATTTTCTGTAAATACACAGACAAACTAGGACCCGAATAAACATATTTATACAGGAAGCGTCAGCAGGTCTTTGAGGGCAACGGCGTTTTCAATTTTTATAATTACTTTTTCAGATTGAAACCTTGATAATGATATAACAGTCCCACCCAAACAGGGGCAAGAAAAGTAAAGTAGCAAATCGATAATCTCCCTTTAGATACATTTAAATGATGTATTGATTTACGGCTATAAGTATGTTTATAAATATTTCTTGCCAGATAAAGATAGTCATTGAAGTATTTGAGAGGCAACAAAATTGAATAAGGGACACTAATGCCTCAGACCTACAGGAGACAAATTATAGGCAATGTGGAAACAAATAAGCTTTATTCCGATGGTCAATCCTTTCTTCCTGATGTTTGTTCGAAGATTTGGGGCGGTCCCTTAAGAAAACGTAGAAAACGGTCCCATTTTTGAAAAAAAAGAAGACGAAACAAAAACATAAATTAAACACGAGGGCCGTGATAGGCCTTTATCGCTTTACCTACGAATAGATAGATAAGCAATGATTAGCTTAAACAGAACACAGTCTGTCAGAAGCCTGCATTGCAATAAAATGTCATAGAGAAAAATCAAACCACAAAAAAAATTTCCTTTTACATGCATCGATATCAATGGATACAAAGGAGGTCTACTCAAGGATAATTCAAACAGTATTTGCATTAGATTTCAAAACATTTTGCATCTTAAGACATATTTTGTTTGGCATAAATTAAAAAGAAAACCACACAAATCTTTGCTTCATGTTGAATATTCAACATATCTATGCATAACCATCAACACCAAAATAAACCGCACGGTTGACAATTCTTTTCGTCAAAACAGATGTTTCCCCACAAAGATTGGACTTTTCTGTCAATGTAACAAAAATGTTCAAGTGCATGTAATCCTTAACCCCTTACTGTGACCCTATCTGGAATGCGAGGCCTCCACTCTGCACATAGTCTCATAAAGATGAACATGTCAAAATTCAAAAAGGATATTAAGTGCTCAAACATTTCTGGTGCATACTATCTTTGATTAACCCCTGTCAACTTGACCTTTGAGACGTGTACGTGAAACCTCCACATAACACTGAAGTTGAAACTTTTCTGTCCATAAAACTTGTATATAAAATACCAACAATGTTATAGTGTAGTTTGATAGTCAAGGGAGATAAATGGTAACAGATGTCTGTCATGGAAAAAGAAATATAATTTATTTCCTTCAAATAATTACAAGTTTAAGTGTCTGGGTGGATTCATTGTTTTTATTCATGGTTGTATTGAAATATATGCTAAAAAGAAATGAACAGAGGCAAATAGACATTTAGAGAGCATTAGCTTTAGTCATAAATCAGAGGATTTTGACAATTTAGTTTAAATATTAGCATGCTTGATTGCTTGCTTCCCCCTGTATTTTATAAAATCAAGAACATTACATTCTATTTCAATTCTGATAATTTCTTACTAACCTATAGTTCAGGCTACATACCTATTACATAGGTATAAAAGTTTTACTTCAAGTTTAGTCAGATTAAACGCACCCCCACCTCAGCACGGCTAACAGAGCTTTGATTGAAATACACTGACAAATGTAATTACATTTTCCATGTTTGATTACAGACTTGGGCAAGGGGTCGGAGCAAGCATGAGATGTGTTTAACCCCTTACCAAACGACGACATCTAGGATTTGTCCAAATTGAAAGTGAAATCACGAAAAATCAGTTGTAGCTCAAAGTGTGGGATTTGTCTTTGAAAGGATAGAAACATTGTGGGAAAAGGAGAAAGTGCTACTTACCAGCGTTTCTCCTTTCCCACAATGTCTTTAAAAGGTGAATTCGGTGAATTCCTTCGGTTCGTTAAAAGTCGGGATTCTTTCGGAAAAGGCTAAAAGTGCGGCCATAGAGCGCTTAGCACAATGTAAGTTTGTCCTTGAGGACTGCACAGATTCAGATCAGATTGCACGAAACATGGAGGATCTATCCTGACAGCTGTTGTTTGAAGTGTTTGACCCATTTAGCCTTGGATTAGCAAAATTTAGACACTTACGACAAAAAAGAGGCCAAATCTCATTTAATCAGTGTACATCGGGTAAAACCCTACTTGACCTTATCAGCAACCTTTATGGTGAGTGATATGAATGCATCACATGGCATTTTAACGTGCCGTTATTCTAGATAGGCGTACAGTGCACATCACATGTATTTTTTTCAATATGTTAACTCTTTACTAGATGTCACAATTAAACACTTGTCCATTTTGAAAGTATTTACATATTACTTATCAAATGTGGTGTAAACAATTGAATTTGTCCATGGATACGTAAACAAATTGTGGGGAAAAGGAGACAATCCTGATTACCAGCACTTTCCCAAAGTGTTTTCAAAAGCTAATTCATTCAGGGTTGTTAAAACTCGAGATTATTCGGTGAAGGGTTGACTAAATCTGTGAACCTTGTGTATATGTATGTCTGAAAGCCTGAATGCCAGGTACGCTAATCAGAAAAAAAAGTCGGTTTTGCAAACGAACGTAGATCAAGATCAGCCTGTCTGTTGTGGACAATGTAGATCGATATCAGACCTCACAGAATGTGCAGTCTGATCTTGGATATACAGTGTCTGATATTTTGTTAAATATTTCGCAAAAAATTTTCCCATAAAATAATGTCTGTACGTTTTTTCTTTCCTTACTTGAAAAGACAAATTGATTAAAAGTTAAGTTAAAAAAAAAAAACTACAAGTATTAAATTGCTAGCAAGTACTACTGTGAGTGTTAAAGCCCCATCCAGAATATTTATATTGAAACATTTTAAATAAAGAAAATAAATAAATAAATAATTTCGTTTCATAGTTTATTGGTACAGTTCTTAGGTCTTTGGCCCATATACACCGTATAAACATACATAAACATAGTCATCACAACACATTCATGATGGTGAATACATTGAATTGTCAGTTTTCGTCTGGTGTTTTTCATGCTGTTCTTAAACTTTCTCGATCTGTTGAGATGGCGATTTCTGTTACCAAACTTTATGGAAAAGTGACAAATTCGTGAACTTGATATTTGTTTGTTCTACTCTGTAAGTAAGTTCCAGTTATTAGGAAAAAATCACAAATGCACATATCTAGATTTTGCACAATATCTGATACTTTATTTACTTACTGACTGCTGTCTAATATTGGGCTTATGCTTCAAAAACAAAAATCCCCCTTCAATACAATGCAACAATAATGACCAATCTGCAGCACCTGAAGTGTTGATAAACATCGATTTTTATAGATTGAGATCACACATTTACAGATGGTAACGTTACACTAAATTACTTATGAGTAGGGGTTTCAATTAAACTGTAATTCAAATGTTGCTGCAGAAATGCACCAAAAGGGGGAACAGCTTGGCGAAAAAAACATAAGTGCACTGTTCCCATCTGTTTCAAGAAATCTCAGATGAATTTTGTTGGGTGTAATGATGTTTTTTGAATTTCAAAACGAGGAGTCGTTATTATTTTGTAATGGCAATGTTAGTCAAGACTCCTCATCTGCAGATGATAATTTGAAGAGACCAATTACGGCGCAGGAAATTACTAAAGGGAGTAAATCACTTTAGCGTGGGAAAGCTTGCGGCTGTGATCAGATACTCAATGAATACTTGATTGAAAGTAGTGATATTCTCTGTTCACATTTATGTCAATGTCTAATCATGTATTAGACTCGAGTAATTTTTCCCGAAAAAAAGGGCAGAGGGAATTATTGTCCCTTTATACAACACGGAAACGTTAAAGATGTGAATAATTATCGTTGTATTGCGCTGTTGACCTGTTTATCGAAACTTTTTACTTCCATTTTGAATAAACGTATTTAGTCTTTTTGTAAGGAAAATCATTCTGGATCTATTTTAGATGTTCAGTTCGGGTTTAGAAAAGGGCCGTCTACAATAGATTTTTTTTGTTTTTGTTTTGTTTTGACAAATGTAGTGCAAAAATTCTTAATTTAAAATAAAAGGCTTGGCTGCGCTTTTATCGATTTTAAAAGAATGTTTATACCGTGATGGCTTATGGTTTCAGACGCACAAACACTATATTAGAGGTAAAATACGACAGATACAACAGAGTCAAAATCATCAGTGGCGGAAAATATTCCGATTTCTTCGAATATTGGTTGGACTTGATGTCGTTGTTATTAGAAGACATTGAGTTGTCCTTACAACCATGTACTGAAGCCGACATTAACATTGATGAACTATGTTTAGTTATTTTGCTATTTACCGATGATATGGTTATATTCGGTAAAACGCCAAAGAGTTACAAAATAAACTTGATTGTTTGTACGATTATTATTCACATTAGGTTTTACATGTAAACACATTAAAAACTAAATATGTAGTAGTATTCCGTTGACGTGTTGCAACACATGAAAAACCTAGGATACATTGTTTACGCATAGGCCTCTGAAACTCCATTGGTCTATCACGGGATAACGAAATTTTCATTATCGGACACTGTTACCATAAATAGCACATTGGAGACTCCCTCTATATCGTATATAGTAAGTCTTACTATATATGATATAGAGGGAGTTGCCGATGTGCTATAAATAGCATCGATATTAATAAAAATTTGAGTATATTCCGTGATATACAGGCGATGCACCAATGTGCTCGATAAGTACTCGATGATCGACTAAGGAAAATTTTAGAGTTCCGTTATGGACCAGTGGAGCTTCAAAGGCCTGTGGGTTAAGTCACAGAATAAAAATACTATCTAGAACGTTACGGCTAATACTGGTACTTTCGACTTTCGTTATTCAACGGCAATCTTTGCTTTTCATCCATAATCATGGCTCTACTGCATATACTAACATTGAAAACCCAGCAAATGCTTTTTGTAATAATAATACTTAGACTGAATAATTAATGAATAACTAAAATCTTTGGATATGTGGATGATGTCTAACATACAGTTAGGTGCATTATTATGGAGTGTTTTGTAGATAAGCACTGCAGCATGGTATTTTCATCTGTTCGAAAACGACAGCCAACACAGTTCTTAAATAATTCATCTAATGGTGATTTTACGGCCTTGCGGAGTATAAGTTTAGCAATTCGTTTCTGAAGGATTGAAATCCTGTTACTATAGCGTCTGTTATTTTTTCCCAAAATTATACAACAGTGGTACAAATTTTAATATATAAGAGTTGTAAAATACCATTGAGATGTAAACTATCATTTACCTTTTAATGGTTCATATGTCTTGTTGGTACATTGCACAAAATACTAACGATATCCGCGAATACAACAAGAAAACCCGGGATTACAACAGCTGCCACACCAACAATACCGATAGTTGTCGCAGAATACCTCTCGTCTTTCGCTGTTGTCTTGGTTCTGATTCTTGAAGACACTTTAGAAGCATCGATTGCCAATTCCTTAATAATATCAGAAGTTCTGTCTTCCCCGGATGAATTATCTGCGGTCTGTGTGAAACATAAGCAGGGTCTCAAATAAATTAGCTTTAAAGATGGACTTGTATTGGTTGTAACCGTTTCTGAAGGCGTTACAAATGGAAAAGCTGGTGGCAATATAATGTCAGTTGAAGAGTGAGGATATATGGATGCACTGTGCATAACCGGGGATTGTTGTTCTGTATATAACACATCGAAATCTAACATTGATGTGGTTGACATCGATGATGATGTTTGTGAAGTTGTTGGCAATTCAAATAAAGATGGTTCCAAATTTAATTCCTCGGACTGTGATATCACAGTGGAGAATGAAGGCGTCTTTGACTCCATGGATGTGTAGCTATTCGACGACATCTGACCTGACAGTGCTAGTCCTGATGTTGTCAAAGAAGGATCTGGTACTGTGGTTGGTTCCAACGTTAGTGAGTCTCCAGCAGAGGATATATCAATAGTTGCGATGGTGCTTGTATCGTGGCTTTTAGGTCCTGATGAATTACATTGTTTGACAAGTGAGGAATGAGTTGTGACTTGTAAGTCGAAATCAACTGTATAAAGATAAAAATAATGCACTTAAGTCCTTCTTTTTATTGAATCCTCTTGATCTAAAGCCATATTTTCACGTGGATTAGTAAACCTGACTGCTGCAAATTGCTTAAGTAAAATGCGATGTGTTTAAAGGATATTAGTTGTCATGCATTTATATGTGATCTTTGAAGTTATTGCCAGATCTCTTAAGATACAGAAGGAAAATCTATCTCAGTGGTTACCAGCCTTACATGTATTTTGAGAGGCCAACATTTAAGTTCCGAAATGTAAGATAGAATTTTTCCTGTATCTAAAATTAAGGAAGGATCCACCCCAAGCAAACACTTAGCTTCTTGCGGCGTGCTTTACCTTATGATCCCTTTCCAACGACCCTGGGGAAGAGGGCTTTGAATACAAAGTGGAAATGGAGGGAATACTTGCTGTCCTTTCAAATTTCAAATAAAAGTCCAATCATTTGAGTCAAATATAATCTCCCAATGCTTTTAATTTTGACGAGTCTAATATCAGGTTTGCCGTACGGTAAGCGATAATCTTGCTCTTGAAGCCGAACAGAAATCAAGAGAACATTTCCATATTCTGTCAGGGTTCTTTTTTTTTTTTTTTTTAACTTAGAGAAATGTGGAAAGGGGTTCTGGAGGGCAAAGCCCACCGGGAAGAAAACGAATTCAGGCATTCTTGAACCTCAAAAATTGGCTATGCAGGTACATAATTTTAATCTTTTACAGGAAAAAAAAAATCTGCATGATTTTTAATTTTTGGTGTAAGTGGGTTCGACATTTTGAAACATTTTTTTTTTCAATAAAAAGCATGCACGAGAATTTCGATGTTAGTATTTTCCTACGTGCGTAGGTAGGCCTGGCTATGCCACTGACTAGATTTTTATAACACATCCTCGTTAGTGCCTGTGACTTATTGGTTAAGGCTTTGTTTTTGTAACCAGGAATTTCTGGTTCGATCTCTGCAGGCTAAGCTAGTCGGTTGTGGGCGTTCCCGTTCAGAGCGTCCTAGTTCTGGTGAGAACAAAGAAAACAAATGGCTAAGCTGTGTCAAAAATACGACAGAGATACTATTGGATGCGGAGTATGGACCAATCAAATAAACAATCAAATAAAATTAATCAAATAAATCAAACATGAGTAAATCACGTTCCCATGTATTCCTCCCGTGTGTACCGGTATTCTATTAGACAGCCTACTGTACATGATAGCGAGTAATATTTCTTTACATGATGCTGTATATCCGGTGGGTAGGTGACGCAAATTATTATCAATCATATAAATCAAACATGAATAAATCAAGTTCCCATGTATTCCTCCCGTGTGTACCGGTATTCTGTTAGATAGCCTACTGTACCTGATAGCGAGTAACATTTCTTTACATGATACTGTATATCCGGTGGGTAGGTGTCGCAAATTATTATTAATCAAATAATACAAACATGAGTAAATCACGTTTCCATGTATTCCTCCCGTGTGTACCGGTATTTTATTAGATAGCCTACTGTACCTGATAGCGAGTAACATTTCTTTACATGATACTGTATATCCGGTGGGTAGGTGGCGCCACAGTCCACAGGTTTCTGTAGAAATGTCAGTGATGCAGGGTTCTCACTGTTCAAGTAACAATAAAAAATCCCTTTTATGTAAAATAGACTGTTTCTGTGCAAGCTCATACCACCCTTTACAATAACATTGCTTACGTTGTGCAAAATGATCCGCGGTATTGGATGTTATTGTAATAGGTTGTCGTTAGAAGGTAGGTTTACCGATCACTTCATTTAAAAACCTATATCCTACAATGCTGAGTTTTGACGACCCTGAAGAAGAAGGCTTTTGAAAACATTGTGGGAAAAGGAGAAAATGCTGGTAACCAGCATTTTCTCCTTTTCCCACAATGATTTCTACCCTGTCAAAGACAGAAATTATCATTTGAACAGCATGTATTTTGTCGTCTGCAAATGGTTTCAATTTGGCTGAGTCAAAGATATCGTCGTTTGGTGAAGAGTTAAAATGTCGAAATGTCTCACTTTGTTGCCTGCATATAGTACTATAGGAAGGCTAAGTTGTTGTATTGGCTGTGCATTGGTTGCAGACATTGGTAGAAAGGGAGACAAACCTGAATATTTCTGATCTGTAAGAGTCTGACTTCATGTAGATCAACAATCAAACTGCAAGTTTTCTGAAGTTTGATATTGGTCCACACCGCCTGCAAACATATCCAAAGTTGCATTTCTCATTCTGAGAGTTAACTCTTAACCAAACGATGTGGTATAGACTTTTCCAAATTGAACACGTTTGAAGACGACAATTCAAATGTGGCTCAGATGATTGTATTTGTCTTTGGAAGGTTAGAAAACATATCGGGAAAAGGAGATAATGCTGGTTACCAGCATTTTCTTCTTTCCCAATAATGCTTTCAAAAACTTTCTTTCTGAGGTTCTTTAAAAACTCGGGATTGTGTGGTAAAGGGTTAAGTCATTATCTACTGAAACAAACTTAGTGATGGCGACATTCAAAATATTTTTGTAAAATGTGGATAATCGCTATAAAGTAATGTGGTTGAATGATTGGTGTTTAACGCCATTTTCAACATTATTTCAGTTATATCGCGGCGGCCAGTGCACCTATCCATGCTTTCCTGGAGTCTCTTTTACCAGTACTCCGCACAATTTTTTTTTCCGAAGCCACTGGCTGCTTTCTCACATAACCATTGTCGAGTCAGTGGTCAGCGGTGGGAGAGGAATCAATCCTGTCGCAATGATCATAAATTAATGTGGAATACACCTCTAGAGTGCCTTTCATAATTAAGGTTGTGTTTGCGGTTAACATAGATCAAGATCAGATTGCACAATTAACGCTGTATGATTGATTATCTACACTTTACGTTTTTCCAGGCAATCCAAACAAATGCAGTCTTGAAATTAAAATGATTTGGTTCTTCTTCCAATACCTAAAACATCCATTTTGTTTGTATTTCGCTGCAAAGGATATCGATAATTTTATTTAGATCGATATCATCATCATCATTATCAGTATCGGCTTGAATCAGGTAAAACTAAAACTCACGTGACTAGCAGTCGACATTCTTCTTGTGTTGCTGTGAATAAAATCCCCCAGCATTCAAAGTTTCCATCCGCAAAACTGGTACAGTATTCAACACACAGGCTCAACATGGGAACATCACGGTACACAATTTCTTTATTGATGGGACTTGGACATATCCCAAGATCCTTTTGTTCAAAATCACAAGGACCTGCAACAGTTACTGTTTCGGTAATAAAAGAAAACCTGAATAACCTGCATTTTCAGGTGGTTTCCAAAACTTTCAGCCGGTATGGTAAATATATTACTGAATTTAGTTTTAAACCCAAAACTTCAGTAGAAGAGGTAATGGTCATAACATGGTAAATCCGGACTAACGTAACCTAAAACTGCAATATTCATCATGAACTTGTTTCTGAAAGGTTAAAAAGTTTGTTTTGTTATATTATACGTCTGTTCATTTTGTTGTAAATTTATTTCATTTAGTTATCAGCCGAAAAATTACAAAAGACTTGTTTGAAAATAATGCAGAGTTTTAATCGAATCTATCATTAAAAGCTGCCGGGTCCCGGTTTACTTTCTAAACTATAAGTTTAGACTTATGGAATATTGGCATTCAGATTCTGTCGGCAGGGGCGTACCCAGCTCCTTATTCATGCGAACTCATAGACAGGCTCTAAGGCTGCAGGGAATAATTTCCCACGTAAAATTTTGAAACTGATGGTACAATCTTGTTGTGGCGCCGCATGAGCGGCGGCACTATATTTTTATTCGCTATTGAAAAGTACAGGTCTATGGAGGCAGCCATATTGTTTACTCGGCTTCCAGTCATTTCGTAACTAGGTCATTTCGTACCTAGGCCATTTCGTACGATTTTGGTCATTTCATACCCACCTATACTTTTTATTTTGGTCATTTCGTACTCACTTTAATTATTTCGTACCCACTTTGATCATTTCACACCCAGTTTTTAATATCAATTTGGTAATTTAGAACCTAGTTTTAATACTATTTTCTTGTGT
The DNA here is from genome assembly GCA_946811185.2 of Hippopus hippopus. Classification (NCBI taxonomy): domain Eukaryota; kingdom Metazoa; phylum Mollusca; class Bivalvia; order Cardiida; family Cardiidae; genus Hippopus; species Hippopus hippopus. The sequence continues at coordinate 53,968,141 of OX328099.1, forward strand.
TGTTTGCCGAATGACAACTGCTTTTGTACATAGCTCCGATTGAAATTATGTTAAATTTCGCCGAAGAATGGCTATGATTGTGTCTTACCATTATTGGTTCTTTCTTTTTTAAGTTTTAATTTGCATTCTAAAGATTGTTTAGGACTTCTCAGTTCATTTCTCACCGAGTTCTGCATAAATTTACTTTGGTCAATTTGAAATGCCTTAAAAATTTTCTGGAGAGAGGCCACATTTTCGTTGTGTTCTTCATAAATCATGTTGCAAAACCACGACTCTTTCTTGGACTTAAACTCTTTACCAAACAACATAATTTTAGACTTTGGAGAGCATTTGCAGACGACAATTCGAATGTTGTTAGCATTTTCTCCTTCTTCCATATTGTTTTCAAAATGATTCTTCTGCAAGGTTGTTAATACTCGGGATTAACACAATGCCTTAAATGATGCAAACTTTAAAAATCTTCTTGTCCAAAACCAGATGGCCAGGAGTTTAAATATTTGTCATGTAGTATCACCACGTGAACCTCTACGAAGTTTGTTCAAGTGATGCTCTTGGCGTAAAAAAATAACCCGCATTAATGTGCCCTATTTCAGAAACAACTGATTTGCGGCGCCATTGATGTTATGCATCAATATTTTCTTGTACGCTTTATTTAATACATTTACTAACAATCTGCGGTTAAACTCTTTGCCACATAATTTCCACAGTGCTTTCTCCCCTTCCAAAGTCAATCTCGTCATTTGAGTCAAATTTCATTTATCGTCTGCAAACACTTTCAAGTTAATATAAAACTTTGTAGTTTGTTCAACAGGGAAGGCTCACAAAGATGTAGTAATCAGTCATCCTGTCGACAGATTGTTCCTTTATGATAAGATTCCAATTTCATTTATCTTCTATAAATTGTTTCCATTCGGACTTGTCCACTGCCCTGTCGTCATTATTTTTGTGACAGTCAACTCATCGCCAAGCAAGGTAGATCAGTGGTATGGGTATCTGACTCTTGACCTGGTGGTTTTGGGTTCCATACCCACTAGAGACAAACTTTCTTTCTGGCAATATTTCGCTTCTCACCTCTGATGCATGTGAGAAAGGTAGTCAGTGGCCTGGAAAGAAAGTTGTGTCAGTACTGGTGTGAGAAAACCAAGAAACACACATGCGTAGGTCCATTGATCGCCGTCATAATGTGACCTAAGCTGTTAAAAACAGTATATATAATTGGAGGCCCCCCCCCCCCCACACACACACACATACAAACCTGCCTCCATCTCGCACATGACAAGCTCGGCGATGGGAATTATTGGCGTTATCGGCATAAGTCCGTATCTAGACTGATTGAAATGAGTATTATTTGATGATGTCATTGAAAATGGACCAACGAACAATGTTCCTAGTTTATGATCATCCTGTAGGGGAAAATGGTTAAAATATTAAAGCAAATATATTGTCACAAAACGAAACAAATTTTGATATGGTAAATAATTAACTCATTACTAGACGACAAAAATCTAGACTAGTCGAAATTCAAAGCATTTGCAGACGACAAAATAAAAATGACTCAAAAATTGAAATTTGTTCCGGGAAGGGCAGTAAACATTGTGGGAAAAGGAGAAAATTCTGGTTATCAGCATTTTCTCCTTTTCCAACAATGTTTTCGAAAGATTTTTTTTCTCAGGGTCGTTAAAACTCAGGATCGCGTGATAAAGCGTTAGGTACTGCAAGTTGTAGAGCTGTTTCATACTCGGTGTAAAATGAGGACGAGTTCCAGTATGTAACGCTAACGGCTGATAATCCCGGGTTCTGAGTTTGAATCCTGACTCGGCAACAGTCTGTCTGAAAATTTTCAAAGGTCACCTGCATCAGCAACGAATAATTCCCCTTTCGATGCTGAATATTGTTTATTCGACTTTTTTCTAGTAGGACAGAAGCCAGTTACTTGGAATCTGTTTCGTACCTAGTCCTAGAAATCACATGGATAGCTGCGCTCACCGCTATATTATACTGTAGGAATTGGCGTTTAATACCAAATAAACATGCGAACAGGGGTAAAAGCTACAATAATCAGTTCACATTGAAAGCTTTCAAAATACCATTACGTCTATAAATAACGCCGAATCGAAATTGTGGGATAACTTCGTAAATATCCTAAATATCTACGTCATGTTTTGTTCTCCGTGATTATTAACTTAACTAATCTTATGAACCATATCATTTCTCTTTATTTTGTCAAGGCTCTCGAGACAATATTTACTCTCACATTTTGCCCGTACGCCTCTTGCACTTTCCCCACGTGGTTTTATGGGTCACTATTACACTTGTGTATTCCTTTGTCAATGCGCAAAAAAAAAAAAATTAATATGAAAGACTTTTCAATTTTCAAGGTGCCAAGGCTTAATAACACAGATAGAGCGAGGGGCATTCTTGAAAGCGGACTTTCAAAAGTGAAGTCGCTAGACGGTTAAATGAAGTTCGTCTTCTCCAGGAGAGGGAAAGTTCTTGTAGGAGGCCACACCTTGGAGTGGTGTTGACCGTCGTGCACGTCAGCAATGGGCTCGAGACAACATGAAAAGAAATAGGTGTAACCTTATCTTCAGCGACGAATCGCGATGCAATGTTTCTAACGCTGACAGGCATGTGCGCGTCTACCTACGACGTCTTTTAAAAACGTTACGACCGTAATTGTGTACTAGAGCATAAACATTTTGGCGGAGGTAATGTTATGGTTTAGGCGGCCGTACATCACATCTTTAGAACTGACCTGGTTGTGATAAACGGCAATTTAAACCCCAGGGGCCATGTGAATGAACGAATTCGTCCCATTTTCGTCGGGCCCTGATCTAGCAACGTCGTGACATCACATTTTAGCATGATAATGCGTTACCCCACTTGGCCAAATTTACCAGAAATATGTTTTTCAGAGCCAACAATACCGACGTTATACCTTAGCCTGCAAACTCTCCCGACTGTAACCCGATAGAGTACATGTGGGACTTCCTTGGGCGTCGTAAGCATCAACGCACCCCACAGCCACCAAGTAGCCAAAGACTAATGGATGCTTTTCACCATAAGTGGGCTCGTATCCCAAGGTATCTTTTACGTGATCAATATGAATCTATGGGACGACGACTACAAGCAGTGATTGCAAGTCAGGGTGGCCATATGCGGTGCTAACAAAGTTGGTGGGGTGCGCATATTAAAATGCGTGTTTTACCGTAAAATAATGAATGAAACTAAGGTATCGACTGAGAGAGTAAAAATATTTCCATATTATATTTTCAGATCATATGAGGTGCATTCTCCTTTTTTGTCATTGAATATGGAGGTACAAAGGTAGTTGAAGCGTTTTTATGGACGTCTGGTCAGCATTTATACGTACGAGTATACCTGAATGGTTAATAGGACTTGAGGACTAAAAGCGAATCAGAAAACTTCGACTGATGTATAGAATGTTGATAACTTACACATGACCTGTCCGACTAAAAGTTTAGATTGATTTCAGGAGATACCTGTGTGGCTATTTACATTTCCATATAGAAATAGTATATAGACAGCTTATTTGAGAGAAATTGGAGTAGTAGTAGTAGTGAAGCAGTGAGACGAACTAAGGTATAGAACACAAAACTTACAAAAGACCTGTCCGACCACAAGTTTGAACTGCTCGGTAGTTCCGTGCAATCAGGATAATTGTCAAAATAAAACTTCAAACCGTCACTACTTGTTGCATTCGTCCAAAACATGTAACTGTAATGCATTCTACAAAGATGAATGCATAAATATTTGAGCCATGCTATGTGAAAAGGGGGCTTAATGCAATTGCAAAAAGTATCGACCCAGGTCAGCCTGCGCACTCCGCGCAGGCTAATCTGGGCCGAAATTTTTTCCATTGGTCAATTTTCTGCATGTCTAAGGACCAGTCCTACCTCATGATTTAGTCGGTTGTTGGACAAAGTGGATTTTATAGACTCTATAATTATTTGAAGACCTGCATGGTATCATGCATCACGGAGAACGTGCGGTCTGATCTTTGATCTACACTGTCCGATATGGAGATATTTTTTCCAACAAAATAACTTTATAATAGCCAACTTTAGGATTTTACCGTCGGCTTGAAAGTTTTTTTGTAAGTTACATAGCAGGTTAAGGATGAATACTTGTGAAAAATCAGTTTCTAATCACAAATCAATAATCAATCACTGATAAGCATACTCATTAAAAAGACAGAAACTTACATCAAGGGGGCTATCTCTGTCAGTTTCTGGTGTATTGCAGCATACCAAAGTCGTTTTCTCTCACTGTTAATCACCGGTAGGTACCGTTGGTTGTTTCCACAGACGTTCATTGCGGAAAACATATCGCCGCCGGATGCCGCATGTAAAGTATAAACGGCTATATCCGTTTTTATCGTCGTTTGGCAGTCTAAAAATTGAACAGATTAATGGACTTTGGTTTGGTGGATGGTTCGGTAAGTCGATAGATCAGTCGAAAGCTGTTCATTTACCAGCGAATACACAACCGAACACCATTCTTTTTTGGAGCTAGAGGCAGCAATGCTCTTCGAAACCAGTTTCCATATTTACCAACCATTCTCGAGAAAATTCTTAATCTAATTGTAGATAAAGAAAATATTCTTTGAAGATTGACCTGTCTTCTATGACGCGTCACTTTCCTGCACAGGATATTAATACGCGGTGCATAAACTAAAAAAAACTCTGCTGCTAAAAAAGTAGGAAGCGGGAAATGGCTATTAATACTACGTTTGTGCAACAGACCAACAGACTTTGACTACAAAAATAATGACCCCACCATGTTGGGCTTGTACCAGGGCTATTTCTAAAGCCTATAGAGGCTCTGTTTATAAATGACTGGTGCATAGGTTATATGCTAGCTAATCAGGGTATGGCTAGATAGCGTTTTGTTGAGTAAACGTTTATTTCATTTTAAAATTAGCTGCACCGATTACCGTTATGAAAAGTAGTCCGGATTTGTACCAAGTATGTCCAAATCAGCATTCGGCAAACCTCGGGTGACCCGTTGATCAAGTCCCGCGGCTGTATCACGTAGCTTGATATGCACCTACACGGTTCATTTCTTCGCCGGAAGTATACCACTTCGCCGGAAGTATACCGCTTCGCCGTTTTTAAAATCGTACCACTCCACTCAGAAAGCAAATACTTGTCACAATTTTCCGTTGGAAACTTTCTAAATACATTTCCGACGACAACCAGTTTGTACATTTATTCGGTCTATCAATTAAGTTGGCATTTTTCAGCGATAGGTTGCTTATCACCGTAGCTGTTGTGCCGTTGCCAATCGATTAACATGGCGCCGCCATGTTTAAGATCATGTGACCGGCAGTATTTCAAAATGGAATTCCCTTGATACGGACGAGGTTACATGTAGGTACGGAATCGGCCGAGTTGTGACGAATGTCCAAATCAGATAGCTTTGTATTTGAAAAATGCCACCTAGCGGAAGACAATGAGGCACAGACATAAACTGGCCAACAAATGCGCATGCCCTTGAACGACCGCCTTTTAAACTATGATAATATCCACTGGCGGAAAGTGAAGTTCTTTTCACTCAATCTCTTTTTATCCCTGTAATCCTAAACTTCTAAACAATCAGTTCATTTAAAAAAAAAACAAACTTTTGTCCTCCCATTCTAAATGAGCTTAGCTGTGGATAGGTCTGTCTTATAATTAAACACATGCTTTCGTTCGTTCATTCATTCATTCATTGCTACTAAAACAATGACGATCAGTTACTTACCGATAATTAGTAAAGGTACAAAAATAAACAGTGTGCAAAATGGAAAGTACGTGAACGCCTGAAAGTAAATAAATTATGTTCTGAATAGATCTAGATTTATTAAGAACAGACTAGACTGCTTATCACGACTTAATTTTTAACCATACAACAAAATTTTATAGTTGTCCAATTTGATCGTTTTATTAGACGACAAAATAAACAGGACACAGACATTGAAATCTGTTTATAGTAGGAAAGAAAACCTTGTGAGAAAAATGGTGGTAAGCAGCATTTTCTCCTTTTCCTGCAATGTTTTCAAAACATTATTCTTTATGGTCGTTAAAAATTGGATTGTTTGGTAAAGACTTAAGATTCTCCAATTATAATTTTAAGCATTTCTGACGAAAACAGTCTTAGCAGTGCAATATTTCGATTTATACTTTAGTTGTCCGCCTGATATGCTTAGCAGTTTATTAATTTTAGTCATAATATACACTGTAAATAGGGGGTTTACTTTCCCTTGCCCCGGGGGGAGGGGGGTTCGGGACTATCATTTTCTTACACTCCAATGTCTCCTGAGCACATTTTTAAAGTGCGCCACCTGGCGACTGGGGCTTTGGCAAGTTATATAGAGGTCAAAGGTCACCAAGTGCACCTCTGACCGAAATCCTATCGGCTGACCAGCAAATGACAGTTCTTTGGTAATTTTAGCCCTCGTGAAAGTTCCAGATGACCTCAAGTTATATAAAAAGCTTATACATGTATTTAGATATTTCTATACAATTCTTACAAAGTACAAGAGCATTTAATGCAAATCAAAGTGCTGACAACACTTAATTTCTATGATTTAAGCTTCTAAAAAATCATTATCTGAGAAACTACAGCGATTTTTTACAGATAAAACACATTGTGCTGATTACAGATGCTTTAAATGCATCCTAGAAGCAACCTACAAATATGTTCACATTTACCTTACATCAATTTTTCATATTCATGAATAAACCGGAAGTACTAATAACCAAATTTCGTCAAGTATACTTTTCAATGTTTAAGTTATATCAGTTGGTGAGAATGAACTATTATCAGGTTAACTTCTTCATTTTAGATAAAAAAAATCTAAAATTAATTAATATGCTTATTTTCAAAGTGTTGATACATGTAGTTTACTTTTTTTTTTGTAGGTCTTAATGCGATTTCAAAGACTGAAAGTAGAAATAAAACGTAGCGTTTGTCAATACCCTTAGTTCATTTCACCTTTTACCAGACAATCCCGAGTTCAAACGACCGTGAAGAAGAAGGTTTTTGAAAACATTTTGAAAAATAGGAGAAAATGCTGGTAGCCAGTATTTTATCATTTTCCCAAAATGTTTTCCATCCTTTCAAGACAAATCCCAACCTTTGAGTCACATTTGATTTGCTGTCTGCAATGCTTTCAAATTGGACAGGTCTAAAATTTTGACATCCGGTAAAGGGTTAACAATTACAATATCCTGTATAGTATTGGATCAGAGAAATTATCTGATGTTCGACAGACAGACAGACAGACAGGCAGACAAGCAGACTAGAAGAGTTATGGTACATACCGCATGAGGTCCCATGATGTTGGAATAATACAGTTTAACTCTCTTGGGTTAATCTTTTACCACAATTAACCATCGAGTTGTATCCCTAAAGGGTGAGTGCCCACTCAAAGGTAAGTCAGAAGATTTTATTTTCTACTTTTATGCTGTTATTCTATATAATTATTTGTTTTCCACTTTGATGATAATGTAATCATATAACCAGTTATTACTTTTGTTATCGACGTGTTTTTCACCGCCTCCTACACAAACGCAATCGATGAGCTAATTAATTTCTCTAGAGAATTACAGAACTGACAAGTATTTAAAACGTCTTTTGGACGACTATGCATGAACATGGCAGTGTCAAAACTTTTGAATGATGATCAGATTCGAAAAAGAGTTGTTTTTATTACCGTTTCTGGACAACTTCAACCATAATTGCAACATAGCGATGAAATGAACCAGGAAGAAAATGGCTAAAATCTCTCCTTACTTTTGAAGTTCAAAATTCTCAATTTCCAGAATTTTATTCCAGAAATAAAAGGGTGCTGATAACAAAATTCTTTGTCTTTTTAAATTCGGCCTAATGTTGTCGATGGTAAACTGTAAAGCCTGATACAAAAGTGTCACGTTTCCAATTAGTTCAAAGATCAACAAGACATTAACCAATATTCTTCGTAAGCAAACACTTTGTTAATGGTGCCAGTGTGCGATTTAACCGATTCTTAATACATGACAGAAAAAAAAGGATGTTTTTTTCGACGTTGGAATGCCATACTTCCAAATAGTTCAAATATTTTCTTAATGATCTTTTACTTATACCACGTATTCTTTTTATTTATAATCTCGCAAGTCGACCTAAAAACGACTGAGTTAAGAATGCTTACCTTATACTTGTACGTATACTCAGTTCCATAAATAAGTGTGCACTTAATTTTCTTTTATTTCTCGTCGCATGTTTTACTGAAGACCAACAAATTTGGTATCATATTTTAGTTCAGAGTCTGTAGAAAATGCCAGGCTAATCAGATTTTGACTAACAGAAAGTTTAAGTTAGGTTTTTGCAGTTTAAATGAATGTGGTACTAAAACCAAAGTTGCAAAAGTACTCAAAGACTAAGGTAACATTAAAGTTAGGTTTTTCTTAAAGTTCTTGTAATTTTTCAATCAATATCTTGTATGGCCACCTCTGCTGTCGATACATAGAGGTTATTACACGGCTGATGAGGGCCGGAGAGTGATATCGGCCCGCCACCTTGATATCTGCCCCGAGGGCTTTAGCCCGAGGGCAGATTTCGAGGTGGAGGGCCGATATCACTCTCCGGCCCTCATCAGCCGTGTAATAACCTGTTTATTACATTCATTAATCATTTGCTCGATGTTTTCGTTTTCTAACATGTTTAAACACTTAAAACAGAGAAATTATTTTCTTCGTTCGACACAACTTTTTTCCGCGGGTAAACATCACGTTCATGACGTAATCATGCATCTTTCATCTTCACTATCGCAGTTGCATATACAGTTCTTCATCTTTATTCATGTTAAAAGATATGTCGATATATTGCTTTTTTTTTTTTCGAGCCAAATATTCAATTTGGTATGTAACGGATTATAAATGAGAAATAGGATAAACAGAAAAGATGGTTGGTGCTTTGGATTGGGAAACTTAATCAGGCTCGGTTCCCCCGGCTCAGCGGATAAAATTCGTAGAACTTCTAGCCTATAGACACTATAAACTTTCCCAATCTAAGACAACAACAATTTATTCTCTACTTATCATGCCGTTGCTGATTTTACGATTCAATCATTGTCTGTAGTTCTGAAGATTTGTCCGCTAGCGAATGACGGACTGATTCAGCCATTTTTTTTTTTTTTCCAAACTGGATGTTTTGAGAACGTTAGTTTACGAGCGAGAGTTCTGTTGTTATAGATTTAGAACAAATATCTTGTCAACGGGCAGGATATCAGATATCAGCCCGTTGCCCCGCCATATCTACCCTCGTGTGACACTGATATTACACCATTTTCAGTGGAAAATGTTACTATTATTAGTAACAGAATATAATAAAGGCAATTATTCGACGTCGCATAGACCTTACATAACGTAAAATCATTGCATCAGGAATGTTATTCCATTCCTGAACGAGAGCGGTGGCCAAAACCTAACTTTAATGTTACCTTAGTCTTTGAGTACTTTTGCCACTTTGATTTTCGTACCGCCTTCATTTAAACTGCAAAAACCTAACTTAACCTTTCTGTTAGTCAAAATCTGATTAGCTTGGCATTTTCTACAGACTCTGAACTAAAGTATGATACCAAATTTGTTGGTCTTCAGTAAAACATGCGACGAGAAATAAAAGAAGATTAACTGCACACTTATTTATGGAACTGAGTATATTTGCTGTAACGTTCATCAGCTTATGGTCGTTCTTGAAAATACTGGGTAAGGTCCACGGAAAGCCAAACTCCAAATCGCTTCTCTGGTAGAGCTTATTGCTCATCAAGAGCTGCGTATGAGCGCTTTTATCGAACCGTCACATTACTGTCTTCTTTGGGAAAGATTCAAGACATAGTTCAGCTTGTTGTGGGAAAAGAGCAATTCCATGAGGGTGGGGTAGTCGTCATTATCCCAAGCCTGTCAACCAAAGGAGCGTGTATCCCAGTGTGGATAATTTTGTAGTACTAAACACATATAGCACTTAGCTTATCTTCCTCTTTCAAACAATTCATCAGAGGTGGGATTATGACAACTACCATACTTGAACAGCTTAAGCTTTTTTATTTCCCAGACTGGTTTGAAATAGGGAGTTTTCGAAGGGTAACAGTAATGTCACGGAGATATGTTCGGCAAAAAAGCAGTAGCTTTCACACGGGCGCTGTTTGCCAACAAGTGTAACGCGCGCTATCCTTTCCAAAAACATAGCACGTTAGTTACCTTCCATTGAGAGACGTGCACCATACCGCATCGCTGGGGAGGGTAGCCCTCAAGCGATACTGAAAGTAGGAACGTCATGCACTATCAACATTGTAGTAGTTGAACTTGTTGCATGATATAGATCCATGTTTTCTTTAAAAAAAAAACACGGCTGAAGAGTGGGGTCGAATTTCGATACTTTTTGCAGACGCATTGAGCCACCTTTTCATGACTAAATTTATGGTTCTAAAAGTAGAGCAATTATGTTACATATCTCCGATTGTTATCTTGTTTACTCAATGTTTTATCTCTAGACTGTTTTAATTGCATTGCTTGTTGACTCGAAAACCCAACATAGCAAAATCAATAGACAACAGAACAGAGACATTAACTCTTAGGCTGCTAAGGGCGACTCACTGACCTTTGCGGACAGTGTAGATCAAGATCAGACTGCACAGAACGTGCAGTCTGATCTTGGATCTACACTTTCCGACAAGGATATGTATTTCCCCAATAAAACACCTTTGGAATAGCAACATTTGGGTTTTTACTGTCGACTTGAAAGTTTCATATTAGTTATTCAACAGGATAAGGGTTAAGTGTTATCCTGTAGGTCACACAAGTGCAGTATTAGTTGTACGGTCAGGTGGCAGGGGACTTGGAAACTTGTTCACGGCTGTGGTGAATCATGTCGTCCCGAGCCTCTTCGGCTCGGTACGACATGATTCACCACAGCCGTGAACAAGTCGGCTCGGGACGACATGATTCACCACGGCCGTGAACAAGTTTCCAAGTCCCCTGCCACCTGACCGTACAACGAATTTATTATATTGCAAAGTTTTACCATTCCAACGTGTATGAAGCGAAATTTACCTGTTTTTTGGTTTCAAAAATTGAGTACGCTGACGAAGTAGGGTGCCCCAATTCAATGAAAACTGACGTCACTGGGAACTGACGTCACTGAAACCTTGGTAAAACGTGCAGTTTGGTGCATAATCTTGATGTTAATCTTGATCGACGCCGCCATTTTGGATGTTGTGTTGAAAGTGTAGTCATGTATACGGGGCTTCCGAAAGGGAAACTGCTTTTACGTTGGTTTTGCCGGTGTACATGATATATATGTTCGGGGCAGATTATCCAATCAGATCACGAGAAATTTCTTTGCAGTATAATAATATAGAATAAATCAGAAAGTTATAAGTAGGACTTGAAACGCGTAGCAGTTCATCGTTAAAATAAAAAATGCAAACGAGCCATACCCTGTGACAAAAGTGGGGGGGTGTTTACAAAAAGAATCGACCCAGCTCAGCCTGCACAGTACATGCAGGCTGAGCTGAGTCGAAACTTTTTGGTATTGGTCTATTTTTTACATGTTTGTGATGCATTATACCAAATAAGTTATTATATAGTTATGGATCCATAAAATCCATTTTGTCGAACAACCGACTGAATCATGAGGTAGACTGGACCTTGGATATACACAAAATTAACCAATACCAAATAAGTTTCGATCCAAGTCAGGCTGCGCGGACAACATGCGTAGGCTGACCTGGGTCGATACTTACTGCAGATGCATTAAACCCCCTTTTCACAGAGCATGGCTCTAACATCACATTGCTTATTATGTATATGAAAACTAACACACCTCATGGTTTCCTGTCTACTGTTATTATATAGTCCTTTACACTAGTTGGACGTCAACAATGAACCTAGCTCAGAACAAATTAGATCAAACCCGGTTTTAAGAAAAAAAAAAAAGTATCTTATTTTGCTCAAATCAGCATTTTACTAACATTAACAGACTTAAGTAATGCTCTTAAATCCCGAGCTGACACAACCTGTCACACTCAACTCTGCAAAATAATGGACTTTTTAAGTCTGTTAAAGTCCGTTTATTTTGCTGAGTTGAGTTTGAAACATTGTAGTAACTCAGGATTTGAGAATATTACCAAAGTCTGTTCATGTTAGTGATATGCATCTCAAATAACGAACTCAACTTAACTTAGACACTTAGTCCATCAGAGGATTAGAGCAAAATAAGAGACTTAAGTTTTTCATGAAATCGGGCCCGATGATCAATTCTAAGCATGCTTAACTCAACGTTAGTGCCTAAGATTGTGGAGAATATGAATCAGATCAGATTTCATCTATAGCACAATACAGTTTGATTTTGGCTTTACACAGTCTCTTGATATACAGACCAACTCAGACCAACTCATAAATCTGTAATACACCGGTCGATCCCTGATACCAACTTTTTCAGTCATATGTGTAAGTTCAACCAACGAAATACCATGTAGATCTACTTCAACAGTTGAAAAGCGAATCCACTGAAACTCAGACAGTATTGTTTTTATCTTCAAGACTTGGCTAAACAAGCGGAAGGTATAAACCCTAGATCAGACTGCATATTCTGTACAGTCTAATCTTGATCTATGCCGTTCGCAAAAAGCAGTTTTCATCTATGGCGCTGAGCGGGGTAACTCTAAGAGCGCCAAATGCAATATCTAGGTAGATTTTGTCTAGAAAGTCTCAGTAAAGCGGACTGTGTAGATCAAGATCAGACCGCACGTTTGGTGCAGTCTGATCTTGATCTACACTGGCCGCAAAAGCAACTACTAGTATAATTATGAAAGACATGGCTCTTGGTTTTACAACCTGAGTTGGCTCACTACATTTCGAAGCAAATTTGCAGCATACGACTTTAGAAAGACATCTTCGTCAGAATGTGAAAATCGACATGAATATAAAAAAAAAAAAGAGAAAAACTGAGAAAACATGAATACCTGAGAAAATTTTAAAGCACTGTGGCAAAAGAATAAATTGTTCGTTTAAGCAATTTCTCCTTTGCCGCGATGTTGTCAAAAGTAGTCTGCTGAAAGACGGAAAGAAAATAGTTCACTAGTATATCTAGGAGGTAATGAGTAGTTCCGTTTACAATCACGTTTTTCCCTTCCCAATAACCCCGTATACATGCATAATGCTGTTCTGCTGAAAGACAGAAAACAGTAGTCTGCGGGAGGTAATGAGTTATTCGGTTCATAATCTCATGCCCCCTCCCAACCTTCCAAACCCCGTATATAATGTTGTTCTGCTGAAAGACAGAAAACAGTAGTCTGCAGGAGGAAATGAGTTATTCGGTTCATAATCTCATGCCCCGCCACCTCCCAACCTTCCAAACCCCGTATATAATGTTGTTCTGCTGAAAAACGGGAAGAAAAGTAGTCTGCGGGAGGTAATGAGTTATTCGGTTCATAATCTCATGCCCCGCCACCTCCCCACCTTCCAAACCCCGTATATAATGTTGTTCTGCTGAAAGACGGGGAAAAAAGTAGTCTGCGGGAGGTAATGAGTTATTTGGTTCATTATCTCATGTCTCCCCGCCCCCACTCCATTCATTTCAAAGAACATTTTCGTCAAAGTTTCTCATTAAATCGATTACAATGTTGACAGTACAGACCAAAGATCAGACTATGCGCTTTTTGCAGACTGATCTTGATCTATACTGTCCCCAAAAGCCATTGAAATTCCCTATGTATTTTTTATCATGTATTTCTGAGACATGTTCCATGTGGGAGGGGAGGCTTTTTTGTAATAATATATTAGATAATCAAATAATGTACATGTATTAATATTTGTTTACAGAAGAGATTTTTGAAAACATTGTGAAAAAATGAGAAATTTTAACCCTCAGGAAGAGGGCGTTTGAAAAAATCAAGGAAAAACGGGAATGGCTGGTGACCAGCATTTTCTCATTTCGCTGCTGTATTACTCTACTCTGTCAAAGACCTTATCTTCTGAGCAGCGATTAATGTGTCCTTTGAAATGCTTTCAATGCGAAATTTTGTCTTCTGACACAGAGTTTTAACACATAATTCACGCGCGGAAAAGGACACCTGAACTCCTTATCAAACGACAAAATTTTAGACTGGTCCGAATTGAAAGCATTTGCTGACGAAAAATTAGATATTGATCAAATGGTAAGATTTGTCTGTGATAGAATAGAAAACATTGTGGATAAAGGAGAAAATGCTAGTTACCAGCACTTTCTCCTTTTCCAAGAATGTTTTCAAAAACTTTTTTTTCCCCAATGGCCGTAAATAGTAGAGATTGTTTGGCAAAGGTTCAAAATAATTCAATTTTGGGGAGGAGACACCATTATTATAACAGGGACACCTACCACATCCAGCTCCTGCGTCTATGAATAGGAAGAATCCGTTTCAGTTATTTCCAGGAAACATTATTACACCAATATCTTTTTGATCACCTTGGACCATAATTCATAGGCTTATTGATTCCTGTCCTCGGTTGTCATGGCAACGCATTATTATTTCACTTGCAGATTACAGGTACAAGAGGGCGACAAAGCGTGTTATGTATTACGGAATATCGAAATCCAGTTAGATCTCTATATAATACTATCTGAGATAATGCAGGACATATATAGCATGGTACGTGCAAAATTCTTTTGTTCACAAAATTATGGGTCTTTTTTTTTTGTGTGTGTGTAAAAATTTTGTGGAATAACTTTTTCTAGCAAACAAAAAAGATTTTTTCACGGTTTCCTTGATACTATCATATGAATGTCATATCCTGCAGAACTTAATTGGTCAAGGGGAAATACATTCATTTAGACTCTCTTATATTCATTCCACCATACCCATGTTGGAATACAGTGGCGTGGGGTAGAGCGTCAGACACTCACACCAGAGGTTTCGGGCTCGATTCGAATCATTTGCAGAGTCAACCTTTGTATATGCCCACATCACGGCGCAAGTACTGATAAAGTTTCAAGGAATCAATCATCGGCATGTAACAAGTACAATCATGATCATTGTCCATCGATGTTTTTCACATCAGTCAGAAAAAAACGTTTGTTCTACTGCAATATTTCAACTTTTAAAAAAATATTATATTACCACATTTCAACTTTTGGCCAGTTTTATACGTTAGTATTAGGCAAGACAGTTGGCTGTTGACAATATTATCAAATTATGTAAAAACCAGGAACATGGGGTTTTCTGTTTGACAGAGGGAGTCAAGTACACATTTTCAAAACTCTCCGTGCGGTCTTTCTGCCATCTGAGCCCTAAAAGGGGGCTTAAATGTAAGAAAAGGAGAAAACCTTGCCTATAAAATGCTGGTCACCAGCATTTTCTCGTTTCCCCACAGTGTTTTCTAACCATTAAAATAAGCTACATATCCTACCACTTGAACCTTATTTGATTTGCAGCCTACAAATGCTTTAAAATGTGGAAAAGTCCAATAATAATTCAATACTTTTTTCATTTATGCCCTTAAGGATAGGGCACCCTAATGGGATTCGTGTAACATCGTCTTTCATCGCCAAAATCGTACGGATTCGGCTAAGACTCGGGTAATCCGTAATCGATGCGGGGTAGCAGCGTATATCGGCCGATCGATTACGGATTACCCGAGTCTTAGCCGAATCCGTACGCTTTTTCGGCGATGAAAGGCGATGTTACATGAATCCCATTAGGGTGCCCTATCCTTAAATAAGTTAAATCATACGTGCTGTGATACTGGTGTTTTCAGGATCAACTAGAACGACTTCTTGATTCGTGCGGGGACAAGGTAGTTGCTATTGACTTCTGGGCCACGTGGTGCGGACCCTGTAAAATCATTGGTCCAGTGTTTGAGGTAAATATTCTTGATCATTAGGCCTACTGGGGTTTATTTCTCTAAGCGCTTCAACTTATTGTCTCCTAAAACGACTTCTAAGCGAACTGTTTTAAAAGATCCTTATAAAACAATGACAGTAATGTGAACGAAGGTTTCAAAATGTTAAAAAAAGGCATGATATATGGTTTAATGCATGTCAACCAGGTTTGTTAGAGGATTCTATTTCATTTCGAAAGCATAAAATATATATATAATGTTGACGGATATGTGTTATGCACACAATTGGTGCCAATTAGATTTTTTTCTATGTTTTGTACACGAAGATTTGCTAAATCCGTAAAGGTTCGGGCCATTCTTATTTCTCTATGATACTTTAGTAACGTTACACTTCATCCATGTAATTATGGAATATTTGACAAAAAAAATTTCGTAACAAATGAAGCAGTCCATTGGTTCTGTAATTACACTTTGCGTAACTTTAGACCAATGAATCGGCACTTTACAAATCATCTGTAATATAAGGAATTTCATGGTCTAGTTTGAGTGACAAAGTCCCCTATTTTAGCAAGACAACCTTCAAGTTTTTGTCATTACAAGAGTGTCCACGTTAAAAGAATTCAAATAAACGTGTTTGTTGTTTGAACACTTTTTCAGCGAAATTTCTGCAGCAAAATCTCTCATTGCAAGAATGGAGTGTAAACGGAGACACTATAAATGTGTTGAAAGAAAAAAGTGTTCGCTAAAATGACCAGAGTAAGAAAGGGAAAGCGGGGTGAGAGGTTATTGCATTTTCGTAACGCATTATACCAAGCCAGTGTTGCCTAACATGGACTCAATTTGTCTAAAAGCCGATTGATGTGGTAGAGTGATCCTTTGCCATGCACAAAAATATCATATGCAATACTTGTCGACCCAGGTCAGCCTGCGCGAAATGCTCAGGCTGACCTGGGTCAACACTTTTTGCAGTTGCAATTAAACCACTTTTTAATGGAGCACACATTAATTATAGAATGATCTTGAGATTTGAAATGTGTTCGCTAGGGCTCTACCTATAATCGTATTCCGGCTATGTTTCAGAGACTTGCACGAGATCCTTCTTTAACGAAGAGCATCGAGTTTGTCAAGGTAGATGTGGACGAGGCAAGTGTAAGTAAATGTTTGCAGTATGGATACTGATATGTATAATGATATCAAAGTTTATCAGTTTCGTTCTTTGTTTTATGGTACATAGAATAATAGTTCATTCAACTGACTATGAATCATAATCTTTTGTAGACGCCCTTTTGCATCTTAGTTAACCTTTAGGCTGCTAAGCGCCACTCACTGATCTTTAGCGGACAGTGTGAATTAAGATCAGACTGCACAAAACATGCAGTCTGATCTTTGATCTACATTGTCCGATAAGGGCTTATTTTCCTCCAAAATACCTTTGAAATAGCAAAATTTGGGTTTTTTACGATTGGCGTAAAAGTTTCAGTTCACTTATACAGCAGGATAATGGTTAACATGAAACCACATTCTACTGAACAGGTACAAACAGTCGCGTGTGTACGGTCATTGGTTTAAAACGTGGGGTACAATCCAATCTATGGTACAACTGGATGCAATTCAATGACAATCAATTTCTATCCTAGCTTTAATAGATTACGGCACATACTCGTAATCAAGGTATCGCGGACGAAATGACACCAATTGAGCTATCAACTAATGAGTGCGAAGAAAGTATCGATTCGATCTGAATTACATTTATCTACCATGTTATACTCATTTTTCTTCTCTGTGCAAGAGGCATCTTCGCTAGCTAAGGGCTCTAGAGTCACGTAGTGATCGCCACCCTTGGCTAGCGAAGATCCTCAAAAGGAGACGTTTCGCCTTTATCCCAATTTGACAAAAAGTTTTCTAGGACTGATCGACTTTTTACACTATATGGCGTCTAGTTTACATGCCCAAGCCTTGCACTATGATACTACTGTTCAGTTTACATGCCCAAGCCTTGCACTATGATACTATTGTTCAGTTTACATGCCCAAGCCTTGCACTATGATACTACTGTTCAGTTCACAACAAATACTTAGATGCTGTGACATCGAAAACTGTGGACAACATGACAGCTTTGTCTCTGTTTAGTTCGAGAAATATGGTTGCTGCCAGAAAAATTCATTTTACAAACAGCCAGGGTCTTCAGCAAAAAAATCGTCATCATTAATTCATTTGATCGACATAGCTTTCATCGATTTATTTAGAAAACCTTTGGTATCGATTAAGATCGCTTCAGGACCCCTCGAGTCAGCTAAAGCCTCGCAGAGGTCTTTCAACAGTTCATTCGTATGGTGACACGCCCCTTCTTTACGCCTTTCTTGTGTTTCTCCAGCATTAGACTGAAGCTCTGCAATACCTTGTCAATGGATATTTTCAATGTAGTTAACACCGCTTTCAGTCGTATCGGAGCAGTTCTATGGCCAAAACTCACTTCTTTGTATTCTTCCAATTTTTCACCAGTGCAAGGCTTGGAGGCCGGTACTCACGAATAAGATTTGTCTCATGAAATTAATCTCAGAGATTTTTGTATCATAATGCACTTTTGTACACACACAAATACAAATTTTATGATACTCTTCTTACCTGTCCGGTTTTCCCGCCAGAATTATATGTAGATCTAGTGTCAAAATGGTGCTTACAAAGCAGGATGAAGTGATCATGGCATAATGCATGATAATTATTGCTTTTGCTTTTGAAAACTTGGACGGACCATTCCTGGTGCGAACTGAGATGTTGGACCAGGGTCCGTATTCACCAACCATTAATTCTTAAGAACGATCTCAGTCTTCTTCTTTTCTTTCCCCCCAAATTTGAAGGTAACGCTCCATCTGATTGGCTAAACCAAACGGTTTAGCCAATTAGAAGTTGTGTTACTTTGAAATTTGACAAATCTTGGAGAATAAGACAAAAAACGTTTTTAGGAATGGCTGGTGAATACGGACCCAGTACGTGGAAAATCCATTGTCTGCCATTTTTGTGTATCATGAGGTGGCTTACTCAATGTTTATACACTTTACGGCGTCAACAAATCTACAGGTAACTTACCTTCCAGGAAATCCTAAGTTGTGACTGGATAATACTCCAATACAAATCTTAGGAAATAGAGCATTACTGTAAACCTAATACAGTTTCTTGAAACTCCAGAAAATCTTATAATACATGTATTAGGAATGTACACACAGTAAGATTTGTCTCAGATTAAAAAATCTCTGAGGTTAATTTTACTGTGTGTACCGAGCTTAGGACGTGCTTTACGAAAAAATTAATCCACGTGAAATATGTCACTAGTGTGAATCAATCTAAAATCGATTACTTTTCTGGTTATTAAATACAACGTCGTTTGTGATTACGAATCGAAGGCCTTGACCACTGAGCAATGAAGGACTTTATGTAGCCCCAAAGTACCTAAGATTTCCACACGGTATCAGGACGGACACAGAAGGACTCAAGAAAATAAGGAATGCCGAAATATCCTTATTGTGGGAAATCCGGTTATTGAAACCCGGTTTGGTCTAGCATGAACTCCTTCCCATGTCCCTTAGCATTTTCTGCATTTCATATTTTTCAGGACATTGCTGAATGGATCGGGATAGAATGTATGCCAACATTTGTCTTTTACAGAAATGGCGAAAAGGTTCGTTTATGTTTGTACCTTTGTCTTAACCTACTAATCCATTCACAATACCCTATTATTTGTTTTAATACTAACCCTTTCACCGCTATAGGCAAAAACATTCTCTTTAGTAAACAGCATAGATCAAGACCAGACTGCACAAAACGTGAAGTCTGATCTTAGATACATACCATCCTCTTGTTTAGGCAGGCCTATATGATAAAAGTCTTTGCATAATTCAGTGGATTTTTTGGCCGTAAACAGACGCTAAAAGAGTTAAGGATTCCGAAAGACAAGTAAATTGGTTAAGTTATCTGGTGTGTCAGGAAATAAGCAAATCCTCTTTGCATGTTCCGCACAAAGTTGTCAAGTCTGACTTCTCTCGGTAGGTTCCCGATATGATCGTTTGCACAAACTCTCATGTATACGGAATTTTAAGCCTGCTTTTGCCGATCCATTATCCTAGATAGCAGTAAAGGTCTGACGCCGTACTCACAAACTATTCCGAATTGATCCCAAGTCAAATTTCCAAGACACGCCTTTTGATTGTCTGAGTCAGAGCCTCAGTCAGTCAGATGACTAGTCTTTGGTTTTAGAATTAGAACTTCAGAATAATTGGTAAATACATAGGCTACCCAGGAAGACATCTATAAAACTGGCTCAATTACTCGATTTGAAAACCTTTCCTCAAACGCTTTCGTCTTCAAATGTTTCAACAGTCCTTTACTGAAGGAAGCAAGAGTATCTTAACAACGTTTTATCGGGTTGTCAGTGCGCATAATTTTTGCGCATGTCTCTTCGCTTCTCTGTTTTCTAGCGTAACTTTGTCTGATTGTAGTACTATTATTGGACTACTGATTTTTGCTGCAAGACGTGGAGAAAGTAGTGGTAGATACATTTTTTTTTAAAAGATCAGTTTATGAAGGTGTAAATCATTCCTAAACAGCGAAAACGGAACATGTACATTTGTCGGACATTACTTATCCGGATAGTAAGTTTAGTATGGTAAAAAGAGAAAATTACAAGTATTTTCTCCTTTTCAACGTTTTCTAACCCTCTTTCCTGGGTATTGATAGAAATCAGGATCGTTTGATTCATTTTGCTATAAGGTACGTAAGTAATCTATACCTTTGGGTAATTCTGGACAGTTCTACTTGTATTGTTCTTCCATTTTCCCATCTATTAAAATATACCACATGTATTTGGTATTAACCCTTTCCTAAATGAATTACTGTAAATTGGAACTTCAAAATTGAAAGAAGCTGCAGACGACAAATTAAACAAGGTTTAAATGAGATTAAAAGAACCGTTTGTGCAGAAAAGGTTGTGGGGAAAGGAACAATTGCTTGTAATGAACAATTACCCCTTTTACCAAAATGTTTTCCAAAGCCGTCCCATACCAATGTTAAATCGAGACTATATCAAGGAAAGGGTTGACAGAGTACAATCTTTATTGTGAAAAAAACATGATTTAGTGCCAGAAATAATACATCTTACTAAGTAATTTGAAATCTTGGGTGTTTTGTGTCACTTTCTTTGTTCCAAGGGAGGTAATTGAGTTCGAATAGTGGGAAAAGTAGCCTGGCAACCTATCTTTTTTTTTGCATTTTTTGATAAAGGATATAATCAAGTATATTTCTGAGAAAAATGAGAAAAATCTTTGCGCTAGATTTTTTTGAGGGTCAAATAATCACCTGATTTTCTGTGATAAAATAAGCAATTTTGTGGGCTAAGGGTTTTACTGAAACATAGATAGCGTATCATTAATTTGAAATATTTGTTAATTTCTCATCAAAGTCAGAGGATCCATTGTTTCACTATGAATTTAAAACACAGAGAACATGATTTGACTGAAATTACAGATTTTAATCACAAAATTCTGACGTATGCTGCAATAATTGGGTTTTGTGTAATTTGAAAAAAGGGTTGTGTTCTTCGTGGGCTCAGAACTTTTTAGTTCATCTGGCAACGTCTGATTATCTCTTCGCATATTGAAAGAACATACTTTGAAGTGTTTCTGTGTCAAATTTCACGAAATTCTCTGCGCTAGAAATAACTCGCTGAAACGCCTTTAAGTCCAATTGTTTTCGGTTATGACGTCACTTGGAGGGTAGATCTTGATCATTTATACAGAAAGTAAATCATTTATGGCAACAATCCAGGGCAGAACTTGATTAATTCCAAAGAGTATTTATTTTATGCTTTTCGGTAGTTTATCGAGAAACAATGTTGGATTATGGTTTGATATTTTATGGTTACGACCATGAAAAATACCGATTTCATATTTTTTAGCTCTTCAATTGAAGGAGGAAACAGTAGTTCCCGCGCACTAGTTACCTAGGTAAACAACGGATGCCATTCAACAAGAGGGACAGATGACGTTATTTACGCGCATTTATCCTGCAAAAATACACGTGTAGATTTCGATGCCTTAGAATGAGAAGGTCGTAAGTGAAAAAACACAGTTTTGAGAAAACTTGAAAAAACATTTTTATAACAACAATAACAGATCATTTTCAATAATTCATTTTTTATTTTCTTCTAACTATGGAGCAAAATTTAAATGGCCATTGATAATAATAAAAAGCCTTATCTAATGTGAGAACATTAGGAAAAAAACTTGCAAACGTCCTTTATACTTAGGTTGTTCCAAAATGGACGAGTAATGAAAGGTCGTAAGTGCCAGTAACAACCTTTTTGTCAAAATAGTATGTTGTAAAAGGTATCGACAGAAGGTCGTAAGTGTAGCTGCATCTTTCCTACATATGAAACCTCTTTCTAAATTAACATCCCGCCGCGAAGCCGGAGGGGATTAAAGGAATGGCCTCTGTCTGTCTGCCTGTCAGTCTGTCTGTTCGCCTGTCTGTCTGTCCGTCCACCTGTAACATTTTCTTGTCTGCTCCATATCTCCTGACCCCTTTGAAAGATTTTCATCAAACTTTGGCTAAATGTTCATCTAGGTAAGACGGTGTGAAGAATACAAGATCCATAACACTATCTTCAATATTTCTGGAGTAATTGCCCTTTGTTATTTTAACAAATGGGATTTTTGTCTGGAGCATAACTTCCAAATTATAAAAGCTATTGACTTCAACAGATCACATTTAAGACAAGGGCAAAGCACAAGATCCATAACTCTGTCTACATTATTTTTGGGGTTATTTCCCCAAGGGTGGATTTTTGTCCGGAGCAAAACTCCCCAATGTAAAAGAGCTATTGCCTTCAAACTTGATATACAAATAGACTATGTTCGGAACAAGTGCAGTGCACAAGAACAATAGCTCAGTTTCCACTATTTTTGGAGTTGTGGCCCTCAGTTATTTTACCAATTTGATTTTTGTCTGGAAAATAACTTCTTTTGGCTTAAAACTTCATATACAAATAAATAATATTGAGGACAAGTGCAATGCTTAAGATAGATAACTCTGTTTCCATTGTTTTAGGAGTTATTGCCCTCTGTTGTGTTACAAACTTAATTTTTGTCCGGCGCATCAAAGTATACAAGCTATTGATGTCAAACTATATATGCTGACAGATCACATTGGGGACACATGTTGTGCACAACATCCATAACTCTGTCTCCACTATTTTTGGAGTTATGGCCCTTAGTTATCTAACAAATCTAAAAGATTTGTCTTGAGCATAACTTTCAAAGTATAAAAGCTATCGGCTTCAAACTTTATGTAAAGATAGACCATCTTGAGGACAAGTGCAGTCCACAACAGTCATACTTCTGTTCTCAATATTGTTTTGGAGTGATTGTCCTAAAAGCTGCGAAAGCCAATGTCCTAGTGATGGGTCTAATGTTTGAAGCCTGGCTTTTATTTTTGCAGCTTTTGTGTTGCGGATTTTGTTTGTGGATTTCGTGTTTGTAGATCTATATATCATCAAGAAATTATGTGGGTTTACTGATTTAAATTCATCAATGCAACAAAAGATATGGATATATAGCTGTCTTGGTGTTTTATATCCGTCAACCGTACTTCAGTCATGATAGGATGATTGAAGAGTGATTATAAATGGCTCGGTGCAATGAAGTGCTTTTTAGGTCCAGCAGGACTCATACCAGGGACGGGGCGGCAGAGGATATAGCTGTCCTTCAGACTACCCTCTTCTTATACTTTTAAAAGAATATAATCATTCATACAACAGCTACAGATAACAAACAGGTCTATAACTAGATCAACAGTAACTTATATCAAATAAACAACTACAAATAAACTCTTGAATACTTTATAAACCTACGAACTACCTTTAAAACAAACACTCTAACATTTCTAAGACAGCAAAATACTAATGACAGGCCACAGCCCCTTAACCAAAAGAGTCCCTTTTGAAACTTCTCTATATTAAAATTACTTGCATACAACAGGTAAACACAGTTTTAGTTGCAGTTCAAATGATTTGTCTTGATCAGGTTGAAAGACATACATGTAGTAGGAAAATATTGAACAGCTGATTGCCAGCATTTTCTCCTGTTCCAACAATGTTTTCAAAAAGCTGCTCCCATTAAGGTAGTTAATGAACAGTACTGCTGTTGAAAGCTGAATCATAGACTTCAGAATATCATTAAACCCTACCACATAT
The DNA here is from genome assembly GCA_946811185.2 of Hippopus hippopus. Classification (NCBI taxonomy): domain Eukaryota; kingdom Metazoa; phylum Mollusca; class Bivalvia; order Cardiida; family Cardiidae; genus Hippopus; species Hippopus hippopus. The sequence continues at coordinate 53,992,243 of OX328099.1, forward strand.
AAACATGTCCATAAGAACAGTTTTGTTGAAAACTGGTTAACTCTTTACCTGATAATCTCTGGTTTTTATGGCCCTAAGGTTGACGGTTGTAGAAAACATTCATGAAAAGCATTTATCCTTTTCCCACAATGATTTCTACCCATCAAAAGAAAAATTCATCATTAGATTTGAAATTAGTTTTTGTCTGCAAATCCTTTTGATTTGGATGATACCAAAATTTTGTCATCTGTAAAAGAGTTAAACAGAGAAATCACCCATGTTGAGCAACTTCTCCTTTCACAAGGATATTTTTAACTCATTTAGATGAAGCTCGAAATTGTATTTTTGTCCACAAGTATTTTAAATTATGTAATTCAAGCTTCTACTCAGACTTGGCAGTTCAAATATTTGGAAGGAAAAAAAAAAACTTTTTCACTATGTTTTAAAAATCCTTCTTCACCAAGGTCAACACAAGATTGATTAGTAACATGTTATTATAGCCCTTGCAGCCAGACTTAAGACACTTTGTGTTAGGCCACATTTATATTGGCTTTAACATTAAATACTGAATTATACTTCTTGAATACTATATTCCTTCTTTTTTAAAATATACATATATTTGCTAATTTACTATTCCCTTATGCAAAATGAAGAAAGATGCAGTAAAACATTTTATGTTGAAAAGCAATCAGTAGCTTGGAAAGAATATTGTGTGTAGCAGCCATAGGAGAATCTCTACAGAAGCATAATTATAAAGGTGCACTGGCATTCGCAATATTACAGGATGAAAGCGACATTGAACCTCAATTGGCTACAAATTCAAAATGGACACTTTCATTTCTGGAGAAAAGACAGAAATATTATGTTTTCAGGGGTCTCTTTGTCCTATTATGACAGCATATGGGACATTGTAGATTCAAAATTAGACTGCACATTCTTTGCAGTCTAATCTTGATCTACAATAGTTCCAGAGGAAAGAGATCGTGCCTAGTGTTTTAAGAGTGGGTTAACCACTACACAAACAAGAGGAAGAATTCCTAATCATGAGTTCCTTTGTTGGATCTTCATTCTAAACTCCTTTTTTCAATTGAGTGTCCATTAAGTAGGACCTTCACAAACAAAACCATAACCTACATAAGTACGCTGTCTATCTAATATGACTGAAATAATGTAGAAATCAGCTTAAAGCACTTATTAATTGCCTTATGGTGTTTAAACTGATTAAATTAGCTGAGAGAGTGTGTAATTTAACGAAGGACCAATTCTCTATGTAGTACGGTCAGTGCGAATACTATTACACTTTTTAGGTTTTTTTTTCATAAACAGTTATTTTATATTTAACAGGATACAAGACGTTTAGGAGGGTTTTTTTTTAAATACTATTAATTTAAAGGCTGTCTATTCTTAAAAGTTAAACCAGTTTTAAATAATTACCCCAATGCACAAGTTGAATTGCTACGAAATGTTTATTGTTTTCCCTCTCTCAAACTTTTGACAATGCTGTAATCTCTACACCAAAATCAGTTTCATAAAATTGTCTTGTTTCTTGGTTGTTTCCACTTTTTCTTTGGGTAAAGTGCATTTTTATTGGCTTAATTTCTATTAATTCTGTATTTCTGCTAAATGATATATTACAGAAAAGTCTGATCATGTATTTCCAAGGATTCTTCATTTTAAAGACTAAGTGCAAAACGTAAAACAAGGGCGTATGTAGTAGTTACGATCTTCTTATTCAACTGTGTAATACTTTGTAAAATATTAACAAAAGGTCGTACGTGTCACATACGACCTTATGTTATAAACAGATTGAAACGGATTTTACTTACCTTTTTCAGCACCTTATTTGGTCAACACAACAAGTTCAAATTTCTATGAAATTGACATAAAAGGATAGAGAATGAAATGCCGTTTCCAAATATGTATGCATCATATAAGGTCGTAAGTGACACTTACGACCTTATCATTCTAAGGCATCGATTTATCCCCTGGATAAAGTTCAATTGCTTTCAGTTCCTGAAAGTAACAGTATTTAAGTCTTTTTTTTTTTTAAATTCCAGGTATGACATCACTGTATATGTTAAAACTTTGTACCTTTTTCCCTTATCTTTTTTTTTAACCTTTTGGGACATCCCTGATCATCTGTGACACGTTTAAGTTGCTGTCTTCAAATGCTCTCAATATGGACAAGTCAAAATGTTGACGACTGGTAAAGACTTAATTAATGAGCTGTTTTGTTGGGGATATTTGAATCAGATATTGTTTACAACATATAGTCTCCGTAGTAGGTTTTGCGTCTCGTAGAAGACCACTTTAGCAAATCTTGTTGAACTAGGAAGAAACTGCTGGTAACGAGGATGTTTCATGCATCTCCAAGCAGGTCATCAGGTAATTGTGGATCCATAAAATCTATTATGTCCAACGACCGGCTGAACCCTGAGGTAGAATGGCGCTTGGACATACTGAAAATTCACAAAAATCCAAAAATTTTCGACCCAGGTGCAGGCCGACTCGAATCGATACTTTTTGCAGATGCGTTACCCGCCCTTTTCACGGAGAATAACTCATTTACATATAACATTGAACAAAGACCAAGAAGGCCAAAATAGAGATATTCCTTTTTTTTCCAGATTGACGAAATGGCTGGAGCTAATACGAAGGCACTGGAGGCGATGGTTCATAAATATGCCAAATTATAGGACAGTAGTACTATTTAGTCATCTTTAAACACGTGTAGAATATTGTAGATCTATTTTATGTGGCGTGCCCATGTTTTAAGGGTTTTCAAAATTTTCTAGTCTAGATCTATTTTTCATTTCAGATGTTAGTTATGTGCCACATAAATGCTCCAAAATGTTGTCATCACTGAATTGCTTTTTGCTTAAAATATTTACCAAAACCATAAACAACACTCATGTAGAGGGCCTGTAGCCTTAGGGGTAAAAGTTTGATTCAATTATGAAGCCAACTAAAAGAAAAGCGCAGGCGACTCTAAACTCAGAGGCGTTGGTTGGTCAAATTTGATAAGATGTTTAAAAACACTACGCTTCAACCGATCTCTGGACAGGATAAAAGGACAAACCTAAAACGAATAAAATCCACTCCGCAAGTGACAGAAATATGAAAAGGAAAATACAAGTTTCTTAAGTCTAAATAGGTATTCAAAGCAAGCGTTTTCTCCTTCCTTCAAAATATTTTCTATTCATTCAAAGACAATCTCGTTATTTAAAGTGACAATAAAGGCCAAAAGTAAACAAAGCTGGTGTTAAAATGCATTTGAATTTATATAATGCCATTTAAAAAGATGGAAATAATTGTGAAGATGACAATCTGTCATTGTACCGTCGGTCCAAGTGTTAGTCGCTGACTGAGCAATTAATTTCAAAACTAGGTTAAAACCTACCAGGTAGCTGTGTCTTTTGTTTACTTTTTTTCCTGATTTTAAAAATTCTTGTTTCTGCCAGCGACTAACACATGGCCCGAACACACAATAAAAGACTGTCATCTTCACAATATTTTTCTTACTTTTAAATGGCATGATCTAAATTTAAATGTGTTATGGCACCTGCTTTGATAGTTTGGCCTTTACTGGGCCTTTAAGCTACATTTGAAATGCTTTTAATTTAGAGAAGTCTACAATTTTGTTGTCTGCTACAGTGTTAAGTCAGAACAAAGACCTACATACATGTATTGCAGTTTTACAGCTATTTTTACCAGAGAATGACAAACTATTTGACAGTTTAGAACCAAGATCACAAGTCATGTTATGGACAATCCAATCTTGATCCACATGAAAGCAACTTCAGTTTTGCCAAGCGCCTTCAAGGTCAACTTACTGAAATTTAAGCCTTTGCAGCTGACAGTAACTGTCCAACAAAAAAAAAAAAAATAAAACAAGATGGCCATCATGGCCCTGTATCGCTCCCTTACCTCTTAGTATGTATGATGCACTTAACTTGCAATGACAGACATAAATTGTAAGACGTTTGTATGGCAATAAACTTTCATAGAGAAAATAGCCCCCCCCCCCCAAAAAAAAGTCGTATTTTTTTTTCCAATGCAAAGATGGTGTCCATAACTACAAAGAGGTATAATTGTTCATGCTGAATCATCAGTGCACTCCAACAAAAAGTGCTTTGACAAGAAGATTTCCAAAACTTTAGTAGCAAAAAACATTTTTTAAGTTTTGGGAGAAAAAACTGATGACAGTATTTTAGATTTGTCCAAGTAAATTGCATTTGCCGATGACAAATTGAACTTGGCTAAAAAGATCGAACTTGTCTTTGAAAGTGTAGAAAACAATGCGAGACAACGGAAAAAAGCTTGTTACTAACCAGCATGTTCTTTTCATAAACAAGATAAGATTGCAGGTTCTATGCAGTCTTATCCTCATTGCCACAAAAGCAATAATGATTGTGTTTGGCACAAGTTTACATTGAGCAGGTTCACTAAGTACCCCCTGGACAAATTAGTAGCTGGCTTTACTCACTACTCTTTAGACAACAAAATGTCAGACAGATCCAAGCTTGCGTACAAAAAAAATAAATGTGTGCAAATTGTCCAAGATAGGGAAGAAAACCTTGTGGGAAAAAGAGAAAATGCTGTTTGCCAGCAAATTCTCCTGCTTCCACAATGCTTTGAACAGCCTTCTTTCTCAGCTTCAGTAAAACTTGGGTTAAAACAAGAGCTGTCAGATGACAGCCTGTTCCACTATTTGCACTGCAATATTAAATTTTAAGATTCTTCTTAGATACACCAACATCCTTTACCCTTTACCAAACAAGCTGGAGTTTTAACTCTGAAATAACACTTTTTAAAATGTGGAAAAAGGAGAAAATGTTGGTAAACAGCATTTTCTCCTTTTCCCAAAATGTTTTCTACCCATGTCAAATTCAAATTTCACTTTTTGAGTCACATTTATTTTATCATCTGCAATCCTTTCAGTTTGGACAAGTCTGAACTTTTATCATTTCGTAAAGAGTTGATAGAATTCAACTAAATATATTTCTCTTTGTTTCTACGAACACATCAGAAGATGAATAAAGCATAGGCCTTTCAATGTCTTTGGGGCTTCACAAGTCATACTTTCTATCCTTTCACTCTTTGCAGGCCAAGTAATTAAAATAAGACTCTACAAACAACTAGCTTGTAAACATTTATAAGAACATTCATAGGCAATTTATCTGTAGATTTTCAAGAAAAAGGGTAGAATGTAAATCCAAGATAAGACTTCATTTTGAGTGCAGTCTGATCTAAATCTACATGTACATTGTCTGCAAAAGTGTCTGTATTCGCTAGTACGGGACTTATTTTGTTTTGCCAATGTTTGTGAAAATGTTACAGGTATATATGGCATATTTCTGCGAAAAACGAGCTAAACAGCTACAGTTATTTGGTTCTGCATTCCAATATATTGACCCCAATCTACCAGTAAAATATTTGATAATCTACTGTTGTATTTGATTTATGGCCCAGACAAGCAATTTCTTGTCTTTCATGCGGAGATAATTTCAAAATTAAGAAAGCTGGAATTGTGGGTCTTATATCTACAGGTTTAGGTTCTATTGCTCTTCACTGAGCCGTATTAGCCTCTATCCAGTTCCACTATCAAATATCACTGGACTTATGGAGATATGGCCCAAACAAGTAAATGTTAACACCTAGGCCCATTAAAAAAGTGACTGATAATGCTCACACTATTCCATAAAGAGTTCAGCTAAAATATCCTTCTAAAAAGGAATAATCAACATAGTTCAGGTGTAATACATGAATGCATATTAAAAGATGTCACTTTTTGCCCCAAAGTTTCTAAAAATGGTCTCTTGAAAGATGACAAAAGGTATTTTGAGAAAGTATTTGAATAAGGTAGGCAGAGAAGAAATACCAAAAGAAAAACAATGTTACCTTTTAATAAAAATGTTTTTATCTCTTCAAACGATCAAGTAAACCATAGATTAATTCATGCCACAGTAGCAGTTGAAATTTAGGCAGTCAATATGTTTTTCTCGGAAACTAAAGAATTGTTTAACAACAAACAGATGCCTTTAAATAAGTCCTCATAATTACCATTAACAGAAGTACCTGTACCGAGTGGTTAGACAAGTATATCCCATATCTTTTCACAAGAGCAATTCCCATATCTTTTCACAAGAGCAATTGAATTTACATAAATTACTTTAACTCTTTACCATACAATCCCGACTTTTAATGACCCTGAGAAAGAAGCCTTTTAAAAACGTTGTAGGAAAAGGAGAAAATGCTGGTAACCAGCATTTCCTCCTTTTCCTACAATGTTTTCTACCCTTCCCAAAACAAATTTCATTTTATCAGTCACACTTACTTTGTTGTCTGCAAATGCTTTCAATTTGGATGTGTCTAAAATTTTGTTGTTTGGTAAAGAGTTAAGTCTGTGCCTCCTACTGTCCATATCTTGGGAAAGCATTTGGCAAAAGGAGGATTTGCTTGTTACAAGCTATTTCTCTCTCTCTGCGACATTTTTCTACAGTAAAAAAAACATGTTTACAGTGTTAATCAAGATAGGACTGCAAAGATCATGACATCTTATCCTAAACCTACACTGTCTGAAATTTTTTAAGTATGTTCTAAGAGGGCAGCCTTAAATTTTAGATATCAGCCCATCACTTTCAAAATACATTTTTTTAAACTGTAGCAGGTCACAGCTTCAGAAAACCTTGTAGAAAAGGGTGCATAAGCCTAACATAAGCAAGGGCCACTCTCTTCCTGTCATTTTACAAAACTGTGATAAGCAATACTGGGCTTTAGATCAAATATTTGTCCTTTGTGTAATAATTCAATCCTTTCAGTATATATCAAAACAAGCACTATACTGAGGACTGAAAGAAAGGCTGAAAACACACTACTTCAAATATTTATATACAGAAACCCAATCTATCACATGAGAATGGATGTTTGAAATTTTCTCTGCAAAGTCTTGTTTCAAAGAAACATCTGTCAATAATTTTCCTCTCTTTTCTCCTAGTCTTTCTTTGATGAATCAATGTGATGAAATGTAGTAAACACAATTTATATTGTCTGTAAGTGGTCTAAGTCCATCCCTCGTTATTTCAGCTTACTAAACACTGATTTAGCCATCTGAAAAATAAGTTAGTAAATTACAATTAAACCTGTCACATTGGGTCACCTTTATTAAGCAATCCACAATGTACTTTTCCTCCACAAGCATAACTCTGTCTTAACTCCTTACAAAATTTTTACAGCTTTCAATATTGAAACCATTTGTAGACAATAAATCAAACGTGACTCAAAAATTGAAATATGTTTTTGGAAGCGCTCAAAACATTGTGAGAAAAAGAGAAATTACTGATTACCAGCATTTTCTCCCTTTCCCACAAAATTTTCAAAAGTCTTCCTCTTCAGGTTCGTTGCCGAGCCTCGGTAGCTTAGTCAGTAGCGTGCAGGACTTGAGAACAGCGGGTCGTGGGTTCGATCCCTGGCTCGGCTGATTTCTTTCCAAGGATTGATGATAGGCATTGCGACAGGATTCATTCCTCTCTCACCGCTGACCATTGTTTTGACAATGGTTATGTGGGAAAGCAGCCAGTGGCTTTGAAAGACAATTGTGCAGAGTACTGGTAAAAGAGACTCCAGGAAAGCATGGATAGGTGCACTGGCCGCCGCAATATAACTGAAATAATGTTGAAAATGGCGTTAAACACCATACAATCAATCAATCAATCTTCAGGTTCGTTAAAACTCAGTATTGCTTGGTAAAGGGTTTACCCCTGACCAAATAATCCTTACTTTTAACAACCATTGAAGAGAAAATTTTTGAAAAAAATTGTGGGAAAAGGAGCAAATGCTGGAAACCAACATTTTCTCCATTTCAAACGATGCCTTCCCCTTTCAAAAGACAAATCACATCATCTGAGCTACATTTAATTTCTTGTATGCAAATGCTTTCAGTTTGGATCAGTCTAAAATTCTGTCATTTAGAATTGTGTTGAGTATCCTCTTGGTGAATGTTTTACAAAGGTTGGATGGTATCTTTGAAATTAGATCCTATGGTAAGTTTTACAAGTGTTAACCCTTTACTGCACAATGCCGCCTTTTAACGACCATGGGAAAGAAGCCTTTTCAAAACATTGGGGGAAAAGGAGAAAATGCTGTTAACCAGCATTTTCTCCTTTTCTCACAATGTTTTCTACGCTATCAAATGAAAACTGCACCATTTAAACACTCTGAAATTGTCGTCTGCAAATACTTTCAATTTGGACAAGGCGAAAATTTTGTCATCTGGTAAAGGGCTAACTCATTACTGAAAAACAAAATCTTAGTGCGGTCTGAATTCAAAGCATTTCCAGAGGACAAATAAAATGATACTTGACTCTTTACAAAACGACAATATTTACGACCAGTCCAAACTGAAAGCATTTGCAGATGACAAAATAAATGTGACTCAGAATTTGATATTTGTTTTGAGAAGGATAGAAAACAATGTGGGAAAAAGAAGAAAATGCTGGTTACCAGCATTTTTCTCCTTTTCCCACAATGTTTTCAAAAGGCCTTTTCCTGAGGGTTGTTGAAACTCAGGGTTGTGTGGTAAAGGGTTAAATAATGGGATTGGTATCAGAAATGGTAGAAAACATTGTGGAAAAGGAGAAAATACTGGTTACCAGCATCTTCTCCCTTTTCCCATAATGTTTTCAAATATGTGGTAAAGGTTTAACCCTTGACCAAACAAGCCCGGGTTTTCAAGATCCTGGGAAAGAAAGCTTTTGAAAACATTGTGGGAAAAGGAGAAAATGCTGGAAACCAGCATTTCCTCCTTTTCCCACAATGTTTTCTACCCTATCAGAGACCTTAAGCTTATTTGTAATAATTCTAAATTTGTTGTTTGCAAATGTTTTAAATTTGAAAGAGTCTAAAATTTGTGGTTTGGGAAAGGTTTAAACAGGAAAATCCTAATGCAAATCATTCACGAAGAGAAAAAAAAACCTTACACAGTGATCCACAGCATGCATATAATCTATAACTTCTTGGTGACAGGTTTCATCGGTATTGCTGCGGCTATTCACTCGCTCATTACATTCCTCGAGAATTTGTGCCATTTTCACAGCTTCAGAACCAGTTTTACATTGCTCCCTGATGTCATCCATTGGATCCTGAGATAATTGAAATTGTAATTTCAAAGATTCTCATATACGAAATTTAAGGATAGGGGACCCTAATGGGATTCGTGTAACACCGCCTTTCATCGCCAAACTCCGTTACGGGTAATCCGTAATCAATGCGGGGAAGTAGCGTCTATAGGCCGATCAATTACGGATATGGATTACCCGAGTTTTAGCCGAATCTATACGTTTTTTTGGCGATGAAAGGCGATGTTACACGAATCCCATCAGGGTGCCCTAATCTTAATTATTTAATACTTTACCAAACAACCTCGAGTTTTACTGACCCTGAGGAAGAGGACTTTTGGTAACATTGCAGACAAGAGAAAAATCCTTGTAGCCAGCATTTTCTTTGTTTCCCACTTTATTTTCTATACTTTTTTTGAAAAAAAAAAAAGTCATGCGAGTCATACCTAATTTGATTTCTGCAAATGATTTCAACTAGGAAGAATAAAAAATTTTGTACATTAAAGATGCATCCTTACAGCCAGAGAGTATACAAACACTGTTAAAACTTTACAGTGTGTAGAATCTAGTTAGCTGTGTAAACGTAGAGGAAAAATCGATTTAATGTGTATGGGATAAAGAGACGCCAGGGATTTGTCTTCGATTTAAACCGGAAACTGTGGTTGTAATGTCTAGGGATAGCCTCCATAGAACGAATTGCATTTTCTATCCGTCGTAATCTGTGCAACCTTGCAATGGTCAGGGGCAACATTTGGCATGAAGGTACAAGAACGATTATAATTTCATAAAATAAAGATAAAATTGGTTACAAAACTGGATGAAAACAAGCAAAGATGCATCTTTCAGTATAGCTCGGCAAAATTGCAGACAATAAAATAAATGGGGCTGTAATGATGGAATTTGACATAAAAAGGGTAGAAAATGTTCTGGGAAAACATATTCAGTCATTTGAAACCGTCCTCTTCAACTGCTCTAAATTTTGATGAGCCTACAATTTTATTATCTTGTGAAGAATTTATGGATGAATGGAACATGCTAAAATGACTTGCTTGGATAATGAACATGAAGTGAATGTTAACAAAAACATACTTGCAACTCTTCTTCATCTTCTTCCTCTTCCTCCTCCTCAGCAGGCTGAAAAGAGAAAACCCCATTTAAACAGTGGTAAACTGTCATACATACCGGTAACCCTCATATCAAGATATGAGAAGTTGTTAACACTTAGTATTTTATTTTCCATCAGCACTAAGCTGAGGAACTAAACCTTTTCCCTTAACCCTTTACCACACAATGACGACTTTTAACACCTCTGATAGAGAAGGCTTTTGACAACATCGTGGGAAAAGGAGAAAATGCTGGTTACCAGCATTTTCTCCTTTTCCCACTATGTTTTCTACCCTATCAAAGAAAAATCATTTCATATGATCCACATTGAAACTGTCATCTGCAATTGCTTTCAATTCGGACAGGTCTAAAATTTGTCGTGTGGTAAAGGGTTAATGACAAAGTTTTAGACCTGGCTATACTGAAAGCATTTGCAGACAACAGATTTATTTAATGTGGTTCAAATGACAAGATCTGACTATGAAAAGTAGAAAATGCTGGTTACCAATATTTCCTCCTTTTCCCTCTATGATTTCAAAAGCCTTCTCCTTCTGGGTCAATTACAACTTGGGACTGTGTGGTAAAGAGTTATGGTCCTTGCCCAAGGACATTCCCATAACAACCACAGGGACTTTGGCAAGAATCAAACTCAGACCCTCTGGATTACTTATGAGACATCTTCAACACTGAGTTAATCTGAACCTCTACTAGATATACAGTCTTTATCAGTACGGAAATTAGAAATGTCACTGACAGAGATACCCCCACAACTTGACAGAGGTCACAGTCATGATATAGTTCAAAACTCAAAACAAGGACCTACAGCCATATTTATTGAAAAAACAACAACGCATTTTAACATACTCGTATATACACTGTGTATGTGGAAATTTTTGCCAAGAACAGTGACCTTGAACTTTGAGCTGGCAACTTGGTTTTGCTAGCAACATGTCTGTTCATTGCAATCATCTGCGCCAAGTTATTTTTAAAAATCCAACAACACACATCAAAGTTAGGGCTGGACATGAACACCAGCTTTTTCAAGCACACACATACACACAGAGAGAAAGGGGCAACACTATAATAATATTAATAATTATGCCCATCCACCATTTTGTGGCTGGGGCATAATAAGGGCAGTTGCCTGCAAAATTACATGTAATAACCTTCAAAGCGTAGGTCTGAGAAACTCAGAATTGTGTTTGCTAGTAAGTGATTTTCAACCATTTTTCTCCTTTTCCCACTTTCCCCTTTCAAAAGGCCTACTTCTCAGAGTCGTTAAAACTCGGGATTATGTGGTAAAGACTTAAAGTACAAGTACTTCAAAGTAACTATTGGTTATGAGACAAATCAGATGAATAGAACTCTAGGCACTGACCGGCTACATGTAATTATAATCTAATGGCATACATGCATACGCAATGTACAAGCATTTCTTACACACTAACTTTCTGGACATGTGTCTTGTCCATTGTTGAACCCTTTAATCACCTATTAAACCCAACAGACATTTCTGTGAGATTGTATCACTCTGTAAGTGTCATACCCTGAAAATGGATTTTGACCCACCCACATCAATGACAATTTATAAAGAGAACAGAAATTATGGAAGGCTAGGCACAGGCTTATTTTGTAGTTATTTTCTCACAACAGTGTTTTATAGTCAAACACTGGAAGGTTGGGTAAAAAGAAATGACACAATTAAACACTTTCTAAACAACAATGTTTACCAAACAGCAATATTATAAACTGCACCAAATTGAAAGCATTTGCAGTTGACAAATCAACTGCAGCTCAAATGATGATTTCTGTCCTTGATAGGGTAGAAAACATTGTTGGAAAAGGAGAAAATGCTGGTTACCAACACTTTCTTTTTTTAACCATAATGTTTTCAAAACCTTCTCTCTCAGGGTCGATAAAACTCAGGATTGTGAGGTAGAAGGTTAAATGTTCATACATGCATCATTATTACAAATGCCTACATGTTTTCTATTCATCTCATTTCCTAATGAAAGGAAAAAGTTAATCATTTTTCAAAATGTCTCAGTGATTTCAATACTGACTATCTAATACATGTGAACATGCCCTGGCAATGCAAGAAACTGCTTGTAGGTACACTGTACAGTGTACACATATCAATTAACTTTATACAACAATGTCTACCAAAGTGATCTGTCTCAAGTAGGCATTAGGTGAAATGTTAAGAACATTATGGATTGTATTTCATACACCGTTATGTTTCCATCTAGCCAGATCTACCTTCTTTTGGAAAAAAAAAAAACTATCAGAGTGGAGACAAAGAAACAGATCTATGAAATTGGGTTATGTTGGGTCAAAAAGAAGGTCACTGGGTCAAATCTTAGAAAAAACTTGTGTGCAGTCTAGATACCAAATTCTCAGTCCGATACTCATTAAGATTATCGGAATGTTTGTCTTGATGATATATCTGACAAGTTCAAAAGGAGATCAAGCTGGTCAAAAAGTAGGTCATTTACATGCCTAAGTTTTACATCATTAAAACTCTTCAGCTTTATTAACCATAGATGACTTTACTAAGGTGAGCGCTTTTGGGCCAATGGCCCTCTTGTATTATTATTTCTTTTAAATATCTTTTAGTATTACTCAACAAAGTTGATCTGTCACTCATCTATTTACGTTTATACTTGGTGAATTTTGAGGGGAGGGGGGATCCATTTGTTTGTAGAAACCACATATTAAATTGTAAGATAAAAGTTTGAGTATGACCCCACAAAACTCACCGAGTATTGATGAAAGTAAATGAGTGACAGGTCAGTTTTGATCAGCGTTTTGTCCTCTTCCAAGGATGTTTTAAAAAGTTTCCTGCTTCAAGGTTGTTTAACGCTTCATCAGACGTTAAAAATGTTATACTCCCAAGTTCAAGGCTTTTTGCAGACAACAAATTAACTGTGGTCCTAATGAGCAGCTATGTCTTTGAAAGGATAGAAAGATTGTCGGAAAAGTTCTTTATCCTTTCAGAGAGACAAATCAGGCAATTAAGTACACTGTCTTCAAATGCTTTTCATTCAGACAAGTCTAAAATTTTGTAGTATATGTGTTTCTTACCTAACATGACCCTTTTTCCATCTTGTCCAAAAGATCATCAAAACAAACATCCTGACCACATTTCAAGAGTATCGAACTGAAAATGTGGCCTCTAGAGTGCACACAAGCTTTTTCGAAGATTTTGCCCTTTGACCTGACGTGACCCAATTTCAAACTTGTTCCAGATATCATTAAGACAAACATTCTGACCAAGTTTCAAAAGTATCAGGCTGAAATTGTTGCCTCTAGAGCACACACAAGCTTTTCCGAAGATTTAGCCCTGTGACCTACTTTTTGACCTGACGTGACCCAATTTCGATCTTGTCTGAGATATCGTCAAGACAAACATTCTTACCAAGTTTTATGAGTAACTGATTGTAAATGTGGCCTCTAGAGTGCACACATGGTAAATGTTGACGCCTGGACGACACATGAGGGACACAGCGCGATCACAAAAGCTCACCTTGAACACTTTGTGCTCAGGTGAGCTAAAAAACAACCCAAGCCCGATTCGAACCTATGACCCCAAACTTGAGAGCCAATCATCTTACCAGAGTAGCTATTTATCTGTACTGTTTGAAAGGCATAATTTTTGTAAATTATCATTTTGAGATGGGGAAAAATGTCTATACACCTGGGTATAAATTTCATCCAATCCTGATTATGGGCATCATGCATATTAATGTAATTCCATTTTATAAATAAATGGCTGATTAGTACATAGATCTGATGGGAATTTGCAACAAAATCTTTCACTCCACTTTTCGAACCCTGCATGACTCGTACACATTGTATAATGAACCATTTCACAGGTTCCAAAAGAACTGTGTATGAGAACCTTATGGCTAGTGAAGTAATATCACTATTCTCTAATCACTTGTAAGATAGGACTTTAATTTTTGTGACAAAATCCCACACAATGGATTTGTCTTTGATAGGTTAGAAAACAAAGTAAAAGAACAACAAAATACTGGTAACCAGCATGTTCTCCTTTTCTCACAATGTCTTTAAATGTTTTCTATCCTCAAGTCATTTCAAGTCTGAATCATTTGGTACAGGGTTAAGCACATGATACAGTATGTGCAATGGAGACTATGTCGTATGGGTATGTCATGGCTAAAGGAAATTCATCTTGATCAATGGACAATTTCTGAAATCAAAAACTCGCATGAAAAAAATCATTAATCACTTTTAAGCATACTACTGTAACCAACAGCAGTATTTTGCAGACAGCGCACCAACCTTGGTCACTGATCTTTAATCTAAATTACCGGTATTCTATACCCTAGGTCTAACTCAAACACCCTTGCAGTTGCAAAATCTTGGTTGGAATTTACTTTCATTTGCAACCTAGGGATATAATCATTACCTCCAAATATAAATTTGTATTAAGGCTTTGAAACATCCATTTTAGAATACTTATGGTCAACATGAATTATGGTTTAATACATATATGCAAAAGCATTGTAGCACTGGTGGAAATTGCTCTTCACAATCAATCTTACCTTTCCATACAATGTGTTCCAAAGTGGTCTGTAGCACAATGAAAAGAGTAGTTTGCTAGGTCATGTTTAGAATTATTTATTTTCTAACCCTTTACCAAACAAAGAAATAACAGACTTATCCAAACTGAAAGAATTTGCAGATGACATATTAATATAATCAACTCTTTACCAAACGACAAAATTTTAGACTTATTCAAAATGAAACCACTAACAGGCGACAAAATAACCATGACTTAAAAGTTGAAATGTGTTTATAAAAGGGCAGAAAACATTGTGGGAAAAGGAGAAAATGCTGGTTACCAGCATTTTCTTCTTTTCCCACAATGTTTTCAAAAGCTGACTTCGCCTGGGTCGTTAAAAGTCGGTATTGTGTCGGTATTGTGTGGTAAACTGTAAAATATGTCTCAAAAGGTGGAATTTAGTCTCTAAAAGGGTGGGAAACATTCTGGGAAAAGATGAAAATGCTGGTTGTCAGCATTTTCTCCTATATTCCCACAGTGTATTCAAAAGCCTTCTTTCTCAGGGTTATTAAACTCAAGATTTTGTGGTAAAGAGTCTATGTAATTTGTAGTGCCCATCTTGAATAAAAAGTTCCATCAGCCAAATCACAAGAGACAATACTTAGATTGGTTTTATTAGCATAAATTTGAAGTATTTTCAAGGCCTAATGTTGTGTTGATTACCCAAAAACTTGTAGAAAATTGGCCACAATGTTACAGCAGGATGAGCCACATAAAATTTAGAGATTTACTTTGGCAACAGTTTACTGCTGCATAAAATATTATGTGAAATGATTTAAACTATACTATGACAACAACTTAAAGTGCATCTCTGGGCAGTGAAATAACAACTGAATTGTGCAGTCTAATCTTGGATAAAATTTCTGTGATATAAACTAGAAATTATTAAATTATCTTTTTTTTTTTAAACCAGTCTGACAAGTACACATTCATCCCTCTTTTCTTTACTCAACAAAATGTATTTTTCCGTTTAACAACAACAAGTTACATAATCTATTCTAATGCTAGCATCTAACCATAACAAAGGTCAAAGGTTTTAAACACAGTAACAGGGTATCTGGCTCCAGGATGACCAGCAATTACTTACAACTGATTCATCCTCCTCAGCCTCTTCTCCCTCTGCGCTTTCTTGATCTTCTACAACTTCTGTCTCTCCTTGTTTGTCTTCACTTTCTACCACTTCTGGCCCTTCTGGTTTACCTTCTGTCTCGACTGATTTTTCTTCAGTTTCTAACTCTACTATCTCTAGTGGTTTGTCTTCAGTTTTTACCATTTCAGTCTCTGCTGATTTATCTTCTGTCTCTACTGGTTTATCTTCAACATCTTTGACATCTCCAGTTACTTCACCTTCAACTTGATTATCTTCAGAAACCTGAGGTTCATCTGATTGATTAACTTCTTCAGTTTCCTTTGCGTCAATATTTGCGTCCGTAATATCAGTAACTGGTTCTGTACATTCATGATCGGTTGAGGACTCAGATTCCTTTATTTCTGAAGAGGAGGCTTCTGACAGGTCTTTGGACTGAGAAAGGCATATGAATAAGCAAAACAAAACACTGTCCAACTACAACAACAAAAAGATAAAAGAGAAGAAAAAAAATCTAACTGAACTACTACAACAATATTGTAGGTCACTACACTGAATTTCAGCAGGAATGCTCTTCATCTTAGCATTAATACTATACAATAATAGTTCATAACATAAAATGATCTGACCTACAAATAATACAATGGTTAAAGGAAACCTGATGATATTTTGAAGCAGGACAAGCAAGTTTACAAACAAGATTTCATTTGAAACCAAATTATTTTTTTTCTAAATTTGAAACCAATGCATTTGTTATCTGACTCATTTTATATTTCAGAACATGCTTTTCAGCCTGCCATGGGGGATTTTATATGGAATATTTACTCATGAAGGAGAATAATTGTGCCAAACTACACTTAAATCTATCCAAAACACAGAATTTATGGCTCAAACATGCTCTATCAATTTATCATTTGACCTTTGGGTGTGACCTTGAGCTTCATCTTACCTGAACAAATGATTCAAATGGCACTTCTTCTAGTAAAGGAGAGCGCTTGTGTAAAATTACTTTTAAATCCATTGATAAGTTAGAAGTTGTGGCTCAGACAAGCTCTATTTAAGACATTTCTATCATTTGACCTTTAAGTGTGACCTTGACCTAGAAAGTACCTGAACAAATTATTCAAATGGCACTTTTATTGGTAAAGGAGAACACTTGTGTAAAATTATTTTGAAATCCATCCATAAATGTAGAAGTTGTTGCTCAGACAAGCTCCATTCATGACAGTTTTATCATTTGACCTTCAAGTGTGACCTTGACCTTGGACCTACCTGAACAAGTGTTTCAAATGGTGTTTCTTCTCATAATTTCACAAGTAGAGCACAAAACTAGGATTTGAAAAAACCTCTTGCTTGCGTATTCAATAACCCTTTGTTTGAATATACAAATATTTTCAATTTAAACACTGAACATATGTCATCTGTTACCCGGGGTGTTTACGTTCCCGAAAACAGACACAAAATGGCTGCCAAACATTTCTTGTTTTAGCTTTACATGTTATAAACCCCTTCTAAAAGTCCTTTAGGTATTGAAAGGTTTAGTAATTTGTCTTTGGTCATGTTTGTTACTAAAAGTTAATCCTTTACCAAACAATACCGGGTTTTCACGACCCTGAGAAAGAAGCCTTCTGAAAACATTGTGCGAAAAGGAGAAAATGCTGGTAACCAGCATTTACTCCTTTTCCCACAATGGTTTTCTACCCTTTCCAAAACAAATTTTAATTTTTGAATTATATTAATTTTGTCGTCTGCAAATGCTTCCAATTTGGACTAGTCTAAAATTTTGTCGTTTAGTAAAGAGTTAAGTGCATTTCGCTGTAATACAGATTAACCTGACAAAACAGAAAGTCAGTATAGCGCTCTATTTTTGCTACTGGTAAATTCAAGATGGACCTGAGACGGTGCGTTGCACAGTAAGTGTCCAAATATGAAAAGAAGCACCGCAAATGTCTCATTATTGTGACTTACAAAATATAGCGATTCATATTTGAAAGTAGCCTCTCTGTAATGACAGCAGGGATGTAAAATTCCACTCGCCCGCTAGCATTGGCAAGTGATCTTTGAGTTCGGGCGAGTAAAAGAAAGACCTGACTCGCCCGACCGGGCGAGTGCATTTTCTGACACTTTACATGCACTTAAAGTCCGTAAAATTCGGTAAAATTTCAGTTGCAGAACTGCTAATCAAACCGAAGTTTACGTCAGTTATTTGAGGTTTTGTCTAGTTTCAAACCATTACATGCGTACACACAATACTAGGGATGGCAACGGTTAACTGTTTTCTGCAGAGGCTTCGAATTTGGGAGGGTCTAAAATTTAAATTTGTCATTTGGGAGAAGGTTAACACCCGATTCACTTAGCGATGGCCCCTTCGTTTGACGATCAATAACCATAGCATTACTGCATGATTCAGTAAGTCGATTCTGTGAAGTTGTAAATAGCCTGATAATTTCTAGTCCTCTAAAAAAAACATTGTGGAAAATTGATTATATTGCCGAGAGAGAGAGAGAGAGAGAGAGAGAGAGAGAGAGAGAGAGAGTCAATAGATTGGCCGTCTTCGGTGCCAAAGTACAGAAATAGTAAACGTCACGAGTATGCATTTCTCACGCACCGGTTATCAATGTTGACATATAGAGCAAATGGCAGGTACCTTCATCTTAAATTATTTTTACATGGTCGTTCGTTTCACCGGTTAACCGATCCAAAGGTTGAACGGTTAACCGGTTAGCAATTTTCATAACCGTTGCCATCCCTACACAATACGATGTCAATTTCGCCACACCCAATATGCATCAAATCTTTACAGCGAACCAATCTGGTATCACGTACGAGATTTAGACACCGCCCATAATTTCTAAAAGCTACGCTTTGTTTCTGCATTACAGAGTATTTAGCAACGGCCTCCGGCTGCCTATACTTTAGTATTTATTTCTTTTCTTACGGGAATAGCCGAAGGAATTCCAAACTGGTTCAGTCGTTGTCTAAAAATATTCTGAAGAGTGGCGTGACCTATTTTCCATTAAATTGATTGAATCACTACAGATGCATTACAAAGAAGGTTATGCATGTAAGAAAATAATTATGTAAACAAAAATAGGTTGACTTTGTGCTCGAATGTTAAGTCATTTGATCAAAAAATTTGACGGTGCAGATAACCTATTTTGAGTAGCAGTGTAGGGAACACCATCTGTTTGTTTACCTTTAGAAAATTAATTCCTCTCTTTGCATGATGATAATAAACAGGCAGTTGAAAAAAAAGCTAAAAATCAGACAAGATAACATTTCTTGACATTTAAATCAAAATTGCGTGTAAGTAGAATTGATCACATGACTCTCAATTCTATTATACGAATATTTCACAAAAAATAAAGGGGGGCCAGTGAAAATCTCTGCAGGGCAAGTAACCTACATGTATTACACCTACTCCTGACCCCACCTACTCGCCCTCCTGGGCGAGTAGATAAAAAATAATTCTACATCCCTGGACAGTATCAGATCAAATGACCCATTTCTGTTATTTATGAGTAGAGTGGCAACTGCATGCGGGAAACATTTATAGCACCAAGTGATAAAATACTTAGGATACTGAACTGTATTCAGTGATTCAGCCACTTGTCAGTGAAGGTCACTACCTGTGTATCTTTGGTCTGTAAAAACTAAATCAACCATATGTTTGACTTTTTTTACAGAGTTTCAAATTATAATTCAAAACATTAAAGTGGATACTGTAAAGTATCACAATCAAATACCGATATGATATCAAATTCCACTATAAAAAATGTTATTGGACTTCACTTGTCATTACCCCACCCACCTAAATTCCTGAAAACTGTCACATGACAACGTGTGGTAAGACTACCAATAAAATAAAAGCAGAGTGAATGACTTTTAACAAATAAAGGCAAAGCTGATTTTCGGGAAATGATTTACATATTATAAATATGAAAACTCACTTCATCCTCAGGGTCATTCTTCAAAGCGACCTCGTTTCCCAAAGCCATTTTGTCGATTCTTACCTACGATGTACAATAAATTGTTCCAAAAGATCGAACAAACCACTCTCTTCAATAAAAAAGTAAAATTTAAGAGTAGACATGAATGATTATGAAAGATTTATATTATCATCTCTTTAGAAAATAACATGAATTGTTATGACAGGCAGTTTTTTCCTCCCGTTTTACAATATACAAAATCTAGAACATAAAGAACAATATTCTTATCACAGTGAAATGATATCCAACCAACAAGCACCCCGCTGGTCAGCGGGCTTGTTGTGTGGATTGTTGTGCAGACGCTATCAATTATCATTATGATCTATATCGCTGTACGCTGACATTCAACAGTTTTTCCAAAAGTTAGGCGAAAGTTTACTATATATTATGTGCTTGGGTTTTTTTGTTTAAAAGAATTGCTCTTTCAGTTTAGATAGGTTACTTAAGTGTTAGAAAGATATGAAAGCGAAAGTAGAACACAGACAATAAGTTTTGTGTAAATGAAAAAAAAAAGGTGTTTTAAGATCTAGCTCTAGTTTCATATGGCTATTTAGTTTGTTGCAGTTAATTAGCAAGGTACATGCAGTGCCTGACATTATGTACATCAACTTAAAGAGATGTATCATGATAAGAGTGTTTAACTTTAAAATTGCAAGTTGCTTACTTTTTAAATCTCTTATTAGCTCACCCGAGCAAAAAGTGCTCAAGTTGAGCTTTTGTGATCATGCTGTGTTTGTCATCAGTCTTATGTCGTCGGGGCGTCAACAACTATCTTGTGTGCACTCTAAAGGCCACATTTTCAGTTAGATATTCATGAAACTTTGTCAGAATGTTTGTTGTTATAAAATCTTGGACAAGTTCAAAAATTGGGTCACGTCCAGTCAAAAAGTAGGTCACTAGGCCAAATCTTAGGAAAAACTTGTTTGCACTCTAGAGACTACATTTTTATGACCTGGTGGGTGGTGAGTTCGATACCCAGTTGAGGCAAATGATTTTTCGCCTCTCACCTCTGATGCATGTGAGAAAGTAGTGAGTGACTTGGAAGGAAAGTTGTGTCAGTAGAAAGCCAGGAAACACATGCGTAGGTGCACTGACTGCCGTGATATGACCTAAGCTGTTAAGATGGCATTGAACTCCAATTTAATCAATGAATCAATCAATTCAGTCGGGTACTCGTGAAACTTGGTCAGAATATTCGTCTTGGTGACATCTCTGTCAAGTTGGGAATTGGGTCACCCGAGGTCAAAAAGTAGGTCACTGTACCAAATCTTAGTAAAACCATGTTTGCACTCTTGAGGCCATATTTTTAGCCAGATATTCTTGAAATTCCACCAGAATGCTTGTCTTGATGATTTCAAAAATACATTAAGTCGGTCTAAAGTAAGTCAGTAACACTCTTGTGTTTTACATCATTACAAAAATATCTCTTCAGTTTTATCAACTTTGGATGACTTTACTGAGGTGAGCGCTGTAGAGCCAATGGCCCTCTTGTCTATCTTAATCATTGCACCTTTTTTTTTTTAACAGCTTGTTTCAGACAAAGTGCCTGCCCTCATAGTAATAATTAGTAATAATTGTAAAGCGGTATACATGTAAAGTAGACATTGAATAGAGCAGAAGAGAATTATGCCTATCCCTGTATAATTCTAATACAGCCACACCATCTAACTTTCCAAGGTACAACATTTCAAGATGTTGCGTTAGAACCCTTAAAGGTCATGGTGATCCAGGTAAAAAAAAATTCATGTTCAATTGAGACGTGTGTCTGGCAGATTATGTATATGTCTAGGACATACATAGAGTACCAGTGTACCATCAGGCTTATTTACAAATTTTATATAAAATTTGTTTAGCACACAATACTGTCTTCAGTCAATCCAGAGGAAAAAAAACTTGGAAGCATTGTTTTGTAAGGAGAAAATGTTGGTAACATTTTTTTTTTCCCAATGAAAGACAATTAAATTTAATCATTGAGCCACATTTACTTTTTAGTCTGCAAATGCTTTCAGTATGGACACTTCTAAAATTTAGTTGTCTGGTAAATGGATAGCTGTGACTTTATAGGAAGAATAATCAAAATGGCATAATCCAGGCTTATGTCAAAACAATACCTATACATTCTGAGTTAGGTCTGGATTTTTACCTGAATCTACCACAATGACTCTTGGTAATCACAGCTCCAGATTAGGGGGGAGTGATGGTATTCTAAATCCATTATTTCTCTTTCAAACCCTATGTTAAGGGTACTCATTAGAATCGTCTCAATGAGACGATTCTAATGAGTACCCATAATGTAGGGTTTGGTGGAGAATAATTAATATTTTTAATTTTAAAATCAAAATCATTCCCTTTATCAGGAGCTCTGGTAATCTTGCTCTGCTCTGTAGAGCTGTTGGTCCCGAGGGGACCGTTTTACTAAACTACTTACGCAGACGTAACTAAAATTTTCGCAAGTTTTTATGTAACTCTGAGTTTTGCGTTTTACTAAAGTTTTCGTAGCTAAGTTCGAATGTAAGTTTTTGCGTAACTACATACAAAAATATCGGTCGTAAGTAAGAACATAGGCGGAAATCTGGAGGCACTTTTTTATATTAAGTTACAGAGAGAGAAATTTGAGAAAAAAACATTATAATATTCCTCACAGCAATCCGCAAGAAGTCATAAATTTCATTTTTAGAAGATTTTCACACGTACAGTATCCATGTTTGACGGAAGAGGCTGACGTATGAGATGACATAAGGCGCGGGAAATGTAGGGTAAATGTGCGAGAATTACGTCACATTTTCCTCTAGTTGAACGGCACGTGCTGTTTACCTAGGTAACAAGTGCGCAGGAACTACTGTTTCTGCCTTCAATTGAAGAGTTACAGAAATACTTACTTACGCAAATTCACACTTACGAAAGTTTAGTGAAACAGATTTACGAATTTCGTAAATCTGAACGTAACGGTAAAGTTACGAAAATTCGTATGTAAAAACTTATGAATTGTTAGTAAAACGGTGCCCTGGTCAATGTATTCTCTTAACTGACGAATGGTCAATATTGTTGTGTCAACCTTGTAAAGCACTTGCAGACGACAAATGATCTCGAATGATAAGATGAGTCGTTGAAAGAGTAAAAACAAGTATACGAAACAATGTTTTAAAAGCTTTCTTCCTCATGTTATTGAAACAAGGGGATTGTTTGATAAAGAATTAAAGCAAAGGATCAAGTGAAATTAAAAATTGCTCAAATTATGGAATTTGTTTTTGTCAGGGTAGGGATACTTTTGGGAGAAAGAGAACATGCTGGTTGAAAGCATTTTCACCTTTACCCATAATGTTTTCAAAACCTGGCTTTCTCAAGATCATAGAAAAGCAGGATTGTTTGGTGAAAGGTAAAAATTTTTTTTTGCTTGAAGGTAATGGCACATGTCTGGCTCACCTGAACTTGTGGTGATCAAGATGAGCTAGTCTTTTGGCTTACTGTATCATCTCTCTTATTATCTGATCTATAGATTGTACTCTGTCATTGATTTCAATGATCTTCTTAGATACTAATGTACAACTTATGCTTGTAGGAGGAGTATTTTCAGAACTATGTCATCAAATTTTTTAATTTTTACAACAGGTGATCAATACTACACATGTAAATGAGCCATGCTTGTAAAGGGGGCTTAACCCTTTACCACGCGACAAAATTCTAGCCTTGTCCAAATTCAAAGCATTTGCAGATGACAATTTTAATGTGGCTCAAATTGTGCTATCTTTCTTTGATAGGGTAGAAAACATTGTGGGAAAAGGAGAAAATGCTGGTTACCAGCATTTTCTCCTTTTCCCACAATGTTTTCAAAAGTCCTCTTTCCCAGGGTCATTAAAAGTCAGCTTTGTGCGGTAAAGGGTTAATGCATCTATGTGATGCATAATGCCAAGTAAATCATCACAGATTTATATATCCGTTATAATCATTTTGGATAACAATCAACTGAATCCTGAGAAAGAGTGGTCCTTTGACATGCAGAAAATGTATGAAAAGCAAAAAGTTTCAACTCAGGTCAGCCTGTGTGGAATGCGCAGGCTGACCCTGGTCGGTTATTTTGCAGATTCATTAAGCCTCCTTTTCACAGAGCATTGTTCAAATGTATTTTCAGACCTAAGTTTGGTCCACTACAGACAAATTCTAAGTCATGTTCATCAAGAAGACAATCTTAATCTCCTTGTCATTTTTGCTGGCACATATGTGCTCTGGAGAGGATGATAGAAATGAGTGGATTAATCCAGATGACATGCTGAACTTTGATCCAGCATCAACCACAATGATCAAGCAGGTAAAATTATTTGAATGATGTGTAACTTGTTACCAAAAAACAAATTTTCACTCTTGTCCAAATGGAAAGCATATGCAGACAACAAAATAAGTATGACTTTGTCTTTGAAATTGTAGAAAACAGTGTGGGAAAAGATGAAAATGTCAGCATTTTTTCCTTTTCAGACAATGTTTTCTAAAGCCTTTGTAGTGTCTTGCTCCCATTTGATCAGTGCCAAAGGGAATGGAATGAGAATTTGTTATAACACCTTCAATCCAAAGTCATGGAGTAACCCTGTTCTTAACTCTTAGCCAGACAACATAAATTTAGACCATTCCAAATTGAAAGCATTTTACAGACAAGTGAATTAAGTGTGTCTCGAATGAGGATTTTTCTTTAAAAGGGTAGAAAATGTTGGAGGAAAAGGCCAAATGTTGACTACCAGCAATTTTTTTTCCTTTTTCCCTCAATGGTTAAAAAAACAATGAGTGTCTTTTAACACCATATGTTCAAAAGTGATGTGCTGCAAACTGGTTATAGAAAGTAACTAGATAAAGAATACCGGTACATACTTTTTTTCCCTGACAATTTCATAACACAGTCTAAACCACCATTGGAAGAAAAAGATCGAGCAAACAGTAAACCACTGTTAGTAACTGAAAAACCAAATTCCATGACATGTCCAGAGTGTAAATGTGAGTCGGCTACTTGTCCAGCCATTCCGAAATGCCCACCAGAAAAAGAATGCGTGTGTGAACAGGCGTCGGTACCTCTCTTACGCAACTACATCAAAACTCTCCTCTCTCATGTGGATAACCAGGTAACTTGCGTTGATTAAACTGAATTTTCTAGTGTTTGTTATCATGTTACTTAACCGTCTACCACACAATCCCAAGTTTTAACGACATTAAGAGACAAAGCTTTTGAAAACACTGTGAGAAAAGGAGAAAATGCTGGTAACCAGCATTTTCTCCTTTTTCCACAATGTTTTCTACTCAATTAAAGGCAAGTTTCATCATTTGAGTCACCCTTGATTTGTCGTGTACAAATGCTTTCAAATTGGATAAGCCGAGCCCCGGTAGCTCAGTTGGTAGCGTGCAGGACTTGAGAACAGGGGGTCGTGGGTTCGATCCCTGGCTCAGCCAATTTCCTTCCGAGGATTGATGATAGTCATTGTGACAGGATTCATTCCTCTTCCACTGCTGATCATTGTTTCGACAATTGGTTATGTGGGAAAGCAGCCAGTGGCTTGGAAGGAAAAATTGTTCGGAGTACTGGTAAAAGAGACTCCAGGAAAGCATGGATAGGTGCACTGGCCGCTGAAATAATGTTGAAAACTGTGTTAAACACCAATCAGTCAATCAATCAATTCAAATTGGATAAATCTAAAGTGTTGTTGTGTGGTAAAGAGTAAACAGATAGGAAGCCAGGAAGCTCAGCTGATTACACACAGGGCTTGAAATCAGGGAGTCGTTGGTTCGAATCCTCAAGAGGTCCAGTTTTATTCCAAGGATTGATGATAGTTATTGTGATGGAATTCATTCCTCTATCAAAACTGATCTTTGTTTGGACAGTGTTTTTTAGAAAAGCAGCAACTGGCTGAGAAAGAATAGTGAGTCTTTTACTGGTAACAGAAACTCCAGGAAAGCATGTATGCTTTGGTGACCAGAATGTTTCTACAATGTTTTCAAAAGCCTTCTTCCGCAGGGTCGTTACAACTCAAGATTTTGTTGTAATGGCTGAAATCATGACCTCATGCATATGAACTTTATTTAGGTTCTAGCACACCTTTTTGAAAAACATTATGACAAAAACATGAGTTGTTTTCATAACAAGAAATTTCTTCTTTTTCTGGAATGTTTTCATATGTATTTATGTAATAATCTTTTAGCATGAATTTCGTCCCTTTACAAGATTTTATTCAAAGTTTTGTTTTCAGAGATAATACTTGAAAAAGTAAGTTTGATACAGATCAGTGGACAGCAAACAAACTTGCCTACATTACAACCAACCAATCATCATCCTTAACAACTAGAAGTACAATGATATATCAGTATGTCAATGAAGTGTGATAGTGACAGCCTAAACTACAATGCATGGGTTGCAATGTTTGAAACCGATTACAATTGCCAATAATGTGTTCAACAGTCAATAGTATTGATAGTTAACCCTTTACCACACAATCGCTAGTTTTTACAACTCTACTAGATAAGGCTTTGGAAAACATTGTGGGAAAAGGAGAAAATGCTGCTAAACAGCATTTTCTCTTTATCCTACTATGTTTTCTGTCCTTTTACTCACAACTTCAATAATTTTAGCTACATTTCATTTGCCATCTGCAAATGTTTTGAAATCAGACTAGTCTAAAATTTTGTTGTTTGGTGAAGGGTTATTGATGGCTTCCATCAATTTATTAAGGAAGAAAAAGAAAATCACATAAACAGATAAAGTTTGAGCATGGTTCATTCTGATACTTTTATGATGGATATGTTGGTGTTCCAGATATGCATCATGTCGTCAATCAAGACTTGATTCTTTTATGTAAAAGAAATAAGATGTTCTGTTATGTTGTTTAATGAAAATAAGTTTATTTTTTTGTAATAATTGTTTCCTATCAAAAAATATAATCTGGTGGTATTACGAGTAAGAGTATTGTGATGATGGTTGCTCTGATAGTAATAGTATCGCTACAGTCAAGTTTTGGATGGTTTGTCAGCACTACTATCAACCAACATGCTATCATAACCCTTTACCAAACAATCCCATTTCAACACCCTGAGGGAAAAATGTTTTGAAAACGATATGGGAAAAGGAGAAAATATTTTAAACCAGCATGTATCCCCTTTTCCCACAGTGTTCCAAGGAAAAATTTCATGATTTGAGCCACATCTGCAAATGCTTTCAAAATGGGCAACTCCAACATTTTGTTGAGTTTGGCAATGAGTTAACACAAATAGAATTTTTAATTTCAGAGCCCAGGTGAAAGATCAGATTATGTGATGCGCATCTCTTTAACTGCCGATCAGATCCTTATTCTGAACCGTTTTGTTGAGAAAGGTACACCTGCTCATATTCATGATGTACATGAAATATTGACCACCATGATGGATATAGTGGTAACAACTAAAGAAGGACCATTGGAGAGGTTTGCTCAGCTATTGGAGCACAAACTTGGTCTGTCTTTACATAGGCTGATACAGGTGAGATATGGGTTTACACTTTTCAGGCTTTTTTTGTATGTGAATTGTTCTAAATATAGTTTTAATACTAAATTCCAAGGCTAGCCATATGATTGGTTTTGACACTCTGTCTTAGCTGATCAAAGAACTTAGTTTTTAACTCTTCAGTAGGTGGCAAAATTTTAGACTTTTTTCAAATTGAAAGCAATAGCAGACAACATAGTTATGATGCTACAGTGATGGGTTTTGTCTCTGAAAGGGGAAAGAATATAGTGGGAAAAGGAGAAAATGCTGGTTACCAGCATTTTTATCCTTTTCCTAGAACCAGTATCTTTTCAAAAGCCTTCTCCCTGAGGGTTGCAAAAAGTCAGGATTGTTAAAAAAAAAAAAAGAGTTATTTCAGAATCAGAAAATCATTGAGAATGGTTCGTTGTTACAGCCCTAGAATATAAATTTTTTAGGTCAAATTGGAGTCCAGAGAATCTTCTCATCTAGTCATATTTACAAGTAAGAGATAGATAAGGACGAGTGAATTATCCGTCATAGGCATCTGGCAGGACGAGTGGCAAATAGTAGGCAGTAAACAATTAGGTTTTCAAATGAATACATAACTTACAAGGTGCAAATCAGCCATCCATTTCTAAATAAGAGAATTAAAAGTAATTGGGAAATCAAATTTTAAATATGATTATACAGTGTGCTGGTCCCCGATCTAAATCATAGACTGGTTTCAAGTCAGCCTAGTAAATCGGTACCTTTCACCACAAATAAAAATGTTTGAATATGCTTTGGGTAAATAAAATGAATAAATAAATACGAGTGACTTTTCTCATTATCAAAACAAATAATATGAATGCAAATACTTTCTGAAACCAATTTGAAAAACTTTGTTATTTTGTGTTTATTATTTTTCATAACTTGACCGGATGAATGGTACCAGTTATTAAACCCTGTATTTAAGATTCTTTGCTGCAGGAGACAGTATTATTAGTGTTTCTGTTTCATCTGAAGAAAAAAAAAAAATGTCAAAGTCAGTTATTATTAGAAGGTTTTTCCTACGTCAAAGCAGGATGAGTGAGGATCTAAGCAGGGCAAGTGCTTTTTTGAAATCCCTTGTTGTGTTGGATGATTGCCTTTTTTCGAAATTTTTGGACCCTGCAAATGTTTGGAAAATAGTAAGAGTCTTAAAAAAAAATAGTGAAATAGATCTATGGTTGTTACAGACAAGAAAGAAAATAATTAACTATAGAACTTTTTGAAAATATAGAAAATGCTCATTGTTATCAATCACTGCGCTTGTTTTACCCTTCACCAAACAATCCCGAGATTTAACAACTGTGGGGAATAAGGCTTTTGAGAATTTTATGGGATAAGGAGAAAATGCTAGTAACCAGCATTCTCTCCTTTTCCAACAATATTTTCTATTCCTTTACAGACAAATTTAATCATGTAAGCCACATCTAATTTGTCATCTGCAAATGCTTTCAATTTCATCTTTTAACTATCAATTCAACATTTTCTTCAAATCTTTTTATGAGAATCTTAACTTCATCATTTAAAACTTTTGAGTAGATAGAGATTACCCTGTCACTCAATAATGTCTTTAACTGATATCAAGATTACTCATAATCCTCCTTAACCCTTTCCCAAACAACAGATTTTAGACTCTTCCAAACTGAAAGAGTTTGCAGACAACAATGTTAAATTCGATAAAAGTGGCAGAAAGTTTACCAATAGGGTAGAAAACATTGTGGGAAAAGGAGAAATTGCTCGTTATGAGCAATTTCTCCTATACCCACAGTGTTTTCAAAAGACTTGTACTGCAGACACGTAAAAATACGGGTTTGTCTGGGAGGGGGTTAATTCAACCCGTTTACTGTCATCATTTTGTTCAAATCTTTTTCAATTGACTTTCTCTTTCACTACCAACTAAATAATCATTACTTTTATTTGAGGTGTTTCATTGAGATTATTGTTGCAATTTTTAGATGGTTTTCATCATTCTTAAGCATGAGGTAGCAGACAGTGTAGATCTAAGATTCTGTGCCTCTATCAAGTTTCTTCAAATTATAGCCCTGGGGGTCACAAGTTTTACATGGGCTTATATAGAGAAAACTTTAGAAATCTTCCTGCACCTAGCCATAAGGCCTAGGGTTTCCAAATTTTGCATGTGGCTTTATCTAGTGGGCCTCTACCAAGAGTGCCCAAATTATAGCCCTTGGGTCAAATTTGACCCCACCCCAGGGGTCACAAGTTTTACATGGGCTTATATAGGGAAAACTTTAGAAATCTCCCTGTACCTAGCCATAAGGCCTAGGGCTACCAAATTTTGCATGTGGCTTTATCTAGTGGGCCCCTACCAAGAGTGCTCAAATTATAGCCCTGGGGTCAAAATTGGCCCTGCCCCAGGGGTCACAAGTTTTACATGGGCTTATATAGAGAAAACTTCAGAAATCTCCCTGTACTTAGTCATAAAGCCTAGGGCTACCAAATGTCTCATGTAGCTTTATCTAGTGGGCCTCTACCAAGAGTGCCCAAATTATAGCCCTAGGATCGAATTTGATTCATCCTCAGGGGTCAGAAGTTTTACACGGGCTTATATAGTGAAATCTTTAGAAATCTTCTTGTTACTAACCATAAAAACTAGGGCTACCAATTTTAGTCCTGTCTCAGGGGTCTTATGTTCAAAACCAATTGGCCAGAATTGTAATGTTTATGTTTATCATGTAGGGATTTTACGTATTAGCCAGTGGAGCAATACAGGGCCATCATGGTCCTCTTGTCAACTCTTTTACCACACAGTCTGACTTTTAACATTGCTGAGGAAGAAACCTTTTGAAAACATTGTGAGAAAAGGAGAAAATACTTGTAACCAGCATTTTTTCCTTTTCCCACAATGTTTTCTGCTCTATCAAGGAAAAATTGTGCCATTTTTGCCACCTTTAATTTGTCGTCTGCAATTGCTTTCAATTTGTACAAGTCTAAAATTTTGTCATTTGGTAACGAGTTAATAATTATGCTGTGGCACATGATTTCAATTTGGACTAGTCCAAAATTTTATTCTTTGGTCAAGAGTTCCGAAAGGTTTGGCTGTATCTTCCAAATACATGTGCATCATAATATCCATACAATACTGACCTAATACTTGGATGTATTCTGTTTTTCATTGGTTTTCAGTTTTTCTCGCTGATTTCATTGGCATCAGTGGTGTTGTTCATAGAATTACGACTACATATACCATGGCGACGCAGGGTGGGTCAACTTATAGTGCTTATGTTTGTGATTAGTGTCCCATGGACATGGTATGAGCTTTACAAGGTTCGTAAAAGTATTCTTTTTAATTCAGAGCTTGTTGTCATCGACCATTTCAATTTCAGTTGTACATAAGGGCTATCAAAAAAATAT
Source organism: Hippopus hippopus (assembly GCA_946811185.2). NCBI lineage: Eukaryota > Metazoa > Mollusca > Bivalvia > Cardiida > Cardiidae > Hippopus > Hippopus hippopus. The sequence goes on from OX328099.1 coordinate 54,022,975, forward strand.
GTGTTTAGTGTTTCCCGATCCTACTCAGAAAATGCTGCTGATCCTAAAATTTTTATGCTACGATAGAAAAAAAAATATCTGTGGGAAGTGATTTGGGTACATGGTCCGTGTAAAAAGTTTCTGGAAAAAAAAAATCCCTACCTACCTATCTACAGCATCTCGGACCAAAACTCTTAACACAGATATTTTTTTGTTAGGCTAAAGCTGTGTTCTGTGAAAAAGGACTTTAATGCATCTCAGGATTTGTTATACGTAACGGTAAGTCGTTACATTATTCTTGATCCAGGAAATCTATATTGTGATAAATGACTTAATCATGAGGTAGCCTGAGCCTTTGAACAAAAAAAGGATAGAAAATAGCAGAAAATTTACAAATAGCAAAAAGTTTCAACCCAGGTCAGACTGCACATACTGCCGAGGTTGACCTGGATCGATACTTTTTGCAGATGAATTAAATAGAGTTTATTTCATCAGCTTGTGGTTTATATGGGGAAATATTTGCCGAAAAAGGGAAAGGTATGCGAAAATAACGAGTGCCTTAAGGCACGAGTTATTTTCGCGGACCTTTCCCTTTTGAGGCAAATATTTCCCCATATTAACCACAAGCTGATGAAATAAATTATATATTATATTTCCTCTGATTATTTTGTCAACGAATGCCACTTTTAAAACTTAAAAACTTAAAAAACTTAAAAAAAGTAGTTCCAGATTTTCGGCAGGAGGAAAATATTCACTGTGACGGGGAAATAATTCCCCCCAGCTTAAATTATGACATTTCTTTACCCATAACATTTCTAAAAATGGACACATGAAATATAATATACCCCCTTTTGACTAAGCAAGGCTCACCTGTAATTCTTAATTCCAAGAAAAGTCATCTTGAATTGCAGTGACGTTCTTTCTTTTATACTTTAGTTTATAGAAATCTCACAATGCAATTTTATAATTCACCTGTGAAGTTTGTAACTTTTACTTTTGACATACCACAGATATTTATAGAACATGAATGAACTTTTAGTGGGCGAACATCAAGTTGTATGATGTTGTCAACATCAGTCATGGCATCATTATTACAGCTTGTCCATGTCTGCCTAGAATGAATAGATCTATTTATCTTGAAAAAGGCACATATTTTTCACGATGAGCAAAAATTAGATGTGAAGAAAAGTTAAAGTGGAGATCATAAAAGAAATGGGATAATTGTTTATTTCATTGTATGATCAAAATTTCTTTCATTTTGTCAAAAGCAAAGGCCATATTTTCACTTGTGACTTTGCCACTTGTGAAAATATAGCCATTGCTTTTCACTCCATGAAAGAAATTTCAATCATACATTGTCTTAGCCAATCAGATGGCTAGGCTTAGATTTTAGAAAATACAGGATCATTGTTGGTAAAGATGGCCCTAGAGTTTGGCATGCTGAGGACAACTGTTGATGTTTGTGCAGGCATTGTATGTCATGAGTAGACTGTACACCACATACTCCTTACAAGACAACAATGTTAGCTTCATCAAGATTGAAAGCATTAATTTTGCTGATACTACATTAAACAAGGCTCAAATGATGGGATTTGTCTATGGAAGGGTAGAAAACATAATGTTTGGAAAGGGAGAAAATAATGGCTATGAGAATTTTTCTTTTCCCACAATGATTTCCAAAGCTTTATTTCCTAAAGGTCATTAAAATACAAGATTGTTTTTTAGATGGCCGAATCTGGATTTGGATCAGCACTGAGCAATTTCTTTTAGAGGTATTCTGAGCAAAGCAGCCTCGATAGTGTATTGGGGTATCTTTAACTATCTTACTAAAAGAGTCAATTTCATTCATTTTTCACATTTAATCCTGTATGAATGACCTGAAGGAAGAAAACTTTTGAAAACATTGTTGGTAACTAGCATTTTATCCTTTTTAAACAAAGTTTCCTACCAGTTTGAGGATGACTCAAATTTCGAAATTTGAGTAACATTAATTTGTATTAAATCTGCAAATGCTTCAAGTTTGGATTTGTAAAAAAAATGTTGTTTGGTGAAGAGTACTTGAATTTTGTCTCTGAATTTTACACATTGTGTAGATGATTTTTTGTGTTTCACAAGTCATTATTTTCTAGATGATAGTAGTAAAGTTGTGTAAGACCAGAATCCAAAATCCAAGAGAAGTGCTGCTCCTATAATATGGTAGATTAAACAAGAACATGCGGATGCCAAAGGTTTGCTGCAGGTGCTTTTTGTGTGAAAATTTTAAGTTGAAAAAGCTACATAACTACAGAATGTCAAGAATTGTGGTATGGGTTACCTGTCCTTCTGATGTGGGTTGCCTTTTTGATAGTAAACATCTAGCCGAAGATTGGAGTAAATATCTTCATAATAACAGATGTATGAGAAAATGCCAAAGTTTTCACACCACGATGAAGCTGAAAGCATAGATGACAACAGGGCAATGGCAGTACCTCAGAATTTTCTTCAAAAACAGTGGAGCTAAAAAGGAATTTCTTTTAGGTTATGATATATTCTTTTCCAATTTCAGCAAGCAGAGATAGAGCAACAGTCAGTGACAATAAAGAAAATTCCTACAGAATGTCAGGAAAATGCCTCAAACTACTGGAAAACCTTGCTGTCTCTAGTTTCACTGCAGAAAGACAAATGCACAGCATATTATGAGAATATTATGATTGATCCAATTGTGAAGGTGCCACCAACAAAAGTAAGTCAAGTCATAAATGTGTTAACCGTTTATCAAATCATCCTGAGTTTTAACTATGTAGAGAAAAAACCCTTTTGAAAATTTCATTAAAAAAGAAGAAAATGCCGGTAACCAACATTGTTTTCTTTACTTACTATGTTTTTAACCCTGTCAAAGACAGTTTCCATGATTACAGCCACATTGAAGTTTTGGTCTGCAGATGCCCACCATTTGGACTAGTTTTGATATATTTGTTATGCTGAAGAGATAACAGTTGAAAGCTTTAGCAAACAATTTTAATTAAGAGAATGGTAAGAAAATATTTTAAGAATTAGAAAAAAAATGCTGGTTATTTGCTATTTTTCCATTTTCTGACAGTATTTCCTACTGATTTAAATTACAAAAAAAAAAAGCATTGATTAGAGCCAAATTTATCTGCTTATGTGTTAAATTTATGAGTATGGAAGCTTGTTTTCTGGTAAATACTTAAGACTTACATGCTTCCTTGATGAATGTTAAATTTACGAAACGAACATCATAAGAAATAAGGTATTAGATGTTAACCCTTAGAGCACCTTTCAACAGTGTTGCATCCAGGCCGCGCGATTGCGGGAATCCCCCTTCTTTTTATTCCGTCGCGCAAGTTCACGAATTTGATGAGGAGAAATCGTGCAGAAACAAGAAACCACTGCGCGAAAAAAATATAATTGTGCCCTAGTCATTCTATTTAAACAACGGGAAAGTCCGACGAAGCTTCCTTTAAATTAAACATCAATCGATATTACACTCATCGCTACTTTTAGACTATTCAAGAACAGTAATTCCAAATGGTATCCGACCTCCTTATCGAAGTTAATGTAATAAGCAGGGAACCACTATTCTCTACACATGCACAGTGAGTGTGTGACTACACATGTGTCTGGATTAAAAAACAATACAGTATATTCGCGCGGCGACTTTTAAGTGTTTTGAACATTCTGACTGGTGTGTGAAAGCAGGATTAAATAGGGCATGCCTAATTACCCAAATGTTACGGAATGTAGATGCCTAATTACCGGAATGTAACAGAATGTCACAAAATGTTACGGAATGTAGATGCCTAATTCACGGAATGTTATGGAATGTAGAAGTGGCAACAACGGAATGTAACGGAATGTAATTCTAAAAGCCTAAATAGCGGAATGTAGGTAACTGATGTATAATTGTAAATTAAACAACAAATGAATCTAGGCCCAAAATTTGAATTTTGATGAATGTACATGAGAATAGTCAGATTTTTTGGGGAAAATGTAATTGCAGAGACTTTTACGCCGGAATGTCGCATGTAACCAGACCTGGATATTAATCACAAAACTATAACGGAATGTAGATTTATCACCATCTGGCATCGACATTTTTAGTTTTTTATATAAAACGGATACTTAGATGTGAAGCTTCAACAACAAAATGTTACGAAATGTAATATGAACTGCCTAAATACCGGAATGTTGCTAACTGAAGAGTAAATGTATATTAAGAAACACAATAATCCCAGCCCGAAATGTGAATTTTGATCAAGGGAACACAAAATAGTCAGAATATTTAGGAGAGGACACTTAACTATCATTTATGCGGAGACATAGTCCACCCGAACGTCACGAAATGTAACCAAATCAGGAGCTTAAGCAAAGACTGACTGAATGTGGAGTTATCACCGTCGAAATTTACAGCTGTATTGTGGAAAAGATGCTTCTAAAGATGTGGAAGCTTCAACAACGAAATGTTGTAAAATGTTATTTGAAAAGCCTAAATACTGGATGTAACAAAATGTAGATGCCTAAATACCGGAATGTTACAAAATGTTAAAGCTTCTACAATGAAATGTTACCAAATGTAACTTGAATTGCCTAAATACCGGAATGTAGCCAACTGAAATATAAATGTAGCTTAGGTAGCAAAATAATTCAGGCCTGAAAGGAACATAACAAAATGTGGGGCCTAAATACGGGAATATTACAAAATGATACAAAATGTAGATACCTAATTCACGGAATGTTACGGAATGTGGAAGCGGCAACAACGGAATGTTATGGAATGTAATTTTTAAAAGCTAAATACCTGAGTGTAGCTAAATGAAGTATAAATTAACTAAATAACACAAAAATCAAGGGCCCGATATGTGAATTATGATAAATGTACAAGAGAATAGTCAGCGTTTAGGAAGGAAATTAACTGCAGACATAGACTAGTTCTTGAATTTGAATTTTTACCAATTTTAATGGGGAGAAAATGTAACTATAATATATGAGTCATGCTCTGGCAAAAGGAGGCTTAATGCATCTCCGTGATGCATGATACCAAACAAGCGATCACAAAATTATTGATCCAAATTAGCCACATTTTTCATGTGTTAATCATGTGATACACTGGTCCTTGGACATACAAAAAATTGACCATTTGCGAAAAGATTCAGCCTAGGTCAGCTTGCGGACTGCGCAGGCTTACCTGGGCCGATACTTTTCGCTCATGCATTAAGCCCCCTTTTCACAGAGCATGGATTAAATGCGCATGAAGTGACTTAACAACGGAAAGCAGCAAAATGTACCCAAACTTGGATTTTAAACAGAACTATATAATGAAATATGACGTTATCACCATCAATATTTTTAGTTTTTATACAAAATGGATACTTAGATGTGAAAGCTTCAACAACGAAATGTGAATTAATTTCAAAAGCTTATATGTTGTAACGGAATGTTACAAACGAAGAACAGAAATCAATAAAATAACACACAAAAAATCAGGCTCAAAACAGGAGTTTTGATAAATGGAACACAAAAGTAGATTGATTGAATTTGCGTTTATTTATCATTGCCAATATGGGCAATAGCAACTGAAGGCTAATAGACATGTTACGGAGGATAGTGCAAGATACAGGACAAAACCCAGGACGCCTGGTCCTCAAACGTGCTCGGTGTATAGCATCATTACACGGGATCTAGGTTTAATGTCTCATCCAAAAGACTATTAGTAATTTTAGATGGCCAGCCATGGGTATGGAATCCACACCCTCAAGTAACCCAAAACTTGATGGTTACGAGTCCTACGTGTTACCACCTGAGCTATGGGGGCTGGTTCACAAAAAAGTAGTCAGAATTATTTCCATTTATAGTGACTATCGGTGTTTCTTTACATGTTCCATAGATCAAATTTATCTGACCCGTGCTCTGTGAAAAGGGGGCTTAATGCATCTGCAAAAAGTATCGACCCAGGGCAGCCTGTGCAGTCCGCGCAGGCTGACCAGGGCTGAAACTTTTCTCTATTGGTCAATTTTCTGTTTGTCAAAGGACCAATCTACTTCATGATTGAGTCGGTTATTGAAAAAAGTAGCTCCAGTGGATCCATAATTACTTGATGACTTGGGCCAGTGTCACGTATAACGGAGATGCATTTAGCCCCCTTTTGCCAAAGCACAGCTCATTTCTTTATGTTCCTTTTGTTTCTTATGAAAAGGGGATTGTCACAAGGCCACCATCCTATCCTAGTAAACGTCTATCAGGCGCCAGACAGAGATCGAATGGTGCTCGGCTGACTTGCTTTAATCATTACTAAATGATTCTCCCCTCCAAACCCCCTCCACCCCCGGCGTCAAAAAAAGGTACAGTTGCTAAGAAGTTTTAGCAGTACCTAAACCTTCGAGGGATGCTGTTAGACGACTAAATTTTCAGGTGCCACGGCTCGATTTCGGAACATTTTGTTATACGATTCTGCAGTTTCTAAAGGCTTTAAATTTCATTGCAAGCTCTAGGATTGACTGACTGACTGACTGACTATTCGTGTTTGTCCTGTGTTTCACTAGTTCTAGACTTAGGAGCTGAAGTGTCTTGCCCAAGGGCATTCCCACTAAACTTTGTTGCTTTCAAGTTAGACTCAAACCCGGGGCCTCCAGGTTACGGGTCTTACACTTAACCACTGAGCCTTGAAGGACCATTGCAAACTCTAGGAAGCTATATGCATTTACACATAAGCACCAGATGTTCCACCTTTTGCAGTAGATCCTATATGCGTCCTCCAACATCCTCTGGCCACCCCTTCTCCAAAAAGAACCTACTTCTTATGTATGGATCTAGAATTACATTTCGGTAGGGCTATGGTGCTCTTTAAAGTAACAATAACGGCCAAAATTTTATAAACAAAGCGGGTGTGTAAATGCATTTGAATTTTTATATCATACCATTTAAAAGTATGGAAATTATTGTGAAGATAACAATCTGTCATTGTACGTCGGTCCAAGTGCTAGTTGCTGACAGAGAAATTAATTTCAAAACTAGGTTAAAACCTGCCAGGTAGCTTTGTCTTTTGTTTAATTTTTGAATGATTTTAAAATTCTTATTTTCTGTCGGCGACTAACATGGCCCGACCACACGATATCAGACTGTCATCTCCACAATATTGTCCATACTTTTAAATGGTATGATTTAAATCTAAGTGTATTATGACACCTAATTTGTTATTTTGGCCTTTACTGGGCCTTTAATAATACGTAAATAAATATATTGCTACATTCCGTTGTTTAGGCTCTGAAATTACACTTTGTTACATTCGGGTGATGCACTTTCCACACTTCGGAACAAATTATTTACATCACAACGTTTAGGCTGTACAAGGCTATGAAAAGTCCTGCACGCTCGTATGCCCAATTTTCCAATTGTTACAAAGAAACATAATATAAACAATGGTCCCCCCTCCTAACTCATGGTATATTTTCCGTTCTTGACATCAGAATTTACATTTCGGGCCTGTTTTGTTGGTGTGTGTGGGTTTTGTGAGTGTGTTTGATTTACATTTATTCTTCTATAAGCTGCATTCCGGTAGTGCGTAAAGTGTCATCTCAGATCAGCCTTATATAGCATCTACATTTTGTAACATTCCAGTGTTTAGGCTTCTACATTTTGTAACATTTAACACTGTTACGTTCCAGTGCTAAGGCTTCACGTTTTATTACATTCAGGTGATCATCTTATCCTTACATTCCTGTAGTGCAAGCTCTAGAATTGTTTGATGGATGGATGGATGGATGGATGGATGGATGGATGGATTGACTGATGGACTGACTGACTGACTGATTGACTGACAGATTGATAGATTGATTTATTGATTGACTGATTGATAATTTGTCGCTTTCAATATTTACAAGAAATGGTAACATCCACGTTTCGGCTGTACAAAGCAATGAAATCTCTAACACGCTCAAAAATAACATCTAATTTTCTACACAATGTACGAATGAAATCAAAGAATTTGTGAAAATTTACATTTTGGGTCACTTTCATGAGCGTGTGTGCATGCGTGCATGTGTGTGTGAATGTTATCTTCATTTATCTTTCAGTTAGCTGAATCCCGGTTTTTAGAATTTAGGCTTTTAGAATTACATTCCGTAACATTTCATTGTCACCTCGTCCACATTCCGTCACATTCCGTGAATTAGGCATCTACATTCCGTAACATTTTGTAACATTCCGGTATTTAGGTACTACATTTTGTTACATACCGGTAATTAGTATACCCAGATTAAATATGCCACTGCAACCTGCGAATAACAAATTGAAGGTCATTTGGGAACCCATGGTCAAGTAAGGGCGATTCGTTAGAACTGTAAATCAGTTAATAATTATTTAAATTGTGGAATTATCATCATCACAGTTTGGTTCTAAACTTGTTACAGATCCAGTTTGGAAAGGAAAAAAAGAATGGCGTCTTTTTCAGTATCACACCAGTGCATAAAACTAAGTAATTTTTTTGAATGATTAAAGTTTTGTCATTCCCCCGCTTTTGCTAATTTCATGGGGGAGCTCCCCCTCTTGGCAGAAATCCTGGATGCAACACTCCACAGAGCAAAAAATCTGATCTTTGATCTACACTGTCCACCTTGTTTAACTCTTTACCACACAATCCCGGGTTTTTACGACCTTGAGGAAGAGGCCTTTTGAAAACACTGCAGGAAAAGGAGAAAATGCTGGTAACCAGCATTTTCTCCTTTTCCCACAATGTTTTCTACCCTATCAAAGACAGAAATCATCATATTAGTGACATTTAATTCTTTGTCTGCAAATGCTTTGAATTTGGACAAGTCTGGTAATTTGTCTTGTGGTAAAGAGGTTAACATTTTAGACAAAGGCAACCTTGACATTACAATTATTTGGGTTTTATTTCTTGACTGAAAATGTCTGTTGGGTTATGGGTTAGGGTTAAATTATAAAATATTGTGTGCAGCTTCATGAGATTTTGTGTCCAGTGTAGATCAAGATCAGCACTCTTAAAATGTGTGGTTTGATCTTAAATCTACATTTTATTATTTTGGCTGAGATGGATGTAACATTGCAATAACTACCGTAGATCTTTTTCTGTAGACCAGAACTAGTAAGTTTCCCTTTAACTCTCTACAAGATGACAAACTTGTAGACTTGTCTATATTGAAAGCATTTTTTTTACTACAAACTTAATTGATGGGAGGATAGAAAACGATTTGGAAAAAGGAGAAAATACTGGTTACCAGCATTTTCTTCTTTTCCCACAATGTTTTTCAAAAGGCTTTAAGCCTGATAGAGATATTGTAATGATCAAAATATACTACAACATATTATAATATGGAGAGAAGTCTTTTCCTTTTCAACAATGTTCCAGAGTAACCATTGTATGAGGTTGCAGATTAAGTCATGACTCGTTATGTGTGTTTCAGTGAACCACTTTTGAAGAAGTTGTTACTAAAGAAGAAATTACCTGTTACAAACAGGTTCTCTTTTTGCCACTATGTTTTCACTTAATAATGATTAGCCCGGACGATGCAAATATGTTACAAGAATCTTCAAGTAAACCCATTACCAAAGAATCCTAAATTTTAGGGACCGTCAGAACTTTTCTGCCCTTACAAAGACAAATCGTATCAAATGAGGCACATCTATTTCAGCATTTGCAGAAATTTAAAATTTGTCATTGATTAGAGAGTTAAATCTTTATTTTCCTATCAGAATATAATTTTGTCTTTCTTCTTTTTTCTTCTGTAAGGCAATTGCAGTGACCTTTGTCCGATTCTTCCTAGCACCACTGAAAGACGTCGGTAAAGCGTTCAGCGAATTCATCCAAGCTCTCCTAGAAGATCTTCCCATTACATATTATCCGATTGCGCTTGTTATGGTGACTGTCTTCCTGTTCATGCTCTTTTTTATGATGTTTGGGTACAGAATTCATTTGCCATTTTTTCTGACAATTGAGAAAAGTCAGCAACAAGCAGTGGCAGATGGCCAAGTACATCAAGCCATAAATGATGGAAATCAGCAAATTTTGGAGCAGGTATATCTTCATTATCTCTTTTTTCTTCAGATCTTTTTATTTATGTCTCCCCCCATCGGGGTCGGGAGACATATTGCTTTTCCCTGTGCGTCTGTCTGTCTGTCTGTCTGTCTGTCTGTCCGTCACAAATCGTGTCCGTTCTATAACTCGAAAACCTTTGAAGATATTTTGGTAAAAACTTCACACATTTGTAAAGCACTATTAGACGAAGTGTCATGCACAAGAACCATAACTCTGGCTTTTGTATTTTTCGAGTTATTTCCCTTTGATTATTTTCCATCACAAATCATGTCCGCTCTATAACTCGAAAACCTTTTAAGATATTTTAATAAAACTTCACACATTTGTAAAGCTCTATAAGACAAAGTGTCATGCAAAAGAACCATAACTCTGGCTTTTGTATTTTTCGAGTTATTTCCCTTTGATTATTTTCCGTCACAAATCGTGTCCGCTCTATAACTCCAAAACATTTTAAGATACTTTGATAAAACTTCACACATTTGTAAAGCTCTATAAGACAAAGTGTCATGCACAAGAACCATAACTCTGGCTTTTGTATTTTTCGAGTTATTTCCCTTTGATTATTTTCCGTCACAAATCGTGTCCGCTCTATAACTGGAAAACCTTTTAAGATTTTTTTATAAAAACTTCACACATTTGTAAAGCATCATAAGATGAAATGTCATGCACAAGAACCATAACTCTGGCTTTTGTATTTTTTCGAGTTATTTCCCTTTGATTATTTTCCGTCACAAATCATGTCCGCTCTATAACTCAAAAACCTTTTAAGATATTTTGATAAAACTTCACACATTTGTAAAGCACCATAAGACCAATTGTCATGCACAAGAACCATAACTCTGGCTTTTGTATTTTTAGAGTTATTTCCCTTTGATTATTTTCCGTCACAAATCGTGTCTGCTCTATAACTGGAAAACCTTTTAAGATTTTTTTATAAAAACTTCACACATTTGTAAAGCATCATAAGATGAAATGTCATGCACAAGAACCATAACTCTGGCTTTTGTATTTTTTCGAGTTATTTCCCTTTGATTATTTTCTGTCACAAATCGTGTCCGCTCTATAACTCAAAAACCTTTTAAGATTTTTTTATAAAAACTTCACACATTTGTAAAGCATCATAAGATGAAATGTCATGCACAAGAACCATAACTCTTGCTTTTGTATTTTTTCGAGTTATTTCCCTTTGATTATTTTCTGTCACAAATCGTGTCCGCTCTATAACTCAAAAACCTTTTAAGATATTTTGATAAAACTTCACACATTTGTAAAGCACCATAAGACGAAGTGTCATGCACAAGAACCATAACTCTGGCTTGTACATTTTTCTAGTTATTTCCCTTTGAATATTTTCCTTACTCATTTTATGTACAATTTCGCGTCCGCTCTATAACTCGAGAACCCTTAGAGAAAAATTACCATTATTACAGTTAGAAATTGCCTTGGTCACATATCAATCCTTCTGACACCAAAAAGAGGGGATACATATGTTTTTTTGTAGAAAAACAAGTTCTAGTACTTATAAATATTTTCTAGACAGTAGGCTTGTCCAAATTCAAAGCATTTGCACATGAGAAAAGAGATCAAAAAAGGGATTTGTCTTTGAATGGGTGAAAATATTGTGCGAAAAGCTTTCTTCTTGATGTACATTAAAAATTGGATTGTGTGGAAAATCACGGAGATGCCTCATGCTCCTTCAGTTCAAGGCAGAGGTCAAGGTCACTGTTACTAAATATAGAGAAATATCCATGGAGTCTTTAAAAGCTTCAATATGAGCAATATTTATGAAACTTTTGTCAGTGATCTTGATATGCAGCTTTTGCACATACATACATGTACCTTCATTTTATGGTAGGTCAAGGTCAAGGTCAGTTACTTAAAATAGAAAAAAAATAGATCTCAGCTTTTAATTATAATGGGACTTTCCTTTTGTGCTGAATGCCCTAAGTTATCAAAGGTTTTAAGTGGTAGATACACACTATGCTTTTTTGACTTGGAACAGTGAAAACATGCTATTCTAGATTTAATTTGAAGAAGCTTTAAATATGTACTGGAAGACTGGTTTTTTTTTTTAGCTCACCTGAGCACAAAGTGCTCATGGTAAGCTTTTGTGATCGTGCTGTGTCGGTCGTGCGTCGTCTGTCGTGCATCGACAACTTTTACCTTGTGTATGCTCTAGAGGCCATATTTTCAGTCCGATACTCGTTAAAACTTGGTCAGAATATTTGTCTTGATGTATATCTCGGATAACTTCGAAAATGGGTCATGTCGGGTCAAAAACTAGGTCACTAGGTAAAATCTTAGAAAAACCTTTAGAACACTCTAGAGGCCACATTTTCAGTCCAAAACTCTTGAAAGTTGGTCAGAATGTTTGTCTTGATGATATCTCCGACAGGTTTGAAAATGGGTCATGTCGGGTCAAAAACTAGGTTACTAGGGCAAATCTTAGAAAAACCTTGTGTATGCTCTAGAGGCCATATTTTCATTCCAAAACTCTTGAAATGTGGTCAGAATGTTTATCTTGGTGATATCGCAGACAAGTTCGAAAATGGGTCATGTCGGGTCAAAAACTAGGTCACTAGGTCAAATCTTAGAAAAACCTTGTGTGTGCTCTACAGGCCATATTTTCAGTCCAAAACTTTTGAAAATTGGTCAGAATGTTTGTCTTGATTATAACTTGGAGGAGTTTGAAACTAGGTCACTAGGTCAAATCTTAGAAAAACCTTGTGTATACTCTAGAGGCCATATTTTCTGTCCAAAACTGGTGAAGGTTGGTCAGAACGTTTGTCTTGATGATATCTCGGACGAGTTCGAAAATGGGTCATGTCTGGTCAAAAACTAGGTCACTAGGGCAAATCTTACAAAAACCTTGTGTATGCTCTAGAGGCCATATTTTCAGTCCAAAACTGGTGAAGGTTGGTCAGAATGTTTGTCTTGATGATATCTCAGACGAGTTCGAAAATGGGTCTTGTCGGGTCAAAAACTAGGTCACTGGGGCAAATCTTAGAAAAACCTTGTGTTTGCTCTAGAGGCCATATTTACTGTCCAAAACTCTTGAAAGTTGGTCAGAATGTATGTCTTGGTGATATCTCAGACGAGTTTCAAAATGGGTTATGTCGGGTCAAAAACTAGGTCACAAGGTCAGATCTTAGAAAAACCTTGTCTACGGTGTAGAGGTCACATTTTTAGTCCAATACTCTTGAAAAGTGGTCAGAATGTTTGGCTTGATGATATCTTAGACGAGTTTGAAAATGGATCATGTTGGGTCAAAAACTAGGTCACTAGGCCAAATCTTCAAAAAACCTTGTGTTTGCTCTAGAGGCCACATTTTTAGTCAAATACTCTTGAAAATTGGTCAGAATGTATGTCTTGATAATATCTTGGATGAGTTTGAAAATTTGTCATGTCGGGTTTAAAACTAGGTCACAAGGTCAAATCTTAAAAAAACCTTGTGTACACTTTTGAAAGAGATTTAAAATGGACCATGTTTGGTCAAAAGGCTCAGGTGAGTGACTTCAGGGCCATCATGGCCCTCTTGTGTTATATATAATGGTGGATGAGATTACAAAAAGAAAAGCATGTATACATGTACATGTAGGATATTCCCTTGAATTTTTGATATGATCCCCTTCAAATGAATAAGGGAAGATAAATATTTAAAGTGGGGGGTGGCATTTGGAAAATTCAGTGGTCTAAATTCAAAGAAACAGGGGTCAGGAAAAAACCTGTACTTGTTTGTTTTGATCTTGTTTGCCACTCTATGTCATATCAAAATCAGTGGTACTGAAAATGCAGATGAATATTTATGTCATAACAGTTGTATATATATGTACATGTACCTGCCATGTTTCAAGGAAGGTAAATCTGGAAAGGTCAATCTTACACATTATTGTAATTCACATGGTCTTACTAAGTGAACCACAAGTGCTCAAATAGAGCTGTATTTCCTATTAACTCTTTCTAAAACAACAAATTGTGTACCCTTTGAAGCTGAAGGCCACTGCAGGGGACAATTTAACGCTTAGAACACATTAACTGAAGTTTTCTGACTGAAAAGAAAATATGGTAATCAGCAGTTTCTCCTTTTCTCACTATGTTTTCAAAAGAATTTTTCTGTATGTTCGTTTAAAATACGGGATTGTTTGGTAGAGGGTAAAAACACATGCTTCCTAAAACAAATGTTCATCAGAAAATTTCCTTGTGAAGTCTAGATTTTCAACATATACTGAAGTTTAAAATTTTGAGACCATACATGTATGTGAAAAAACTATGGCAAAAACAAAAAAAAAATAAAGGAGATATTTTATGGGTAGTTCTTACTTTTACCACAAGTCTGTTCTACTGCAAGACAAAAATAGCTGCTGGTATGTTTAACTCTTTATGGACTGTTTGGTATTGAAAGTGTCTGAAATAAAGTGAGTTGTCTTTTTAGGGGTAACATACAGAAACCCCTGTCTTTTTAATGGAAAATACAGAAACCAGTATTTTCTCCTTTTTCAACAATGTTTTCAGAAGGCTTCTACTTCTAGATTTGTTCGGTAAAGGGTTAAAGAATCGTAACATGAAGACTTCAATATAAAAGTGTTTATTAACGTGTAGATTGTTGCTTTTATACATTAGATAATTTCAAACTGTAAATACACAGAAAAGACACTTCTTTCCCAAACAACAAATTTAAGACTCACAAGTCTAAAATTTCATCATCTGGTTAGCATGTAACATTTTGCATGCAGAGAAAATCTCAAGTTGATTTGGTGGACTTTGTAGATTATGATCGGATTGTGCAAAGCATGTCCACTATGATGGCAGATGTTCTAGCTAAGATAAGCTTAATTTTACAATTCCCTGTATTTAGGTCTGCTGCTGTCTTTGACTTCAAACAACAAAATTTTGGACTAGACAAAATTCAAAGCATTTGCAGATGACAAATTAGATGTTGCTAGAATAATGATTTCTGTCTTTGATAGGGGAGAAAACATTGTGGGAAAGGAGGAGATGCTGGCTACCAACATTTTCTCCTTTTTCCTGAATGTCTTCAAAAGCCTTCTCTTTCGGGGTCTTTGAAAGTTGGGATTGTGTGGTAAAGGGTTAAATATGGTTTTTATTCATAACCTTTTACAAAACTATCACAATATTTTAAAGACAGTTATAAGGCTGTGTAAAAAAGGACTCTGTTAAAAGGCTTTCTGGAAATGTTGTGGGAAAACGAGCAAATGCTGGTAACCAGCATTTTCTCCTTTTACCACAATCTTTTCTACCCTTTGAAAAATAAATTCCATGATTTTAGCAATATTTTATATATTATATATTTTAATGCTTTCAATATAGACAAGCCTTAACTTTTGCAGTCAGGTAAAGAGTTTAACATGCTTAGGCTTAATTTATATTCAGTTTTCTGCAATATTAGTATATCCTCAATGTTCTAAAAGATTCTTTTAACTGAACACCTGTCTTTTAATCACTTGCACTAAGAGGACTCATGAAAACATTGCAGGAAAAGGAGAAAATGCTGGTAATCAGCATTTTCTCCTTTTTATACGCCTGTCGAAGACGGGCGGTATTATGGGATCACCCATGGCGTACGGGCAGGCGGGCGTCAGGGCGGGCATCCATCCGGGCGGGCGTGCAGCGTCCAGTTCTTTGTCCGGAGCATAACTTTGTCATCTCCAGTCCGATTGACTTGAAACTTGGCAATTGTGTTTGTTGCGATAATACGAAGTGCAGTGCGAAAGAACCATAACTCTACCTTGTGCTATCTTTGAGTTATTTCCCTTTGATCGTCATTTTTACAGCATTTTCTGCTTGTCCAGGGCATAACTTTGTCATCTCCGGTCCGATTGACTTGAAACTTGGCATTTGTGTTTGTTGCAATAATACGGAGTGCAGTGCGAAAGAACCATAACTCTACCTTGTGCTATCTTTGAGTTATTTCCCTTTGATCATCATTTTTACAGTCCAGTTCTTTGTCCGGAGCTTAACTTTGTCATCTCCAGTCCGATTGACTTGAAACTTGGCATTTGTGTTTGTTGCAATAATGCGAAGTGCAGTGCAAAAGAACCATAACTCTACCTCGTGCTGCATTTCAGTTATTTCCCTTTGATCATCATTTTTACAGCATTTTCTGCTTGTCCGGAATATAACTTTGTCATTTTTAGTCTGAACATCTTTAAATTTGGTATGCATAATTGTTGAAAAATTACGGAGTGCAGTGCACAAGAATCATAACTCTTCCTAGCACGAATTTTGAGTTATTCCCCTTAGATCTTCATTTTTATAGCATTTCTTGCCTGTTCGGAGCAAAACTTTGTCATCTTAAGTAGGAATGACTTGAAATATGGTATGCTTATTTGTTGCAATATTTGGAAGTGCAGTGTGCAAGAATTGTAACTACCTCGTGCTGTCTTTGAGTTATTTCCCTTTGATCGTCATTTTTACAGCATTAAGTGCTTGTCTAGAATATAACTTTGTCATCTCAAGTCAGAACGACTTCAATCTTGGTATGCATGTTTGTTGCAATATTACGGAGTACAGTGCGCAAGAACAATAACTCTACCTAGCGCGGATTTTGAGTAATTTCACTTTGATCGTCATTTTTACAGTATTTCTGGCTTGTCCGGGAGGGAACTTTGTCACCTCAAGTCAAATTGACTTGAGACTTGGTAAACATGTTTGTTGCAGTTATGAAAACTACAATGCACTGGAGCCGTAACCTTACCTAATGCCCTTTTGGAATTATTCCCTATTCATTATTTTTTTTTTTACAGCTTTTCATGCTTCTCTACAATATAACTTTGTCTTTTCATGTTGGAATGACCTGAAACTTTATATGCATGTTTCCTTAACATTAGACATTCATGCCTATTTCAATCACTTACATGATTTCTGCTGCACTACTATTTTCCTCTACCTGCCCTTTACGATTATTATTCCCCCTCGACAACTAGCGGTGGGACGGGCATATCTTGCGACAGTTTGTCGCTCTTGTTCAACAATGTTTTCTACCCAGTTGAAGAAAGATGCCCTTACTTGAGCCTCATTCAATTTGTCCTAGGCAAATGCTTTCAGTTTGGACTAGTCTTAAAGTTTGGCATTTGGTAAAGAGTAAACTCATTTCCTCATAAGATATTTTCATCTTGCAAGTAGACCTGTTTATTTTTTAAGCTTTTTAACAGAGATCTTTCACCACAAATTTTTTGCTTGTATTAACCCAGAACTCATGTATTGATAATCTATATTCAACAAAGATGTTTTGATAGTTATCTCCTTGATATTTTTTTGGGTTGTTTGTTCTTTAATGGTTAAAACAATACATGTATTTAGGACTGTTATAGTTTTCTTACAAGATCAATGAAAATATTTGCTGCAGATGAATTAGGTAACATATTTGTTACATGTATTTAAATAGTCAATAGAAAGTAAGATTTAATGCATTATTACTTGTGAAAAGATTGTGAAAATAAGGAGAAATTGTCTTATACTGAGTTCTTTTTGTAGCAGTGTTTTCAAAAGAGGCCTACTGCTAAACTACAAAAGTTGTCTGCAGGACATGAAGGCAATGTAACCTACATCCTGCACCGAAAAAGAAATGCAACTTCTTTAACCTAAACTATTTTCATCTAAACAACGAAATGACTTCAAATTAATTTCGTAATTCAATTTCAAACTTTAGAATTTTTGTAATTGCCAAAACTTTTGCATGGTACCTGTAGAATTAATCACTCTAGTGAGTATGTTTGTATTTTAACATTTTCATGTGCAACAAATTATATGTACACAATAACTTAGCCATAATGGCATTGTTTATTGCCAAGTGCTTGGGATTCAAAAGTCTGACCTTTTTGTCCCTTGAAACATGGTACGTTTGTTACAAAAACAACATAATGAAGCGGTCCAAATACTTCTATGTGGAACATCACAGGCTGTCATTGCTAGGAACTTCCAAGTATGTAGATCTACAATAATCCATTTGTACCAGCTTTTACGCCAGACAGGAACAACAAATGACAGGCCAAGAAGTGGATGTCTGCACATAATGACTCCTTGACAGGACCGATACAAGCATCTAATCCATCGTTGTAATCGGTTCCGTACAGCTGTTGAAACTGCTTTGGTGACAACAGGAACTCATAATAATCAAAAAATGTCCAGATACTGTCGGGAACTGCCTTCAAGAGTTAGGGTTACGGCCTCATCATCCATATGTAGGTATGCAATGAACACAACAATGTCAGGTTAGAATGAACTGGCTAACACAACACAGACCAAATCTGTTTCCCTTTCGTCTATAGCATAACATTATGTTTCCTGATGAGTCTAGGTACTTGTTGTATAGAGCTAACGACCGACAACATGTGTACAGGCAAAATGGAGAATGATTTCATGACAACTGCGTAGTTGAAGTTGATCGGTTCAGAGGAGCTGGCTTAATGATGTTTGGTAACATAGCTTACGAACACAGAACACCCCTGGTATTCATTGATGGCAGTTTGACAGCTCTGCATTATGTTGACCTCATTCTGTGACCTGTTGTGTCATTCATAAGTCTACACAATGTTACGTTTCAACAGGATAACACTCAGGTGCATGTAGCAAGGCTTAGCATAGCGTTTCTTCAACAGAACAATGTAGATCTATTGATAAGGCCTCCCTACAGTCTGGATCTGTTTCCTATAGAGCATCTTTGAGACGTCCTAGATAGGCGTGTTCATAGACTTCCCCAGCTGCCAACAACGCTTCAAGCACTACTTGTAGCACTCATACAAGAGTGAAATGCTATTCCCCAAGCACAAATCGATCGTTTAAACCAGTCCATGACCAGACATGTGCTTGTAGGTCTCAATGCTAATGGGGGCATATGCGCTATTAACTGCTTACATTTTTTAACTTGTAAACGGACCATTTGTCTGACAAAACTGACCTGTGTGCTGCACAGTTATCACAACATTTGAAAATCTCTATGAAGATTACATTTAGAAATGATTACCCAATAAGGCTATGAATTGATTATTTGCAAAATGGATTATTTTTCAAAATATACACAGCTAAAGTTGATGTTGCATTTCTTTTTCGGTTCAGTATAGTAATTTCAACTGTTCAGTTCTATATTTCCATCTTGGTACTATCAATATGGATACAAGGAAACTACATAATAAGAATACCGGTACAAGTAATAAATTGTAAACCTTCTTAACCCCATACCATACAATCCTGAGTTTTAACAACCCTGTGGAAGGAACCCTCTGAAAACATTGAGGGAATAGGAGAAAATGCTGGGAACAAGCATTTTCCCCCTTCTCCACAATCATTCCTACTCATTCAGAGAAGAAACTCACCATTTGAGTCACGTTGAATTTTCATCTGCAGTTGCTTTCAACATGGATGCGTCTAAAATTTTGTTTTATGGCAAAGATTTAATTCCTATCTTGATCTACCCTATTGGCAAAAGAAGCTGAATTTTCCCCTTTTGTAGTAAGAGTTTATCAAGACATACTAGTTTAACAACCCTTTACCACACAATCACGACTTTTAACACCTCTGAGAAAGAAGGCGTTTGAAAACATATATATATTATGGGAAAAGGAGAAAATGCTGTTAACCAGCATTTTCTCCTTTTCCCACAATGTTTTCCACCCTATCAAAGACTAAAGTCATCTATTAAACTACATTTAATTTCTTGCCTGCAAATGCTTTCAATTTGGACAAGTCTAACAATTTTTTGTTTGGTAAAGAGTTAAAAATAGAATATTTAACAGCTCTTGAAAATAGTTTTGAAGGCCAAATCAACATACTATTTCTTTAACTCTTTTCCAAATGACAAAAGATAAATTGGTACAAGTTGAAAGCATTTGCAGATGAAAAACATCCCTCAAGTCTTTACCAAATGATCCTGTGTTGTAATGAACCTGCCAAGCCCCAGTAGCTCAGTCGGAAGCGTACAGGACTTGAGAACAGGGGGTCGCTGGTTCGATCCCCAGCTTGGCCAATTTCTTTCCGAGGATTGATGATAGTCATTGCAACAGGATACATTCCTCTCCCACCACTGCCTATTGTTTCGACGATGGTTATGTGGGAAAGCAGCCAGTGGCTTGGAAAGAATGTTGTACGGAGTACTGGTAACAGAAACTCCAGGAAAGCATGGATAGGTGCACTGGCTGCCATGATATAACTGAAATAATGTTGAAAACTGCGTTAAACACCATTCAATCAATCAATCAGTGTAATGAACCTGAGGGAAAAGGCTTTCAGAAACATTGTGTGGGAAGCAGAGAAAATGCTGGTTGCAATGTTTCCCCTCTTTCTCATCATTTGGTCAATAGGTTTTTAAACTTCTGCAAACGTTTTCAGTTTGATTGAGTTAAAAAATTTTCAGGGTTGTCAAAGCACTATTGTTTGGTAAATGATTAAGTATTGATTAGTTTACTGAGGTTTGATTCCCTGGTTTCTATTTTTAGCTACAGACTATCACAGAAAGGATAAAAACTAATGAAATCCAATTCAGTGAGAAAATTGATGATCTGAAGCATGTCCAAGAAATGGCTATTGAGTATAACATATCTCCTACATCTGTGAGTGAATCTCCTAGTGTTCCAATACATGTCAAGTCTGCTTACCAAACTGCATCTACAGAAAATCTAAGTGATAGAGGTAGTCAGAAAATGCGTGATTCCCAGGAGAAAGAACCATGTAGTGGAGCTATGAAGAGAAATGTTGATTCCACAACTACAAGAAAACATGGGGATCACCATGACAACAGTGTCTCTGGGAAACAACTTGCCATTGATACTGTATCGCCAGGCAGTGTGCTCCAAGGCAATATTGATGCTTGATGTACAGCTACAGGATGTTTGCCATTATTTTGATTTTTTTTTCAAATAAATCAATCATATTCTTTCAAAGATATGCAAAAATCCCTGCTGCCTATTTTTCACATATTATGATGGTTTATCACTTAAAAACTGGCAGTGTGTTAAACCCATGACTTATTTTTGATAATACACTAGTGTACAATTGTTTTTTGGGTCAAGGTTCTGGTCATTTTTTCGTCATGAGTGTGAGAAACGGAAGAAACCAACCACAGCATGTGCTGGAATTCGCACTACTTCCCCATCTTGCGCGAAATTGATGTCATTGTTGCAAAGAGAATACATGTGGTAAGTTTTGGTTTTTATGTTTAATAAAAACGAGAAATGTAGCGAAAGTTATTAAAATCAACAAAATTGTGGAAATATTCGACTTACACCCTCCAGAAACTGTTTTGTTCTGCTTTATGTGTAAATGTCAAAGAGCTGTCTTCTTGTGTTATGAACACATTTCAAACTGAACTTACACTCTTTAAATATAAACCCTTGAAAGGTATATAAGCTAAAGATGATGATGCAGGATACCTTTTTGTCTGTCATTTGTTTTATGTGATAAATAGAATCTCACATTCATGTTTATTATCAGATCAAACATGTTGACTAAAATATATATCATGCTCACCAAGGCTAGTGTACCTAATTTTAGTCAACTCATTTGATAACAAGAAATATCTTTTAAAAAAGACAGACGGCGTAAGAGGCACTGGGATATGAATATTTAAATTCGTTTGTAGTATAATATGATGAGAAATGATGAAAACAGATCTGAAAGTAGCCTGTTTTAAATTGTTTTGCATATGGTTGAAAGCAGAATTTTCAATAAGATTTAAGAATGAGGAAGCTCTCGTAATGAGCGTTATTGAGCAATACATTAATTCTCATGTTTAACGTAAAATGAGAGTCGACATTCTGCCATGTTTCGGAATATATCGTTTGTTCTGTTTTTTATTAATGAATCATGTTTAAATAAAGGTCTGTTTCAACCATACGATGAAATCTTTAAAAAGAAAACAAAATGGATTTGCACGTTTTTGTACGAAAATGAGGCACCTTTCAAACATCGACTATTTGTTGTTATCAGAAGGTGGGGTTTTATCAGCCCTCTAAATGCTTGACCACACCCACCTACTTTTATTAAGAGTAATTTAGTAGAAACCCAGTTTCTTCGCTAAGAACCCAATAAAATCAATTCTTCCCCCAGGTAGGCATAGTTATTCACGTTTTGAATTAAATCACCAAATATAGGATATAACATCTTTTTTCATTGTGACAAGAAACGAAATCAATTGTTTCACAATCTGTTTTCGTGTAAGACAATAGAGCGGTAGCCTGCCGTCGCAATTCGTATTAAGTTTTACGCGAGGAAAAACGGGTACCAATTCTCTTACACTAACCAAAATAGAAAACTCACCAATACTCATTGCTATTAGTTTATCCATATGATTTAGATAATAGATGTTTAGCTAGAGCTTAACATCTGCATGGCCAAAAACTACATCTTTACGCAGGTAAATGTGATCATTACGTGATTTTCTAGTCATGAACACTTTTATCCAATGTCGGTAAATTTCTACTTTGACCTTTATTTTTTTGCGTAGTTTACCTATATTTGGCCAATCACAAAATGTGTAACAATTCATTTCCTCCTAGTACTGAAAGTAGGTCAAAAGTGAGATCATACAGCTACGCCGAATAAGGGTATAGCCAAAAGTTTGTGGACAAACGCCATTAACGATGTTTGAGCTTCACTGATACTTTTTCACATCATTTAACAAAATCACTGCCTGATATTCGAAAGAAATTGCAAGATAGTACAATAAACAGAAAATAAATTATGTACATACATGTATAACAAACATGACCATATGTGCACCGGCGCAGCTTACATTATGAATAAGGATGTCAATGTCGTTCTTTCTCAAAATATTTACTGCCTACACTCCACAACAGCAATGCCACTCAACCCATGCGTAGAAAACACTGCTAAACCAGTCTGAATTATAGCTGTACAACAAAGCCAAGCTGTTGTCAGAAGTTCATCAAAGTCATTCATCATAGTGTAAGGTTTAGTGCTGGTCTTCACCGAGAAGGCATCTGACCAGGTCAACGTCACTTTCCCTATGACATAAGACATTGATGCCACTCCTCTTGTTATCACTAACGGTTTCTCTTTCCTCACTATACCTTTTGTGCCTCTTGTATATGAGCGATATGGTAACTGTAGACTTTCCAGAAGCAGTTTTCATCATTTTTATGGCTTAAATGGGTGTCTTACTAAAATTCGTGCAGGATTGTATGGTAGACGTGGTTTTCAGCTTATCTTTGGGTGTCATTTTTACTCGGCAATAAAACGATTTTTCAGCATTGAATAAATTCAAAACTAGGTTGCCCACTTTGACAGAATTTGTTGTCATAATAGAGAATTGACGAAATATTACTATCATGTCATGGCCCGCCAACTGTTCATGTCTGGGGCTATTGTGTTGAGGCAATAAACACAAGTGCAAACAATTTCAATGACCTGTGCCAGTAAAGTCAACTACAAATTAACATAGTTACCGCAAATCATATAATATTTAAAAACAATTATTTAGAGCATATTGCTTGAAAGATTTTTTCTACAACATATCATATCATCAAGCCATTTGATAAGGAATAAAAAACTGATAGCTTTTGTCAAAAAACTTTTCGCTATATGCCCATAAACACTCATGTAAGATCCTCTGTTGATCAAACCTTAAGTCTTTACGGAACAATCTGTTGTTTTAGTGACCTTGAAGAAGGATACATTATGAAACATTGTAGGAAAAGGAGAAAATGCTGGATACCATGTTTTATACCAGGTTACACTAGCAGTTCTTCCTTTTTCCACAGTATCTTACACATTTTCAGGGATACATGTATATCTCATCATTGAATCACATTGAATACATCATCTGCCACTGCTATAGTAAGTTTTGTTGTATGGTAAAGAGTTATCCCTTTACATAGCAATCCAGTGATTCTATGACATAGTGGAAGAGAGCCTTTGGAAAAGGTTTTGGGAAAGAAGAAAATGTTTATAACTGACTTTTTCTACTTTGGCATAGTAAGACATATCTAATCAATGGAGCAACTTTTCATGTGTCATTTTCAAATGGTTTCAATATGCACTAAGATGAAATTTTGTCATCAAGACACATTTTACCCATAGAGATGTTCATAAATGGAGATAGTATACTTTGAAAAAACAAAAAAGATCAGAATATTGTAATTTTGTGTCTGTTTCTGCCAGCAGATCCCACAAAATAGCAGACAGTGTAGATTAAAAGAAGGGCCTGTATTTACCAGTATTCCTTAATTCTTTTACGTCTTATTATAAATTGAAAGAAATCCAATTTCTGATTGGCTAAACCATTTGGTTTAGCCAATCAGAAATTGTGTTACAATCAAATGTAGAAAATACATGAGCATTAGACTAAGAATGTTATTAAGAACAAGTGGTGCATATAGACCCAGACTGCATATTTCATGCAATCTGATACTGATCTACAATATTTGCAGCCGCTACTGAAATTGTACTTGACACACCATTGGAAAAGCTCTTATGAGGTTAAACTTTACTGTCTGTATTTGTACATTTTTGAGACATTTTCACAATATTTTGTGATTGTAAATACATTTTTGTTGTGTTTGACTTAATGTCATGAAAGATGCTAGGCCCAGTTTTATAAAAAACTTAAGTCTCCTATTTTGCTCAAGTATGCTTATGGACGCATTATCCCACTCAAGTTACTTGTTTGAGATACATTCTACTAAAACATTAACAGACTATAGTAATCTTCTCAAATCCAGAGCTGACACAACGTTTCAGACTCAGCTCAGCAAAATAATGAACTTTAGTCTGTTTATTTTGCAGAGTGGAATCTGAAATGTTGTGTAAACTAGGCTTTTGACAGCTATACTAAAGTCTGTTACTGTTAGTGAAATGGGTTTCAGAAAATTAGCCCAACTTATGTCAGAAACTGAGTCTGTTTGCTGATTTGAGCAAAATGAGAGACTTCAGTTTTTTTTCGCAAAACTGGGCCCTGGAGATAGGGGGGTTGTTTTTGGTCATTTTCAGTACACTGTATGATGCTTATACCATATGTATTATTCATTTTTGATGAATTTAGACATTAAAGAAGGAGTAAAATGACAATCTCAGGTCTTTTTTTCATACCATTTCTAAATCTTGCCTCTAACTTGCTTTGTATCTTGCCCATTCTCCCTGGTCCTTTGTGGCTAAATGGTTTAGGTGTTGGTTTTGTATTTAGAAATTCCTTGTTTGATCTCTGCAGGGAGCACTGGTCTAATAGTGATGTCCTATGGCAAGCTTTTCAGGGGGCTAGCACTGGTGATACCCATAAGAGACATAAATACTCTTTAATTCAGCTTCCAAAGAGCTGAAATATGCCTTTTGAAAGGAGTATTGGAAGCATTTACAGACAACAAATTAAAGGTGGCTCAAATGACAAAATTTGTCCTTGATAGGAGAAAAGGCTTTATCAAAGGCCTTCTCTCTCACAGTTGTTAAAAGTCAGGATTGTCTGGTAAAGGCTTGAATGAGCATATTTTTCTTTTACTTATCATTGTGATTACTTGAACTACATACAGATTGTGCGAAAATGAAAAAAAATTCATTTATCCCATTTATTAACCTCTTAATCCATACCACAATTCTCTTTTATTTTCCAACTAATTCTACCCTACCAAAGAAAAACCTAATCATTGAAGCCACATTTTGTTTGGCATCTGCAAAGTCCAAAATTTTGCCATCTGGTGAAGAGCAAAATAAAACTTCACCATAAGCAGCTCTATTTAGACCAAAATACTAAAATACTTTGGAATGGTTGACCTCATTCCACAAACAAAGCCTGGACGTCCAGTCATAAACATACAAGGCTAGTGCTCCAAGCGTGGCGAGTTAATCCTTTACCACACAATGCCGACTTTTAATGACCGTGAGAAAAAAGCATGAGGGAAACAAGCATCTTCTCCTTTTCCCAAAATGTTTTCCAAACTACCAAAAAAAAATTGCATCATTTGAGCCACACTGAAATTATCATCTCCAAATGCTTTCTATTTGGACAAAGCTAAAATTTTGTTGTCAGGTAAAGGATTAACAAGGCCCAGTGGCAGCCAAACGTAAACTAGAGCTATCACTAAACTTGATCATACCCCCCACCAGCTCCTTGTCACAAAACAGCTCTTTGTCACAGAATGCAGAATGGTTTACAGCAGGGTCATGAAAATTGCACATGCACAACTTCATATATATAGGAACATTGTGTGTAAATTTGAGTTCAGTACCTGAAAAACTGTAGGAGTATTTCGGCAGACAAATTTGTGTCTACAGACGGATGGATGGACAGATTATATTAATCAGGGACGTTAAAACTCTGGAAAACGTTAAAACTTTGTTATCTTAAGTAGGAATGACTTGAAATATGGTATGCTTATTTGTTACAATATTTGGAAGTGCAGTGCACAAGAATTGTAACTCTACCTCGTGCTGTCTTTGAGTTATTTCCCTTTGATCGTCATTTTTACAGCATTTACTGCTTGACCGGAATATAACTTTGCCATCTCAAGTCAGAACGACATCAAACTTGGTATGCATGTTTGTTGCAATACTACCGAGTACTGTGCGCAAGAACAATAACTCTACCTAGTGCGGATTTTGAGTAATTCCACTTTGATCTTCATTTTTACAGTATTTCTTGCTTGTCCGGAATGGAACTTTGAAGTCTCAAGTCAAATTGACTTGAGACTTGGTAAACATGTTTGTTGCATTACCTGCCCTTTGCAATTATTATACCTCCTTGACAACTGGCAGTGGGATGGGCATATCTTGTGACAATTTGCCACTCTTGTTTCATTATCATTTGGCCTTGAAGCTCAATAATGTGGTATTTATCTTCATTGTAGACCTTTACTGCTTAGTACTCAGGTGAGCGATATAGGACCATCATGGTCCTCTTGTTTAGTATAGAGCTGTACTTACTTGAATACCAGTAGAGGTTCACAAGATAAAACCAAATACTACAGGTTTAAGCCATATGGTTATAAAAAAGAAGTTTTTCAAAGTTTCCTCAATAAACATGAGACCCCTGAGGCAGACCTAATTTCTATCCCAGGGCAAATTCAGAAGTGATCTGCAAGAAGAAGCTTTGTACCAAATTAAGCAGTCCAGGGATCAATGATTAGGAGAAAGATTTTTAGAATTTTCACTCAATAAGCACATGTTTGATTTATGACCCAATTGGGGGGGGGGGGGGGGGGGGGGGAAGACACACTTTTGACACCAGGAGTTTTATTTGAGTAATTTTGGAAGAGGCCTTACTAGATGATAACACAAAATATTACAGCTATAGCTCATAATCAGGAACAAGAAGATTTTTAAAGTTTTCACTAAGCCTATGTAAGACTTGGGCAGGGCCAAATTTGACCACAGGGCTATAAATTGAACTACATGTATCTTGGTAGAGGCCCACTAGATAAACTTAGATGGTTAGGAAAGGGAAGATTTTAAAGTTTTCACTATATAAGCCCACGTAAAACTTGTGACTTTTGAACAAGAAAATTTTCAAAGGTTTTCAACATTTTTCAGTTTTGTTGCCATGGCAACTAAAGTTTTAACATGGAATCAAATTCTTTCAAGAAATTCCCAAGAGGACCATGGCGGAATTATTTTGTAAAAATTGGAAGGGTAGTTTCAGAGACATTTGAAAGTTAATGCACAGGAAGATGCACTGTTGCATGACGGACACAGGGCCATGACATACACTTGCTGGCTTTTGGCCAGTGGAGCTAAAAACTGTACATGAAGTTTGTAACACAAATATAACTGTGAACATGTACACAAGCAGACAGGCTGAAATAAGTGTACTCACTGAAAACATTCATTTGCACTGTCTGATATAATCAGCCAATCATGGTCTTTCTGCACCACAGAGCAAAGTTCAGACACTATATTGGCAGGACTGTTTTTGAAGAAAAAAAAAACATACCAGTACTGGTATTGTCTTGGATCTGTCTTTGTCTATGTGGTGCAAAAATTTTGACATTCTATTACATTTTTTATTAATTAAGATACACTTACTTTCTTTAAACTGAAGCTAGTTTTTACTTATTGAATGGGGCGGACCATACCAGAAGGCTGGTAACCCTCAAAACACTTTGTCACAACTACGCCCCTTTTTGACTTCAAATTTTCACCAAGTATTTGCCCCAGCATGCTTTTCTTGTTTCATCATTACTGTGAAATGTGGGCCAAGAGGATAATAATAATAACATTCTGTTACATTTCTATTGCATTACTTTTCAAGTTTTAATAAAATTAAAATATCTGTTTATATATCTTATAACATCTGCTTAACAATATAAAATTCGATGAAAGCTTTTCATCAAACAACAAAACTTTAGACTTAACAAGTCTAAAAGCATCTGGTGAACATAAATTTGAATCAAATGAATGATCTTTCTGAAGAGCTAGAATTATACAGTGGGAAAAGGAGAAGATGCTGGTTATCAGCATATTCTCCTTTTCCCGCTGTATTTTTATAATGCTTCATCTTCAGAATTTAAAAAAACAACTCTGCATCATCCGGTAAAGTGTCAAAAAAAAAATTTAGACTTGGCCAAATTTAAAGTGTTTGCAGCCAACAAATTGCAGAGGGCTCAAATGATGGAAATTGTCTGTGATAGGGTATAAAACATTGTGGAAAAAGAAGAAAATGCTGGTTACCAGCATTTGCTCCTTTTCTCCACAATGTTTTCAAAATGCCTTCTTCACCAGTGTTGTTAAAACATGGTATTATTTGGTCACAAAGTTATATAACAAATGGTACAATATACGTAAAATTTTGGAATCATGCAACTTATGTCTCAATCTAGAAATGAAAGAAATTTCTATGGAAAGCAATTTTTTAGTCCTAATATATTTCGTCTTCCAGCAGGCTATCTTAGAAAACATTGTGGAAAGAGTTTCTTGAGCTGTAAAACTGGTTGGATATTAACCTAGCATTCTTAGTTGTATCTTAATTCTCAAACATTTTCAACTAAATTTTAAGAGTACATAATTTCTAACTAGCTAAACTAAAAATTTAACAAAAGTGTAGACAGTCAGAAATTATTTTACACTCTGAATTTCAAACTGAACCATGCTCTGTGAAAAGGGGGCTTAATGCATCTGCATAAATACTATCAACCCAGGTCAGCCTGCACAGTACCTTGGTTGAAGCTTTTTGCTTCTGGTCACTTTCCCACATGTCAAAGGACCAATGTACCTCAAGATTCAGTTTACAAAATCTATTTTATGGATCCAGAACTACATGATGACTTGCTTGGTATCATGCATCACAGATATGTATTAAACCCCTTTTGCCACAGTATGGCCAAATTATACTTGAGCCGTGCTCTGGCAAAAGGGAGCTTAATGCATCTCCATGATGCATGATACCAAGCAAGTCATCACATACTAATGGATCCATAGTAGCCATTTTTTTTTTTTTTTTTTTTTTTTAATAACTGACTTAATCATGAGGTAGACTGGGTCTTGGATATACAGACAAGAGGGCCATGATGGCCCTGTATCGCTCCACTGGCTAATACGTAAAATCCCTACATGCCAAACATTACAATACTTGGCCAATTGGTTTTGAACATAAGACCACTTAGACAGGACTAAAATTGGTAGCCCTAGTTCATATGGTTAGTAACAAGAAGATTTCTAAAGATTTCACTATATAAGCCCATGTAAAACTTTTGACCCCTCGGGATAATCAAATTCCATCCTAGGGCTATAATTTAC
Organism: Hippopus hippopus; assembly: GCA_946811185.2. Lineage (NCBI taxonomy): Eukaryota > Metazoa > Mollusca > Bivalvia > Cardiida > Cardiidae > Hippopus > Hippopus hippopus. The sequence continues at coordinate 54,052,697 of OX328099.1, forward strand.
GCACTCTTGGTGAAGGCCCTCTAGATATAGCTACATGCGAAATTTGGTAGCCCTACGCTTTATGAATAAGTACAGGGAGATTTCTTAAGTTTTCTCTATATAAGCCCATGTAAAACTTGTGACCCCAGGGGCAGGGCCAATTTTGGCCCCAGGGCTATAATTTGGGCACTCTTGGTAGAGGCCCACTAGATGAAGCCACATGCAAAATTTGGTAGCCCTAGGCCTTATGGCTGGGTACAGGGAGATTTCTGAAGTTTTCCCTAAATAAGCCCATGTAAAACTTGTGACCCCCGGGGTGGGGTCAAATTTGACCCAAGGGCTATAATTTGGGCACTCTTGGTAGAGGCCCACTAGATAAAGCCACATGCAAAATTTGGTAGCCCTAGGCCTTATGGCTGGGTACAGGGAGATTTCTAAAGTTTTCCCTATTTTAGCCTATGTAAAACTTGTGACCCCCAGGGCTATAATTTGAAGAAATTTGATAGAGGCCCACTAGACAAAGCTACATGCCAAATTTGGTAGCCCTAGGCCTTATGGTTTCAGACAAGAAGATTTTCGAAGATTTCCAATATTTTTAAGTTTTGTTGCCATGGCAACCAGAGTTTTTGAAGGAATCAAACTCCTTCAAAAAATTCTGAAGAGGACCATGGCAGGATCATTTCTGTGAAGTTTCATCAAAATTGGATGGGTAGTTTCAGAGAAGATGTTTAAAATAAAAGTTAACGCACGGACGGACGGACAATGGGCCATGACATAAGCCCACTGGCCTTGGGCCAGTGGAGCTAAAAATTGACCAATAGCGAAAAGTTCCGCCCCAGGTCAGCCTGCGCGGACTGCTCGATACTTTTTGCAGATGCATTAAGCCCCCTTTTCACAGAGCATGGCTCACTTAGAACGCCACTCAGAACAGTAAATACAGGACATGGTATTTTTGTTGTATTTGTAGCTGTTTGCAATGAGACTTAAATGAAGAAAATAGTAGTTAATAGTTATTTGCAATGAGATGTAACTAATGAATATGTCTTTCATTTCATTAAATACAAAGGATGAACACAGTTTAACATAAAAGACAACTTTTGAAAAAAAAAAAAGTTGGCAAGGAATTTCTAAACTCATCATGTTCTTTTTTCCATTCTTTCTCTGTCAATTCTTTCTCTCCAATACCTTCAGCATAAATCAGAGCAAAACCTGTACCATACATCATAATCACAACAAGAGGGCCATGATGGCCCTGTATCGCTCCACTGGCTTTTTAACCCTTTACTACGCAAATTGAAGTGTTAATGACCCTGAAAGAGAAGGCTTTCAAAAACATCGTGAGAAAAGGACAACATATTGTCAGTCACTATTTTCTCCTTTTCTTACAAGGTTTCCTAACCTATCAAAGACAGAAATAGTCATTTAAGCTAAATTCAATTTGTCTTATTGCAATGGCTTTAAACTTGGTACAGTAAAAAAAAATTGTCATTTCTTAAAGAGTAAAATTAATGTATCATGCGCTTAATTGGCACTGACAGAGACATACAGCATAAAAAGTCTGTATGGTAATAAACTTACTTTGAAAACATAACCTCCAACCCACATGCCAAACAAAAACAGTCATATCTTTTTAAATGCAAAGATAATGTCAGTGAATACAAGCAGGTTTATTCATTAGCATGAAAGGTAAAGTTCTGAAAAAAATTTGAGTGATAGAAACCTTACTTTAAATTAAACATTCCATTCATGTGAGCATAACCATTAGCATCAAAATAAATCACTCTCTCTTAAAACAGAACATTTCCTCTCCAAAAAACTTGAATACCAAACTCCAATAATGTATAAGTGCAGTTTGATAATCAAGGGAGGTAAATAGTAACAGGAGTTATTTCCCTGTTCAGTCACTATATAAGCCCATGTTAAACTTGTGATCTCCGGGGCAGAGCCAATTTTGTCCCCAGGGCTATAATATGAAGGAATTTGATAGAGGCCCATTAGATAAAGCTACATGCCAAATTTGGTAGCCCTGGGCCTTATGGTTTCAGACAAGAAGATTTTCAAAGATGTTCAATTTTTTTCAGTTTTGTAGCCATGGCAACCAGAGTTTTTGAAGGAATCAAAAGAGAAGAAGAAGTTTAAAAAAAAAGTTAACGCACGGACGCACACCGGGCCATGACATAAGCCTACTGGCCTTTGGCCAGTGGAGCTAAAAAACAATCTTGCAGCAGATTGATTGTATGGTGTGAAACGCCTTTTTCAACATTATTTCAGTTATATCGCGGCGGCCAGTGCACCGATCCATGCTTTCCTGGAGTTTCTTTTACCAGTACTCTGCACAATATTCTTTCCAAGCCACTTGCTGCTTTCTCACATAACCATCGTCAAAACAATGATCAGCAGTGAAAGAGCAATGATTCTTGTCGCAATGACTATCATCAATCCTCGGAATGAAATTGACCCCCTGTTCTTGAGTCCTGTACACTACCAACTGTGCTACCGGGGCTCGGCCACAACTTTAAAATGGTTTTGTATGGATGGAAAATAAACATGAGTCACTTGGCTTCAATACATTGATACAAGTGAAAAAAAATCCAACAAAAAGGAGAAAATGCACATATTTTCTCATTTTGCTATGATATTTTCATATGTGGTCTGCTTTGAGAGTCAAAAATCTTTGCTGTAAAAAGATTTGTAAGCTAACCCTTTACCAAACAATGCTGAGTTTTAAAAACTGAAGGAAGAAGCTTTTAAAAGCATCATAGGAAAAGGAGAAAATTCTGGTAACTAGAATTTTCTCCTTTTCCCAAAATGTTTTCCACCCTTCAAAACAAAAATAATCATTTTGGTCTCATTTCAGTTGTCATCTGCAAATGCTTTCAATTTGGTCAAGTCTAAAATTTAATCATCTTGTACAGGGTTAAGCCTTGAAGTGTAGGAGTATCTTCAGCTACGTGAGATGAACCATCACAATGTAAAACTTATGTGGCAAGAATATCTCCAGACTCTTACAGTTGCCTTTGAAGACAGTGTTGATAAGATCAAATAGCAAAGACTTTACAGTCTGATCATGGATCTATACTCTAAACCAATCTGCAAGACATAAAAAGTCTTTAAAATGTCACAATGTACCTCAATAAGGGTTAAAATATCAAGCAGTGGAGAAATCTCGAAATTCAATTCTGATCAGAAATCAGTACTCCAAATTCTGCACAGTCTGATCTTGAACTATACTGTCAACAAAAGCACCTTAGAATGTTAAGAGAAACAAGACTAAATCACTGACTCTTTTCATAATTTTTGACTTATTCATTTTTTATTTTTACTTTTTAACAGACAATGTTTTAGATTTGTCCATATTGAAAGCATTTGTGGAAAAGAAAAAGTGGCTAAAAAAATATTTGTCTGTAAAAAGGTACAAAAAATTGAGGAAAAAGGAAAATATGCTGGTTATCAGCATTTTATCATTTTTCAACAATATTTTTTTTTTCAAAAGCTTTGTTTGTTAGGGACATTAAAATAAAGGATGATTTGGAAAGGGATTAAAACCACTTATGTCAACTTCCACGAATGACAATTCTAAGATGTTGCATTCAATTCTTCAGAGTACATGTGCACTGCATCTACAAACAGTTTAACATTTTCTGGGTTGACATCTTTATGCACACCATGCCCAAGGTTGGCTATGTAGCGCTGGGTTCCAAACGTTTTTAACATTTCTTTAACAGCCTTTTTCAATTCGTTCTGAAAAACAAAAGAAACTGCTGAAAATTTTGATAAAGAGATCTAGAGAAAATCTGCAAAAAACTGTAACGCTAGCTCCCTCTCTCGACAAAACAAAGTGAAATCATGATCATTTAACCCTTTACCACACCATCCCAAGTTTTAACTACCCTGTAAAAGAACCCTTTTGAAAACATTGTGGGAAACGGAGAAAATGCTGGTAACCAGCATTTTCCCCTTTTCTCGCACTGTTTTCTACCTTATCAAAACTAACTTCCATCATTTGAGCCACATTTAAATTGCTGTCTGCAAATGCTTTCAATTTAGACAAGTCTATGTTTTCGTTGTGTGGTAAAGAGCTAAACTTTACTAGACAACAATTTTTAGACAGGTCCAGCTTGAAAACATTTGGAGACAACAAATCAAATGTGTCTCAAATGATGAGATTGTTTTTGGAGGGGTAGATAACATCGTGGGTAGTAGACAAATATGCTAGATTATCAACATTTTCTCCTTTACCTAGAATGTTTTAACCCTTAGAGCAATGAATACACACAACTGATATTTTCAGTAGAAATAAGACCAACATGCTTGGAGATATGAAGTTGCTTTTGTCCAGTATGTCTCAGCAAACCAGACAGTACAGATCGAACTTCAGACAGTGCATTTTGTGCAATCTGATCTTAATCTACACTGGCTGCAGAGGCAACCACAGTTATGAGAGGCTCTTTAAGAATTAATAGGCCTCCTTCCTCTGGGTCATAAAACAACAAAATGCTTGCGAAATTTCAGAAACATTGGAAGTCACTGTATTGGCTACGACAATAACTTCTTTGAGCACTTCTTGTTCATTGGCATTTCTTGGTGCGTTTTCATCAACAATTATAAATATTTTCTTGTTTTCCAGGACTACTGACCTGCCTGCCTAACACATTTAGTGGCAGTCAGGTGGCTAGTCTTGGAATATGCACTGAATGCTTTCCAAGCCACTGGCTGTTTTTCCACAAATAGCTTAACTCTTTACCTAACAATAATGAGTTTTAAAAACCCTCAGGAAGAAGTCTTTTGAAAACATTGTGGGAAAAGGAGAAATGCCGGTAATCCATATTTTCTTTGTTAACCACAATATTTCTCTACCCTATCAATCGAAATGCTTTCAACTTGGGCGAGTCTACATTTTTGCCTTGTGGTAAGAGTTAAATCAGATTTGATAGATATATGACAGTATCACTCACTTCTGAAGAATACAATACAGTTGGGTCTAAATTTCCTTGCAATGTGACATGATTGCCAATGACTCGTCTGAAATAAAAGATAACGAATTACGGACGTTTCATACCATAACCATTTCGTACCAGTCACTTCGTACCATAATTTATCCCATTTCGTACCATAATTTTACCACTTCGTACCATCGTCATACCATTTTGTAGCAAGTTTTTTAGGACCCTTGACAAAGTTTTAACTTAGAAAAACTTTCGTTATGACGTTTTGACAAGAAGAAAACAAAAAAGCTAATTAAAACAAATTAAACATTTATGCAAGAAATTATGTGCAATAACACTTTCTTAATATTTCTTTTTCCCATTATGTTTTCACAGCAGTTTTCTCCAGGGGTTGTTAAAAACAAATTACTTTTGTAAGCTGTGCAACTGAAGAAAATGCTTATTGTGGGAAAATGATGTTTTTACTACAACTAAAATCGTCACATTGACTTTGATGTTTGACCTTGTCCTTGTCTCGGCATCATACAAGGCTTACTTAATTTCAAAACATACCCATAAACAAACGTACAAAAAAGAAGAAAAAGAAAAAAGACAGTTCACAATCAAGGGTAATCAAACAATTATGATTCCTTGATTAGTTCAGTTTAATGTTATCAATTTGTTCCCAGCTTTAATTACATGTAGATATAGATCTACCCGACCTGCAACAAACATTAGACAAACAGACCAATTAGATCCATTTATCTTCTTAGTCACATACTAACTGATTCCTTTAAATGACTTATGATCATATCCCGTAAATAAGGTTACCAAAATATTGGTTTATACTATGTAAATGTATTAAAAAACACTTTTTGTCACATTTATTTATATGTTTGGTCATAGTAAGACATGGTACTATCATGGTACGAAGTGGTAACTCTATGGTACAAGATGGTAAATTCATGATACGAAGTGGTAAAAAATGGAATGGTACGAAATAGTTATGGTATGAAGTGACTGCATACCTGTATAAATACAAATTTCTATGCAATTGCTGCTTTTGGAAAACATTTAAAAACATTAAATAAAAAAGCAATTGCATCTTGAAAGCAATTGAACAAACAATAGCTCCTTTTCCCTATATGACTACCATCATGTTGACAAATGATTTTTTTTTTTTTTTCTTTCAAATATTTATCCTTCAGGTAAGTTTTTTGTAATTAAAATCAAAGCCAGAACAGTAATGGATTGGATACTTGAATGATCTCAAATATCATGTAACATATACAGTGTTACTCTTAACTTTATATAACAAGAGGGCCATAATGGTCCTGTTTTGCTCCACTGCCTAATACAGGGTGTCAGGAAAGTAAGGTAATACTTTCGTACATTTATAATTTGGCTTTAAATACAAGATAAAGAGATAAAAATGTATATACATGTAAATAAAATGTGTAAGTTTTTTGTGTGACAATTTAATTCAATTTTCGTTACATTTTGCGCCTTTACACAGATTTCAATTCAAAGGTGCCTTTTTTGTCATTGGCGTCATTTTAATAATTAATGACGTTTTCATTGTGACGGCCAATTATGCTCTTTCCTTGCCGAACAAGCTTGATGAAATTGTCAATCACTTTAGCGCACATTCCAATATAAGTCTTCTTGATTTCACTTTAAGTGTTCTTTAACATCACTTCTATGCTGTCTGGGGTGGGATTGTAGACCTCTGACTTCAAATGACCCCACATAAGAAGTCGCACAGGTTGAGGTCAGGATGAAGTTACCCACATTGCAAAACACTTGGTTTATGCAGGTTAGTGCAACGGCACACACATCTTATTCTGTGACAGCCTTCTTATAGGATACGTTCGGTGATAGGGTAATATCGAGACACTATCCAGAGGTAAAAGCTTACTGAATATCGTGGCCTGAACACAGTCCCAACCTCAACCTGTGTGACTTCTTCCTTTGGAGTGTTTTGAAGTCAAAGGTCTACAATCCCAACCCAGACAGCATAGACAATAATTGTTAAAGAACACTTAAAGTGTAATCAATAAGATTGATATTGGAATGTGTGCTAAAGTAACCGAAAATTTCATTGTGCGTGTTCGGCAAAGAAAGAGCATAAAAGGCTGTCAGACTGAAAATGTCATTAATTACTGAAATGAGGCCAATGACAAAAAGATACTTCTGATTTGAAATCTGTATAAAAGTGTGTATGTTATGAAAATTGAATTAAATTACCACACAAAAAACTTGCATATTTTATATACATGTATGTTTATTTCTACCTCTTTATCTGATTTTTAAAGCCATATTATAAATGCACAAAAGTGTTACCTTACTTTCAGGACACACTGTACATTGCATGTACTAAACATGTTAATGCACACACAGATGGATGCACAACAGACACAGGGCCATGACATAAGCTTGCTGGCCTTCACCAAATGCACCACTTATGGCATTAGACAAAAAAATTCTGTACTTGCCACAATATTGAGTAAAATCTAATGATTACAAGCACAATTTTTTTTGTAACAATTAAGTCAACTCTAATGATTACCAACACAAACTTTTTTGTGATAAAAAACCCAAACTTTTCATACATGTAGTTCGATATTCCCTGAAATTTTGTAATCTCAAATCTTGGGAAGAATTCACCTTCTGTCTCAGTGAATCAAATGGCTTGCATTAAAATTTTGAGGTAGAACAATATTTAAAATGACTGGTGCATACAGCAGCAGGACTTGTGTTACAGAACAAAGATTTACCTTGCATGTTTTGGTTTAATGGTCCAGTCTAATGATACCACTTCATACCCACTGTTTGCTAAATCTTCCAAAGCAAAATGGGCATCTTTGGCAAATACAACCTAAATCAAAGAGAAGTATAGGATCTGCGGTAAGGTGGCGTTTGAGATAATTTTTTTTAAACAAGTCTAGAAAAATGTTATTGAGCAACCCTGTGGCAAGGTTAGTAATATTTCTATAAACGAATTTAATAAAGTTCTATCTAAACAGTTAATGAATGTCAGATTCATTTCATAACATAACAATATCTCACCAATTGTAGGTAAGAATATACAAAGCAATACATGCATAATCATGTGCAAATTTCTGTGACTACATTCCTCTGCAAGTACTTAAAAATGATGTCACATTTTGTCCTCCCAAAATGCTTTTCTCAAACCTGTAAGATAAGAAGATTTGTAATGGCTAGAGAGGTTATGTGATAAAATAGTTTTATCTACTGTCCACAAATTTTTTAAGCTCACAGGATCCTTATATGCAAAATTCTTACCAGGCTGATAAGTTAGATGGTTGGAGCTTAAACACTATAATGTCATGTCTATAGCAGATGCCTGATCCAAAAGTGCTAACTTATACCAAGCTTGGCAACAAATGAAGTCTTCAAAAGTTGAAAACACTAAACAAGAGGGCAATGATTGCCCTGATGTAGCCCACCTGAGCCTTTTAACCAAACATGACCCATATCCCATCTCTTTCATGAGTATTGGACTGAAAATGCAGCCTCTATAGAGTACACAAGCTATTTCTAGACTTCGTCTCAGTAACCTACTATTTAGCCCAACATAGCCCATTTTCAAAACTGCTGTAGATATTATCAAAGCAAATATTCTGACCACTTTTCATAAGTATTTTACAGAAAATGTGGCCTCTAAAGTGTACACAAGATTTTTTAAAGATTTGACCTGATGACCTAGTTTTTGACCCAATGTGACCCATTTTCAATCTCATATGAGTTATCATCAAGACATACATTCTGACCTACTTTCATAAGTATTGAACAGAAAATATGGCCTCTAAAGAGCACAAAAGGTTTTTCAAGGATTTTACCTAGTGACCTAGTTTTTGCCCCATGTGATTCATTTCCCATCTGATCCAAAATACCAGCATAACAAACATTCTAACTATTTTCCATAATTATTGGACAAAAAATGTGGCCTCTAGAGTGTACACAAGGTATTTCAAAGAATTGACCTGGTGACCTAGTATTTGACCCAACATGACCTGTTTCCAAACCCAACCGAGATAATATCGAGACAAAAAGTATTGCACTGGAATTGTGGCGTTTTGAGTGTACACAAAGAAAGAAGAGAAATAACTGATTTTCCGCTTTTTCTCCTGTCTGCACAAGGTTTTCAAAAGCCCCCTTCTTCAAGTTTGTTAAAATTCATGATTGTGTGGATGAGTTAAAGACAAATCTCATCATCACAGCCATACTTAATATGTTTTCAATTTGGACAAGTCTAAAAAGCAGTACAGCTAAATTAGTATTTTAATCCAATTGATAAACTGCTAACACTTACCATAGGGACAGGAGTTTTTCCAACTTCTTTTAATTTCTCTTTTGTTCTATATGCTATATCTTTTAAATATGGAAGGCTAAATTCTTGGAATTGATCTGGTCCCAGCTCACCTGCACAAGAGTCGAACACCTGCAGTATCTGTAAAAATTACACATGCATGAGATTTACATTCATTGCTGTATAAACGCTAATTTTACCCCATACATTTATCAGGGATTTTTATACTTTTTTCCAGTCTGATAGCTGGAGTAAAAGAAACTATTCTGATATATGGACAAAGCATTACAGCTTATTTAAAATATTTTTCACTTTTTGTAACAGCTATCAGAACACCACTGCAGATGCATTAAATGCTGTAGGATTCAATCGTTTTACAGATAAACCACAAAAGTTGATTTTGTTGTTGATGCATATCAATACACATTAAAACCCACTGTCACAAAATTAATGTAAAAGTTTGGTAACCCAAAATATGAAAAGGACCATAAAATTTGTCTGAACTATCAGTTCACTTAATAGTTAATACATCCATACTTACATGTACACTGTATGTATTATCAATGAATCACTTTTAAATTTGTTACACAATAAAATAATTTACTATTATGCATGTAATGTTTGCTGACCTGAAAAGGTAGCATGCTTACTTGGAGAACAGTTAAACCATGACCTTCCTCTCAATTCCATGATTTAGTGTGGCAAAGGTTGATAGAAGGGAAATATGACCAGAGTATTGCAATGATCACCACCAACTAATTATCTATTCTTAAATTGTCTTTAATCTTTCACCAAATAAATTCTTTCTTATAATGACCCTGAGGAAGATGGCTTTTAAAAAACATTGTGGAAAAAGGAGAAAATGTTGGTAACCAGCATTTTCTCCATTTCAAACAATGTTTTCTACGTTTTCTACACTTCCAAAGACAACTCCCATCGTTTAAGTCACATACAATTTATCCTCTGCAAAATGCTTTCATCTTGGAATAGTCAAATAGTTTGTCGTCTGGTAATGATTTAAAATGAGAAAGCACATATCTGTTTGTACAGAATTCATGAGGAGAAGAGTAAACTGTTTACTGCACAACAACATTGTAGACTGGCACAGATTAAAAGCATTTGCAGATGACAAATTAAATGTGGATCAAATGACATGTCATAACTTAGACATGGGAGAAAACATTGTGTGTAAGCATCTTCTCCAGGATTGTAAAAATTGAGGGATTGTTTGGTAAAGAGTTAATGTCAAAATTATGTTTTCTCAAACATTCTCTGTATACATGTTTAAGACCCTCTGTATGAAAAACTAGAGGCCCTTGAGGGCCTGAAATTGCTCTACTGGCCTGGCAGTGATTTTGCTTTTTTGCTAGCATACATATGAATTCATGATGCAAAAAGAAAAAACACAAAACTAGCAAAGTTCAAAGAAATGTGACTAATAATGTAGAATTTGTTGAGTAAACGATACTAAGTCATCAAATGGCTGCTTTTCCTGAACGGTTTACTAGATTTTCTTTACTTTTAATAGAGTTTAATGCCTTGATCATTACCTAAACAAGAAATGGAAATTTTCAACTTTGAATGGCTACTTTTCCCATACTGATTGTCATTTTTTTTTCAAAATCAATAGGGTACAAGCTGTTTATGATACAAAGCAACTGTGCAAGTTTCATGATAATCCAACCACAAATGCTGACTTCATCACGTAAACAAGAAATGGAAATTTTCAACTTGAAATGGCTACTTTTCCCATACTATTTGTTGGATTTCTTTCAAAATCAATAGGGTTCAAGCTATTGATAAGATAAACAAACTGTGCAAGTTTCACAGAAATCTGACCACAAATGCAGACTTTATCGTGTAAACAAGAAATGGAAATTTTCAACTTGAAATGGCTACTTTTCCCATACTGTTTGTTGGATTTTTTTTCAAAATCAATAGGGTTGAAGCTATTGATGAGATAGACAAACTGTGCATGTTTCATGAAAATCTGACCACAAATGCAGACTTTATCGCATAAACAAGAAATGGAAATTTTCAACTTGAAACGGCTACTTTTCCCATACTGCTTGTTGAATTTTTTAAAAATCAATAGGGTTGAAGCTATTGATGAGATAGACAAACTGTGCAAGTTTCATGAAAATCTGACCACAAATGAAGACTTTATCGCATAAACAAGAAATGGAAATTTTCAACTTGAAACTGCTACTTTTCCCATACTGTTTGTTGGATTTTTTTCAAAATCAATAGGGTTGAAGCTATTGGTGAGATAAACAAACTGTGCAAGTTTCATGGAAATCTGATCACAAATGAAGACTTTATCGCGTAAACAAGAAAAAGACTAACGGACAGATGGACAGACGACGGAAACAACGCCATGACAAGCTCTGCTGGCTTTCAGCGAGTAGAGCTAAAAAATGATGAGAAGCTTTATTGACTAACCTGTGCCCCGGCTATGACCTGACCCACAAGGTAATCTACAATTTTACGTGTAAGTAATTCCAACAATTCTTTACTGGTATCTGGATACACCCGCAGCCATTTCCGGGCTTTTGGTAACGGCGCACTGGATCCTCCGTCTATCATAAACTTCATTAAAGTCCACTGAAATCGTATAAAATAGTTATGCAATAACTCTGTACCATACAACGAAATTTAAGACTGGTCCAAATTGAAAGTAATTGCAATCAACGAAGATGTGTCTTAACTCTTTACCAAATAACAAAACTTCAGACTTACCCAAATTGAAAGCATTTGCAGACAACAAACTGAATAGTGCTTATATGGTGATATTTGTCTTTGACAGGATAGAAAACATTGTGGGAAAAGGAGAAAATGCTGGTTACCAGCATTTTCTCCTTTTCCCACAATGTTTTTTGAAGGCCTTTTTCCTAAAGGTCATTAAAATAAGGATTGCGTGGTACAGGGTTCACAGATTAAGTTGACTTTGGAAAGAGGAGAAAATATTGTGAGTAAAGGAGAAAATGCTACTTACAGGGCAGTTAAAATATCAAATTGTTCAGAAAAGTGTTAAAGAATTACCTGCTGAGGCAACTTTGCAGCAGATGACTACAAATCATCCATGCAAAATATGGAAACTGTATATGAATTTTGATTAGGTACATGTGAAAACATTGAGGAAAAAAGCAAAAATGGCTTGTTACAAGCACATCTTCCACAGACACAATGTTTTCAAAAGTGGTCTGCTGCAAGATGTGGGGGAAAATCAGTGTAACAGAAAACAAATAACACAGTTTAAAAAAAAAAGGGGGAAAATTTAATGATGAATATACAATAAACCTTGTCTAAAGTAAGTGGCCATGAATATTTCATCGAATTCCGAATTCCATTTTCAGTGTGCGAGAAAATTAATTACTCTCCTTCTGATTGTGCAATCATAAGGAAAACTATACTGGGATAAAGCAAGGTTACCAGAGGTATTCACATTAATATGCTATTTGTGTTTGCCGCTTGACATCGAAGTTGTAGCTCTCTAAAACACAGCACTGTCATTTTTTACTAAATTTTGGTGAGGTCACCATTGACTTCAATGTAAAATACACTTTTTGAAAAATATTGATCACTTTTTAAACTGCTGCATTTATATGATATCAAATTGTACCGAGTCTGAAAATATATATTTCATTGTAAATTCATTTAGCTTTATTTTGATATAAGTTTCAAAACTATAGCTTCAGTTTTTAAGCCACAATAAATGACCTCTTTACCAAATGACAAAATTTTAGACTTGTCTAAATTGAACACATTTGCAGATGACAAAATATGTGACTAAAACGTTGAAATGTGTTTATAGAGGGGCAGAAAACATCGTGAAAAAAGGAGAAAATGCTGTTTATCAGCATTTTCTCCTTTTCCCACTATGTTTTCAAAAGCCAACTTCGTCAGGGTCGTTGAAAGTCGGCATTATGTGGTAAAGGATTAAAAAGTAAAGTTGGAAATGCATGTAAGTCAAGATTTTTATGAAATATTTATGGCCACTAACTGTAAGTGGCCACCTGTGGTAAAATATGTATCCAGCAAGCATATTTTTTGTTCCCAGAGAAGGCAAGTATGTTGCAATGCACTTGTCTTGCGCAAATACCTGTCTAATGCAAGGACATTTTAGTGTGTGTCCCTTAGGTGCTTGCTTGGCTCTTTACTAAAGGACAAAATTTAAGACTGGTCCAAACTGAAAGCATTTTGCAGATGACAAAATAAATGTCACTGAAAAATTGAAATTTGTTTTGGAGAGGTAGAAAACACTGTGGGAAAAGGAGAAAATGCTGGTTACCAGCATTTTCTCCTTTTCCCACAATGTTTTCAAAAGGCTTCTTTCTCAAGGTCATTAAAAGTCGGGATTGTGTGGTAAATGGTTAATGCAGAATGGATTGCATATACTGTCCAACTGAAGCTGCCTCAGATATGTTTTACAGTTATGACATTTTATGTATCTACAGTTAGCGACCATAAATATATCATTAAAGTCCAAATCCCCATTGACTAACATGTATCTTTAAGTTTTTAATTTAGTGTGCATTAAAAATGAAGCAAAAGTTTTTGAAAACACTGTGAGAAAGGAGAAGATTCTGGTAACCAGTAGTTTCTCCTATTCCCACAATGTTTTTTACCCTATTGAAGACAAAATCCATCAATTTCAGCCAAAATTCATGTGTCAACTGCAAATGCTTTGAATTTGGACCATGTCAAATTTTGTCATTGGTGCTGGGTTGAATTACAACAACCAAACAGGTTTTTTTATTGGCATTCAAAGGGCCTTTTAAGTTTAAATCATTACACACAGGGGCTCCAGTAAAACCAAACAAGGGACATTCTCCATTGATGGCATGTCTTGTTGTTGTGATGGCGTCCATTACATATTTCAGATCCATACAGATATCAACATCTTTGTCCAGTTTATTCATATCATCCGGGGTTTGGAGTAGAAAGTCAAATATCATCCCCTACAATAGAGTAATGGATACTTGTAAGCATTCTTGAAACTCCCGGCAGAGATGGTTTACTGATTCCCAAATGACAAATTTTAGAATATTCTAAACTGAGACAATGTGCAGACGAGAAATCTCATACTGGTACAAATGAACTGAAATTCTTTCAAAGGGTTGAAAACACTGTGGAAAAAGGAGAAAATGCTGGTTACCAGCATTTTCTTCTTTTCCCACAATGTTTCAAAAGGCCTCTCTCTCAGGGTCAGGAAAACATGGGATTGTTTGGTAAAGGGTTAAAATTGATCTTTCATGGTAAGTTTAGTTGCTTTACCATTTACTAAACAATCCTGTGATATAATCACCCAAGAGGAGGAAGCTTTTGAAAACATTGTAGGAAAAGGAGAAGATGCTGGGAACCGGTATTTTCTCCTTGTTCCCCTAATGTTTTCTTTCCATGAGAATGAAAATTTGAGTTCTCGAGCCATGTTAAATTTGTCTTCTACAAAAGCTTTCAGATTTGACAAATGCACAATTTTGTTGTTCTGTAGGCGGTTAAACATTTCTGCAATTAAGTTTTCTTTCATGTTTACTATAAAACATTATTCAAGGGTCTGACATGAAATAAGCTTGGAGAGTATCCTTTTCCATTAGATGGTACTTAACTCTTTACCAAATGACAATACCATGGACTCGACCAAACTGAAAACATTTGCAGACAAAGAAATAAATGAAAGCTCAAACAATGAATTCTGTCTTTGACTGGATAAAAAACATTGTGGGAAAAGGAGAAAATGCTGGTTACCAGCATTTTCTCCTTTACCCAGAATGTTTTCAAAAGCCCTCTTCTTCAGGGTCTTTAAAACTAGATATTCTATGGTAAAGTGTTTATATGGGATATTTGGCTTTGAAAATCAAATCAAAATGATAAATTCAATACATTCCTGAAAAATGATAAATTTAAACTCATTATGCTTACAGAGAACTATTTTTGTCTTACAGCAAACAACTTTTGGTAAACAATGTTCCAAAGTATGACTGATGATTTTTCTATAGACATCTAGGGTCTTTGACAGTATTCACAAACCATTCTAAACTCACAGATAATTCAAAGTTCCATCTGATTGGCTAAGATGTTCTGTCTCATTGTCATAAGTTGTAACAGTAATTGGGTTAACAATTGTAATTGCAATTTGTAGTCTATGTCAAGATTTATGGTATACTGTCCAGTCAGTAAAGTTTCTATATCCCCTTACCATGCAATCCCAAGTTAAAATGACTTTGAGGGAGAAGGCTTTTTAAAACATTGTTAGAATAGGAGAAAATACTGATAAGCAGCATTTTCTCATTTTCCCACGGTTTTTTTTGCCATTTTCAAATAAAATCCCACCGTTTGAATCACCTTTATTTTGTTGTCTGCAATTGTCTTGGATTTTGACGCGTCTAAAATTTGTCTTTTGGTAAAGAGTTCAAAGTGTGAAAATGTATTTCATATGTCAGATTGGCATATTACAGAATGTGATAACTTACCTTGCCCTCCACTATATCTATGCCCATCCCTAAAGCTTGTGGAATGACCAGAATATCAGAAAATATTATGGCTGCATCAAGATCGAATCTTCGTAAAGGCTGAAAAGATCATTTTAGACAAGTTAGATAAGGTAACGAAATGATGAAAGGCATTTTTAGTCTGGTAAAAAGAATCTGAATATTTTAAATCAAGACTATTTTGCCAAAATATATATCAAAGTATACAAATACGAGACCCAGGTCTGTATTCACTAACCATTCTTAAGAACATTCCTAGTCTTATTCTCCAGAATTTTATGAATTTGAAGGTAACACAACTTCTGATTGGCTTGACCAAATGGGTTTAGTTAACCAGAAGTGTTACTTTAAAATTAAGAAAAATCTTGGAGAATAAGACTTGGAATGTTCTCAAAAATGGTTGGTGAATACGAATTCAGACTGTTCAATTGCTTTACCCTGGTTACCAGGAATACGTTTCTTTACCCACAGTATTTTATCCCCTTTTAAATACATTTAACTTGTCAGCTGTAAATGCTTTCAATACATTACTGGTTCAAGATTTTTTCTTTTGAACCTGTCACCAGTTTTTGACTCATTGTTTTAAACTTGTCCTTTAACACTTTACTAAGCAATCCCAGGTTTTCACGACCCTGTTAGAAGGCTCTTGAAAACATTGTGGAAAAAGGAGAAAATGCTGGTTACCAGCATTTTCTCCTTTTCTCACAATGTTTTCCACTTTATCAGAGAGCCTAAGTTCATTTTATACCAATTTTGAATTTGTCATCTGAAGATGTTTTAAATATGAAAGAGTAGTTTAAGATTTATCCTTTGGAAAAGGGTTAAGTTAAATAAAAAAAAAAGATAAAAAATTCTTAGGGAGTTTAACCCTTAGCCTCATGACAAAATTCGATATTTGTCCAAATTTAAAGCATTTGCAGACACATAATGAGGTCTGGCTTTTATAAGGTACAAAACAGTGAGGGAAAAGGAGAAAAATACTGTTTACCAGCATTTTCTCCTTTAACCAAAGTGCTTTTAAAAGTCTCTTCCCTTGGGGTTACCAAAACATGCAATGTTTGGAAAAGGGTAAACAGATATTTAACTCTTTATCAGATGACAAAATTTTTACTTGTGCAAATTCAAAGCATTTGCAGACAAATAAAGAAATATATCAAAGAGTGGAATGTGTGGTTGGAAGGGTAGAAAAAGTTGTGGAAAAGGGACAAAAAGCTCCTTTTCCAACAATTTTTCAAATGCCTTTTTTTCTTAGGGTTGTTAAAACATCATGTTGTTTGGTAAAAGGCATGATATCCTCTTCTTGAAAAATGTAACTTTTAATTATAATAATGTACATGAGCAAACCACTTTTGAAAACATTGTGTCTGTGGAAGATGTGCTTGTATCAAGCCATTTTTGCTTTTTTTCCTCAATGTTTTCACATGTACCTAATCAAAATTCATATACAGTTTCCGTATTTTGCATGGATGATTTGTAGTCATGTGCTGCAAAGTTGCCTCAGCAGGTAATTCTTTAACACTTTTCTGAACAATTTGATATTTTAACTGCCCTGTAAGTAGCATTTTCTCCTTTACTCACAATATTTTCTCCTCTTTCCAAAGTCAACTTAATCTGTGAACCCTGTACCACGCAATCCTTATTTTAATGACCTTTAGGAAAAAGGCCTTCAAAAAACATTGTGGGAAAAGGAGAAAATGCTGGTAACCAGCATTTTCTCCTTTTCCCACAATGTTTTCTATCCTGTCAAAGACAAATATCACCATATAAGCACTATTCAGTTTGTTGTCTGCAAATGCTTTCAATTTGGGTAAGTCTGAAATTTTGTTATTTGGTAAAGAGTTAAGACACATCTTTGTTGATTGCAATTACTTTGAATTTGGACCAGTCTTAAATTTTGTTGTATGGTACAGAGTTATCGCATAACCACCAATTGGTGGGTATGATCTATGCTTTGTGGGGAGGTGGGGGGTCTTGATGCATCTGCTAAAGGTATCGACCCATGACAGTGCAGGCTGGCATGGGCTAAAATCTTCCAATTATCTGCATATCCAAGTAATATTCTACCTCCTGATTCAGTCGGTTGTTAGACAAGGTGGACTTTATGGGTCCGTGATTATGTACTGATTTGCTTGGTATTCTGTATCACGGAGATGCATTGGGCCCCCTTTTGCTGGAGCGTGGGTCGGATGCATTTTTGGTCTGGGTTCGGGCCCATTTGGCGGGATTAAAACTGCAATGACTTCATCCCGGGACTTGGTATTAATTGTTTACGTGACGTCAACGTTACGTTGACGTTGCGTAAACAACTGTTACTGCAGGCATTGTATCACAGGATCACACTAGAAGAAGGCGGTTGTACCGCCGAAAGCTCATGTACATTATTATAATTAAAAGTTTTGGTAAAAGGGATAGAGACAGGTGTGGCCTACAATGTTGATGACATACTATGCATTTCAAAAAAGGTCACCTTGGACACTTCGTGTGTGAATTACAATTGGACTGAGTCCTTTAAGACTTAGGCTGCTGAGTGTGATTTTGCAGACAGTACAGATCAAGATCAGACTGCACAGAATGTGCAGTCTGATCTTGGATCTACACTGTCTGATAAGTTTGAAGTAGCATTATTCCGGTTTTTACTATCGGCTTGAAAGATTCATTTAAGTTATTTAGCAGGATAAGAGTTAAGAATGACAATGAATTTTCAAACTGATCAGATTTAACCCTTTACCACACAATCCCAACTTTTAATGACCCTAAAAGAGAAGGCTTTTGAAAACATTGTGGGAAAAGGAGAAAATGCTGGTAACCAGCATTTTCTCCTTTACCCAGAATGTTTTCTACCCTTCCAGAAAAAATTTCAATTTTTGATTCATCTTTAGTTTGTCGTCTGTAAATCCTTTGAATTTGGACTAGTCTGAAATTTTGTCGTGTGGTAAAGAGTTAAATTAAAAATTGATTTACCAACCTGTAGAGTGATTTCACAGGCCATATTGGGATTTTTCACCATGTCAAAGAATCCACAGTCATGTTTTGCCTTGAATTCACCATATTCTGTAAACCAAAATATATAGTCCTGGGTCCATATTTGCCAACAACTATGGTAACTAAATAACATTCTTATTACAACTCTAAATTTAGAAAATAACACAATTTATGATTGCCTAAACCAATCGGTTTAGCCAATCAGAAATTGTGCCAAGGTGATATTTAGAAAATTATTGAGAATTAGACTAAGAATGTTCATGAGAAAGATTGGTGAATAAGGACCAAGTGTGCATAAACTTTGTGTTCTTACTTTTTTAATCTTTACTTGCTAAAAGCAGCTACTGTTCATGTACAGACAGTGTAGGTCAAGATCAGTGTGCAGAAAATATTTGGCAGATCTTGGATATGCACTGACCAGTATAATCTGACATACTTTGGCCAACATTGCAAGAATTTGCAATATTTGGCTCTTTCGTTATTCACTGATATGTCGGTTCTGAGCTGTTTGATTTTGATTTACAAGTCAAAGAAAAGCCCAGAAATACAGCATTCTGCTAAATAAGCAATCTTTTGGACATTGTCCATTGGAGCAGAAAATTGTCCCAACATAATGAACACAGGTGGAGCTTTGTCCCTTTCAAATTCACTTGAGAATTTATAGTCTTGATTGCTTTTGTCTCATTTGTTTTTAAAATATACCTTACTTTTGCAACTTTATTGGACAGTAGTTCCCTGTCTTGGCAGAACATTGCAAATATAAAAGGGTCAATACAATCAGAGCTCCAGATAGAGGGAGTGATTTTGATTTGAAAATTGAAAATATTAGTTTTTCTCCACTAAACCCTATGTTATGGGTACTCATTAGAATCGTCTCATCGAGACGATTCTAATGAGTACCCACAACATAGGGTTTGGAAGAGAAATAATGGATTTAGAATACCATCACTCCCTCTTATCTGGAGCTCTGACAATTCCTCTTCTAAAACTCAAGAAATACAAATAAATTAATCTAACCCTTTACAACACACTCCTGTATTGTGTTCTAACCAACTTGAGAACAAGTCTTTTTAAACATTTTATGAAAAAGAGAAAATGCTGGTTACCTGCATTTTCTCCATTTCAAGCAATATCTTCCACCCTTTCAAAGATTAGTCTTATTAGTCTTTAAACCACATTTGATCTGTCATTTGCAAATGCTTTCAATTTGGCCAGGTGTAAGATTTTGCGCTTTGGTAGTCACTAATTACCTCCTAAAATATTCTATATGAGGCAGACCACTTTGAAAAAATATCATAACAAAAGGATAATCAACTTTAATCAACTCTTTACCTAGTGACAAAATTTTAGACTTGTCCAAACTGAAAGCTCAATGTGGGTCAAGTAAAGGTATATGTCGTGAAAAGGATAGAAAACTTCTAGAAAAAGGAGAAAATGCTGGTTACCACAATGTTTTTAAAGCTTTATTCCTTAAAGTTATCAAACCATTTGATTGCTTGGTAAAGGATTAAGGTTTAGTACACAAATATATTAAAGACATTGAAACCAAAGGAGAAAAAAGCATGTAGTAAGTGTCTGCCAACCCTTCCCATTAGTTATACCAGTATGCTCTAGATGTAAAAGGAAATTTAGCAAAAAGACAACTTGCTTATTCTCTTTTTGCCACAAGGTATTAAAAGTTGGTCTTCCGCCAGACAAAAAACTGACTGCAGGAGGTACCGTTAATCAGTGTGCTAAATCTTTATCAGAGGCCTAAGTTTCAGACTTGTCCAAATCGAATGGAATTGCAGATGACACCTAAGATGCAGCTGAAATGACATGATAATCTCTGAAAGGGTACAAAACATTGTGGAAAAAGGAGAAAATGCTGGTTTCCTGCATTTTCTCTTCTACCAACAATGTTTTACAAAGTTTTCTTCCTCCATTTCTTCAAACACAGGTTTGTGAAGTAAAAGGAGGGGCTGTACTAAGAAGAATGACATAAAAACCTGGTAAGTATCTGCCAGCCTGCCTCATCAGCCATACAGGCACTCTCTCAGTTCTCTCCCCTCTTGCAGCACGAAGTATCAGGTCATTCTTCAGAGGTGGAAAGTCCTTCAAATAAGAAAAATTGTTGTTTTTTCCCTGAATATGTCCACCATATGATTGTGTACTACTACTGACCAGATGACAAAATTTTTGACTTGTCCATATTTAAAGCATTTGCAGACGACACAATTAATGCGGTCTCCCTAAAAAGCGTCTACAAGTGTCTACAAGCGTCTAAAAGTGTCCACAAGCATCTACAACAAAAATTAAACAAATTATCCTCATTATTATAAATGTACTATATCAGTTAAGTCATTTTATAATCAATTTGATGTCAAAAATACAAATAAAGCCAATCTAAAAGTATACAGAATCGTCAAACTGTAGACCCTTTAGCATTATATACAGCGTGCATGAGCGTCTACAGGTCTAGAGGTGATAACATGTCTAAATAAAACATTTCTCTCTTTTTTTTTTCATTAGAAAATGGAATAGTTTCTCCAGTTTATTCAATTAATAAAACCTGTGCTCTGATAGCTTATTTAAAACTTTTTTTGTTGGAAATATTTACAAATGAATTGCAGGTCATAAAAAAAGTGCACATTAGAATTTATACTCTGTGAGAAATGCACCCTCTCCTGTTTTATGAACATGTAGTTCAAAACCATCCCTGAACGAATTTGTTTGTTTGTTTGTTTTTTGATACAGATACACGGTAATGACCATTTCTTCAACCATTTAAATCCATCTCATAAGAGAAAGGATACTATCCTATCAAATTTCATGACATGAACTGAATTTAACTCTCGAGGTATAGTGTTTTGTTTTCTAACAAATTAGTAAATCGTACGCACACCAGCCAATGACTTGGTAGCGTTAAGAACAAAACAAAATAACATTAAAATCATCAAAATTTATGGCAGTGGAGATAGAATTTGAATTAGATCAATCATAATCATATTTTTTAAAGTACATATTGTTTATCAAATCTGCTAGGCACTTGTAGACACTTGTAGACGCTTGTGGACGCTGTTTAGGGAGACCCCAATTAATGTGACTCAAAAATTAAAATTCATTTGTGGAAGGGTAGAAAACATTGTGGGAAAAGGAGAAAATGCTGGTTACCAGCATTTTCTCCTTTTCCCACGATATTTTTACAAGACTTCTTCTGGGTTAATAAAACTCGGGATTGTGTGGTAGAGGGTCAACTCTTTACAAGATAACAAAATCTTAGACTTGTCAAAATTGAAAGCATTACAGACTACAAATTAGATGTGATTCAAATGATGGGATTTGCATCTGAAAGGGCAGAAAACAGGTTGGGAAAAGGAGACCAGCATTTTCTCCTTTTCCTACAATCATAAGACTTCTTCCTGTCATTAAAACACAGGATTGTTTGGTATGGGCCAATATCTATTTTATTTTCAACAGGCCTGAGTAATCTAAAGATAAATCGGGGTTTTTTTTTTTTTTAGACATATGTCTATGAACAATATTCTATAGAAAGAGATGCATATCGAGTAGAACTTTATTTTCTAAGGCTTTACACTACAGCATGTCATGTGAAAAGGTTAAGTTATCTAAGAAGAAAAAAAAAACATCTGCTTTGACATACAAACGTACAAATCTTATCAACGTCAAAACATTCTTACAGTGAACTGAAACAATATAAAAATCGATATCTAAGCTTGTTTAAAGAGTAGGAGCAATCCTCACCTCTGTTATATTCAGCTGTGTCGACATGTCTTTCTTTGCGTCTTTGAGAGTAATCTTCCTTGACTGGTATGGAACCCCTAGTCTTTTCGTAAACTGGTACCCTTTATAAATACGCAAAATACCGAGACACTCGTTACAACTCGGCTAACTCCGTACCAACGTCATTACGACATTCAGCAAACCTTGGGTAATCCGTAGATATAGTTTACGGAATAAACCGAGTTTTGACGAGTGTATCAACAGATCGACCGAGATTTACCGAATGATAAACTAATACCTTTTGACCAGAACTAGTTAATCGTGTCACGGAAACCGGATTCACCCTTATTTCCCTGCGGCTAGTTATTGTTTGACAGATAGGGAAGATTATTTGACGATGAATAAACATCCTGGTATTTTCGGTGCAAAGTATCATATTATAGATATCTACATAGAAAGTCATCTCAGACACAATTTAACAATGCTCAAAACATGTTAGTGAGATCGAATCAGCCAACATGGATCCATACAAGTTAACACGGTAACACAAAATCCCAAGTTTTAACGACCCTAACAGGAGAATGCTTTCAAAATATTGTGAGTAAAGGAGAAAATGCTGCTAACCAGCATTTCTCCTTTTCCCACAATATTTTTACCCTATCAAAGACAGAGTTAAGTTGCCGTCTACAAATGCATGGAATTTGGTCGAGTCCAAAAATTTGACGTTTGGAAAAGAGTTACTTAAGATTTAGACCTAAAAGAAAGGAAATGGTCTAGAAAATGTGAACAAAGGATTCCATTTACTGTTTTAACTGAAAGAGAGCTAAGGGCAACTATAGACTAGTTGCTTAGATTGCAGAAAGAGTTTATCAAGATCAGGCTGCACAAAAAGTTAATCCTGATACAGGTTCTCCGTGGTCCGCTATATAGTGAAATAGTCTTAAATACTATTGCAGTAAAGTATAGACTTGTTAGTTTTCCCTTGGCCGTAAGCATTTGCAAATGACAATATATTACTATAGTTCAAATGATGAGATTTTTTTCCTATAATTGTAGAAACACTGTAAGGCGACTTCATCAGGCAAAATTTCAGTTGTTGTTCACAGTTGGTGTTCTTGCTATCGTGTCGAACGACTATCCTTACCCAAATGAAATGTCCTTGTTTTACATAAAACCCTCACTACCACTTTTTGTAAGGCCTTTTGATAAAGGCATTTTGTATTGGACATATTTTACAAAAGTTGATGTTCTACATCATGATATATTTCCTTTCTTTCTTTTTTTCTTCCTTCCTTCCTTCCTTCCTTCCCTTCCCTTCCTTCCTTCCTTCCTTCCCTTCCTTCCTTCCCTTCCCTTCCTTCCTTCCCTTCCCTTCCTTCCTTCCTTCCTTCCTTCCTTCCTTCCTTCCTTCCTTCCTTCCTTCCTTCCTTCCTTCCTTCCCTTCCTTCCTTCCTTCCTTCCTTCCTTCCTTCCCTTCCCTTCCCTTCCCTTCCCTTCCCTTCCCTTCCTTCCTTCCTTCCTTCCTTCCTTCCTTCCTTCCTTCCTTCCTTTCCTTCCTTCATTCCTTCCTTCCGGAGAAAACAATTAATCAATTAATATTGCACAAGAGAAAACTCATATTGATACTTTTATTTTGGGATACCCAATAAAAATTATGTTTCATGATCTGGAACAGAGAACATACATAATATCTTGTTGCTGTTTATCAAAAAATGTTGGCTCAAAACCAAATTTGGTCTGCCAACAAAACCTTTGCGATCAACTGAAACCTAGACTTTATTTTACAGGCTTAGCAAAACAAGTTGACAGAACAGATCCAAGATCTGACTGCACATTCTGACCTTGATCTATGTTTTTAGCAAAAGCTTCAGTTTCTGTCACTAGCCATTAAAGGGCTGAAATAAATTAGTCATGCTCTGGAAAAAGGGGGCCAAATGCATCTCCTTAATGTAGTATATCAAACAGGTCATCATACATAATAGTAATAGATCCATAAAATTCATTTTTGTCCAAAAATCGGCTGGACCATGAGGTGTAATGGTCCTTTGACATGCAGAAATTCGTACGAAAGCGAAAGGTTTCGACCCAGGTCAGCCTGCACAATACTTTTCGCAAACGCATTTTCCCCCTTCTCACAGAGCATGACTAATATGGTTAATCAACATGAATGAATGTTCATGTATACCTGTAAAAAAATCACTGTGGAATTGTCCACAAAAGTCATGTTCCGAGGCAGTCTGATCCCGATCTTTACTCCTTACATGGCACTGTAAGCACAGACTGAGTTAAATTGGCGTAAATATGATAATTCTGTTGTTGTTGGAAGAAGTGAGTTCCTTTGTTTCCAGTAGCTTTGATTATTACTTTTTTTTTTCTTATTGCAACCATAATAAGGAGTAAAAAGGAGAAAAATGATAAGCCACTAGAAGCAAAACCCGGCCGTTTATTTACTAATTTATTTGTCTTTTTCCTTATTTTCTTTAGCATTTGCTTCCCTTTCGCTCCTAACCGATTTTTATTAAAACAGAACTCGCACTGACAGGAAGACTGGCGAAATCGTGAACGTTTAATTGTCAAAGGGAGAAAACTCGAACTTACCTAAGTCTCTAGAGTAATGTCTGGGTCGCGTCCCTTACAGTTGTAAACAGCTTGACGTAAGAGACAAACAAAATATAATAATTGTGATTCACGTTTAAAGTCTTTAGAGACGATCGATATAAAAGACATGTCTTACGCTGCGCTGCGAAGTGAGTGGATTATTCAAGGTTAAAAATTATTATAGTATTGTAAATACAGTTCTGAAGGTCTACATCCAGAGAATTGAAAGAACATTTCAAGAATATAAATATTTGGTAACGAGCCGGTGTAATGCAGAGAAATGACCCTCCTCTACAAAATAATCCATGGGTCATTTCACTACGTAGAGGAATGACCCGGGTCATTATTCTACGTAGAGAAATGACCCCAGACTGTAGAGAAAGGACCCCCCCTCTAGTAGAAGTAGTTGCAGCAGCAGCAGCAGCTGTAGTAGTAGAAGTAGTAGTAGTAGTAGAAACATCAGCAGCAACAACAATGTTAAGGCAAAAAGGGGGTAGTAGAAGTACGAGTAGTAGTAGTAGTAGTAGCAGTAGTAGTAGTAGTAATGGTAGTAGTAGTAGCAGTAGTAGTAGTAGTAGTATCAGCATCAGCAGCAACAACAATGTTACAGGGGGAAAAGCGGGGGCCATTTCTCTACGGGGGTCATTCTACTACAGCTAGAGGGGGGTCCTTTCTCTACGGTCTGGGATCATTTCTCTACGTAGAATAATGACCCGGGTCATTCCTCTACGTAGTGAAATGACCCATGGGTCATTTTGTAGGGGAGGGTCATTTCTCTGCATTACACCGGCAGTCTCCCTTGTCTCTGAACTCGACAACCGCGAAAAATTCTGTAATTGTAAGTTGGCTATATAGATTGTTTATCGTGATAAGATTTTACACAGAGCGTAAATTCGAAAATTGTTAAATGTCAAGACCACAACTACTATCAGCTATCTACGGCGAATTCGGAAGAGAATAATTAAATATTTCATAAAACTTTTCACAGATAAAAGATCTAATTGTATTTTACAAACCGTCCTGGTAGAATTAGATAAAATAAATAACCCTAACCTTTGGACATTCAAAGTAAAAGAGCTATTACAAAGGACGGGCTTTTACGACGTATGGTTATTTCCCGCTTCAGTGAACTTAAATATAATTATACCTATTTTCCGTAATTGACTGATTGACATTTATGTGAGTGAGTGGTTCCAAGATATTAATAAGAGACCTTCACTGTTTGTTTACAGACATCTTAAAGAAGATTTTAGTTTTTCAAATTATCTTTGTAAAATGCAAATAACAACAAATAGAAACGCTGTTGCCAAATTACGTCTGTCCGCGCATAACCTTTTTATTGCAACAGGTCGACATGGAAACATTGTTAGAAATGAAAGAATATGTTCACTGTGCACTCTGAATGAAGTTGAGGATGAGTATCATTTTTTGTTAATTTGTCCAGCTTATAATGAACTGAGGCATTTTTATTTTAAAAAGTATTATTATCATAAACCGAGTATGTTAAAATTAATCCAGCTCCTAAACTGTGAAAATGTTAAAGTATTAAATGCAGTTGGAATTTTCTATATTAAGGCAAGCGAGAAAAGAAAAACTGAATTGAGTATTGTCAGTGATTAATCATTAGTCATTTTCCATACTATAATTATATGTAATGTCTGCATCCTACAGTATTGACTTTTAAAGGTTTACATATGGCACACCTGGAGGACGTTGTGGTGAAGGGAACACTTGCTTTAATAAGCAATTGCTTCTTTTACCGAGGCCATTTATTGAACTATTTTCTTTTGTTTAAAGGATTTTGTAGTCTACATACACTATTTGCAGTACTCATTATTTACTGGAAGCCGTTTTGGACAGAGCATTCGCTTTTAACAAGCGAATTCTTTTGCTCAAGGCGACTTTCACGTTGACAGCATTTATCTTCCTTGTAATGATTTTCACTAGTAAAATTTGAGTATGATTGTACGAATTACTGGCAAATATACTATACTGCTTCTCATTCTCTAATGTGCTATGTACTTGTTTTAACATTATTCGTATTTACAGGAGGCCATTTTGGACGGAGCATTCGCTTTTAACAAGCGACTTCTTTTGACAAAACGACTTCCGTGTTTATAGTATTTAACTGCCTTGTAATTTATCTCCCTTGTAATGATTTTCACTGGTTTGACATCTTACATACTTGATACTTTTCATTCTCTAATGTGCTATGTACATGTTTCATTTTTATTATTCATTATTTCCGCAATCACTCATTTATTTCAGGATACCAATTTGATATCATTTGTTTTTTGTTTGTTTGTTAGTCTGTTTTGTCCATACCCATGTATGTATATACAATTTATGTGTTCGGCGATGAACCTTATGTGTTCAAGCCGATATTATGAATAAAGTTTCTGTTCTGTTCTGTTCTGTTAACTTAATTCAGGTCATAAAACGTTCAATCGTTATAAATCGGTAGGCAAAATTCGACCAGATAGGTTACTATACGTATACTTTAAAATAAATTGGACTAGATTTATCTAGGTCATGGTTTCCTTCACTCAAGGTCATAAACATATTTCGTGAAATGAGCGGAGTAATCCTTTCATTTTAAATTCAGTAATTACATTTTAATTGCAAAAATCGAGTATAAATAGTTTTCCATCTGTTCAAAGCTTGTGCCCTACATCATTACATCATTTTTTTTTTCCTCGGGGGGTGTGTAGATGTTAATTCGACATAAGGTGTCATTAAAAGTCTCGTCACGCCCGTAAGCAGGAATCATTTCAATCCAAAGCCGAAATAGCCACAGCCCAGGGCGGAAATCTTTGCAAAATTTAAGTAATAATTTGCAATAAATTTTTCTGGTAACTTTTTTTTTTTTTAAGGTAAAAAGTATTGATTACTGATTCTAACATCCGTGGGGGAGAACGTGAAGGGAATAAGTCACAATAAGGGAGGTCACTCTGCATAAATTTAACTTTAAGATTGTACGAGTTTTCCCCCTTAGACCATACAATGACGACAGAATCCGATCATTCACTTATTCATATTAGATCTAGATGTATAGTTTGACAAATGGTTAAAATAGTTGATAGTCATTACTAAGCAAACCACTCAAGACAACAGACCACTGGTATAATTATTCTACCAAAAGAATAAATTGCTTTTCATAAGCACTTTAATATTTTCTCAACAAAGTTTTTTACATATTTTTATTGGGTACTTACCTAAGGTTGTAAACGTTGACCAAACTGAATTTAATTTTTTTGCCAAAAATTTGAGGTAATTACTTGACCCTTCATCAAACAAACTTGTGTTACTTTGACCCTGAGAGACTGAGAGAGAGGATATCTGAAAACGTTGGAAAAACAGAACATGCAGGCAAACAAGCATTAAATTTCAGTTAAGCATTTCAATTCCATTTCCAACAGTGTATTTTCATCCCATTGAAGACAAATCCCATCTTTTTAGCCATCTGTTGCCTGAAAAAACTTAAAATATTGGCATTTTTCGGCAAGTCAAAAATTGTGCTGTCTAATAGGGATTAAACTCCTGAAAGGCAAAGCTTAACCCTTTACCAAACAATACCTGGTTTTTACGGCTCTGAGAAAGAAGCCTTCTGAAAACATTGTGGAAAAAGGAGAAAACGCTGGTCAATTTTCTGCATGTCCAAGAGCATTCTACCTTATAACTTGTTCAGTTGTTAGACAAAATGAATTTTACAGGTCCATTACTAGTATATTATGTGATGACAGGTTTGGTGTAATGAATCAAGGTTATCAATAAATATCGTCAAATGTACCAAGATATGGTTTCATTTCAATCTGAATACAGAAGATCTACAGAACACGTTTGACTAGTAGAAATGTGATTGCAGAAAGAGCCTGATGTGTGTGCCTTTTAACTTTACGCGGCGATTACAGTACAGTTCTCGCGGATTTTTCTCAAGTCCGTGAGCCGCGGCGGACCAATTTGTCCGCGGCAAATTCTGATGCAAAGGTAGAAGTCCGCGAGACGCGGCGGACTTGTCACCACGGACTGACAAATATCGGGCATGTACGTCTTAATAAAAACCTGTAAGCAGGATGCGGCAACACTAATAAATGCATTATTGTAATTACACACGCTTCAAGGAGGAAATCTTTGAGTCATGTTTTTCACAATTAACTAAGATTTTCCCCCGCAATTAAGCAGACATAACTGCTCTGTTTTTCAAAGAATTCAATTGATTCTTGGTATCTAACGGGGGAGGGGCGGGGATGGTGGGGTTACAGTAAGGGACACGACTCTTTATGAAGGTGAGTTCAGTGATACGAGTTTTCTCCCTTCAACCATAAAATTCATAGAGATTCTGACTGCAGCCGATCCAAAATTTCATCAAATATTTATTGGCTTCTCTTATTGAAATTAAAATATTGGATAAAAAGGGAACAGAGATATTGTTAAATACTAAGTCTACCCTAATTTTCTCTCTCATTCTCTTCCTTAAAGATTTTTATTCATCAGTATCCAGTAGCCATTTTTTTTTACACTATCAAAGCTAAAACAAAGAGAAATTCTGGAAACTGTCTTACGTGTTTGAATGACTCATTTTGAATGAATCATTCAAACTTAATTTAATCAACTTCAGGCCAATAGGGCAGCCAAGTAAAAATTCGGGTTAGGGGAGTTTACTTTATGATAAACAACAATAATAAGCTGTTTAAGGTTTTCTCTCTTAGACCTTGTAATAAGGAACGGTCAAAGAGCACATCTAATTTCAAGATTTTTATGCCTTCAGAATTTCTGGTAAAACAGTGCTAAATACAGCTAGATCTATTTTTCTTTGTCGTAGTATAAACTGTATGGTTACATTTGTGAAAAGACGTAATCTTGGCCTTTTAAATAACCGTATTTGCAATCAGTAACTCAGGATATTTGTATTACATCAGATAACATGTCATCATACAAATTTGAATATGAATCCTCATAACCAAGGTGTTATTGACCGTATGCCAGCTATCTCGTAATTAAACCCTCAGGTTGCTAAGCGCGACTCACTGACCTTTAGCAGATAGTGTGGATCAAGATCAGACTGCACAGAGTGTGCAGTCTGATCTTGGGTCTAAACTATCCGAGTATCTGATAAGGAGATATTTTTCTCCTTACAATAATAGCATTATTCGAGTTTTTACCATCGACTTGAAAGTTTCATTTAACTTACTTAGCAGGATAAGAATCAATTTATTATTTTTTAAACATTGTTAAAAACACGCGCACAAAAAAATCAAATAGGCAAAAAAATTTTTACTTGTCACAACTGAAAGAAATTGTGGGTGAAATATTAGACTTAGATGATAAGATTTCTGAAAGAAATTGAGGGTGAAATATTAAAGACTCAGATGATAAAATTTGTCTTCGAAAGGGTTGGGAAAACTTGTTAAAAGAGAAGAAAATGCTGGTTACAAGCATTTTCCTACCAACGTTTTCTCCATTTCCCATGAAAAGCTACCTTTTAGGGTCACTAAACAGTAGTGTATTATGCCCATTTTATCAGAAATGTAAAATCTCCTTAAAATTGGTACCTTCCATTTCAGTTTTCCATTTACCAAAATGCAGTGACTTACATGTTAGTTATAGGCAGAAAATGCCATCACTTAACTCTTTAACACACAGTTCCGAGTTTTAACGACCCCGAGTAAAAAGCCTTCAGAAAACCTTGTGGAAAAAGGAGAAAATGCTGGTAACCAGCATTTTCTCCTTTTCCTACAAGGTTTTCTACACTTTCACAGACAAGTACTATCATTTCAGCTGCATCTAATGTCGTCTGCAAAATCTTTCAATCTGGACAGGTCAAAAACTTCATTGTTTGGTTAAGAGTTAATTGTGCTATTTTTGCACTAATCCAGATTCACAGAATATTTTTTACTTTTCTTTCTTAACTGTCTCTGTCAATATCTTTTTACTTACATCTTTCAGTAACCTCAAACTCCCAACAGTACCTCGTCTTTAATTCTGACAACATTTTGCTTTGAAAGAAAACTGCCATGTGTTAGAATCTTGGTATTTTTCAGTAAATCTCAGTATTTTACCCTCGTCATCAACTTTCTTCTGTACCTGATTAACTCTTTACTACACTCAATGTTTTACACAGGCTTAAATTGGAAGTATTTGCAGACGACAAATGTGGCACAAATGATTTGTTTCTGAAAGGTTAGAAAACATTGTAGGAAAAGGAGAAAATGCTGGTTACCAGCATTTTCTCCTTTTCCCACAGTGTTTTGCAAAGTCTTATTTCCCAAAGTTGTTAAAACTAAGGATTGTGTGGTAATGGGTTAATTAACGGTTTGGAGGTGATACCCACATGGAAAAGTAGGAGGGGCAGGGAGTAGGGGGGTTTTAAGAGAAAAAGGGGCAATTTAGATATTATTTTCACTAAATCTGGTGAGGCAATAGTTTGCAAACTGTCCATAAATAAGAAAGAGAGTTGTTGTTGTTGTTTTAAACTGGAATTTCCTTAGCCCTTTACTACACAATCCCAACTTTTAACAACCCTGAGAAACACAGCTTTTGAAAACATTGTGAAAGGAGAAAATCCTAGTGACATGATCAGTCTGCTCCTTTTCCCACTTTGCATTTTACCTGTTCCAAAACAAATTTCAATTTTTTGTAACATTTATTTTGTTGTCTGCAAGTGAATTCAATCTAGATTTTGAAAGACTACATTTTTGTTGTTAAGTGTAAAGAATTTGAGGAAAATGCTTTTAGAAATATTGTCGGAAAAGGTAAGTGACATTTTCTCCCTTCCCACAATTTTTTCTAACCTTTTAAAAACAAATCCTATCATTTGAAACATATATTTTATTGTCTGCAAATGCTTTCAAATTTGACAGGTCTAGAATTTTGTCATCAATTCACGTGTCATATTAGAATTGTTAATCTGATGAAAAAATTTTAGACTTGGCCATATTTAAATGTTTGAATATGAGAAATTTAAATTGGCTGAAAAGAACGGATTTTTCTTTGACCTGGTAAAAACCATTGATGAAAAAGGAGACAATGCTGGTTACCACCATTGTCTCCTTATCTAATATTTTCTAGTATATAGAACAGTCGTAAAAACACTGTATTGTTTGGTAAAAACTTAAATCATCATTTTCATCTGCAAATATATACAACATGGGATTATTCAAACACTTTGTTGTCAAGCAGAGAGTTAAAAGGATAAAAAAACCTGCAAATACAGAATAAATACTTTTTTCTTTATTATATTTTTATTTTCTTTTTCATTTTTTTTTTACACTGCATGGAACTACAGTCTCCAATCCTGGCAGTCTTCAATTCTGAAAAGAACAAGAGAAAGATTCTGTTAGGTCTTAGCATTACAAGGTCTACGTCTTTTTGATAGTAGTGCTCAGCGGAACTTGGGGACAATTTGCGGACAGTGCAGATCAAGATCAGACTGCACAGAACATGCAGTCTGATCTTGGATCTACAATGTCTGATAAGGAGGTATTTCTCCCTAAAAAATAACTTGGAATAGCAACATCTTGGTTTTTAACAATCTGCCCGACAGTTTCATTTAACTTAATTAGCAGGTTAAGAGTTAATCTTTTGACAAACAGTTACACTCACCAAAGTCCTGACCAGATGACAAAATTCTAGTCTACACTGAAGGCATTTGCAGACACTTTTTTTAAAACCCTTACCACACACTCTTGAGATTTAAGTACCGGTACCCTGAGAAACAAGGCTTTTGAAAATAGTGGGAAGAGGAAAAAATACTGGTAACTAGCATTTTCTCATTTCTCACAATGTTTTCTTCGCTTTCAAAGACAAAGCTTGTCATTTGGTCAAGATTTCTTTTTGTCGTCTGCAAATACTTTCAATTTGGACTAGTCTAAAACTTTGCCATGTGGTAAAAGCTTAAATATACAATGTAATATGTTTTTGAAAACATAGACAAATTAATAGAAAAGGAGGAAATTCTGGCTTCAGCATTTTCTCCTTTTTTTTCCCCCATATTTTTCTAAAAGCCTAGAGCAGTTATTCACTTTTCCAACATGTTTTCATAAAAGTTTTGTGGTAGAATAGAACAAAATCAGCAGGGGGTCATGAATGAAAGAAGATCAGGGCCTGTGTTCATGTATAAATCTACAGAACAGTCTTAGTCTTATTCTAAAGAATTTTCTATATTTGAAAGTAACACTACTGATTGGCTAAACCAAATGGTTTAGCCAATCAGAAGTTGGGTTACTTTCTAAATCTTTAATCAGACTAAAAATGTTCTTCAGAATAATTGGTGAATACAGACCCAGAAAAGGTATGACAACCTACCCATGCCTATCGAAGCCTTCTTGCTTCTCTTTCAGATTCTAATAAAGTTAGAATGTCCCCTTCTCTTACTGGACCTTTCACATTTCTGATAATTGATCTGTTTGAATCATCTAAAAATTCAACTCGCACCTGTAATTACGAAACATCAGAATCAAATGCAATCTATATCATCAGACAACTCTTTCAGTCCGAGTCGGCATACATTTCTGACCATGACCTGAAGCCTGTAAACAACTTGTTGAGAAATGTTGAAAAAGAAGTTAGCATATACGGAATATTATGCTGTAGTGACTTTCCTGGTACTTGTATTTACTTCGAGCAGCGTGAGAAAATTTGGTATCGCGCAAGACCGAAGGTCGAGCGAGATGCCAAAATTTTCTTACGCAGCGAGAAGTAAATACAAGCACCAGGAAAGTCACTACAGCATAATATTCCTTTTATTATATACCTAAACCTTTTCAACGACAAAATGTTGCAAATTATTGACACTTTATTCGAAAATGGTAAGAAAAATAAAACAATTAATGTTTAGTAGCCAGTTACTTCTTTTTAATGAATGGCGGATGAATATTACAGCGTAAGATTTTGACCAATGAACTTGCAAATGAATACATACGTATACCGCGCCTGAGTTATGTCATTATGACGTCTCATACCATATTTGGAACCGTATTCCACTGAGTGTAGATACGGATTTTTTTCCGTCGTGTGTGATTTTATCCGCGTGCGACGCATGTATTTAACCTGGAAAACTTACAGGTATATAATAAAAGAAAATATTGCTTGTCACAGCAAGAACTTTCTATCTTTGCCATAATTTTTTACACCTATTCCTGTGTTGAACCATTACTTGTTTACTATTCAGATTTCAAAATGAATTTTTTTTTCAGTCTTTAGCTGCAAGTTTCTTTCAGCCTGGGGGTAATGAGTTAGGCCATTCTTGTCCTTGACTGTGACAACTTCTGGGTTTTTGGTCATACTTTTTTACCAAGCGACAAAATTTCAGCCTTGTCCAAATTGAAAGCATTTGCAGATAACAAATTAACTGTTACTCAAAACATAAAATTTGTCTATCAAAGGGTAGAAAACATTGTGAGAAAAGGAAACAAGAGCACCACATGCAGATGACAATGTCTGGCCGCTGTTGCTTGATTTACAGTGCAAGTTCCAAGTCAAACAAAGGGCATAAATGTGTAAGAAATACTTTGATGCTTATCTGCTCTTGATGTATTAGTTCCTCTTTTGATAGTTTACAACTTGTCCAATTTGAAGTGAATGACTTCAGTAATAAAAAATGTAAAATGTCAAAGTTTTTGAAAATTGTAAGTCGAAAAAGGGGCATACAGTTCTGTGTCAGAAATACTTTGATGGTTACCTGCCCCTGCTGAGTGTGTCTCCCCTTTGAATTTGAAGTAAATATATCTAAGGCAACACTAGTACTGGTAAAACCCAGGAAAACATGAATATGTGAGCTGTCAATGTGATATGACTGAAATAATGTTAAAAGTAGCTTCAAACACCATTCAACCAATTGAAGTAATAACAGAGATATGATGAAATGTCAAAGGTTTTTGCAAGACAACACAGATGACACTAAGGCTACAACAATACCTAGACATTTTCTTCCGAAATAGCCCAGCTAAAAATACTGGTTACCAGCATTTTCTCTCCTTTTCCCAGTTTTCAAAAGCCTTCTTCATCAGGGGTTTTAAAAGACAGCATTGTGTGGTAAAGGATTAACTTGTACCCAAACAACACCATACTAGTCTTGTAAAATCTACAAGCACTTGCAAACAACAAATTAAATACATCTCAAAAGATGGAAATTGTCTATAATAACATGGAAACATTGTGGGAAAAGGAGCTAATGCTGGTTATCAGCATTTGCTCCTTTACTCACGATGTTTTCAATTGCCTTCTATTCCAGGGTCGTTAAAACTAGGGATTGATTGGTGAAGGGTTAATTGGAAATTGGATTACTGTAATACATATGTAGTTGGTTAGACTGATCACATGGAGGGAAAAGAAACAGAAACTAAGCCTTCAAATGTAACCGATGACCATCCAAAAAGTATTTAACCCTTAACCAGACGACAAAGTTATAGCCTTGTCCAAACTGAAAGCATTTGCAGACGACAATTTCAATGTGGCTCAAATGGTGTAATTTTTCTTTGAAAGGGTAGAAAACATTGTGGGAAGAGGAGAAAATGCTGGTTACCAGCATTTTCTCCTTTTACCACAATTGTTTTCGAAAGGCTTCTTTCCCAAGGTCGTTAAAAGTCGTGATTGTGTGGTAAAGGGTTAAGCAAAAAATTACCTGAGTACACTGGCCTTGGGATCCTGTTCGCCCAAGGATTTTGACAACCTGTAATCAAAACAAAAATATACATGATAATAAAAACAATTCAGGAAAAAAGTCTATGCCTTAAACACTAGTGTACAATTGCAGTGTATATTCTAGAAACTGAAAATGAGGGTGATTTTCCCCCTCCATCTAAAAAATGGAGGGGATTTTCAAAAAATAGGCAGGACAATTTTCAAACAGATTAAAAACATATACCTCATATGGCAGCCATTAAATTCCTGTCAAAGACTATACAGTACACTTACCAACTTGTACACATGTCAAATAATAGTTTCTGGAATATCCTTCCATAGAAATTAAATTCATTTTTGTACAACAGATAAGAGCTACAGTTATGAAATTTATTCTGATAAAACTCATCACAATAAAAGTAGTCCAAGGGTAGGTAGAGTGGGCCGTTTTGGACCGTGTCATTTTGATATTGGGCTGTTTTGACAAACTTCTTGTCAAGGGACAAAATTTTGGACATGTCCAAATTGAAAGCATTTGCAGACAAAATATATTAAAGGTTGTTCAAATGACGAGAGTAGTCCTTAATAGGGTCGAAAACATTGTGGGAAAAGGAGAAAATGCTGGTAACCTTCTTCCTCAGGGTCATTAAAAGTCGTGATCATTTGGTATAGGGTTAATGAACATAGTATGTTGCAAAACAGCTTCTGCAATGATGCCTCTTTATTCAAAACAGTGGTATATTTGGCTAGAGAAAGTAAATTCTTAATCTTGTAACTTTTTTTATAGTTTGTTTTTTATGCGGCACTATCACTCATTGGGTCTGAATTTATGCGGGATCTGAAAAAAAATCAGCATGAATCCCCCAATTGCTCGTCCTAGAATCGCAGTAATTGTTTACCAATTTAACATTCTTTCAGTCATATTGCCTTGTACTGTATTAGCTTGTCCTCATTTAATTGTGTCCGCTTTTCTATACACTTCCTTTGGCCTGTGTGTCAATTAGTCATTAAAAAAAAAAAAACACATCTAGTTGAAGGCAAAATAATGCATAAAAGATGTTGTAAAAGAACGTCTAAATTTTTGGCAGAAAATATTGTAGATTTACCTATATTTCAATATCAATTTAAAAATATATAGGGGTATCAAAAATTGATGGGGTTTAGCCTTTATATAACAAAAATTAATAACTGTATGTTACCCGAAGGCGATTCTAATTTTTTGCTCCTTGCCTCGCTTACAGAGACGATGGTGAACAAAAAAAAATAGTTGAAATCTCCGCACAGATTTTGTGCCAAAATTTGAACTCTTCTAATTTCACAAATGGAGCACTAAACTAGGATTTGAACATACCTGTTGCTTGAGTATTCAATAACCCTCAGTGTTTCATCCAGGATTAAAAAAAAAGGGGGGGGGGATTTGCCCACATGCTTTTAAAAAAAGTGGGAAATTTTCAAAAAATGTGAGGGCACAGAGGCAACATATACAGATCTAACTAAAACGTCATTTTTTGTGTTGTGTACGGATTCACGAAGGCCCTTGTCTGCCTCAATAGGATGATTAATGATCGAGGCTTCTTCGGCTTCCTTATCAGCTTTCCTGGATGAGGATACGAAATTTATATTACAGACAATGAAAATGTTATTGTCATACCGTTACTATAGGCAGCAAAAAGGCCCATTTATTTTCCGGACCAGATATGACATTTGGATATTTGTCAAACAACTTTAAAAAAAAAGCTGAAAACAAAAAATCATTAACATACTTTTCGAATAAATTAGTGGAAAAATATTTTCAATTAAGTTTCAATGCGGCTGACATTCATATTTTTTCATTAAAATTGTTTTGTGGTATTTAAAATTTGGAGACCGTTTCCTAAACATGTCGCTCATGAATGCGGTTTTGAGGTGGTCGTGAAGCAGGGAACCAGTCACTTTTCATCACGGGAGACCACTCCTTCATGCATGGCTTCATCCCGATTTAAATACAATACCTAACAACTGTGTTAGGGAGAATTCTCTTTAGCTCAGTGGTTATGGTGTTGGCCTTTTGTCCGGGCGTTCTAGGTTTGAATCCTGCCCGGTCCCTGTATTTCTGCCATTCATTTGTTTCTTTGTTACAGATTTTGTTCATAAGGTGGGGGCTCGTCCGGGTTTGGCCATTGAGCCATAAATCCCATTTGTTGTCCAAAAACGGACTTTCAGTCATCAATAAATGATGACTTTAAGAGGGGGTGTATTAGTATTACGGGAGACCACTCCTTCATGCATGGCTTCATCCCGATTTAAATACAATACCCAACAACTGCGTTCGTGAGAATTCTCTTTAGCTCAGTGGTTATGGTATTGGCCTTTCATCCGGGCGTTCTAGGTTCGAATCCTGCCCGGTCTCTGTATTTCTGCCATGCATTTGTTCATTTGTTTCTTTGTTACGGACTTTGTTCGTAAGACTGTGATTCTTCCGACTTGAAAACCGCCTGACTTTTTTCATATCAAACGCCATTGATAGCATTTCTAACCAGTGTTTATGTGTGATAGGCTAGTTATTAAATTCAATATAGAGAAAAATATAATCACAGTACTGTTGGTAAGCTATAATGTGATTCGAAAAAAGTGGGGGCCGTGTCCTGCATGGTGTCAGAAAATGTGGATGATTATTAACAAAAGAGCGGGATTCCCACAATCCCATGGCCTAGATGAAGCACAACCCTTTCTTTGACAAACAAATATTTTCAATCACATGCTAAACATAAGAAAAAACAGTTTATTTCATCTGTTACTCACGGTGTTTACATTCCCAAAAAACAGACACAATATGTCCACTACATGTCATAAATCTCTCACTTTTTTTTCTTTTGAGATTTACATGTTATAGAACACTTCTACAAGCACTTTAAAATATGAAACGTTTAAATAATTTGTCTTCGGTCATGTTTGTAACGAGAAAGTTAATTGCATTTGGCTGCAATACAAATTAGATCGACAAAACACAAAGCCAGTACAGCACTCTATCTCTGCTACCGGAAAATTTACAATGGACTTGAGACGCAGCAGTGCACAGTAAATGTCATAATATGAACAAAAGCACCGTACACGTCTTGCTATTGAGACTACAGCCCTGAAGGAATCTTGCCTAAGGCCACTACTATGTGATACACAAAGCCTTTAGTTTAGGGCCTGCTCTTATGTGAATCCAGCACAATCACCAAAACTATTGGCATAATACCTCCACTATACAGCCCTATGCATACATGTGGTATTAGTTTATAAATTAAAAGATAAATTAATGAAATTCTGTGCTTTATTCCATAGACCAATATTGTATTTGATGTATACGGAATGAATCCATAAGAAATCAAAAATCTTTTGACACACGATTTAGATTTTCAAGGGTTTTCGCAATATAGTGGAGGGGCGTTTTCCGATAATATGCCAAACTATTAAAGTTGTGGTAAAAACCGAATCATGTCACCTAATTCATATAAGCATCTCTCGTGCACGAAAACTGATGACCAACACCGTAATTAGGTTTCAAACGTTTGAAAACAGAAGTTTAGACATTTCCTTTAATAAAACGATTAGTTCTCATATTTATCTACATCCTACAATAATAAATTTGTCAACTACAGCTACAAATAATGCAAATAATCACCTTTGCCAGCTTTACAGGCTGTAGTTTGTCCATTCTGTTTGTAACCGGAAGAGGAAAAGGCTGAAATTTTGGGGTTTACGTTTAAAATGACAAAATGACTAGTTTATAATACGGATTCCATTGCGCTCTTTCTACATTTACAAGTACGATGAAGTAAACACAAGGGGTCATTTCAAACTGAACTCAATCTTTTGTTCTAATCTTTGCATGTAAAAATGTATACATGCATTCATTCACCTCCATTGAAAGAGTGCATTTCTCTTAAATGATTAGCAGAATATAACTTTCTTTTGCGGCACTCCCCGAGTGAATGTTTCAATTATAAGCTCAATAATTTAGATCTAGATTCTAGTATCATATTCTAGATATTTATAATCTAGATCTATAATTTCAGTGATCGGCGAAGGAAAATACTGAATGTCGGTGTTCACGATTGAAAAACATGTCGATCTTCCATGATAAATGTTCTCTCTCTTTTGACTCTATACTTTTTCAGTCACGGTTTCCGTGGCCTGGGGCACCTATTAAAGAAATCGAGCGGACCGAAGCAAGAGTACGGCTTTTTATACGCCCGTCGAAGACGGGACGTATTATGGGATCACCCATGGCGTACGGGCGGGCGTACGGGCGTCCGTGCGGGCGGGCGGTGTCCAGTTCTTTGTTCGGAGCATAACTTTGTCATCTCCAGTCCGATTGACTTGAAACTTGGCATGTGTGTTTGTTGCGATAATACGGAGTGCAGTGCGAAAGAACCATAACTGTACCTCGTGCTGTCTTTAAGTTATTTCTCTCTGATCGTCATTTTTACAGCATTTTCTGCTTGTCCGGAGCATAACTTTGTCATCTCCAGTGCGATTGACTTGAAACTTGACATGTGTGTTTGTTGCAATAATACGGAGTGCAGTGCGAAAGAACCATAACTCTACCTGGTGTTGTCTTTGAGTTATTTCCCTTTGATCGTCATTTTTACAGCATTTTCTGCTTGTCCGGAGCATAACTTTGTCATCTCCAGTCCGATTGACTTGAAACTTGGTATTTGTGTTTGTTGCAATAATACGGAGTGCAGTGTGAAAGAACCATAACTCTACCTGGTGCTGTCTTTCAGTTATTTCCCTTTGACCGTCATTTTTACAGCATTTTCTGCTTGTCCGAAGCATAACTTTGTCATCTCCAGTCTGATTGACTTGAAATTTGGCAGTTGTGTTTGTTGCAATAATACGGAGTGCAGTGTGAAAGAACCATAACTCTACCTCGTGCTGTCTTTGAGTTATTTCCCTTTAATCATCATTTTTACAGCATTTTCTGCTTGTTCGGAGCATAACTTTGTCATCTCTTGTCCGATTGACTTGAAACTTGGTTTTTGTGTTTGTTGCAATAATACAGAGTGCAGTGCAAAAGTACCATAACTCTACCTCGTGCTGTCTTTGAGTTATTTCCCTTTGTCATTTTTACAGCATTTTCTGCTTGTCCGGAGCATAACTTTGTCATCTCTTGTCCGATTGACTTGAAACTTGGTATTTGTGTTTGTTGCAATAAAACGGAGTGCAGTGCGAAAGAACCATAACTCTACCTGGTGCTGTCTTTGAGTTATTTCCCTTTGATCGTCATTTTTACAGCATTGTCTGCTTGTCCAGAAAAAACTTTGTCATCTCTGGTCTGAACATCTTCAAATTTGGTATGCATGATTGTTGAAAATTTACGGAGTGCAGTGCACAAGAACCATAACTCTTCCTAGCACGAATTTTGACTTATTTCCCTTTGATCGTCATTTTTACAGCATTTAGTGCTTGTCCGGAATGTAACTTTGTCATCTCAAGTCAGAGTGACTTCAAACTTGGTATGCATGTTTGTTGCAATATTACGGAGTACAGTGCGCAAAAACAATAACTCTACCTAGTGTGGATTTTGAGTAATTCCACTTTGATCTTCATTTTTACAGTATTTCTTGCTTGTCCGGAACGGAACTTTGTCACCTCAAGTCAAATTGACTTGAGACTTGGTAAACATGTTTGTTGCATTACCTGCCCTTTACGATTATTATACCCCCTCGACAACTGGTGGTGGGACGGGCGTATCTTGCGACAATTTGCCGCTCTTGTTGTTTTTGCCAATGTTTTGCATGCCAGCAGATCCTGTACACGATCCTTGACCAGGTTAATAATGTGTAATTTATTTGGATGATACATTTTCCCCCGAAAAGCAATGGTTTTCTAAGAGTCATCCATATTCAGGTTGTTTGCAGACACCCAACTTTAAATGTGGCCCAGATAGATATAAAGGGATTTTTCTGAAACATTGCAGGAGAAAATGGAGAAAAAGTTTGGTTTTTTTTTCGTTTCACAGTCAAGTTCTCATGAGTCAGCCAACTTTCTCGGGTCCACGGTCGTGGTTATATTGCGAATGCAGTTGAAAGAAATGGACCGTGGGTTCAAGTGTTTCATCAGAAGGCAAGTGCTTTTTTAAGAGGTTTTGTAGACTCACATTTGTAAACAAAAAAAACATAAAGCAAACCACTGGCTCCTAATTTATTGCAACAACTAAGTAGGAAAAGCGGTTAGAGGAAATGCGTTAGGGTGTATTTCTTTCTTATGGGTTTACTGGGGGATGGAAAAAGAGAGAAACACAGTGTACTCTTACAAGCGACCAGTGTCAGTACGAGTTGTTCCCCTGGGTATTTGAGAGGAGAAACGCCGTTTTCATCACTGTTTCAGTTATATCGCGGTGGCCAGTGCACCTACCCATACGCGGCCTCGTGATTCTTTACTATTTACTGCGTACATTAACCACATTCCAAGCCATAGGCTGTTTTTCCACGTAACCAAAGTCCAACGTTCACAGTTCTAATCAGGGAAAATAGACGTTCTTACTTTGGAAGAGGCATACATGTCTAACCATTTGAATTTGCCATATTTTTCTAAACCCGTAAACAAGCAATCTCGAGTTTTGAACGGCCATGAGGAAATAAATAAATAAAAGCATTATTGGAAAAAAAAAAAAAAAAATAGAAAATGCTCGGATAACCAACAATTTCTAATAAGTCTAACATTTGTCGTCTGGTTAACGGTTCATAAAGAAAATGCGTGACAATGTGAAAAAAAACCCTAAGAGCCTAGTTATGAAATATTTGAAAATATTTTCAGAAATTAGAACTATAAATTTGATTTTAAATACTGTTTTAGAAAACTTTGTGCTCAGGTGAGCAAGTGAATAAACAAAATTACATTATAAAGGTAATTGCTTATCGCCTTTTCGTGGAACGGCTTGCTCTTCGTGAGTGTGGCATAATCACCTGCTATTTCCCATAATACATATCTATAGGTCAAGAAACGAGCAAGACTGAGGGGAACCTTGAATGTAACGACATTCAACATGGGTGCCTTCCTTTACTTACTGGTTTTATC
Organism: Hippopus hippopus; assembly: GCA_946811185.2. Lineage (NCBI taxonomy): Eukaryota > Metazoa > Mollusca > Bivalvia > Cardiida > Cardiidae > Hippopus > Hippopus hippopus. The sequence continues at coordinate 54,095,398 of OX328099.1, forward strand.
CACCAGTTTCACTATTTCTACATCATTTATATTCGAACATGCTCATGCAGGATGCCAAACCTCGTTGCTGGATGCCTTTCCGGGATGTGTGGACTTTTTCAATGATACTTCATCGCTGCAGCAGACTTTGACTAGTCTCCAAACAACATTGAAGAGTTTAAAGAAGGATGTTGGTAAATAGCATATCTCTCTCTCTCTCTCTCTCTCTAAGAGCAAGCTGGATATGATTATTGAAAACTTCATTTCTAGGTGCTCTCTTCTTTTTTCAGAGTTACTGTCAGTCCGTTTAGTGAATGGAACCACCTACAGTGGCGATGTGGAATTATTTGTCAACGGCTATTGGGGTGCAATCTGTGATCAAAACTGGGACCAATTTGACGCCGATGTCGTTTGCAGGATGATAGGATACAATAGGTAACAGTTCTTACTGAACTTCATTTGAACTCATAGCTCTGAAAACAAACACGGACAGAAAATTCTACAAGAGATCACTGAGCTATCCAGCGCCTAATTATACCTTTCTTACACGCTCTATTTCAACTTACTGCTAAATATTCAAAAGTAATATTCTCCTGTTTAAAATGAGCAATAAGGAAATAAGCTCATCATACCAGAAGAGTGAGTATTCTTTTGCATACAAAATAGTATTGGTCAAACAGTCACGGTCCGTATTCAACAACCATTCTTAAGAACGATTACAGCCCTTTTCTCAAGAATTTTTCAACTTTGAAAGTAAGACAAATTCTGATTGGCTAAAGGATTGTTTAGTCAATCAGAAGTTGTGTTATTTTCTAAATCAAGAATAAGACCAAGTATGAAAAGAAGAATGGATGGTGAATATAAGGCAAGGTGAACTTGATGCTTTAACTCGACACGAAAAATGAGCCTATAAAAGGATCAAAGGTGTACGGTTTCTTGAGATTGAACTACCGGTTAGATAATATCACGAATCAGTTTGATGGAGCAGGAAGCTTTATTACACCCTCAAAGCGACCGACGTATAGGGTTGGGGAAAAGGTTGATATTTAGCACTTGGTTGTTTAGCGACTCACTGCTCAGATCATGCAGGGGGAAGAAGTGCAACAAAAATCATAGAAAGGAATTTCCTTTAAAAAGGATAGAAGGTGTAAATTTGCCCGCTTATAGGCCTGCAGAGGGCCTCGGAATAAACCTGTCCACATTTTTTACCAATTCGAAATTCCTATTTATTCGCTCGAATATCTCAAAACTAAGAAATAGGAAGCAATTTGGACAAATCCATTTTTTTGTCGTTTGGTAGAGTTATATATGCTTTACGTACAAACCTTTGTCAACAACTGAAATTGAAGTCATCATCGTAAAAAACGATCGTTTAGGATCTACAGGCCTATTTTTATGTAAGATCGGGCCTGTGCGGCTAGAGAGTTTTCAAGAATTAAATGAGTTTCGAAGACAGCAAACCAGGATCAGACTGTACAAATGAAGATCTAGACTGACCTTGGTCCACTTTCTCTGGGAAGCCTCGCGATTTTAAGGATTTATAATAAACGTTTGTCACACTAACCACCAACTTCAAATTAGTTTAGTCAGCAAAAAAGACCTACATTTATGGGCCCTTTTAACTCAAGAGATTGTTTTGACCAATATATTCTAATATTTTCATGCATGTACACTGACTACAAAACCAACTACATGTATACTAGTCCTGAGCCTGAGGAAATTTACTGTTTAGCATTTTACGATGACACGTGACTGGAAACATTTAGGCTGCTGATACATACAGGTCTGAGGTGCATATAACTGTACATGTGAATCGTGGTCTGTGAAAGGGGGATAAATACATCTGCGAAAAGTATCTGCGCAGGCTGACTTGGGTCGAAAAGTTTTGCTTTTGGTCAATTTTCTGCATGTCAAAGGACCAGTCTACCCCATGATTCAGCTGGTTGTTAGGGGAAAAAAAAAGATTTTATGGATTCATAATAAGATGATGACTTGCTTGGTACAATGATGCATTAAACTCCCTCTCCCAGAGTATGGTTCATATATTTCTTGTGATACCTCCAAACTGCCACTCTTTGATTTTCACAGTCGTAATACCTCAAGAATATCTCTGCAGAAATCTCATAAATTATCCCCAAAGAAGTGATTTATTTATTCCCCCTAAACTTTCAGTCTCAGGTCATAACTACTCTATTAACCAATAACTGCAGAGAAAATGCAAATAAGACAGAATGCATTCTTTTCGAATCTTTGGCACACAAGACATTGACTAAAAAACTGGACAAACAAAATGGAGTAAAGTTTCAAATCCTTTTTAGCGTAAACATATTTATTTTACATCGATTGAGAAACAAGTTCTGACAACTTATACTAATCTCTTTCGATCCTGCTTCCTGGGAACTACACCAGTACTCGTGCCGAATGTGTGGGTCAATGAACAATCCCCAAAGTTGACACCCGCTTGCGGGAATCGAACTCGGGATCTTATGATTACGAGGCCATCGCTCTACCTCACAAGGTCCACGGACACCAAAAACGATACAAACACGGTCAACCTACTAGAAATTCTTTTTGGTAAAAGAGCTCTTGTCTGATAGCCATCTACCGCGTAGCACGTACATGTGTATAAATTTTTACAAAGGTCCCGGTCAGTTCGCACTGGTCACGTGACGAACGCTCCATACCTAACCAGTAGCGTGGCCTGTACGGGGACGGAGGATTCTATATTTGAATGTTCAAGGCTACAGTCCTATCTAAATTTAGGATGTGACTACAACAGAGCTGCGGGGGTCGACTGTGAGATGGGTAAGCTGGATTTTCAAGCTTTTCCCAAATGACAAAATTCTAGACTCGTCTACTTTCATAGCAGTTGCAGACGACAAATCAAATATGGCTGAAATCATATGAGATTTGTCTCTGAAAGGATAGAAAACTTTGTGGGAAAAGGAGACTATGCTGGTTACCAGCATATTCTCCTTTTCCCACAATGTTGTTTATAAACTTGTGACTGTGTGGTAAAGGGTCCCTGCAGGTTGTGGAATATTGTAATATACATAAGGAATCCAGTGTGTGCACAAACCTGAAGAAGTAGGCTTTGGAAAACATTGTCAGAAAAGGAGAAAATAGTGGTAACCGATATTTTCCCCCTTTCCCATAATGTTTCTCGCTCCTTTTTGGTCATATTTCACCATTTGCGTCACATTTATTTATTTTGTCGCGATCACAAGCTTTGATTTGGACAAGTATAAAACTTTGTCACCTGGTTTTAGATAAAAGAGTTATTATGCCGATTCTGATTTTGAATACAAACACTACTTTTTTGTTTATGTCTCGACCAATCAGATGGCCAGTTCTGGGATGTAGAATTACGTCCGTGAAACTTTTGGAATGGTCTTTGTAGCCTTGTTCTCACTGTTTAACTCTTATCCCGCTAAATAAGTTAGATGAAACTTACAAGCCGATAGTAAAACACATTGAATACTGCTATTTCAAACTTATTTTTGGAGAAGAATATATCCTTATCGGACAGTGTAAATCAACGATCAGACTGCACGTTCTGTGCAGTCTGATCTTGATCTACACTGTCCGCAAAAGGTCAGTGAGTCGCGCTTAGCAGCCTAAGAGTTAATGCAAACTTGGGGAAGACATCTGCATGAAAAAATCTTGTATCTTGTGTACCTGTAGCATGGTTATCGGTAACATTTGGTTGAGAAAGGAATATTCCTGGCTCGGCAATACGATGGTCAATTCTTGGAAAGAACATCATGAACCTAGCTGGAATCTGAAGTTATGATCCCTGAATGGTTGGCCCTGTAGGCTACGTTACCAAATGTGCTGCAGGGCGCGTCTATTCATAAAAACATGCTTGACGCTGTCCGCTCGGCAGTTTTTGAAGAAAACGGCGCTCGAGGTGTCGTCATAAACGTGTCGTGGTCATCAATCTCATATCTTTATTATTACTGAAGATATTTGCTTCAACCTAGGTTAGTGTTTTACCATCAAGAGTTAAATCCATACTGAAACGGTTGGTAACTTTCAACACATTTTTGACAAAGTTATGCCCCTTTTTGAATCACAATTTCGCTGAAAAAGCTCCCGCAACCGAGTGTTGGCAGCGGCATGCGGCCCTCTTATTTCTCTTGTACAGGTATACGTCTGACCGGTAGCACAACGGACGATAGAGGACGTGTTGAGGTCCAACATAAGGGCGAATGGGGTACAATCTGTGACCCCAACTGGACAGCACAGGATGCGGAAGTTACCTGCAGAATGCTGGGAATGAGGCAAGGCATTTAGGTTGCTCTTTGTAAACCTTTTCCTTTATGACAAACTTTTAGGATTGCACATATTGAAAGTTTGAATGGCGTTTAAACAGCCGTTTTCAACATTATTTCAGTTTTATCGCAGCGACCAGTGCACCTATCCATACTTTTCTGGATTTTTTAACCAGTATTTGGCATGATATTCTTCAAAAGCCTATGGCTGCTTTTGCACATAAACATCGTCTAAACAATGATCAGCGGTGAAAGAGGACTGGATCTTGTTGCAATGTCTATCGTCAATCCTCGGAAAGAGATTGGCCGAGCTATGGAGCACAGAGTGAAAGCATTTGCAGAAAACAAATCACACGTCGCTTAAATGATTATATTTGTTTTTGAAAACAGTACAAATATTTTATATATTAGAAAAACAGAAAATGCAGGCCTACAAAAGCGGCATTGGACGTCGTGAAAATGGGCTATTTTCTGGTAAAGGCTTAGATATCTAAGGCACAATCGAACAGATCGTTTACCCTCTAGGTAGCGTGTACACGTAACTGATCACCCCTTGAAGTAAATTTGCAGCTGTCAACTTGGAGAAGAATAATTTTAAAATAATTATATAACCCACATGAATCGCTACAAAATACGAAAGGAAAGATACTTTTAGTAGAAAACATGTCTCATTTAGCAACAAAGTTTTCAAAAATGGGCCGCTGTAAAACTGAAAAATGCAGTATGTGCTATTTTAAGGTATTCCTACCCTGAAGTGGAACATCTGTTTCCACTATAAAGTTACTCTGGAAAATATGATATCATTAAAAATCATCATTATTGTAGCAGCTTAACCAAGCCAGTTTTTGTGGTTTCACCTTTTTGTGGTATTTGTCGAAGACAATACCACTATGAGTTCAATATTGAATTTTGAAGACCATGTATCGTCAGAGCTCCAGATAAGAGGGAGTGATGGTATTCTAAATCCATTATTTCTCTTTGAAACCCTATGTTGTGGGTACTCATTAGAATTGTCTCGATGAAACAGTTCTAATGAGTACCCACAACATAGAGTTTAGTGGAGAATTATTAACATTTTCAATTTTAAAATCTAAATCACTCCTTTTATCTGGAGCTCTGTATCCTATTTTTGTGCAAAGCCGAAGGAAATAAACCCAATTAAACTCAATTTTTCTCAGACAAAAGAGTTTTTCGGTAGCACTCAGATATGTAATTGGAAATGGCATGTTAAAATACACTGGGTGAGGCCATCGATCGTGAAAATATTAATTCTTGATTGAAAATAGCTTCACTCGCCCGTATCCTTCTATTGGCGCAATGATATATACAAAATTTGTCTACTGATCGCTTGGTCCTGGGCTTTTTCGTTCCAAAACCAGTTCGTCCCATGGCTTGTTCGTCCCATGATTGCGCGCTACTCCATTTGATTGGGCATGAATATTTATATATCGGAATAATTGATTTTAATGTTGGGAATTAAATGTTAACGGCCAAATATATTTCGAAATCATAGTTTTCAGTTACAAACTTAATTTTATTTGATATATTCACATGGTTTCTCTCTCTATCCATCATGCATCCTATTGTCAAGGGACGTTACTCCTGACTCCTCCTAATGATCACTGGGAGACCACCAATACACAAATAATCTTAACTTTGTCGTGAGTACTCTCCCTTCAACGAAAAAAGTATTTATTTGCTTCGCAGGCTGACTTTTAAGCTAATATTTGAATAATATTTCTCCTTTTCTTTCAAATTATTAATTCCACACAATGGCTTCCTTGACAAATACCACTTCAGTGTTCTCAATGCTTTGATTAGAATTATCGTTTACAATTCTAAAATCACTATATCCTCAATTCAAGGGGATATTATTATACCCCCACAAACGAAGTTTTTTTTTTTTTTGGGGGGGGGGTATACTGGAATCACCTTGTCCGTCCGTCCGTCCGTCCGTCTGTCCGTCCGTCCGTGTGTCACGAAAAGCTTGTCCGGGGCTTAACTTTCAAAGTATAAAAGCTAGTGACTTCAAACTTCATATACAGATAGGTCACATTAAGGAGAAGTGCAGTGTACAAGAACCATAACTCTACTCCAACTATTTTTTGGGTTATTGCCCTTTGTAAATTTTAACTGGATTTTTGTCAGGGGCATAACTTCCAAAGTAAAAAAGCTAGTAACTTCAAACTTCACACACGGATAGATCACATTAAGGAGAAGTGCAGTGTACAAGAACCAAAGCTCTATTCCAACTTTTTTTGGGGTTATCGCCCTTTGTAAATTTTAACTTTGGATTTTTGTCCGGGGCATAACTTCCAAAGCAAAAAAGCTAGTGACTTCAAACTTCATATACAGATAGGTCACATTAAGGAAAAGTGCAGTGTACAAGAACCATAACTCTGTCTTCAGTATATTCAGAGTTATTGCCCCTTGTAAATTTTTAACTTTAGATTTTTTTCCGGGGCATAACTTCGAAAGTATAGAAGCTAGTAACTTCAAACTCCACACACAGATAGATCACATTAAGGAGAAGTGCAGTGTACAAGAACCATAACTCTATTCCAACTATATTTTGGGTTATTGCCCTTTGTAAATTTTAACTTTGGATTTTTGTCCAGGGCATAACTTCCAAAGTAAAAAAGCTAGTAACTTCAGACTTCACACACAGAAAGATCACATTAAGGAGAAGTGCGGTGTACAAGAACCATAACTCTATTCCAACTATTTCTGGGGTTATTGCCCTTCATAAATTTTAACCTTGGGTTTTTGTCCGGGGCACTACTTCCAAAGTAAAAAGGCTAGTGACTTCAAACTTTACATACAGATAGGTCACATTAAGGAGAAGTGCAGTGTACAAGAACCATAACTCTGTCTTCAGTATATTCAGAGTTATTGCCCTTGTAAATCTTTATATTTGGATTTTTGTCCAAGGCATAACTTCGAAAGTATAGAAGCTAGTAACTTCAAACTTCACACACAGATAGATCACATTAAGGAGAAGTGCAGTGTACAAGAACCATACTATACTCCAACTATTTTTGGGGTTATTGCTCTTTGAAATTTTAACTTTGGATTTTTGTCCGGGGCATAACTTCCAAAGTAAAAAAGCTAGTTACTTCAAACTTCATATACAGATAGGCCACATTAACAAGAAGTGCAGTGCACAAGAACCATAACTCTATTCCCACTACTTTTAGAGGTATTGCCCTTTGTAAATTTTAACTTTTGATTTTTATCTGGGGCATAACTTGCAAAGTACAAAAGCTAGTAAGTTCAAACTTCATATACAATTAGATCGCCATAAAGCAAAGTGCATTGTGCAAGAACCATAACTCTATTCCCACTATTGTTAGAGTTATTGCCCTTTGTAAATTTTAACTTTTAATTTTTGTCTGGAGCATAACTTCCCAAGTATAAAAGCTAGTAACTTCAAACTTCATATACAGATAGACCACATTAACGAGAAGTGCAGTGTACAAAAACCATAACTCTATTCCCATTATATTTAGAGTTATTGCTCTTTGTAAATTTTAACTTTGGATTTTTATCTGGGGCATAACTTGCAAAGTACAAAAGCTAGTAACTTCAAACTTCATTTACAATTACATCACATTTAAGCAAAGTGCACTGTGCAAGAACCGTAACTCTATTCCCACTTTTTTTAGAGTTACTGCCCTTTGTTAATTTTAACTTTGGATGTGGAAGTGCAGTGTACAAGAACCATAACTGTATTCCAACTATTTTTGGGGTTATTACCCTTTGTAAATTTTAACTTTGGATTTTTGTCCAGGGCATGACTTCCAAAGTATAAAAGCTAGTGACTTCAAACTTCATATACAGATAGACCACATTAACGAGAAGTGCAGTGTACAAGAACCATAACTCTTTTCCCACTAGCTTTAGAGTTATTGCACTTTGTAAATTTTAATTTCGATTTTTGTCTGGAGCATGACTTCAAAGTATAAAAGCTAGTAATTTCAAAAGTATAAATATGATTGGCTTGAAACTTTTGTTACAATATAATGATCTTTCACCCAGTTAAGGCACATTGATGATTTTTTTTTTTTTTTTTTCTATAAAATGACAACTGTTCTGTGACAAGGCGCTGTGTGGGGGTATGAGGCACTTTTGTGATAGTTCTAGTTATTACCTCCCCTTATAAAAAAAGTAACAGAGGTATTAACAAAAATTTTTAGATAGACATTTCAAGAAATTATGGAATGTTAAAACTGTTAAGAATTATTGAATAACCATAAATTCTTAATAATCTAACAACAAAAAAAATTATGCCATGTTGACCAGAAGCTTCAGGGAAGGATTGCCTTAAAAGGGAGACGTTCGAAGGAGAGAAAATACTCTCTTTTTTTTTTGTGAAAATGAAAGGTCGGCGGATAAAGAAATTTGCTTGTAACAAGTACTTGCACCTTTTGCCCACAGTGCTTACAGATGCTGTTTATTGCAGGATATATAGGAATAATGGATCAAATAAAAAAAAATCATGGAATTAAACGTTAAGGCGCATCTTCAATTGCTTTAGAGCCAGTGCAGATCTGATCGAGATCTGCGACACGAAACGTGAAATGAATATATACATGAGAAAAAAATGCGACAGACGAAGAATTGCTTGTGATTAGCAATTTCATCTGATAGACGTATGCTTTCAAAATAGTCTGTTGCTGGACGGAAAAGATCCGCAGGAGGCAATGAGTCGAGTGTGTAAATAAACGGGTATTTTACTTTTGCTATCATGCAAAACACTTAACCCTTAGACTGCTAAGCACGACTCACAGACCTTTTGCAGCCAGTGTAGATCAAGATCAGACTGCACAGAACGTGCAGTCTGATCTTGGATCTACACAGTCCGATAAGGAGATCCATATGTTTTCTCCTCCGAAAAAGTTTGAAATAGCGTTATTCGAGTTTTACTATCGGCTTGAAGGTTTCACTTAACATATTTGGCAGGACAAGGGTTAAGATTTTCAGTCACCAAACTTACCAACCTCAAGTATGGTGCATTATGCTACTCTCAGAATTCAAACTCGAACGAGAAACAATTACAATTTTTGAGTGTCACATCATTATTTTGGTTGGTTTCAGAGGCGGTAGACCAGTTCCACATGCCACTTTTGGCCCTGGTACCGGCCGAGTGATTCTGTCTAACATCCTTTGTTATGGAGCGGAGAACCATCTGATGGAATGTCGACACACTCCTTTCCGGGTTCATACATGTGATCATAGTAATGACGTCGGTGTTGTTTGTGACAAATAGTCTTAAGCACACTATCAGTAAACAATTGTTATAAAACAGAAGCGTTTTTCTCTGTTCAATTACTTTCCATTTATCTAGGTAAAATGATGATCATTTTAAATGTTCCTGTTCATTTCGAGAGTGCTAATTTGGGGAAAGCCCAAAATTTTGTAACTACAAGATTTTTTATTGAAAATACCTCACGAATGCTGTCTACACCATCAAGACATGCATGAAAAATTCGCCTTTGGCGCGAGAAGGTATGACTTACTCAAACCCTGCATAACACCTCGATTAGTTACCTCCCCTGACACACCTATAGTATATAGGCTTATAATATGGCTTGCAACACGCGAAAAGGGGCATTCGGACATTTGCGTAAAGTGTCGTCTCAGTCCGCGCAGGCTAATCCGAGACGGCACTTTACGACTACATTAGAGTTTGTGATACAGTAGACTTGCGCAAAACAGAATATTACATAAAAACGGAAAGTGTCGTTTCGGATTAGCCTGCGCGGACTGCGCAGGCTGATCCGAGACGACACTTTACGCAAATGTCCGAATGCCCCTTTTCGCGTGTTGCAGGCCAATTATATTTTCATATGTCCAATGGGGAGCCAGTTCACATATCACCAGAGTGCTTACAGCTCTTTGAATTATTTTGATTAAGGGATCGTAACCATTTCAGGAAATGCTGATGTTTTCGTTCGGTCTTTCGCCAAGCTGAGTTTAACAGAAGGATGTCTCTATCTTGGGCAAATTAGCATCTATATTTATTACATGTAGATCTGTATGTCTGCAAGTAGGGCGAACAAAATATTATCGACGGTTGTTTAGTCATGTAAAATGAGTTACTAGATATCGAGAAATCATTCGCATTTTTGAGTCAAAATTCTAGTAGAATTCATTTTCCTATGGTTACTATGTTCACCTTTGTAGAGAGTAGGCCATTCGGCATAACTCGGGTGATGGGAGCCATCAAATCCCTCGGCTGTATCTAGTGGATTGATATGCACCTAAACGGTACATTTCATCGCCGGAAATACGCCGGTTTACCGTTCTGAAAATTGTAAGGCTCCTCTAAAAAAAGAAAACTCGAGTCTCAGTTTTCTTTCGAAATCTTTCTAACTATATTTCAGTTGACAAACAGTTTGTACATTCATTTTTTAATGTGGTTTATCAATTCCGATTGAAGTTTTCACCGATAGATAGATAGATGTGAATAACTTCATCGAGGTTGTTTATGTCGTTGCTAAACGACTAACAGTGGCGCCGCCATGCATAAGATCACGTGATTGGCAGTTCAAATGGAAACGACCGTTATACGGACGAGGTTAGATGTAGGTACAGAATCGGCCGAGTTGTGACGAGTGGAGAGTAGGCCTATAATAGTTTTCCGGCTTTTATTAACGCGAGAACTATAAACGGGATTCAGTAGTTAGAAAAAAGTTTATGTCGGATTTGTACAAAACTAAGCGGTTAAGGTATTACCATCCTAACGCTTCTAGTGCAACATGTAGTAAAATTTCTTATTAGTTGATAAATAGGGATTTATACTGATGTAATATTTTTGCACATTTCTAACCGGCTAGAAATTCCTTTGATGTCTATCGTGAAATTATTTTTTGGTACTTTTGTTAGTTTCCTGAAAAGGGAGGTAATTATTATCTCCCTTTATAATGAGAATATAGTGGTTTTAGATTTATAAATGATAATTCTAAGAAGGAAAAAAAGGAAAAAGTGGCTCAGTTAAAGTAGTACAATAATACTCATTTTTAATCATAGCAAATTTTGTAGGATAATATTACAGTGGAAATAGCTGTTTTCCATTAGGAGGGTACTACTTTAAAGCATATTTTGCAGCCATGTGCGGCAAAGATCCATTATAGCACGCCTCTTTACTGTGTGTGTGTCTGTGTGTGTGTGTTTTTTTTTTTTTTTATCTTCTTTTTCTCTTTGCAAGTAGTATAAATAGCAAATAAATGAAATGTGCTAATTTATATCACTAAGAGATATAAATCATGTTGGGTTATTTCTATATACATAAAAATGTTTGATGTCAGAACTCGTGAACACATGGACATAATATCCAAATCTCATTTCTCTCTCTCTCTTTCCCCCCCCCCCCTCCTTTCCCCGTCCAAAATAAAGAGACAGGGTGCTCTATTCCTTCCTGTGAAACTACTTAGGCTACACACGTGTAGCGACCGGCGTGTATGGTTCGGGCTGATGTTTAGCCTTCGGCGGTTGAGAGAGCTTCAGTTCGGAAAGCACACTGTGTGGATCTGAGGACGGTCTACGATGATGATGATAATGACGATGATGATGAGTTTGTAGGATTTAGATATTCCCGTGCTCTAGACATATTTGGTATGGACCGATAGTTAATGAAAACGGTTTTAGTGAGAAAGAATGGTTGATTTATTGATTTAATGTTTTTTTACGCTGCTTTCAACAGTATTTCAATCATATCACGGCGACAGCTCACAAATTCATGTAAGTCCTGTGTTTCACCAGTACTAGGATAGGGCTCTGTCCAAAGTGTCTTGCCCGAGGAGTGAGTACACTGAGTCTCGAACCCGAGGCCTCCAGGTTACGAGTTCTACACTTTACCACAGACTCATGCAGGACCCTCGAGAAGAATTGAATCCAAGGAAGCTCGGGGAGATCTACAGGTTCCAAGTTCTTTGAATAGACTCTTTCTTTTATATGTACACTGAATACATTTAAAAACGCACACCTTGGTTTTAAATTAATATCTCGGATAAAAATGAATCCACGACAAAGAAAATCCACCATGTCAAACGGTCATATATAGTGGTTCCGTGCCCAAAATTTCATAAAAATCAAATGAATAACTCATCTCAAATCAAAAGCCTGAATTTGTGTGGTCAAAAATTGAAATTCACAAAGTTAATAGTGTGAGCACCGCGAACATCAATTGAACATTGATATCGCCGACGCATAGACCACTCCTGGGCTGCTATACACTTCTATGGAATATTGTTCCACTCTTGAATCAGTGTCTGACAGGAGTTGGATCTCATTTTGAGGTTCATGAAGTCAACTAAGATGAGTATCACACACACTTAAAGCATTTTATGATATTCAAGGTGGTCACACTCAACATCAACTTCGTAAATTTAAATTTCTGACCACACAAATTCAGGCTTTTGATTTCACATAACCTATTCATTTGATTTTTATGAAATTTTGGGCACTGAGTCATTAAAATATGACCGTTTGATATGGTGAATTTTCGTTGTCGTAGATTCATTTTTGTTCGAGATATTAATTTAAAACCAAGGTGTACTTTTTTAAATGTACTCAGTATACAACTTAAAGCTCGGATACACGTGACGCTTCCTCGAACCAATGCACATCAAGTTGGATGGGAAATAGGTGTCTCAGAAAAATCCATCTTATGGGTAGAATCGAGCCTGCAACCTTGGACTAGTAGTCCTGTGATTTATCATTACGCCACTGCTCCATCCTGAAGTTGGTCTATTGAAGATTATCTGCTTTTAATCCTTCACCGACTACAAAATTTTGGCCTTGTCCAAATGAACGCATTTGCAGGCGTATATTGAATGTGACAAAAACTAAAATTTGCCCATGGAAGAGTAGAAAGATTGTGGAGAAAATTACCAGCAGTGTCTCCTTTTCCCACGATGTTTTCAAAGGCCTTTTACTCCAAGGTCGTTAAAACATTTCTTGTAGATCATGTGGTAGATTTGCTAACATTCCTGTCAACCAATCAATTTCTGAAAGTGTAAGTGGACATGTAAAAAACTTCTGTTTTATGGCTCGATGTATGTCTGCTGCTTTGATGACTAGACCATGACTAATTTTTGAAACGTTTTTCTGGGTGAATCATACGACCACATTAAATCTGAAGAAGAAAATGGGGTCGTTCTGGTGACATTGCGGCGTTATTGCGACCTTTTGCCCGAAAAGTGGTGAAAATGGGGCACGTCTGTTAATTCAACGTGAAACCTGATAGCAAGAGCGTTTCTCTTAGCTACAACAACACCCCCTCCCCCTACACGGATTTTCAATCTGCCCTTTGTCGAGCCCAGGTGGGGCAGTCGGTAGCGTACAGGACTTGAGAGCAGGGGTTGCTGGTTCGAAACCTCACCTCGGCGAGTTTCTGTCCGAGGACTGACGATAGTCATTTCGGCAGGATTCATTCTTCTCTCACCACTGATCATTTTTTCGAAGATGGTTTTGTGGGAAAGCAGCCAGTGGCTTGGGAAGAATATTTTGCTAAGTAGTGGTAAAAGAAATTCAATTCCAGGAAAGCATGGGTAGATGCACTGAGCTTCGCGATATACCTGAAATAATGTTAACGCACAAATAAACAACCAATCGGCCCTTCGCCAATTTTATATTGTGAGATAACGCCCCAGCTAAATCAATCAACATGGTAGACAATTGTACTGGTCACCAGAATAGCTATATCAAAAAGTTTCAATTTTGTACTTTTCACATCTGTAGATTCACAAGGAGAAGGAAATGCACTTTGATAACCTCTGTCAGACAACTGCCAAAACAAGCACCATAGAATCAAAGTTCAGTGACATGTGCACGCAACGTTACTTATTAACTCTTCACCAAACGACATGTGTTAGACTTATCCATTTCGAGAAAACATTGTGAGATAAGGAGAAAATGCTGGTTACCAGAATTTTCTCCTTTTCTTTTAGTTTTTAAAACCTACTAAAGCCATCTTTCTCATGATGATTAAAACTTGAATTTATTGTAAGTTTGGGAAAGTTTGGTATAGTTTGATAAAAGGTTAAGATAGCGTGCAGTGTAAATAATGTCCTATATTACGGCGTTAACCTCTGGCCAAATGATCACGTGTGTTTACGACCCATAGGTAAACGGCTGAAAATTGAAAATATAACGGGAAAAGGAGAAAATGCTTGTAACCAACATTATCTCATCTACCTACAACGTTTTCTCTCCTGCAAAGATAAGTCCAGTTGATCGTATTTGCCTTTTTCAGATTGTTGTCTGCAAATGTTTTTGTTTCAATATGGACAAGGCTAAAGTTTTGTCGTCTGGGAAAGAGTAACCAACAGTTGTGGGGGTTTCAGTCTTCAAATAAGGTTTCGTCATTTCCGGTACAGAACTTCTGGAAACAGATTTTAAACATGACGGATATATTTTCGTTTGTAGTCTTTCTCGCCAGTTTAAGTCTCTCGGCTTCGTTTTTAGACGATAATAATGCATGTCGAAACTCGTTGGTGAAGGAACACACTGCATGTACAGGCTTCTTTGATGACATGCAAAATTTACAGACATCATTGTCATCACTGCAGTCTGCTGTTCGCAATTTACAACTGGACTTAGGTATTTATAATTGTTACTTATCCCACTGTTTATTTTTCATTTTTAGACCGGCAATAAATTAGCAGTAAATACAAAAAAGGTAAAAAAAGATAAATAACTAAAAAAAAATGATAACTATTTTCATGACCAGCACAGAAAACTTTGTAACAAAAGAAATGGTTTCTTGACAAAGCACTTGCTCGCTATCTTACAGTCAACTACCAGGACGTTTACATATGAGCCATACTCTTTGAAAAGTGCGTTTAATGCAAATGTAAAAAGTATCGACTCGGGCCAGTTCGCGCAGGCAGACCTGGGTCGAAACTTTTAGCTATTTGTCAATTTTCTGCATTTCAAAGGACCAGGTTAAGTCATGACTCAGTCGGTTTTTACAAGAACTGGATTTTATGGATCCCTAATTATGTGATGACTTGCTAGATACATAGAGGATAATCAACTGGTTGTAGGTGCTATTAAAAGTCTGTCACTAGAGTTGTGTAATGCGGCTGAAAAAACGAGTACGAAGCCCCATTTCAGACTTTTATTAGCACCTACAACCAGTTAATTATCCTATTTATTATACAATGTATTCCTAATTCACCTTTTTTTTTAATTCTAATAATTATCAAGAATGGTACAATTTGAGCAATATAGGAAAACATTCTAAAACTATATCGTCACTAGTGATTATACCATAGTCATCACTAGTGGTTGTATTCACTGTGAAATTCCAGTAATTCACTGACAGGAATGTAGTAAAATAGCATCACGGAGACGCATTAAACCGTTTTTTGCTCTAGCATGACTCATATGAATGTGGCCTTAGACATTAATCAATTATGTATATATAGTAAGTGGTTAACAGGGACGCCATGTTTATTTATCATGGTTATAAGTGAGCCTTTTAAAGCTTTTGTAGACATTTTAGATCAAGATCTTGCATTGTTAAACCTATAGTCTTCGATATTTAGTGACATACTCTGGTCAAAACAGCTCGTCTGATTATGCATGTATGTAACAGTTTGAGGCCAGATTAGTTGATGAAATACTCTTTATTCCAGACACGTATTTTTCAGAAAGGTGGGGGCTGAAGAAAAACCACAATTATATGGTTACAGTATGAATCTCCTATATGTTTTTTTTTACCCCCGCACCATTTTCTCGAGCTTGAGACCAAGATTGATGCTTATCTAGGTTTAGTTTTTGCTTTTTGTCTTGGTAAGTTTTATCATTATTGTTATTTATAGATATATTTTTCACTTTTTAAAGAATTGTAAAAAAAAAAAAAAAAAAATGGGGAGTGAATGTAGCACCCGTCCCTTCGGCCCCTTTCACTAAATTAACATTTTTATTGCAGAGTACCTGTCAATCCGACTTGTAAATGGAACTTCCTACAGAGGACTTGTTCAGATTTATGCTAATGGTTTTTGGGGCTCTATCTGTGATCAGGAATGGGACATTCGCGATGCCAATGTTGTCTGTCAAATGCTGGGATTCAATCAGTAAGAATTATATGTTTCTAGACTTCTCATGTTTTCTTTAAATTTCGCCATTTTTTTTGGGGGGGGGATGTTACAGAAATTGCGTCAGTAGACAAAGAATTGTGATAGTTGATTAGAAAGATTAGACCCTGATAGCTCAATGGCAACGTACATTGCTAGTAATCTAGAAGCTGTGAGTTCTAACCCTGGCTATACCTTTGATTCTCTCCCTACGAATGATGTAGGCCCTTTCTTTTACGAATGGACTCATCTCTTTCTCGTCGCTGAACATTTTTTGATTTAATTTCTTTATACTAAACACTTCTTTATTGTGGACCTATTTCTATAGAGGCTACTACACATGGATTTCCTTAACTGTTACTGTGTCACATTTTCTTCCATTTCTTCTTTCTTTTTCTTCTTCCTCTGCATTACTTCTGTGTAAAACAATCACCTGTTTTTATTTTCCATATATTTTTCTCATGACAACTATGAACCTATTTCCTTTGTTCATCCTACCTTAATTTTTATTTTGTGCCTATTTTGTTGTCGTATACATTGGAACATTTGAGCTACACATTGACAAAAAGGGGTTCAATGCATCTCCCTGATGCATTATACCAAGCAAGTCATCATTTAGAACTTAGTGGATCTGTAAAACCCTTTTAGTCTAACATCCAACTGAATCCTGAGGTAATATGGTCCATGCAGAAAATTTACCAAAAGCAAAAAATTTCGATTCAGATCAGCCTGAGTGAACTGCACAGGCTGTCCAGAATCGATACTTTTTGCAGATGTATTAAACCTCCTTTTCACACAGCCTGTCTAAATTGTACATGTATTTTCTTCATGTATACGTATTTCCTTTCCTGTATGAGTTGTACCGTTTTTGTGGTATTTGTCGAGGACAATACCACTATGAGTTCAATATTGAATTTTGAAGACCATGTATCGTATTTTGTGCAAAGCCGAAGGAAATAAACCCAATTAAACTTAATTTTTCTCAGGCAAATGAGGTTTTCGGTAGCACTCAGATATGTAATTGGAAATGGAATGTTAAAATACTCTGGGTGAGGCCATCGATCGTGGAATACTAATTTTCGATTGAAAATAGCTTCACTCGCTCATAACCTTCTATTGGCGCATTGATGCAAAATTTGTCTACCGATTGCTTGGTCCTGGACTTTTTCGTTCCAAAACCAGTTCGTCCCATGGCTTGTTCATCCCATGATTGCGCGCTACTCTATTTGATTGGGCATGAATATTTATAGATCGAAATAACTGATTGTAATGTTTGGAATTAAATGTTAACGGCCAAAGATATTTCAAAATCATAGTTTTCAGGTACACACTTAATTTTGTTCGATATATTCACATGGTTTCTATCTCTATCCATCATGCATCGTACTGTCAAGGGACGTTACTCCTGACTCCTCCTAATGATCAAAGGGAGACCACCAATACACAAATAATCCTAACTTTGTCATGAGTACTCTCCCTTCAACCAAAAAGGTATTCTTTTGCTTAGTTGGTTGACTTTCAAATCAATATTTGAATAATATTTCTCTTTTCTTTCAAATTATTAATTCCACAAAACGGCTTCCTTGACAAATACCACTTAAGCGTTCTCAACGCTTTGATTTTCTCATGTTTTTACTGATGTTTTTTTCTGTCTATTTCTAATTAGTAAATTCCCTTATTGTGCCTTCTCGTAGCATACTTAAAATTAAGGCATGTCGCCTTGTCACAGCCTTTTTATGCTCCCCGAAGGGGAAGCATATAGTCGCCGCTTCGTCTGTCCGTCCGTCTGTCCGTCCGTCCTTCCGTCCATCCGAAGCCATTTCTCGACAACCCCTGGACCAAATTGGATGAAACTTCATATATGAACTCCTTAGGATATTGCGCCGATGTTTTTTTCCCGGTTTTCCAATTTGATGCAGTGTCTTGGAAAAAGGGGGTTTCTTGTAAAATTCCAATTTTTACTAATATCTCCTTCACTCTTCGTCAAAATTTCATGAAACTTCACATTTATATTGTTTTATTAAAAGTTTCACCATGTACCCTTGTTTTTGTATCTGTGCAAAACCATGTTACGGGAAAAGGGTGCTTAATGTCTTATAACTTTAGGTTTTGTTTTTTTGGACTCTGAAATTAAACATTTCCTAGTTTCTTCAAGACTATTCAACATATATGTTGCTGATCAAAAGCCCCAGACCATGATTTCATTCTTTCCTATTTATGCTAAGCTGTGATATAGAAAAAGAGGGCTTAATGGCAAACCCAAACACGAAGTTTATAAATGTTTAATCTGATTTTTTTCAGACAATTTTGCCATTACTATAATAGTAATGTTTGGTTTACAGATTGTTCACACTGACAGGAAGTTTTACTCCACTGTTCCAAGAGTTATGCCTCTTCTTTATTTAATTATTTGAATATTGGCGAATGCATTTTGGCAGACGGGACCAAACACAAGTAGCCTGTTTCACCCCCACCCTCCTCTCCCGTGACCAACCATTTACCGACAGCCCTTACTTTCGTAGAAAGAGACCTGTTCGGGGAGCATAATCCGTCTACGACGGCTCTTGTTTTCTTGTCAGAATATTTCAAAATGCGGCCAGCTAAAGTACGACATGGTGTCGTTTGCAGATGGTACTACTAATTTAGTAACAGACAGTCACACTGATATTTTACAGCTCCAGGTCCATACTAAAAGGACTTCCAACGACTGCCCCCTATTTTACTAGTCGCGTACAATGTGGAGGCTTTGAGAAGACAATATTTGAATGTACAAAGATGTCTCCGGACCTAAACTACGGGTGCGACTACAATCGAGCTGCTGGCGTCGATTGCCAAATGGGTAGGATGGTCATTGGTGTATCGAATTACAGCAAGGTCGACCGGTCTTATAGCCCTTAAAGCGCCTTTCACGACTACAGTTGCCTTTGCGGCCAGTGTAGATCAAGATCAGACTGCACAAAACGTGCACTCTGATCTGTGACCTACACTATCCGCTTTGCTGAAACACTATAGACAAAGGCAACCATGAAACCGCAATTATCTGGGTTTTATTCTTGACTGAACATGTCGGCTTGGCTTATTCGGCGCTTTAAGGTTTGACCAGCTTCTAACAGTTTTTCAGTCATATCAAAGAGACAGCTGATTTATTTATGTCTTCCCCTAGTTTTCGCGTACAGTACGCTGGTGCTTTGTAGCGCTTTGTCCAGGATACTGTATCGTATATAGTAAGATATACGATATAGAGGGAGTCGCCAATGTGCTATTTATAGAAACGGTGTTCATGAAAATTTGAGTATATATTCCCTGATATACAGGCGATGCCCCAATGTGCTGTAAATGTTCGATCATCGACCAAGAACAATTTTAGTGTTCCGTGATAGACCAATAGAGCTTCAAAGGCCTGTGGTTTAACACTTTAACACACAATCCTGAGTTTTAACGACTTTGAGGGTGAAGGCTTTTTAAAAACATTGTGGGAAAAGAACAAAATGCTGGTAACCAGCATTTTCTTCTTTTCTCACAATGTTTTCGACCACTTCAAAGATAAATATCATTTGTGCCCATTTTGATTTGTCGTCTGCAAATGCTTTAAATTAGTCTTGAAATTTGTCCTTTGGTAAAGAGTTAAAGGAGGGTTTGTGTGTTTTTTTTAACATACAGGTTTACGGCTAGTTGGTAGCACAGTTGACAACAACAGAGGTCGTGTTGAAATACAACATTTAGGGGAATGGGGAACAATCTGCGATACTGTGTGGACCAACCAAGATGCCGCCGTTGTTTGCAGAATGCTTGGACTAAGGTAAGAGAGAGACTTAGTGAGTTTGCTGTTCAGGGATGCCTTTCACTAAATTGCGTAGATTTTACGCATTTCTGATATTTTTAGACCAATACGATCCCTGCTTTATCCAAAGGTATGAGCTGGAGTAAAGATAAGCAAATATTTACTCAAATCGTAAAGTTATTCAGTTCAGTGAAACTTATTTTCAGACGTGATGCTTGCTTACATAAAGACACATCCTTACAGCTTGAGAGAAAAAATGCTGTAAAAGCTAGAAAGTGTGTTGAATGGCTCAGATTTGAAAACAGATAAATTACCAATATATAAGGTTTAACGGATTGAAAAAAAATACCAAGGGATTTGTCCTCATTCAGAACCGGAAACGAAAACAGCTATTACTTTTGAAGGCCTCCAAAATATGAAATGCATTTTCTATCCGTCGTAATCTGTGCAACCTTGCAGTCGTTAGGGACATTATTTGGCATGAAGATACAAAAATGATTATAGATTCATAAAATAAGGATGAAATGGGTAAAAAACTGGCCGAAAACGAGTGTAGAAGTATCTTTAAACTGCGTACGCAAATTTTGTGGCGTACGCACTTTAGAGAATGGTACCACAGCTCCATAAGGCGCAGAAACCCGGCTTTTCATTCCCAATCGTTATGAACTCATTACCTCTTTTTCTGCCATGCAGTGGGCAAGTTTTGAAAACATTTCGGCAATAGAGAAAAATTAATGTTTGTAATGACGGGCACGATTAATTGTGATTGAATCATATTTGCCAACGTTTCCCAACTTTTGAGCAATAGCTCTCATCATGTAAAAAAAAGCCACAGATAGCATTAAAGGGAATGAGGGATTAAATGAGCATTTATGTAAACAAACAGCAGGCAAACCATACTCTGGCCAAAAGGGCCCGTTTCAAGCATCTCCATCGACATGTGTTATACCAAGCAAGTCATCTCATAATTATGGATCCAAAAAATCAACTTTGTCTCATAATTGACTGGATCAAGAGTAGAATGGTCCTTTGACATGCAGAAAGTTGACTTATAGCAAAAAGTTTCGACCCATGTCAGCCTGCGCGGACTGCGAAGGCTGACATGGGCCAATACTTTTTTGCACATGCATTAATCCCCCTGTTCACAGAATATTGCTCACATCACGGTTTTCATTTCAACAGAGGTGGAAGAGCAATCAGTGGAGCAGCGTTTGGTGCGGGAACAGGGCGGATAATTTTATCCAATGTCCGATGCTCTGGCGCAGAGAGTCACCTTATGGATTGTCAACACAGTCCGTTCCGCGTGCACACGTGCCAGCACAGTGCAGATGTCGGTGTTGTGTGCGATCCCGTGTCATCGGGTGGGAAATAAAATAATAGGTTGATTAAACAATAACGAAAATTATGCTAACTAGTATCCTTCTCATTTACTAAAAACACTTTACCATCTAAAATCAAAGTTTTATCTCGACCAAAAAAATCAGTAGATCTACGAGTATACATGTAGCTTTCAGTTAATTTTCTAGTCTGAAAATCTCATGGAGACCTGAAAATCTAGTCAAATCCAGTCTAGAAGTTCAGAGAGCAAAGATAACAGTGTTACTTTTCCCATAAATTTTCGATCCTTACAAATTCGAATCATATCATTTAAGCCGCATTTATTTTGTCATCTGCAAAAGTATGCAATTCGGCCCAGTCTAAAATTTTTGTCTGTAATAAGGAACACAGAATTTGACATCCTGGGTACATATTCACCAACAGGCATTCTTGAGAACATTCTTGGTCTTATTCTCTAAGATTTTCTAAATTTGAAAGTAACACAACTTCTGATTGGCCAATCCATTAGTTCAGCCAATCAAAAATTGTGTTAAACTTTAGAAAATTCTGGAGAAAAAGACTAAGAATGTTCTTAACCCTTTACCAAACAATCCCTGGTTTTTACGACTCTGAGATAGAAGCCTTTTGAAAACATCGTGGGAAAAGGAGAAAATGCTGGTAACCAGCATTTTCTCCTTTTCCTACAATGTTTTTTACCCATCCCAAAATAAATTTCAAATTTTGAGTCACAAAAATTTTGTCGTCTGCAAGTTCTTTCAATTTGGACCAGTCTAAAATTTTGTAGTTTGGGAAAGAGTTAAGAATGGTTGTTGAAGACGAACCCTGGTTTGATCCTCTGTGGCACTTGTCACGTCGGAGCGTTTTGGGCACTACAAAGCCCAAACCATACCTAAACTGGCAGCCTGCTCAACGGGTACCAGTTTACAGTCTTGTTCAGGTTAAACCAAAAAGTGACAGCAATAGATGTGTTGTCTCCTTGATATGACTGAAATACTGTTGTAAGTGACATGAGCTTTTTCTGTGAAAGGGTAAAAAACATTACGGGCAAAGGAGAAAATACTGATTATCAGCATTTTCTCCTTTTCCCAAAATATTTTCAGTAGCCATCTCTGTTAGGATCGATATAATTCAGGACTGTGTGGTAAAGGGTTAAAAGCTATACATGTTACCAGTAAGCCACCATTGCTTGACCCTCCCATTTGTACAAAGACAATATCGTAAACATGCATAGTGTTTGGTGGGCATGAGCAGTATCCCGTTGTTCTCTACTATGTGAATTTAAAATTCAGCAATCAACATATAGATCATAGATTTTCAAAAATTTATTTCAGCGATACATGCCTTAATAATTTCTGAACGCATTGTTGAATTAGATTCACATAAACATGCACACTTGACTAAAATCACCATGTACAAATCATTATGTACAAAATAGTTAATACTGTTAACCATGTATACTGGTGTCTCCAGCTTATAAAACAAAGTATAATCTGTTTTCTTCTCAATAATTATTATAGTTGATTAATTTGTCTTTTTCCCCAAAAACGTTTCTCAGGCCCATAGCCAGGCGGAAACCTGGGCTTCACCATAAAGCATCAAATAAACGAAATGAACTATCTCAATCAAGTAAAGAGACCGAATTTCAAAATTGTTCTTGCTAGATAAAAACTAAATAGCAGACGATGTAGATCAACGATCAGACTGCATGTTCTGTGCAGTCTGATCTTGATTTATAATGTCTGCAAAATGCAGTCTGATCTCAATAAAATTGACAAATTTGTGCTTAACTCTTGAAGTTGCTAACGTCTATTTTGCTAGATTGTTTGTTAGTTTTACACAAAATGGGGACAAAAGTAAGCAAGTAGCTGGCAAAGTGATTCTTCCTTAGTCCTAACTCCTAAGTTCCATGGAAATGTTAATGGAATTCTTGAACGAACAACAATTTTAACCCTTTTACAGACAACAAAATTTTAGACTCGTCAACATTGAAAGCACATGCAGTTGACAAATGTGGCTTACATGTTTATCAGAATTTTCTCCTTTTCTCAAAATGTTTTATGAAGCTGTCTTCCCCAGGCTAGTTGAAAAAGGGAATGTGTGGTAAAAATTAAGATTAACAGGTGTACCATAAAACTTGGATTCTATGGACAAGTATGAGAAGAGAGATCCAATTTAGTCACTTTACATGCTAATTTTTGACTTATCAAGAACTGTAAGTAGTACAGTAACACAGTTGGTAAAAATTGAAGGAAAATTCTTTCTCTATAAATGTTTGGGGGAGAAAAGAGGGAAGTACAGCATCTAGTTATTACAAGCAATAATTATTTCCTTTTTATCCCTTTTATGCAAAGGCAGTGACCTACTTGTAAAAGGATGTTGAAGTTCATTTCTGTGGGTTTACTGACATACGTGTTGAGAAATGATAAATAATGCCTTAAAACAAATGGACTGAATTGGGCAAAAGAAAACAATAAAACTTCCACCTCAAGAACAAATATATATAAAAAAAAAACATGATGGCGTATACACTTTTCATTGTTTTACAAAGTAATTTACACAAAACTGACGATCAGTCAATATAATTGCTTCAATAATTAGGCAGAGGCATTCCTACGATGAACCCTTAGGCTGCTAAGCGCGACGCACTGACCTTTTGCGGACAGTGTAGATCAAGATAACACTGCACAGAGTATGCAGTCTGATCTTTGATCTACACTGCACCGAACGTGCAGTCTCATCTTTGATCTTCACTATCCAATTATGGAAATATTTTCCTCAAAAAAGTACCTTTGAAATAGCAAAATTTGGGATCTTTCTTTTGCCTTAAAAGTTTCATTTCACTTATTTCGCAGGATAATGTCTCTTTCTCTTACCCAAAAACAACTGCATGGCCATTTCATGTAGACTCAAATTTAAATAAAAACAAATTTGTACAAAGTATGTACCGATATACATAACTAGTTTTCAAGCATAGTTTCTCACTAAGGATTTATATAACGGCCATTCTAAATTCAACAGTCATTGTACAATGAACTCTAATTCTACGTTCCTAGGCATCCAGTCTCAACCAGTCAGCTGGCTAGTCTTGGAATAAAGAATTAGAACAATACATCTATTTAAATTGTTGGTAAATACAGACCTTAGTCTTTTGTCATATGCATCTGATTTCAGAATCACTCTACCAGTAAAGATAGTTCTAGTAAAACATGAAAAGATAAAATGACATTAACAAATCTATCTGTAAGCACCTAATTAATGCAAAACTTAAAGAGGCAGTAATAAATACTTTGGAACAAATTACTATTTATGTACAAAATAGAACAATAAATAAATGAGATTCAATAATTCTTGAAGACAGGCTCACTTTTGCTTCTGAGAGTTCAATAGAGAAAAGCCCTGGCTCCCCCCTCCACCTTTCCCCCCCCCCCCCCCCCCAAAAAAAAAATCTGGTTTTCACAATCTTTGAATGTTCTAAAACTTAGAAATCTACAGAAAAGCCCGGGAGTGGGTGGGTGGGGTAGGGGGAACAATGTGAAAAAAATGGCATGATTATTTGAGAAATAGGTCAGACCTTCTTTGCTATCAAGCTTAACTCTTAAAGGTGCCAAGAATACTGTAGATTAAGATAAGACTGCATAGAACATGCATTCATTTTTATTCTGGGTTTGAAATTTGATCTTCTGTTTTATATCCTGATGAAGGAAAGAAAATGTGCACTATCTTGGGGTTTAATAATCATTTCTTTATTTTGGCACTCTGTGAGTTTAGGAATCAGCAGAAAGCAGATTTTCAAAACAATGCAAACAAGAGGGCCATGACTGCCTAGAAAATATCCACCCCAGATTTCTGCATCTCTACTCCAAAAAGCCCAAAAACGCTCAAGGTCTTACCAACAAAAGAAAATTGTATTTCAAAGATTTAACCCTTTTATTATACCAAAAAAAATTCAAAGCATTTGAAGGCAACAAAATAAATTTGCTCAGATATTTGAAATTGTTTTTGGAAGGGTAAAAACAGTGGGAGGGAAAAAGGAGAAAATGCCGGTTACCAGCATTTTCTCCTTTTTCCCACAATGTTTTCAAAAGCTCTGGGTTGTTTAAAGTTGATAACCAGCATTTTCTTCCTTTCTTACAATATTTCTTTAACTTTCACTAACAACTCACATTATTTAGGTTGTGTTGTAGGCCTTGTCTTTAAATGCTTTCAATTTTGACAAGTTGAAAATTTTACTATGTGGTATAGGGTAAAAGCTTTCCCAATAATTATGTTCAAAATAATAACACTAATCATCCTGGTGAGATGACCTGGTTCATTTGAACATGTTTTCTTTTCTCATGTCAGGCATTCTGCTCATAAAACTTGGTCAGATTTGATACGCATTTGTCTTCGTAAAGAAACTGTTTCAGACACTTGTTGAAAGAAAGCATGACTGACAATAAATCTTCAAATAACAGCAATCGACAGGGAAAAATAAAGAATTCTCGGTTCCAAAAGTTGTTCTCAGATGAGCAAAAAATTTAAAAGTTACCCTTTGAAAGGTATTTCACTGCCTGATCAGTGTTTTCTTGTTTTTACCACTACATGTACATCCAAAATACGAAACAGCTGTCTGTTGTTTAACACTAGTCTATTTTCTTCTACATCAAGTTCAAAATCTGATATATACAAACCCTCTTCAGCACTGTCAACCATTCTATTACCCTCTGTAAATTAATCCTATGAAAAAATATCCCATATACATGTACTAAGAACAAAGAAGTAGGCTTTGTAACACAGCTTTAGAAATGCAGAAAATGTTGGCATCAAAAATGTCCTCCTTTCAAAGAATATATCTTTTTTTTACATTGATATGATTAAATTCCATCATCTGGTCATCTCAAAATGCATCAATATACACATATCCAAAATTTTGTCATACTTAACTCTTTATCAGACAACAAAATTCTAGAGTTGCCCAACTGAAAGCATTTGCAGACGACAAATTGAAAGTAGCACAAATGATGATTTCTAACTTGAAAGGTAAAAGCATTGTGGGAAAGGAGAAGATGCTGGTTGCCAGCATTTTCTCCTTTTCCCAAAATGTTTTCAAAGGCCATCTCTTTCAGGATTGTTAAAACAGGAGATTGTGTGGTATAGGGTTAACTCCATACCGAATGACAATATTTTAGACTCTTCTCAATTGACAGCATCTGCAGATAACAAATTCAAAATGGCTTAAATGAAGGGATTCGCCAAAGAAAGGTAAAAAGCATTGTGAGAAAAGGAGAAAATGCTAGTTACAAGCATTTTCTCGTCTCCCCACTATGATTTCAAAAGCTTTATTCCCAAAGGAAGTTAAAATTCTGGATTGTTTTGGTAAAACATTAAAATCAGTTTCAGCATACAAGACGGTCTTCTGTCTTTTTGAAAGCACAGTGTGAGCAAGAGGTTTCAGCTGCTCAGCTAACATGGTTGAGGAGATCTTGTGGAATGTGTCTAGATTGGTTCAGATTGCCGGACAATTCAAAAGCAACACTCATGAGTGGTCGTCGTCTGGCTGGGGCAGATCCTGAATATATGTCTCCTTTAGACTGTGGACTATATCTGTCAATTAGAAATAAAGATCATTATTGACATTAATCCTTTACCAAACAATGAAATGTTGGACTCAATTAGATTAAAATAATTTGCAGATGACGAATTGTGTGTAGCTAACATGATCATTTCTGTCTTTGATAGGGCAGAAAACATTGTGGGAAAAGGAGAAAATGCTGGTTACCAGCATTTTCTCCTTTTCCCACAATGTTTCAAAAAAAGCCTTCTTTTTAAAACTCTGGATTGTTTGGTGGAGGGTTAAGGGTGGTTGGAACAAAGTAAGTTTTCAGCAGAAGGCAAACTGTTATATTTGTCAAAATTGAAAGCATTTGCAGACTACAAATCAAATATGGCTGAAAAGTTGGGATTTGTCTTTGGAAAGGTAGAAAATATTGTGGCAAAAGTAGAAAATGCTGGTTACCAGCATTTTCTCCTTTTCCTACAACGCTTTCAAAAGTTTTCTTTCTATAGGAGATTGAAACACAAGGTTGTTTGGTAAAGGGTCATGGTAGGTCACCATTTCTTTTACCCACAATGTTTTCTACCCTTTCTAAAACCATTTTCAGTTTTAGAGTCACATTTATTTTGTCATCTGCAAATGCTTTCAATTTGGACAGGTCTAAAATTTTTAAGTTTGGTAAAGATTTAAAAGAGTTGAAATATATATATATTACGTGGATACACAATGCATTGTTCACATGACAGAACTTTAGAAAACTCATTTTAATTTTGAACTCATTTGACAAAGCCATTGGAAAACAGTGTGGGAAAAGGAGAAAATGCTGGTAAGCAGTATTTTATTCTCTTCCCACAATCTTTTTGGCCATTAGAGAGAAAAACTTAATCACTAGCGCCACATTTGTTGACTGCAATAGCTTTGGAACTAAATGAGTCTAAAAAATTTTCTTGTTTGGTAAACCTATCCAAAGACCATAATGTTCAAATATAATTTGGCTACCTGTAAAAAAGTCAGCTTTTTTTCAGTAAGTTTGCAATTACGGTAAATCTTTTGGAAATCAGATCTCAGCGAAAATTTACATAATAAGTAACACAAAGCACTTAAATTTAAGGGCCAGTGTATATTTATTGTTAAATGACTGATAAAATGAACAGTGTTGTTTTTTTTCTCGGCCACTTTTAACAATATTTCAGTTAGGTAGCAGCAACTGCTCACATACTGTACGTTTATTATATACATGTACCTGAAAATTTTCCGGCTCAAATACATACGGATAAAATATCACACATGACAGAAAAAAATCTGTATCTACACACTGTGAAATATGATTCCAAATATGGTATGATGACATAACTCATGCACTGAATATGTATGTATTGATTTACAATTTGAAAGGTCAAAATTTTACACTATAATATTCATCCACCATTCATAAAAACCAAGTTACTGGCTACTACACCATTATTTGTTACATTTTGTTTACCGTTTTTGAATAAAATGTCAAAACTTCCAAAGTTTCGTTGTTGAAAGTTGTAGGTATACAATAAATAGAATATGTTGTAGTCACTTTCTAGGTGCTTGTATTTACTTCTCTCTGCGGAAGAAAATTTTGACATCTCGCTTGACCTTTGGTCTTGTGCGATATCAAATTTTCCCATGCTGGATCAAATCAAATACAAGCACTAGGAAATTTACTACATCATTACATTCAATATGTACTTCCTGGGTTTCACCAGTAATCAGTTTGGGCTCTGCAGTGCCCCATCAAAGGACACTCCCATCAACTCAGGCTTTCTAGCTTACCAATCAATCATCAAACATCTGGGCCAGGCAGGTTTCTAAATATATATGTTAAAACACACACTAAAGAAAAAATTATGTTAATAAAATCTGTCTACAACTATATAAAATCAGTTGGTATCTCAGCTAAGTGAATATTGAAATCAAATCTCATTTGATGGTAAAAACTTTTTATTTACACAAAATATAATCTAACCCTTTACCAAACAATCAATTGTGTTAACAGCCCCGAGGAAGAAGGCTTCTCCAAATATTATGGGAAAAGGAGAAAATACTAGAAACCGGTGTTTTCAAAGCTTTCAAAGACTGTTCCAATCATTTTAGTCATACTGTATTTGTTGCCTGTAATGTGCTTAATTTTGCAAAGTCTCAAATTTTGTCATGCTGTAAAGGGTCAAAACAAAACTGCTAACATTATAATAATTCACCAGTCCGTTCATTTACACATTTATGTTCCAATATAATCCAAGAAACTTTTAACTCTTTCACTAAAAATGGACACGAATACAGTCCTGCTCCAAAATGAAGCGATAATCTAGAATAAATTAGTAGACAGTGTAGATCAGAGATGAGACTGCATGGACCATGCAGTCTCATATTGATCAATGCTGTCCACAAAAGCTTCCTGTGTTGCCAATGGTACTGAAAGAGTTAAAAAGCTACTGGCTATATCTGATTTAGCAGTTATTGTAGGAGCTTTTAATCTTTTACCAAATGACAAAATGTTTGACCCATCCAAACTGAAAGCCTTTGAAGACGACATATCACAAGTGGCTAAAATCAAGGCATTTCTTTGTTAGGGCAGAAAACAATGTGGAAAAAGGATAAAATACTGATTACCAGCATTTTCTCCTTTTTCCATAATGATTTCAAAAGCCTTCTTTCTGTGGGCCATTTAAAATCGGGATAGTGTGGTAAAGTAATAATTGTTTTGGAAAGCTATCCTTGAAGTGAAGAACCATATCTACCCTCTTCAAATTTAGGATTTATCTGTTTACCAGACTTTAGACTTATCATTATAATGTCTCCTTTTTCCATATATTTTTTCAAAAGCCATTGTTGTAAGGGTCATGAAAAAGTGGAATCACATTATACATGTATTTTCTGTCAAGTATCTTACTTCTAAACTACATCTACAGACTACCTTTGGCAGCTGTCTTTTTTGTCTTGTAACAGACCACTCTTGAATAGAGTGAGGCAAAACAAAGAAATTGCTTGTAATAAGCCATTTCTCCATTTGCCACAATGTTTTCAAACATCTTCATGTATCAAACCTTAATTCATGTTGATTAGCCTGCTTTAAATGGATGGTTCTTTGTTTAACCCTTTATCATAAAATTCCAAGTTTTAACGAACCTGAGGAAGGAGACCTTTCAAAACATTGTGGGAAAAGGAGAAAATGCTGGTTACCAGCTCATTTTAATGGCTTTGTCATCAGAATCATTAAAACAGAGGATCGTTTGACAAAGGATTAAAGTCATTTGCCAAATCTAATCATTTAGCTTCTCCTCCACAAATACTTTGAATATGAACAAGTCTACAATGTTGTTGTGAGGTAAAGGGTTAATGAGAGTTAATGTATATTATAGGCTACAGAAAATGATTTTATAGAAGAACAAAAAAAAACAAAGATGTGCATGTAATTCTGCCCAGCTTTATACTGTACTATGTTACACATTTCTCAACATCAGAACAGAACAGAACAGAATCTTATTATGACTTGTACAAAGTACATCATCAGTTGCACTACAGTATACAAAAACAACATGGTACATGGAGATACTATCAAGATGTTACAAAAACATACAGGAAAGAAATAGGTTGAAAAGTTGTATGATTAGAAATAAACAAGCAGTAGAGAGTGAGCACTTAATATCTATGAATTATAATATTTCCAGTCGTTTTGCGATCGCAAGTTTGACGTAGACTGCAGTTTTCTTAATGATGTTTTTGTCTGGGATTTTAACAGTTCAATACATTTATACATAGATGGGCGATTTGGAAAATACACAGGCAAAAAGGAAAAAAATCTTTGTCTAAGTTCATTATAACATGAGCATAAAAATAAAAAGTGATACGAATCTTCAATATCTGTTGCGTTACAGCAAGGACAAAATCTTTCCGAGCGGGGTATAGGGTGGTTGCTGTATCTGCCAGTTTCGATTCGCAAGTTAAGTGATGAAAATCTAAGTCTTGTAAAATAATTCCTCATATCTCCTGATAAAATATCTAAATATGGCTCGTTACCAAAGTGTGCTTGATTAGTGAACAGTCCTTCAACGCTGCGCTATTTTGTAAGGTACTTAGCCAATCTTGAATAAAACAATCTGTTGCTCTTTGTTTAAAAACTTTTGGGTATTGTTTCAAATACAAAGGATCATAAATATCTTTATTAAAAACATCCGAAAACCCATAGTCATTTAAAAGGTTTTTAATATTACTGACCCAGTTCTTGAATCCATTATTGCTGTCTATTACGGCTTGATTGTAGACAGTTCTCGGAATAATATTATCAGATGTAACAAGTTTGCACCAATACTTTATCAGTCTACAATACCGCGCAATGTACATAGGATAGTGACCCAAATCGCCATATACTGCTGCAGAACAAGTACTGCTTTTGACACCTACAATGAGCGCTTTAGAAATTTCAAATGAATACGCTCAACTTCCCTCGATTTAGAATAACCACATATCTCGGAGCCGTAACATAGAATTGAACCAACAAAAGAATCAAATAGGTGGCATTGGGTTTTAAGACTGACTGGAATCTTACGACATTTATGCAATAAAAAGTTAAGATTTTTCAATGATTTACCAACAACGTGTTCAACATGGCTAGCAGACGTTCCCCTATAATGAAAATTACAACCAAGGTAATTAAAATCATCAGTTACATCTAAAAGAGTACCATTGTAATTCCAACATTCATCATCTTTTAACTTTCCTCTTTTTCGAAAAACCATGATTTTAGTTTTGGCCTCATTTACTTGTAAACCCCATTTTTTACAATACTCGTGAAGATTATTGAGATGCTCTTGAAGTTCGCGGGGCGACTTTGTAAGAATTGCCATGTCATCTGCAAATACAACAAAATGATGACTATGTCATCAATGATGATTCCACTGTCGTTTTTCTTTTGTAAAAAAAATTCTAAATCCTCCAAGAACAACGATACCAAAATCGGTGACATTATTTTGCCTTGCCTTAGCCAGACTGAGTGTTAAAAAAAAATAGATACATTATTAAAGTTTTTTACACATGACTTTACATGTAGGTACATATTTGTCATAACTCGTAAGACTTTACCTTGAATACCTAATTTGTAGAGTTTTAACCACAATGCATTCCTGTATATACTATCAAAGCACTTTTGAAGATCTACAAAAGCTACGTATAAATGCCTATTTTTATTTAGGAAGTTCTGGACTAGATTTAATAAAGTAAACATTGCATCAATAGTAGATCTATCTTTTTTGAAACCAAACTGCGCGTCAGAGCGAGAGCTATTTTCATCACAAAATTGTTCTAAGCGTTTATTTATCATAGTAGTGAAAAGTTTCGAAAAACAGCTGAGCAACGTAATCCCTCGGTAATTTGAAGGGCAGTGTCTGTCTCCTTTCTTGAAGAGTGGAATTATTATGCCTTCGCACCATTTCTTTGGAAATATACCTGAATCAAGAGTTGAATTAAAAATGTCACAGAGATGAGGTGCTATGATGTAAATAGACTCAATAAAATACTCATTTAACATATAATCATTTCCATAGGCTTTACCTGCCTGTAAACGCTTTGCAGCAGCTAAAATTTCTGATTGTGTAATTCTGCTATCTAGCTCTGGACAGAAATATGACAAATCATCGAAATCATGATTCCGATTAAATTTTTCTGCTTCCTCATTTTCACATTGATAAATGTTACCTTCTAGACTAGAAAAATAAGAAGAAATCATCCAAACTCAAATTGTTACGACACATATTATTATCTTGACAAAAATATTTCCAAAACTCTTTTGGTCTACATGATTTTAAGCCTTTGATTTCAATAACTTTAGATCTGACATAATTTTTCTTTTTCTCCTTGATCAAAGTTTTGTAGATTCTTTTTAAATCACATAAATTTTGCTTATTTTCAAAAGAGGATTAGAATGAACCACTTTTTGAAATTTCCTCATATAAGACTTTTCTTATGTTTAAAAGATGTTTTTTATGTCTTCTTATGTTTAAAAGCAAATTCTGATAGGAAAAATAGGTAAAAATATATTCATATATTTCTTAGGTCAATATGGTCTTCCTTCAAGTAGAACATGATAGCCTTGTAAAAGAAAATCATTGTTAATGGTAATTTTTTAATACATGTGAGCCATGCTCTAAGAAAAAGGGGCCCCGCCCGGGTGGCTCAGTGGTGAGCATGTCGGACTCATGACCTGGTGGTTGTGAGTTCGATACCCAGTTGAGGCGAACTTTCTTTCCGGCGTATTTTCGCCTCTCACCTCTGCTGAAGCATGTGAGAAAAGTAGTCTGTGGCTTTGGAAAGAAAGTTGTGTTAGTGCTGGTGTGAGAAAGCCAGGAAACACATGTGCGTCACCGACCGCCATGATATGACCTTAGCTGTTAAAGTGGCGTTAAACCCCAACACAACATCTAAGAAAAGGGGGCTTAAATTAATGCATTTGCAAAAAGTTTTGAACAAGTCAGCCTGTGCAGTCTGACCTGGGCTGAAACTTTTTGCCTTTGGTAAATTTTCTGCATGTCAAACAACCAGTGTAACTCATTTTCCAGTCAGTTGTAATACAAAACAAATTTTATGATCTATAATACTATGATGAGTTGCTTGGTATGATGCATCACAGAGATGCTTTGAGCCCCCATTTTACAGAGCATGGCTCATGTGTATTTGGCAAAGACCACAGAAAATAAGTTCTGTTCATTATATTAAGAGATATATTCCCTTTACAGAGCAAAAAGCAAATGCTGGTTATCATTTCCTTGTTTCCCATCATGCCTTCTGCTTAAGGATCTTACAATTACAAAATCATTTGGTAAAAAATTAACAGATGATATATGAGAAAATGAATTATGTTCAGTGTTTTCATGCATTTCACACTGGACAGTCTTACCCCTGGCTGACTTTCACCCTTACTCTCACGTTGCTACAACAAACATGTTTAACATACAGTTTTTTATGTGGTAGTAAAAAAAGACACAAACTTTTTGCAGTTCACTTGTACAGGACAGGAATCCTCAAATTGTGTCCTCTGCCAGGCTGTTGATGTTTACCAGACCATAATTTTAACTAAGAAATCCAAGTTGAATGACTTACTTTCCAGTTTAATTGAATGTTCAGTTTCGCTGATTGTTTTTTTTGTTCAAAAGTAAGTTCTTTATTACCTCCCAATCAATGACAACATATTGTTAGCTAATTTTCATGCCAATATCAGGCTTCTAATGTCATTTGATCACTGTCACCTGACAAGTGAAGGGAAAAACATTATTCTGCAATATATTTGCTTGGTCATTTAAGTCTGGCATTGGAGAATCCACATCCCTGTAAGAAGTTAACCTTTACAGCAATGGCATTGGCTGAATTTGATTTTGCTACCTGTATAGATCAAGATCTGACTACACAGAAATTGCAGCCTGATCCTGGATCTACAATGTCAGCACCTTTGGTACATAATGGCCAAAACAACCATGAATAGCAACATTTTGGCTGGTTTTCCTGTGTGAAAAGATCTATTTCAATAGTTAAGCTGTATGAGAGAAAAGAATGGACATGAATCAATTTAATAGAAAAACACAGCACAGCAATCAAATCACATGCAACTGCATTGGGTTAGTGTAAAGACATTACAGTGAAAATGCAAATTATTCATTGGATTTTATATACATGTATGTACATATAATTGATATGCCTATGTCATCTTTTAGTTAACCTTATTATGTTTTACTGCTCAACATGTTAACTTATTTACACAGTTCAGTATACAACAATTGCTTCACTTTGAGTATACATAGACAGCCTCAATATTAACAAATTTCACATCTCTTTCTCCAGTCACTCATAATTTTCAGTCAATACAGACCACCTCAGTTTGCAAATTCAAGGCTGTTTTTACAAAAATCTTTGAAAATAGTGGACAATGCATATAAAAGATCAGGCTGAATATTCCACACAGTGTGTGACCTTGATCTGTTTTTTTTTCTGCAAAAGCACCTAATTAGACCAGAGCATTGAAATCGTTACTTTTCTGATTGCAAAAGTGTAATCAAAATGTTGTTGGGAAAAGACACATGTGGTAAAAAAAGTGACAATGATGGCAAAACATATATAAAACAGTGACAGTTACAAAAGGGACAGAGACAAAAAGGCATAATACCAAACACTGGTTTTTTACCTATCTTTTACTTGAATTCTCCCAGAACAATCGTACTACAAATATTAGCCAAGCATTTTATAAACTTATGACCTAATAAATAAAACAATTTGTGACAACTTGAACTAATTTTACCATGCTCTTTGAAAAGGGGGCTTAATGCATCTGTTAAAAAAAAAAAAAAAAAAAATCAACCCATGTCAGCCTAAGTAGTCTGCAAAGGCTGACATGGATCAAAACTTTTTGCTATTAGTCAATATTATGCATGTCAAAGGACCATCCTACCTCATGATTCACTCAGTTGCTAGACAGAATGGATTTTATTGATCCATCATTATGCAATGACTTGCTTGGTAAAATGCATCACAGAGATGCATTAAGCCACCTTTTGCCAGAGTGTAGCTTATTTGTGTTTACCATTTCTAACTTTCCTAAACCTTAACCCTTTACCAAACAATCCCGAATTTTTACAATCCTTATGAAGAAGGCTTTTGAAAACATTTTGGAAAAAAGGAGAAAATGCTGGTGCCCAGCATTTTCTCCTTTTCCCAAAATGTTTTCTTCTCTGTCAAAGGCAAGTTCAAGTATTTGAGCTGCGTCTAATTTGTCATCTACAAATGCTTTCAATTTTGACATGTCTCAAATTTTGTTATGTGGTAAAGGATTAAATCATGTTCAGATTATCCATATTTTATAAAAATGCTTTCCCTAGTGTCTGCACAAACAACTTTAAGGAGGCAACACAATCTTAACTACATTAGTGTCTTTGGCGCTGTTGCTGTCTAAGCTAAATGTCTTGAACGTATTTGAAACAATACAGCTCTTTGCTAATCATTCAATGATATAAGTTTGTCAGTAATTAGTAATTATTACAAGTTGGGATAATTCTTTTAAATATAGTAAACTAACTGCACAAAATCATGGCATGCTGTTGGTAATACCTAGGAAAGGTCAAGGTCATCCCACATGTAATCGGGGAGAAGTCACAATAAGAAACTGACATGAGCTATTTGCACTAAACACATCACTGTAAAAAAAAGACAGGCAAAGTTTTACCAAATAAACTCACACTGTGATTTTAAGGGACAGTAAGTCCCAGTATTTCAGGTATTTCAAGAACAAAAGTACTAGACTAATGATACTAAACACCTTTTAGTTGTCAGTCATCTTGGTGCATCCCTTACAATGTCATAGAAACTTTCACACACAGCATGGCAAATAACAAAATACCTTATTATATGTCATTACCTCTATTTCTTACGGATAACTATGTATTGGGGATGTCATAGCATCACGTCTTAAATGACACAGCAAAATAATTATTATTCACAATTAAGGTTTATTTTTGAGCAAATGAAAGATGACTGTTGAATGTAAACTACATTTATGAGATGTACACATCATTCAATACATCAAGAAGGTTTTTACAGTAACAGAATTAGAACAAGCCAGGCATTGGTTATAAGCATTAACAAATCATAGATTTTTTTTAAGTCTTCTATATACCAAGCAACAAAATTGTAGACTAGTTGATATCTAACAAATTTCTGTATTAAAATGTTGGTCACAGACATTTTTGTTTTTTCCTTTCTCCAAGTGTTGTAAAAAGCTCTTCTACCTTTTCAAATATGCAGGATTGTTTGGTAAAGGATTAACCCTTTACCACACAATCCCGAGTTTTAACAACCCTGAAACAGAGGGCTTTTGAAAACATTGTGGGAAAAGGAGAAAATGCTGGTAACCAGGATTTTCTCCTTTTTCCACAGTGTTTTCCAGCCTATCTCAGACAGAACTCATCATTAGAGCAATATTTAATTTATTGTCTGAAATCGTGCTCAATCGTGTCTGTTCCAAAATTTTGTTGTGTGGTAAAGAGTTAACAGGCTTCTTCTAATACAAGCATATAAGAATATAACATCAAGCATAAAGACCAGATTAATACAAGGCACATCTTTCTCAATAGCAATCAGTTAGCCAGACACTTATAAAAACTGAAGTTAGAACATATCATTTTATAGAAAAAGTAAGTCAGCAGTCAAGATTCAAGAATAATAAAGACTTCATAACTTGCTCGTAGATTACGCACTTATTAGTATGACTTGTCAGTGTTACTATATTATTGAAATATCACTCAAAACTTTGAAATGTGTTAAATAGATAAGTGAACATATACATTGGATCATATTTATGCCTTAATATTAAAATATGTGGAACAAAGTTCTTTCTTGGAATATAATGCAGCAGCAGGGCCTGTGCTTATCTTAGTTCAAACTGTAAGTTTCATTTATGCCTCAGATTAATAAGATATTGATAAGAAAAGCTGAAAATAATACATTAATATAAAAGAAACAAAAGCCCCAAAAGTTAAGTATTTACCCTGCAAGTCCTATCAAATTACATTTACGAATAATATAACTTTGAAATTTAAATTTCATGCTCAGCTGTTTTGAGTATGAATAAGTTTTCTAAGTAGCCTTGACTGCTCATGCTAGCACTATTTTCAGATGCATTGTCTGTTCCAGCCAAATATTAGCACTAATAGTACCAAATAAACAAAATAAAGATTTTCAATCTAAAAAAAATATTGTAGATCTACATTCATACAGCTTTTTTTTGCACAGTCTGATCTTTATTTACACTTGTCACAAAAGCAACAGTCCTGACAAGAGCTTTAAAGGTTAAACTCATCTGATATGTTGATATGTCCAAAATTTCACCGTGTCTCTCTATACAGATATACAAAAGAATATGAATTGAGCTTTGCATATCTCTCCAAATCTGTTCATGCTCTATCTGACCAGTGCTACCTTTTTATAAAAAAAAAACGTTCTAAAACCACAAAGTTTAATGGACTTATTTCGTATTCGTGCAAAATTTTGAAACAAAAATAGTTCTGTTGGTAATGAGAAAATTAACATCAGTCTGTGTTACAAGCCCCTTACTAATAGAGATTTGCGAATTAATCCGTTGACGGTGACGAAGCCAAAATAGGGAATATCTGAGGGGTTGTTTCAAAACAAATAATAAGTGTTAGGCCAAGTGTTTTATTATACTAGGTTCATAAATCATTCACTCTCTTCAGAGCTTGAACTTACGCCCAACAGCCTCATTATTTCTTTTTATTGTATATATATCCATTACATTCTTCCTGATTTTCCCTAAATATTTCGGGATAAGTGTGTTTCCTTTGCCTTCTGGTACGAGAAGGTGCAACGCAAGCAATGTGTCCTTCATCTGATGATGACGTCTGTATTGCCATATCATCTCTGTCGACAGCATGTCGTGGAACAGATCTAGGATAAGCTGGCCCTTGATTAGCTGGCCCTCGATTGGCTGGCCCTGGATTAGCAGCGACAGGATTAGCAGGCCCAATATTTAATATAACCAGCTGAAAGAAAGCTTTTGAAAACATTGTGGGAAAAGAACAAAATGCTGGTAACCATTATACATGTACTCTCGCTTTTTAATAAAGGTTTGTACCTTTTTTTAACGACAAATGATCTATCGTTTAGCTATTTTTATCTTTTCGTGTACAAATGTTTCAATTTGGACAAAATATTAATTTTGTCGTCTGCCAAAAAAGTGAAATTCACGTGCGTAACACGCACGCTATATATACGTTAATAAGATTAAACACAAGAAAGGCCAATGAAATGAAAAATAAACAAAAAATTCCTTTCCAGTGGCCTTAATGAACTGATGGTAAGAGCGATCGATTCTTTTAAAATTAATTAGAAGAGAAAATAAAAATAGACTTAGTCTTGGTACTTCAATTGCTGTAGGTACATGTACATTATGTAGAGTTCTAAACGCTTGTATAAAAAGTGTGTATCGAATTCGATTTATGTTGCCTGTGATCCTCGAGCTGTACATTTCATAGTAAGTGTAGGTACCTTTTGCTTTGGGTGATTATTTATATTTTAAATGGCGATTCTACAATCATTTTTGAAGATGTAGACCCGATCAGGCCTTACCTGGCTTTGCAGGCTTCTCATTTAGGTGTTTTTGTTCTGAAACTTAAGTATTTTCGCGGCTTCGCACAGTGACCAGAACTTCATTCCTAACGGGACAAGAGCAAGACGTCAGTACGTCACTTTATCTAAATACAAGTCGGCTTCTTTAAAAAAGAAGCCAGGAGAGGTCAGCATCAATGCTTACAAATAGTTTATTGGCTATTAACTTCAATATATTTTGGTACATTTAAACAAACAAGTTGGACTTTCAATGAATGAGGAAAAAAAAACGCAGCGTAGAAACCTCTTGTGTAATACATGGCAGTCACGTGACCTTCTTCCCGCGTTTCCAAGTCGCGTGATCTTTTCCAGCGGTGTTCTTTCTCTTTTTTAACGAAATTCTTTTTGTTTTCTTTTGCTAAGATTATTCAGCTTAATAAAAAAAAAAATACAATTATGAGAAAGGATATTTGCAATCAAATCAATAGAACAAATATCTTTTGAATTTCGTCAAATAAAAACAAACCAAGTCTATTTCCTATTTCAGTTTTTTGATTTCGGTTTATTTATAAAACCATGACGAAACAGACTGTGTATCAGAATAATTTCGCAAAGAAAATGGATTTAGACAGCAATTTCTGAGAAAGTCTGCCTTTTAAACTCACCACTGTTGGAGAGGTCTGATGACCTCTCCAATGAGGCCCTGAAATTCTATCTGTGCAAATAATATGGATCTATATCTTACTTTGGATATCGCCTTTCACTTTCATACAAATCTTCATAGTGTAAAGTGATTTGTCCAATGCTCTCCTGCATGTTGTCTGTTTTCCAGTATTTGGTCCCAACTTTATTTTCCACACTGCTACATGAATTAAATGACTTCTGTTGAGAAATGTGTTCAAATCCACATAATGCTATGACTCAAAGGTTTTTCAGAGTTCGTTTTGAATTGTTTTTCGCTATGATGTTTTCAGTTCGCCCATACTAGTAATTAGCTCAATTGATTTAGGTCCCAATGATAGTGTGATAATCTTAAAGACACTGTGTCCCATTGACCGTAAAAACCCATCTACACAATACTTTGGAACAGGTTTATGGAACTTAATCAGTTCATACATTTCACCCCTCTCCATTTTATTGTTGTATTCTACACTGCATGATGTGAGCCAAAGTTTGGCGTGGTTGCGGGAAAACATCTATGGTTGAGTGTGAAGTGAAAACGAAGTGTAAACAAGTGCGTGCAAATCATTTAATAAGGCCCGAATAAAAAACGAGATAAGAGCCTCAAAAAGTGGAATTTGTGCTGTTGAAACAACAGACTACCACAGTTACTGTACTTGCATGAGAATTGTTTTCATAAACAAGTAAACTCAAAATACCCTTCTCTCCTCCCATCGTTTTTTTCGCTGTTTTGTGCATACATTCTAACATTTCATTGAATGCCAAAAAAGACTAAATTTTTCAAAGTTCTTAAGGTTTGGTAAAGGGAATAAAATTACATTTCAGTACAATTGCTGGAGCATTTTTTAAGATACATTGCAAATTCAGGGGGGTCCCTATGAACTTCAAATTACCAGTACATGTGTATATTGAGACGACCCCTTGATTTGTCTTGTTACAGTCATCGTATTCGTCTTCGTATTAGCTCGCAAATCTCTATTACAAGCAACATTAAGCATAAAGAGAGCAG
This sequence comes from Hippopus hippopus, assembly GCA_946811185.2. Classification (NCBI taxonomy): domain Eukaryota; kingdom Metazoa; phylum Mollusca; class Bivalvia; order Cardiida; family Cardiidae; genus Hippopus; species Hippopus hippopus. Next base: position 54,136,208 of record OX328099.1, read on the forward strand.
GAAATGTATAAATGTAGCATGCTTCATACTGAGTATGAAATGAGATAAAAAGTGAGCATAACTTTGCTTTAAAGCAAAAGCCGGCCATGACAAACTTATTCAGATGCTTCAAACTTGAAGACAGGAACTTCCAAAGTACTGTTGTACAATAAGGCAGAAAAATTAACTCAGAAACTAGAATCTAACTGACAACTTTGATTCTACTTATGAGATTCATTTTTCTGCCAGGACTAAACTTTTGACAGACAGTACTGTACCGAAATTGGTTCGCCCATTTACAAGTTGTTTCAAGCTTTTCCACTTTTTTTGTATGTTGTTCAGTGGAGCTAAATGGCTTCATCCTTTACCACACAATCCTGAGTTTTAACAACCCTGAGAAAGAAAGCTTTTGAAAACATTGTGGGAAAAGGAGAAAATGCTGGTAACCAGCATTTTCTTCTTTTCCCACAATGTTTTCTTTTCTTTTACAGACAAATCACATTACTTGTGCCACATTTACTATGTCCTTTGGAAATGCTTCCAATTTGGATCTGTCTAAAATTATGCTAAAATCCTTCCAATTTGGATCTGTCTAAAATTATGTTGTGTGGTAAAGAGTTAACCCTTTGTCACAAATCAAAAAATTTAGACTTGTCTATCTTGAAAGCACTTGCGGAGGTCAAATTGAACAGGACTAAAACAATGGGATTTGTTTTTGAAAGGTAAAAACAAGAATTTGTTTGTTCATTTTTCCTATGTTTTCACTTGACTTACCTATAATTAGCTCTTTGCCAAACAATAAAATGTTGGACTTGTCCTAATCTAAAGCAATCGAAGACAATAAATTGAATGATGAGGTTTGTCTTTGAAAGGATAAAAAACATTGTGGGAAAAGGATAAAATGCAGGTCACCAGCATTTTCTCCTTTTCCCAAAATGCTTTCAACAGTCCTTTTCCTCAGGGGTTGTTAAAACTTGGGATTATTTGGTAAAGGGTTAAACGAAGGACAAGATTTGGTAAAAAAAACATTGTGACAGATAATACAGGATAGAAAATGGCTAATACTACAGCAGATACACATTATATAAAACATTTAACCCTTTACCACACAATCATGACTTAAAGATATGGCTTTTAAAAACATTGCAGGAAATGGAGACAATGCTGGTAAACAGCATTTTCTCTTTTTTCCACAATGTTTTCTGCCGATCTCAGACAGAAATTGCCATTTTGGCAACATTTAATTTGTTGTCTGAAAATGATTTTAATTTGGTCCATTCCACATTTTTGTCGTTTGGTAAAGAGTTAAAAACATGGGACAACAATGAAAAAATGAACTTGTTTGGAACCTACTTTGATCTTAGTAGTCCACTGCGTGTTTTGACAGGGGCTGCGCGCTGGATGTCCGCATCTGCAATGGTTGACGTTCTGGCCAACAATTCATCAAACTGTTTTCTCGGTAAACCTGTAAATCATATGGCATTCATCTTCTAATTATGTCTTAAACAGCTTTTTCTTAAACTTTTTTTTCTATTTATTCAACTTGTAAGACCCCTGTTATAAATTTGCAGCAGAGGCCTCTGAAAACACCCTTGGTAAAGAGTTAAAAACATAGGACAACAATGAAAGAATGAACTTGTTTGGAACCTACTTTGGTGGATAATGCACCTAACTTAGCTGTTTACCAATCAATCCTGTACTTTAATGATTCAGAAAAAGAAGGCTTGTGGAAAAATTATTGGAAAAGGAAAAAGTTTTTCTCCTTTTCTCACAATGCTTTTATCCTTTGAAACACAAACAAAATGCCATCTGAGCCACATTTAATTTAATGTCTGCAATTACTTTAGATTTTGACAAGTCCAACATTTTGTTCTTTGGCAAAGAGTTTATTGCTGGTAATTCAATTGAAAACATTAAATTTTGATAAACTGACAAGCAAGCTCTCATTTTGCCACGATTAATTTTAAAAGCAGTCTACAGCAAGACAAAAAAGTTGTGTGTAAAAGGAAATGGGTTAAACAGTCATGTTGAATTTACCTTTAAAGTCTCTTTTTTTGTGCTTAAAGAACATGTAATTCAAAAAACAATACTGAATGCAAAGCTCTCTTAGATAAAAATACCAAAACACTTGTAAAAATATTCAGATGGAACCAATTTGTGACAATGAATGGATCTCTTTATATACTCAGCCAAAAAAGAAAGTACCCACAGTACATTCTGATCTATATACTTGGAATTAGAATATATTCTGATTATTTGTTCTGTCTGGAGTAAAGAACCATTCCTTTCTGATGCTCCATGAACATTTCAAGTTGCTGCGATATTGCTCTCATTGGAGCAATTTGATCAATACGACAAAGGGGTCCATTTCAAAAAAGACACTTGCTGCCATAAGACTCGATTAATAAACAGAAATGATTCAAATTCATTTTGAATTGAATTAAAGAAACAAAAATGGAATGTTAGTTAAGGGAAAAGATCCAGTATCTCATGTGTCTACCAATTTGCGCAAAGCACGTTGTGATTCGCCGGTGCGTGCTGTTGACACAACGCTGTATAAACGGCACAGGCAAATTGTCCCATTCAACTTGTAAAGCTGCCGAAAGGTCATTTAATGTGTTTATTGCATGATGTGTTCGAACACGATGCCCTAACTCGTCCCATACAGTGCTCTATGGGGTTTAAGTCTGGACTATTCGCAGGCCAGTCTAAGACATTGACATTATTAGCCGCCAAAAACTGTCGAGTTGCTGCAGCCGTATGAGGATGGGCGTTGCTGTGCATGAGGGTTACATTTTCACCATAGAGCTGAATGAAAGGAAGAGCCTCTGCTTAAGAACATCATTGATTTAAGTCTGGGCATTGATGTTGCCATTAATTACAATCAAACGAGTCTTGTAACCACCCATAATCCCACCCCAGACTAAGACTGAACCGCCTCCAAAACGGTCTCTCTCTATGACGCACGCATCCGCATAATGCTCTCCCTGACAGCGAAAAACTCTCTCACGTCTCACGCCGGAAACGCAGATGTCGGCGGCACCAGACACGCCTTGCAGCTCGATGACGTCGGGTGAGAACTTGACTGAAGTATGGTCGGCGCACGCATCAGTTGAACATTCTGTCTCAACTGATTACACACAGTCTGTGGATGAATGCCATGCGGTCTCCCGGTTGCTACTGCTGTCAGGTGCCTGTTACAAAGATGCTGCATGATGTTATACCGATCGTCGGCAGCAGTTGTCACCCATGGCCTACCCCATCGGGGGTGGTCGCGAACGTTTCCCATAATCTGGAATCGTCTCCGTAAATGCTCAATTGTTTCGAATGCAACCAAACAGCTGGGATATAGCAGTTATCGATGTACCTGCATTTAGCATCCCAATAGCTTGGGTTGCGTTGATCATTATTTAATCTTGGCATTTTGTTTCACTTGAGTTGGCGTGATTTTATCCAATTGTGACTTCTTACCGGTCAGTTGGTGCAGTCAGATACTACCACTGGGAATCGACATGCACTGCACGTTGCGCACGTGCAGAAACACTAAATGAGGTCTTTAGCCCAAAGGCACGCTTTACTACTGATAAAAATGAGGTCAACAGGTACTCTAACGATAACATGTACATTGTGTATTGGTTATATTTGTGTCAATTTAGTATTAAAAGAGATATTAAGAATAAACAAGAGGGCCAAGATGGCCCTGGATCGCTCACCTGAATTTTTGAGAGGACCATAACCAACTTTTTTTAAAGTATTGAAATTTTGGAAACAAAATCAGTATTTTGTCAAGCAATTATAAAAAGGTCACCTGTAAAAATCATTTCAAAATCTGTCACCACCCCTACAATCATCACCACAGCCATGTTTTTGACGAATTAGAATTCTGCAAATAAATTTCAGGATAGGTCACCCAAAGACCTTATCTTGAACAAGAGCACATGCCCGATAGTGGCTAAAAATATTAAGTTGAACAAGAGCATCTCATGAGAGTGCCAATGATTGGCTGTTGGAACCTTGCTGGATAGTAAAATAAAATTCCAAATCGCAAAAGGGGCATAATTTGGACAAAACAATTTTGGAGTTAACTGCCCTTGTTGTATGGGTTGCTTTTTACTAGTGAACAATTATTCCGAGTTTTAAGTACATGTGTTGAGTGGAAGCCGAGATATAACAAAATGTCAAAGTTTTTGCACAACAACAACAACGCAGATGACACCAACAGGGGTATGTCAATACCTTGATGTTTTCTTTGAAAAAGGCTAAGCTAAATAAGGGGTATAATATAAGGATCATTTCTGTGAAATAACTTCAAAATCTGAATAGTGGTTTCAGAGAAGACAAAATTTTTAAGAATTTCTTCATGTCCTCAGAGAGCAAATAGCTTCCACCCACCACAGCCATGTTTCTTCACAGATCAAAATTTCGCAAATAAATTTTCAAAAGGGGCACCTAGGGAACATTTCTGTGAAATTATTTCAAAATCTGACAAGTGGTTTAGGAGAACAAGAATTTCAAAGAATTTCTTTAAGTCCATGGATACAGTGCAAAGATGCCCATCCCCACCCAGGCCATGTTTTTCGCCGGATCAAAATTACACAAACTTTAAAAAGGGTTACCCAAGGAACATATCCGTGAAATTATTTCAAAATCTGGCCAGTGGTTTCAGAGAAGATTATCAAAGAATTTCTTGGAAAATTCCATTTGGTTGCCATGGCAACCAGTTTTTGATGAATCAAATTCTGTGAACAATTTTCAAATTTCCCTGTAGTGCAAATAGCCCCCACCATCAGAGCCATGTTTCTTGACAGATCACTATTTTGTGAACAATTTTTGAAAAGAGTCACCCAAGGAACACTGCTGTGAAATTATTTCAAAATCTGACCAGCGGTTTCAGAGAAGAAGAATTTTTAAGAATTTCTTCATGTCTGTATGGTGTAAATAGCCCACAGCCATCAGAGCCATGTTTCTTGATGGATCAAAATTTCTCGAACAATTTGCAAAAAGGGTCGCCCAAGAAACGTTTCTGTGAAATTATTTCAAAATCTGACCAGCCGTTTCAGAGAAGAATTTTTAAGAATTTCTTCATGTCCATATAGTGCAAGTGGGGCCCCCCCCATCAGAGCCATGTTTCTTGACGAATCAACATTTTGCGAACAATTTATGAAAAGGGTCACCAAAGAAACATTTCTGTGAAATTATTTCAAAATCTGACCAGCGGTTTCAGAGAAGAAGAATTTTTAAGAATTTCTTCATTTCTGTATAGTGCAAGTAGCTCCCATTCACCAGAGCCGTGTTTCTTGACGGATCAATATGTCGCGAACAATTTTTGAAAAGGGTCACCCAAGGAACATCTCTGTGAAATCATTTTAAAATCTGACGAGCTGTTTCAGAGAAGAAGAATTTTTAAGAATTTCTTCATTTCTGTATAGTGCAAGTAGCCCCCATTCACCAGAGCCATGTTTCTTGACAGATCAAAATTTCGCGAACAATTTTTGAACAGGGTCACCCAAGGAACATCTCTGTGAAATTATTTTAAAATCTGACCAGCGGTTTCAGAGGAGAAGATTTTTAAAAAATTTCTCGGAAAATTCCATTTGGTTGCCATGGCAACCAGAGTTTTTGATGAAATCAAATTCTGTGAACAGTTTTTTAAGAGGACCTCCCAAGAAACATTCCAGCCAAGTTTGGTCCAAATCAGCCAAGCGGTTTAGGAGGAGTTGATGTTTAAAGAATTGTTGACCACGTGTGACACACTGACGCACGACGGACAACGGGTGATCCTAAAAGCTCCCCTTGAGCATGTTGTGCTCAGGTGAGCTAAAAAGGGTCACCCAAGGAACATATCTGTGAAATTATTTCAAAATCTGACCAGCGGTTTCAGAGGAGAAGATTTTCAAAGAATTTCTTGGTTAATTCCATTTGGTTGCCATGGCAACCAGAAATCAAATTCTGTGAACACTTTTTAAAGAGGACCTCCCAAGGAACATTCCGGCCAAGTTTGGTCCACATCGGCCAAGCGGTGTAGGAGGAGATGTTTAAAGAATTGTTGACACCGCTGGACGCCAAGAGCCCCCCCCCCCCTCCATCACGGCCATTTTTTTTGCCGGATCAAAATTTCGAGAACAGTTTTTGAAAAGGGTCACTCAAGGAACATATCTGTGAAATTATTTCAAAATCTGACCAGTGGTTTCACAGGAGAAGATTTTTATAGAATTGTTGACACCGCTGGACGCCAAGAGCCCCCCCCCTCCACCACAGCTATGTTTTTCAACGGATCAAAATTTCGCGAACAATTTTTGAAAAGGGTCACCCAAGGAACATATCTGTGAAATTATTTCAAAATCTGACAAGCGGTTTCAGAGAAGAAGATTTTTAAAGAATTTCTTGGAAAATTCCATTTGGTTGCAATGGCAACCAGAGTTTTTGATGAAATCAAATTCTGTGAACACTTTTTAAAGAGGACCTCCAAAGGAACATTCCAGCCAAGTTTGGTCCAAATCGGCCAAGCGGTGTAGGAGGAGAAGATGTTTAAAGAATTGTTGACACCGCTAGACGCCAAGAGCCCACCCCTCCACCACGGCCATGTTTTTCAACGGATCAAAATTTTGCGAACAATTTTTGAAAAGGGTCACCCAAGGAACATATCTGTGAAATTATTTCAAAATCTGACCAGCAGTTTCAGAGAAGAATTTTATAGAATTGTTGACACCGCTGGACGCCAAGAGCCCCCCCCTCCATAACAGCCATGTTTTTTGACGGATCAAAATTTCGTGAACAATTCTTGAAAAGGGTCACCCAAGGAACATATCTGAAAAATTATTTCAAAATCTGACAAGCTGTTTCAGAGAAGAAGATTTTTAAAGTATTTCTTGGTTAATTCCATTTGGATGCCATGGCAACCAGAGTTTTTGATGAAATTCTGTGAACAGTTTTTAAAGAGGACCTCCCAAGGAACATTCCAGCCAAGTTTGGTCCAAATCGGCCTAGCGGTGTAGGAGGAGAAGATGTTTAAAGAATTGTTGACACCGCTGGACGCCAAGAGCCCCCCCCCTCCACTACGGCCATGTTTTTTGACGGATCAAAATTTCGCGAATAGTTTTTGAAAAGGGTCACTCAAGGAACATTTCTGTGAAATTATTTCAAAATCTGATCAGCGGTTTCAGAGGAGAAGATTTTTATAGAATTGTTGACACCGCTGGACGCCAAGAGCTCCCTCCCCTTATACCACGGCCATGTTTTTCGACGGATCAAAATTTCGCGAACAGTTTTTGAAAAGAGTCACTCAAGGGAAATATCTGTGAAATTATTTCAAAATCTGACCAGCGGTTTCAGAGGAGAAGATTTTTATAGAATTGTTGACACTGCTGGACGCCAAGAGCCCCCCTCCTCCACCACGGCCATGTTTTTCGACGGATCAAAATTTCGAGAACAGTTTTTGAAAAGGGTCACCCAAGGAACATATCTGTGAAATTATTTCAAAATCTGACCAGCGGTTCCAGAGGAGAAGATTTTTATAGAATTGTTGACACCGCTGGACGCCAAGAGCCTCCCCCCTCCACCACGGCCATGTTTTTCGACGGATCAAAACTTCGAGAACAGTTTTTGAAAAGGGTCACCCAAGGAACATATCTGAGAAATTATTTCAAAATCTGACAAGCGGTTTCAGAGAAGAAGATTTTTAAAGAATTTCTTGGAAAATTCCATTTGGTTGCCATGGCAACCAGAGTTTTTGATGATTTCAAATTCTGTGAACATTTTTTAAAGAGGACCTCCAAAGGAACATTCCAGCCAAGTTTGGTCCAAATCGGCCAAGCGGTGTAGGAGGAGAAGATGTTTAAAGAATTGTTGACACCGCTGGACGCCAAGAGCCCACCCCTCCACCACGGCCATGTTTTTCAACGGATCAAAATTTTGAGAACACTTTTTGAAAAGGGTCACTCAAGGAACATTTCTGTGAAATTATTTCAAAATCTGACCAGTGGTTTCAGAGGAGAAGATTTTTATAGAATTGTTGACACTGCTGGACGCCAAGAGCCCCCCCCCCCTCCACCACGGCCATGTTTTTCGACGTATCGAAATTTTGCGAACAATTTTTGAAAAGGGTCACCCAAGGAACATATCTGTGAAATTATTTCAAAATCTGACCAGCGGTTTCAGAGGAGAAGATTTTTATAGAATTGTTGACACTGCTGGACGCCAAGAGCCTCCCCCCTCCACCACGGCCATGTTTTACGACGGATCAAAATTTCGAGAACAGTTTTTGAAAATGGTCACCCAAGGAACATCTCTGTGAAATTATTTCAAAATCTGACCAGCGGTTTCAGAGGAGAAGATTTTTAAAGAATTTCTTGGAAAATTCCATTTGGTTGCCATGGCAACCAGAGTTTTAGATGAAATCAAATTCTGTGAACAATTTTTAAAGAGGACCTCCCAAGGAACGTTCCAGCCAAGTTTGGTCCAAATCGGCCAAGCGGTGTAGGAGGAGAAGATGTTTAAAGAATTGTTGACACCGCTGGATGCCAAGAGCCCCCCCTTCCTGCACGGCCATTTTTTTCAACGGATCAAAATTTCGAGAACAGTTTTTGAAAAGGGTCACCCAAGGAACATATCTGTGAAATTATTTCAAAATCTGACCAGTGGTTTCAGAGGAGAAGATTTTTATAGAATTGTTGACACCGCTGGACGCCAAGAACCCCCCCCCTCCACAATGGCCATGTTTTTCGACGGATCAGAATTTCGCGAACAGTTTTTGAAAAGGGTCACCCAAGGAACATATCTGTGAAATTATTTCAAAATCTGACCAGCGGTTTCAGAGGAGAAGATTTTTAAAGAGTTTCTTGGTTAATTCCATTTGGTTGCCATGGCAACCAGAGCTTTTGATGAAATCAAATTCTGTGAACATTGTTTAAAGAGGACCTCCCAAGGAACATTCCAGCCAAGTTTGGTCCAAATCGGCCAAGCAGTGTAGGAGGAGAAGATGTTTAAAGAATTGTTGACACTGCTGGACGCCAAGAGCCTCCCCCCTCCACCACGGCCATGTTTTTCAACGGATCAAAATTTCGCGATCAGTTTTTGAAAAGGGTCACCCAAGGAACATATCTGTGAAATTATTTCAAAATCTGACCAGCGGTTTCAGAGGAGAAGATTCTTATAGAATTGTTGACACCGCTGGATGCCAAGAGCCCCCCCCTTCTACCACGGCCATGTTTTTCGACGAATCAAAATTTCGCGAACAATTTTTGAAAAGGGTCACCCAAGGAACATATCTGTGAAATTATTTCAAAATCTGACCAGCAGTTTCAGAGAAGATTTTTAAATAATTTCTTGGAAAATTCCATTTGGTTGCCATGGCAACCAGAGTTTTTGATGAAATCAAATTCTGTGAACAATTTTTAAAGAGGACCTCCCAAGGAACATTCCAGCCAAGTTTGGTCCAAATCGACCAAGCCGTGTAGGAGGAGAAGATGTTTAAAGAATTGTTGACACCGCTGGACGCCAAAGCCATTCTCCCCCCCCCCCGTCCACCACGGCCATGTTTTCAACAGATCAAAATTTTGCGAACAATTTTTGAAAAGGGTCACCCAAGGAACATATCTGTGAAATTATTTCAAAATCTGACCACTAGTTTCAGAGGAGAAGATTTTTATAGAACTCTTGACACCGATGGACGCCAAGAGCCCCCCCCCCCTTCCACCACGGCCATGTTTTTCGACGGATCAAAATTTCGCAAACAATTTTTGAAAAGGGTCACCCAAGGAACATATCTGTGAAATTATTTCAAAATCTGACCAGCGGTTTCAGAGGAGAAGATTTTTAAAGAATTTCTTGAAAAATTCCATTTGGTTGCCATGGCAACCAAAGTTTTTGATGAAATCAAATTCTGTGAACAATTTTTAAAGAGGACCTCCCAAGGAACATTCCAGCCAAGCGGTTTAGGAGGAGAAGATGTTTAAAGAATTGTTGACGCCGCATGACGGACGACGCACGATGGACACAGCGTGCCCCTAAAAGCTCCCCTTGAGCACGTTGTGCTCAGGTGAGCTAAAAAGTGGGTACTTTCTTTTTTGACTGAGTATATTTACTGTGTACACCATAGATACAAATTATTTAAATTGATTTATCATAAAGATAAATTTGTTTGTCAAAATAAATATTGTCATTTCAATTTAAAAATGAGAATATGATGTACATTTATATAATTACATATATAAAATCTAGAATGCTATAATATGTATGTCTAGCTGATACAGCATATCTACAATTCTTATAAAACAAAATAATGATAATAATAATGAGAATCTATATACAGATGCATACTCTGAGGATAAAAAAGGAGCTAATTTTGAACCAAGTCTGATTAAGTTTTCCAATCCAAGACACTAAAAATCTGTTTGATTTATCTTGTTGCTTATTCATTTGCTCAAAATAAAGCTCAAATTGAAATTTCTATCATAACAAGGAAAAACAGGGTATCATGGAGTGACTCAGTAAAACGTCCTTTCAATGAAGATGAAGCTTGAATAATGGCATGATTGAAATTTCTTCAACAAGACACTTTCTTGTGGAAAAATGTTGTGTCAAAAGATGCCAAAAACTCACTTCTACAGAATCAACTGTAAGAAAATTGGGTTCAAATGTTGAAACTATTATTCTAACATGACACGTGAATTCAGCTCTATAAACACAGTGCAATCAAAGTATGGTAAAATCTACGCATTCTATATAGAGTGACTTCATTCTGTATAAAGTAAGTCGCCTGTGGCTGTTCCACGTCTTCACCCTCCGATATTTTATCAGTGAAAGTCACTTGACGTAAACAAATCATCAATTTACGCTCCTTGACCAAAGAGGATTAACCAATATTAACTGTTTCAGTAAAAATTGACAACAATAGAACATTTTGAAATGTTACCAGTAAACATATGTAATTCAAGTGTCTTTTCAAGTTGAAGGCTAGTTCAAAATCGACCGGTGGTGCATTGGACATGTGAATGGGAGTGGGTGGAATAATATTCAGTGCATTCAAAGCAACTACGACTCTAATGCTTGGCAGTACATTCATTCTTCTTTGTAATTTGATAGGGAGAAAATATAACAGTAAAACAGTGCGTTTTTTTATGTTGTGTTTGATGCCTAAGGTTTTATTGAAATTTTTATTCTTTTCATTTTTACCGACTGGGCAGTGGGGTTTTGTTTTGGTAAGTAAGTAACAGTCCTGGTTTATTCAATGGAATATAATCCGCATCCGCGTTTTTACACCAAGTATGAACTTGTTTTCCTTTGATTAAAAGTTGGTCATGTTAGAATCAAAATAATCTTCTATCTTGGTATATCGTTCAATAAACCACATTGTGCGTTATGAGGTGCAATGAATAAACCACTCGGGCTATCGCCTTCGTGGATTATTTATTTTGCCTCATAACTCACGAGCGTAGTTTATTGAACGATAAACTATGATAGAAAGAATATTAATTCTCAAATATTAAAAGATATTCAACATTCAGTGACATTATTATTTCAGCTGTTTCAGTTGGCAATGACTTGATTTACTGAGACTTCCCTTTCCAATTTGTTATCTCCTGTAAGAAACCAATTAATAGGCAGGGCTGTATAATGTGTATTTTATTCAAAATGGCAAAATAGTTTTTTTTAAATGATTGAGAAACAAAAGGGTCCACAAAATTGGCAAAACAACCACATAACATACAGACTGAAATCAATGAAAATTCTCAAAATTTCATCTATTTCAAACGAGAGAATACATGTACTAGTAAACAAATTTATACAAATCAAAGTCTGGAGAAAAAAGCTTACTTATATACATTTTTCACAACTTTCTGTCTTGATTATTTCTTGCACTGATGATAATATGAATTGTGGTAAGCCATTAAGCATCTAAGATTTATTATATAATATTAATTTGGTAAATGTTCTTTTGGATTAAATTTCTACTGTAAAAACAAATGCATGTTTTTACATTCCTATAATGTTCAAGTTTTCAAAACAAAATTTAATATTAGAATTTATCACTCTCAGACAATAGCAATGTCTTTTTACGGTCGGCTGATTTCATAATAATAGATGAAACCGGTATTCTTTTCTTCTAAAATGCCCGTTGTACTGCTTATGTAATGAAGCAACAAGTTATACCTGTCTTACCTTTCATGTGTTTGTTTTGTTATATTGTGTATGTCAACAAAGGCTAAAATTATCATCTGAGAGTAATAGGTGCATTTGCTTAATTTCCCAGTATGTTTTCCATACAATTTAAGATGGGCTGTTTAGTTTGTCCTTTGTGCAATTTGCGTAAATTTCAAGAGGTGTAATATACATGTATTGGCCTGTACAGTAATGGGTTATGAATAAATGTAATCCACTGTCAAATTTTTAAATATAAACTGCTACATAATGCTACAACAGGTCTCAAACTTTTTAGACATCATTTTCAGTATCAAAAGGAAAGAGACCACATAGTCTCTTAACGACTCAGTATATCTGTACACAATTAACAAAGTATTGCTGCATAATTATGGAGTGATGTTCATACAACACTGAAGTCTGGTTACCAGCATTTTCTCCTTTTCCAACAATGTTTTCTACCCTATCAAAGAAAGAAATCATCTTTTGAGCATCATTCAGTATGTCCTCTGCAAATGCTTTTTATTTGGTCCTTTCCAACATTTCCTTGTTTGGTAAAGAGTTAACCAAACATTTTGAAATATCAAGTAAATTTACATTATAGGGTAAATAATGGGACATAGAATATTACAGTGCAGTGAATGAATAAATACTATGTCTATTATTGGCATTAAAAAGCAAACAGTTAGTTGAAGGACTTTCAAAGATTATAGAGATCAAGATCAGATCAAACAGAAAATGCTGTCCAATGTTTGATCTGCACTTTTGAATTTTTTATTAAATACTGTTGGAAATGAACCCTGAAGTTGCAAAACATGGTCCTTTCTCTAAAGAAACAAATTTGATCAAACAACTTTTGGAAAATCCTTGTAAAACTGGGATAACCAATATGATTTAAAGTTTAATACATGTGAAAACATTTCGGCAAAAAAAAAAAGAAATGGATTATTACATGCAATTTTTTCCCTTGGAAAAACTATTTTTAAATGCACTCTGGTCTGCTGTAAGATGAAAATATCTGCAAGATGTAATATGTTTATTTTTCTATTCAGCAAGGGTGTACCACCTATACGCACAACATTCAAAGTCAGTTAAGGAGCATGTTCTTGCTAGAAAATGATCGAAAATGAAAGTCTTGTTGCTATTTCTTGAAGTGTATTTTAACATTCACTAACACCAATTCGAATGGAAAACGTCAATGGAACGACTTGCTGTTTTTACAGTACAATCACTTTTCACATACATTACTGTCCAACGCAGAAACTAGAACACAAAGAACTTGAAAAAACTTATATGAACGCTAAAACTACTAAATATTTAGCTAGGTCTACATATGTTGTGTAAGAAAGCATCTATGACATATATTTAACTTAGTCCAGCCTGGTTTTAAGATGTAGTTAACATACTTGACATAACATTTCCGCACGAAGTTTCTGCTTCATAGGAAAGGTGTACCAGTAAACATAGAACTTTTATTGGGACCAGTACTCATTGCACATTGGTATGGACGCATCCAATTATAAACCCAGTCAAGAACATCAGCAAAACCAGAATTCAGTACAAGTACCTGACTTCCACGTTCTTGACTGCAATTATCATTATTCATTTTCTACAACAAACATAGTAAGTTCAGCACTAAGTAGAATGAAAGCCACTACAAATCCTCACAAACATTGTAGTAAGCAAATTATCCTGCATTTAGACTAGTTTTGATACCTACATCTACAGCTGATAATTTTTCAAAAATAAGGTGACAAATGGTATTGAATGCTCACAATGCATACAGCCTATAATGAAGCCATTATTTAAACTTTCTCTGTTCTGATTCAAAAGCATCATCAGATTTTTGGAACATCATGCAAATAGTAGCATTTTCTCCATTTCCACTGCATTATCTTGAAAGTTTCTACCATCGGATGTCTTTATATTTCTTCTCTATTCATTCAGATGGCTTAACCTTAACCTGCTAAATAAGTTAAATGAAACTCTCAAGCCAATCATAAAAATCCCAAATGTTGCTTCTTCAAAGTTATTTTGTGAGAAATGTATCTCTTTATTGGACACTGTAGATCCAAGATCAGACTACATGTTCTGTGCAGTCTGATCTTGATCTACACTATCTGCAAAAGGTCCTTAAATCACATTTAGCAGCTTAAGGGTTAACATGTTACCTTCTCAAACAAAAGTGCAGCAGACGACTTTGTAAACATCCTTTTGAAACAAGTGAATGCTTTTAGATTCTTATGTATTAAAAGTTTTAGGCTGAACTAGTCTGTTTACATCGCTTCATGTTAGCCAAACAAAAGACTATGATGCAAAATTATGATAAGACAACTACGTATGATACCTGTCACTGCTTAGAAAAAACCACGATGTTGAAATAAATTGAAAAAAAAACAACATATTTTGGTGAATAATGTGAAACAATAATGGTCAGAGCAATACATATGTTCCTAAAAGATAGCAATTCCAATACATTATACCTATTTTCAAAATGAAACTGACATTTTCTTCCTTTGGCTTGACTCAAGAAATTGACATTTTTCGAGACCTTTACAGCCATGAGATCTAATAAGTTTATTAACAGCACAGATCTAAGAAAAGACTGCATGTTTTGTTTAGTCTGACTTGATCTACACTGTTCACAAAGACACCCTAAGTTGCCAGCCCTAACATACTTGCCCATAACATACTATGAGTTATTCACCAAAAACAACAACAACAACAACAACAAAAAAGTTAGCCAAGGCTCTATTAGTTGGATATCAAGCCAGCAAAGTAAGGTTATACTGCTTTAGACTTTTTACTGCAGCACTTTTGTAGTTAAATAAGCATCTAGTGTGCTTTGAACTATACTATTAGAAACTGAAATGAAAGAAATATAACAAGAAGATTGTCATAGTGTGCCAAGTTAACAAAAATTACCATCTTCACTTCAGCAAGCAGACTGTTTTAAGACTAGAATATCTCTACATACATGTATCTTAAATCAGGTGCACACACTTTGTGCAGCCTGATCTTCTGTCTGGAAAAAACAACTAAAGTCATGCCCTGCACTCTACTAGTCAACTTTTGTTTTGATTTTTTAAATGTGATTGACTCTTGCAATACAATATATTATGAAGTAAGCAATTGCAAATGAAATTTTGCACTAAATATGGTATGGCCTGTGCTTATAAAACTTGAGTTCACACTCTGCTGAGTTTGTGCTCAAACTTTCAATTTCATCAGTGCTTCTGCAAGTATGACAATGAGAAATAAAGACTTTCATTTGATAAGAAGAAGTTAAAGGAAGTTTGTAAAGTTAAAAAGATGCACTGTGATGTGTATAAAATCGATTCCATTTAATTTTGAAATTTCATGCTCAGCTGAGTTTTATAAGCACCTACCCAGTAAGACTGAAAATGAAAATGCAACAGGAATTTTGAAAGAAATTGTAACATAAACATAACAAAGGCATGGTAACCAAAACAAGAGGACCATGATGGTCCTATATCGCTCACCTGAGTACTAAGCAGTAAAGGTCTACAATGAAGATAAATACCAAATATCGAGGTTCAAGGCCAAATGATAATGAAACAAGAGCTGCAAATTGTCGCAAGATATGCCCGTCCCACTGCCAGTTGTAGAGGAGGTATAATAATTGCAAAGGGCAAGTAATGCAACAAACATGTTTACCAAGTCTCAAGTCAATTTGACTTGAGACTTCAAAGTTCCGTTCCAGACAAGCAAGAAATACTGTAAAAATGAAGATCAAAGTGGAATTACTCAAAATCCGCCCTAGGTAGAGTTATTGTTCCTGCGCACTGTACTCGGTAATATTGCAACAAACATGCATACCAAGTTTGAAGTCTTGACTTGAGATGACAAAGTTATATTCTGGACAAGCACTAAATGCTGTAAAAATGACGATCAAAGGGAAATAACTCAAAGACAGCACGAGGCAGAGTTACATTTCTTGTGCACTGCACTTCCAAATATCGCAACAAATAAGCATACCATATTTCAAGTCATTCCTACTTATGATAAAGTTTTGCTCCGGACAAGCAAGAAATGCTATAAAAATGAAGGTCAAAGGTGGAATAACTCAAAATTTGTGCTAGGAAGAGTTATGGTTCTTGTGCACTGCACTCCGTAATTTTTCAACAATCATGCATACCAAATTTGAAGATGTTCAGGCTAGAGATGACAAAGTTATATTCCTGACAAGCAGAAAATGCTGTAAAAATGACAATCAAAGGGAAATAACTCATAGACAGTACGATGTAGAGTTATGGTTTTTTCACACTGCACTCCGTATTATTGCAACAAACACAAATGCCAAGTTTCAAGTCAATCGGACTGGAGATGACAAAGTTATGCTACGGACAAAGAACTATTCTATAGAACTTTCTAATTCAAGGGCAAATAACTCCAGTCGTTCTGGTCCGATTAGACCCATAATCGAACTCATCTGAGATCTTATGGTCATAAGTATTCTGACCAAGTTTGATGCTGATTGGTTAAAAATTGTAGATGCTAGAGTGTAAACGAAGTCAAATATAGCAATTTTTCTAATTCAAGGGCAAGTAACTCCAGTTGTTCTGGTCTGATTAAACCCATAATCAAACTCATCCGAGATCTTATGGTCATATATATTTTGACCATGTTTGGTACTGATTGGTTAAAAATTGTAGATGCTAGAGTGTAAACAAAGTTAAATATAGCAATTTTTCTAATTCAAGGGCAAATAACTCCAGTTGTTCTAGTCCGATTAGACCCATAATCGAACTCATACGAGATGCTATGGTCATATATATTTTGACCAAGTTTGGTGCTGATTGGTTGATATTTGTAAATGCTAGAGTGTAAACAAAGTCAAATATAGCAATTTTTCTAATTCAAGGGCAAAATAACTCCAGTTGTTCTGGTCCGATTAGACCCATAATCGAACTCATCCGAGATCTTATGGTCATATATATTTTGACCAAGTTTGGTGCTGATTGGTTTATATTTGTAGATGCTAGATTGTAAACAAAAAACTGTGAACGGACAGACGGACGACGAATGGACGGACGATGGACGCCGACAGACGGTGAGTGATCACAATAGCTCATCCTGAGCACTTCGTGCTCAGGTGAGCTAAAAAGTAGGCAAATCAGCTACATTCTATCTTAAACACACAAACCATCTGAACCAATTGCATGCATGTGCAAAATAACAACAACAGCCATGAGCAAAAAGTTTACCTCTTCAAAAAGACAGAGCCAAAAGATTAATTTGAAAACCTTTTTAAATGTTTTTACTTTAAAATGTTTTCATTAGAAAGCACTATTAAATTTTCTTGACTAACAAGTTTGCAAAAGAAAAGCAGTTCCCTACTTTTGATTTCATGGTAAAGAGACATTCCTCTGTCCTATCCTGACTGTATATCAAACAAACCACACTCAGCTCTGACAGAAAACTGGCCAGAACATCATTCCATGAGGGCTATTTATTGTACTCAATTATTTGTGGTCTGCAACTGCAGTTCATTAGCTTTTCTGTATGCTAAAACATTTTACGAAAGAGGTTTACAATATATCTCAACATGTCATGTCAAAGTGTATTTCACTGGCCACTTTTGAAGGATAATATGAATCTAGGTTTTCTATAAAAGGTATCTCAATTCCATCAATCTGACAAGTAAATTGTCTCAATATCATTTAGCATGAAACATGTAGACAGTTCAAATTGTGAATGCACTTTCCCAGAAGTAAAGTATGAACTTTAATGCTGCTGATCGCAACACAGTGAGATGAAGCAACAACAAACACATGTATGATGTTTTCTTAATTCTGTCTTTAAATCAAGAAAAACAATTTGCTGTAGGCTGACCCACCTTTTATTATATTTTCTGAAATGTTGAAAGTAAAAGGGGAAAAAAAATCATGTAGTGCAACATGCAAAAGCAAAGATTGTCTCAGTCATGCTTTTAATGCTATGGTAGCAATCAACAATTCATGTTGTCCAGATGATGTATCTTGGCCAACAGTGCAATTCTTAATTCTAGAGCAATCAATCTAATTGGTTTGGACAAAACGTCTCAGTTTAAATCAGATGGCTTGTCTCTGAATTTACAACTAGAAGAATATTTTGAGTAAATGATGAATGTAGGCTATGGTCCTGATGAATGTGTAAGAAAAATATGCCAATGGCTGATGGACATTTCATTTGTAGCTCATCACAGTATGGATCACTGACATACCATCTGTACCAGGCATAGGAACAATGAGGAACTGATGACCCTGGGGTTATAAATGGCTAACAAACCAACATACAAACTGATGGTTACAGTAAACTCTACAACCTTTGTGATGCCTGCTTGCAAGAAGCAGGTGTGACAATAAAAATGAAACTCAAGTTTTCGACAAAATTTTGTACCCAGTTTCCTTTTTTGAGAACAAAATACGAAAGTTGTATATCTTAGACCAATAATAGCAAAAAACATTTTTAAACTCAGGTTTTCAAATGCTATTGAGAACAAAAATGCCTTTTTTTTCTGATGGATTTTTTTTATATGTAGCAATGGTTTTATTTTCATTATATCATTATCCTTTTGAATCTCTAATTAGATATGAAAAACCAATATAGAAAATTTTCATTTACACAACCTTAACATATTGAATCTGAGTACCATTTAACTCATAGCTCCCTGAGACTTGCTAGAAATCATTTTGTGAAAACATTGTTGCAAATGGAGACATTGCTTGTACCAAATATTTTCTGTTTACCACTAGCAAAATTCTGTATATCATTCCTCCTGATGATACTACCTCCCTTCCAGAAGATAAAATTGTAGTCTTCTTCAAATTGAAGCATTTATTTTGCAGATGACACACATGACTTAAGCCATGGGTGTTGTCTGTGATGGGGCAGATAACTTTGTGAGAAATGGAGAAAATGCAGGTTACCAGCATTTTCTCATTTTTCCATAAAGTTTTTAAAAGGCCCCTTCAAAGGGTTCAAAAAATGAAAATCTTTGGAATTTGTAAAATCTGTGTATGTATCTCTGATATACCATTCCATGAAAAAAGAACACAAAGAAATGTAGTTTTGGTCATGCAACAGATAGAGAAAATCTACCCAACATTACAATAAAGCCAATCAATTTGTATGGGGAAAAGGTTCATAATAGTTTGTAATCTAATGATCTTTGGAAAAATTGCTTGACTGTACTTCTTCATACGATGGAAATCCAATTAAATTTTCAGTCAATTTAAAATGCAAAGTGAATCATACCCATAATGTACACTAAACTGCAGTATAACTTTTCTTTCATGCAAAATCATACACAACAAAAAAGATAATTGCGGTATTCAAAAATAATTTCATGTCATAGTGGCTCACAATATTGTAAGATTGGGTAAAATTAAGACATTCCCTTCATGGACCATAACTTGTTCCCACTTTCAAACTCTACACTACAGGATATCCAAAGGAAACATCAAGAATTATGATTACTTTAGGTACCCTTAAGCCAAAGTTTTACTTTTCAATCGAACATCGCAGTGTCTTACTACTACCCTCTAAAACAAATTTGCATATTTTGGGAAAAATGAGAACTTGCATGTTCCTTTTGCCTAAATGTTTTTACACTAAATCTTCCTTTTCCATAATCTACAAAGGTATTTTTTTTTTACTTTTTGAATCATAGTCAACAATGTAAAAATTACTGTTTCAGGAAGTGGGGAGTTTAATAATGTTTTCTGTTTATGGTACTGGAGATATCCTGAGACAGAACCAGTAAATCATTATACGATGTCGTTGAAGGAAAAGATGTCACAAAATATTGTGGCAAATGCAGAAAATTGCTATGTTTTAAGTATTTGTAAATTTGCAAAAATATTTTCAATGCAAACTCATACAGTCTCTGTTTAATTGAACAGATCCATTTTTGAGACCTTTTAACTTACTGATCTATACAGTCTTATAGTACTGTCATAAATACAGTTTGCTATCTTGCTTCATTGTGTTAGAACAGACTTAAAGTTTCAACAAAATAGTTATTTGATAAAGTCAAATTAAAAAAAGAAAATCTTAATGATGTTGTTCTGGTAATTTGTTTCCATTTGCCTTTAGATGCAAATTCAAGGTAAAACTCTCAGCATAAAATACAGAAATACAATTATGTGGTTTTATCACAATTAAACAAGAAATGAAAAATAAAATGAGAAATGAAAAAGCCTCTTCTGAAACCAATACAGGAGGGGGCATAGAAATACAATATGACAGATAACACTTAGAATACTAAGTTCAATGAAGACTACTGTAGTTACCTTGGCAGAGAGTGCAGATCATGATCAGACTGCATATAAACTGCAGTCTGATCTTGGATTTGCATTTCTAGTATATAAATAATCAGACTAAATTTACCTAATGAAAATGCAGATTTAGGATTTTTTTCACCGACTCCAAATGTCAATTTAACCCTTTACCACAAAATGCCACTTTTAACGACCCTGAGAAAGAAGCCTTTCGAAAACATTGTGGGAAAAGGAGAAAATGCTGGTAACCAGCATTTTCTCCTTTTCCCACAATGTTTTCTACCCTATCAAAAAAAAAAAAAAAAATGCATGAATTGAGCCACACTGAAATTGTTGTCTGCATATCCTTTCAATTTGGACAAGTCTAAAATTGTGTCATGTGGTAAAGGGTTAATTAGCAGTCTAAGGTTTCTTAGAGACTAAATATCTACTTAAAAATCAATCCAATAGTAACCATAAACATCCAATAGATAGTCTATAAATAATATATAAGGGTCTAGGGATGTTACATCACCTGTCGACGAACTGGGGCACTGCTAGCTCGTTTAGTTTGATTGTGACGCAACAAAGTGGATGGACGAATAATCAATAACTCTAAAGAGGGAAACAGAAGAATCCATTATCAATACTAGACTACAAAGTCCTTTCTTTCACCAGAATATAGTTGTTATCTTGTATAAAATGTCTAAATAATCTCATTATCTCCTGTAGAAAACTTTTGTTGTCAAAAAACAGATCACTTTTTAAAGTATACTTAACCCTTTACCACACAGTTCTAACAACCTTGAAGAAGAAAGACTTTTAAAACATGGGAAAAAGAGAAATGCTGGTGACCAGCACCCTTGATGTTTTCCACTCTTTCAAATGAAAACATTATCAATTGAGCCACCATTAATTTGTCGTCTGCACATATTTTTAATTAAGATATGTCTAAAATTTTGTTGTTTGGTAAAGAGTTAATATAAGGATAAAGTGCTTGCAATGAGTAATTCCCCATTTGCCACTATGACTTTACCAATGTACATTAATTAACTCTTTACAAGAAGATGAAATTTTTGACTCTCCCAAATTGAAAACAGATGACACTTGAAATTGACTCATATCTTGAAATTTGTCATTTGAAATGGTAGAAAACGTTGTTACTATCATTTTCTTCTCTCCCACAATGTTTTAAAAAGCTTTTTCTGTGCAGGGTTCTTAAAACTCTGGATTGTTTGGTAAAGATTTGAACCTGACTTCTCTCTGATTATCCATATATTTCTCTACACCTTTGACAGCTATCTACTGTAAACTTCTTTCAGGAGATGAGTTAATCTGGATTCATCAGACATTGCCAATTGTCATAAAAAGAAGTTGAAACAAAGTTAATTGTTTCTTTCACTTTTTGTAATAATTTCTTGATTACCTGTTTGATTACTTTTTCTTAATAATTTTAATTATATTTGCATATTGCTTTTCTTACTTATAACATTTTTTTTTTCAGGTTCTATTTGTATAATTTCGTAGCAAAAGTCCATTTCCAATAACCATGAATCACTGCTTTTGTAATTATCTTTTGCATCTTTGCAATTAAGTTGCAAATTTAGCCCACAACAAAATTATAGTTTTCTCATTTAACTCTTTACTACACAATCCCGACTTTTAACAACCCTGAGAAAGAAAGCTTTTGAAAACATTGTAGGAAAAGGAGAAAATGCTGGTTACCAGCATTGTCTCCTTTTCCCACAATGTTTTCTACCCTTCCGAAATCAAATTTCAATTTTTGAGTCACATCTATTTTGTTGTCTGCAAATGCCTTTAATTTGGACTAGTCAAAAATTTTGTCGTTTGGTAAAGAGTTAAATACTGTGACATGTGTGTGAAATAATAATGAATAAACCACAGCTCTTTTTCAAATGATTACAGTTAACATAGAACTGGATATCAAAGTCTGGTTGAATAAAAAGTTAAAAAAAAATATAAATGTGGGAAAAAATGTGGCAAATAATGGAACTATTTATCATTGTTTTTTATACATATTTTTAATTTTGTCCTGAGATATTTACTTTTATTTCAGTACTTTCAAAGATAACCAAATGCTATTGAACTTTCAACAGTACAAAATCTTCTATCATGAAAATTTTTTAATATTCTCAACATTTTCTCAAATTCACCCTATAACTGCAATAGACTTCAAATTGAATAAGAGAATGGTCTTGAACTATTATTCAATCATATCATACTGGAATGAAAGGACTCTTACTGTTATATAATATAGGAAGAGGACCCCTGCAGTCTAAACTTGGTTTATGTGAGTTCTATTCTAATGAAACAATTTTAGGTACAATACACTGCAGAAGTTATTACTTAAACTTATTAACTCCAAGTTTTGAATTACCTGATACTTTCCTTAAAAAATTACCTCCACTGCAAGCAGTCATCTACTGGTACTAATTATTGCAATTCAAAACTTTGCAGCAAATACAATGTTTTCTCATCACATAACAAAATTTTCATTGACATCACATCTTTGTTTACCAATTCTTTTTCTATAATCATAATTTCCTTAGAATAGCACTGCATCAGTCTTTTTAGCTTTAATATTCATTCGGTATTAAGGGATCTATCAGTGTTATTTTGATTAGTAAACAAAGATGCATACGGTACATTTATTAGTTGTAATATGAATTAATTCCAGTCACTGATCCAGGATGAAAGTATTTATCATTGATTCTTCCTGTATGTATTGAAAATCATCAGCTTTTCACAATAAGTGGTCCACTTCACAATAAGGCTGAATGAAAAGCTGTTGACATGTAAAGAGAGTAAAACAATGCATAATAAATTACCCTTGGCATGTTTCCCTGTAGCAGACCACTATTATATTATAACACATTTCTTTGTATTGAACCTGTATCGATGCTACTAATTAATAATAATAATTAATATTATTAATTTTATCCATATTATTAATATTGATCCATATTTTGAATTTATCAAAGTCACCAGCTGCAAATTTGTTTCAGTAAATATTTTAAGTTTAAATCTGAATTAGTTTTGTGTCCTAGCTCTCTTAACTCTTTACCAAACGACAAAAAGTTAGACTGGTCCAAATTAAAAGGCTTTGCAGACGACAAATTTAATGTGACTGAAATGATGATTTTTCTTTTAGATCGAGTAGAAAACATTGTGGGAAAAGGAGAAAATGCTGGTTACCAGCATTTTCTCCTTTTCCCACAATGTTTTCAAAAGCCTTCTCTTACAGGGTCTTTAAAACTCGGGATCGTGTGGTAATGGGTTAATCCTTATCCTGCTAAATAAGTGAGTAAGTGAAGTGAAACTTTTAAGGTGATAGTAAAAAGCCAAATTTTGCTATTTCAAAGGGTTTTTTTTTTTAAAGGAAAACATGTCCTTAGGTCAAAGATCAGACTGCACCTGCTGTGCAGTCTGATCTTGATCTACACTATCTGCAAAAGGTCAGCGTGTCGCGCTTAGCAGCCTGAGGGTTAATGTTTAAACTTCCAAAAAATGCACAGTTACTTCCCCTTACAGAACACAGAAAAGACTGATACTTTATGTTCTCCACATGCACTCTAACAGAGTCATAACTAACAATCTATACTATGTATACTTCAGGTTTTTTAAATCTAAGGTTTGAAAATAGAATGCCAATCTTACCACAACACTGAAGGGCACTTCAACAGAGAAATAAGATTAAATATACTTGCCATTTAAACTTAATTAAATCACTATTGTACTGAATCCAAAAAAGAACACCAGGGGAAAAGGTGGGATTGGATGACATTTAGGGTAGTATAAAGGTGGTGTACAAACACAACAGCTACTACAGTGGAAATGGCTGAATAAAATCCTGACATTAGGTGCAGGTATTCAAATTATAAAAATTTTCTGGAGTCAATGGCTTGCAAATATATCATTCAAAGAAATAAGTTGTTTGGTTAAAATATAGATACACAATTTCAATAACTAACATGTATACATGTACTTAGTCACAGGGAAAAAACTGAATATTTGTTATTCTGATTCCAGTAATCTATTAGTCATCCATTCTGGACAAAGGAAGGTTTTAATTGTATTATCTTTTTAAAATATAGTAATTCTTAGTTGTATTATAAACAAAAAAAACAGTTCTCGGGTTGTCCTCACCAACAATTCTAAATGAGCAATGCTCTATAAAAATGGGGCTTAATGTACAAGTAACAAGATGTCTGTTTCTAAAACAGTCATGCCCCCCTACTGCCACATTGATACAGGAAGTGGCACGGTTCATAAACTGATATCAAAAGAATTGACTGGGAAATATCGATGTCATCTTTTTGATTTATAGCCCACTTCAGTTGTTAAATGTGATAATCTGTAAACAGTTTGCATAATTATACACACCGCCGTGTGTATACATACAAGATTGTAAACAGTCGCCGATACACAGACTGGGTTATCGATTTTCTTTTCGGCACGCGCGTTCGACTTCCACTTTTTCCCAGTCAACTTCGATGCTTACTACGTCCCCGATATGACAAGAATAAAATGTTGGAGCCACAAGTTGAGCCACATGATGATTTTTGAGACACTTTAATTTTTTTTGAGCAAATGGTTCAAGTGGCGAACGGCAGCGCAGGCCCTGAATCATCTGGTGGTCACTGTGACCTTGACCTTTCACGGATTAACCTTAAAATCGATAGGGATCATCTACACTCCAAGATGAATATCTGTACAGAATTTGAAGGACCTAGGTCAATTCTGTGTCTAGTTATAATCTGGACAAGGTTAGGTCTAAATATCATTAAGTTGAAGGCCACTGTGACCTTGACCTTTGATGGATTAATCTCAAAATCGATAGGGATCATCTGCACTCCAAGACAAATGTCTGTGCTAAATTTGACGAACCTAGGTCAATTCTGTGTCTAGTTATCATCCAGACAAGGTTTGGTCTATATATCAACATGTTGACGGTAACTGTGACCTTGACTTTTGACCGATTGACCTCAAAATCGATAGGGATCATCTACACTCCAAGACGCATGTCTGTGCCAAATTTGACGAACCTAGGTTAATTCTGTGTCTAGTTATCATCCGGACAAGGTTTGGTCTATATATCAACATGTTGACGGTCATTGTGACCTTGTCATTTGACCGATTGACCTCAAAATCAATAGGGATCATTTACACTCCGAGACGCATGTCTGTGCCAAATTTGACAAACCTAGGTCAATTCTGTGTCTAGTTATCATCCAGACAAGGTTTGGTCTATATATCAACATGTTGATGGTCACTGTGACCTTGACCTTTGACCGATTGACCTCGAAATCAATAGGGATCACCTACACTCCAAGACACATGTCTGTTCCAAATTTGACGAACCTAGGTTAATTCTGTGTCTAGTTATCATCCAGACAAGGTTTGGTCTATATATCAACATGTTGATGGTCACTGTGACCTTGACCTTTGACCGATTGACCTCGAAATCAATAGGGATCATCTATACTCCGAGACACATGTCTGTTCCAAATTTGACGAACCTAGGTCAATTCTGTGTCTAGTTATCATCCGGACAAGGTAAGGTCTACCGACCGACCGACGGACCGGCGGACCGACCGACATTAGCAAAGCAATATACCCCCACTTCGTTAAAGGGGGGCATAATAAATGAGGTCAGCTTGCACAGTCCATGCAGGCTGACCTAGGCCGAAACTTTTTGCTTAAATTGGTAAATTCTCTTCATGTCAAAGGACCAGTGTACCTCATGATTCAGTAGGTTGTTATACAAAATGGATTTTAGGGATCTATAATAGTGTGATGACTGGCTTGGAATCATGAATCACAGAGATGCATTAAGCCCCCTTTTCATAGAGCATGGCTCAATAATGTTTTTACAATTCTACATTCACAGACTAGCCATCTCACCAGCTGACACATTCTGTCCTAGAATTTAGAATTAAAATATAGTTTAGAACTGTTGGTGAATACTGTCCCTGGTCAGTATCAATTACTCAAGTTAAGCTGAAACACATTCTTTGTTAAAACTTTACCTCGAAAACCTGTATATGAAGAAAATAAAGTATATGAGTGAAGCTAAACAAAACTATCTTCTATACAATTACTTTCAGTCTCTTTTTGTCTTGCTCTCCAATTCAATGCATAAACTGGAATGGATCATTTCTATAAAGTGAAAATGCCAACCTTAATTTCAATAATAATTCATCAAAAGTCTGTGAATACATTTTGTCAGATAGTCAACTATATCAGGGAAGAAGTTTGATTTAGACGAAGGAAAATCCTAAAGTGTATTAATCATATTAAAGAGCATCAATTTTACAATAATCTTCCAACATGTTATTTAAAAATATGAGGATTATGTCAGTTTGATTGATCACTTTTCTTCAATCACCTAAATAATTTGTAACCTGATCTGATTGGATGTGGATATATTAACTTTTTCTGTAAGTTTCTAAGAATACAGGTAATTTGACACTTAAAGCACAACATTTTTTCCTTTTTGTTAGTTGATTTTGTTTTACTGGAAATCAATCATGTATTATTAGGAAAGGTTTCACATCCAAATGCTAGACATATTAGGATACAATGGGATTCGGAATTAATTTCAGATAAATTTTATAACGTAAGATTTTTACATGTCACTTAGAATGTTAAAGGGAAACATTCAGAGCTTTTTGCAGACAATAAAATAAAGAACAGACTAACTCTGATCTACACTTTCAAACATTCTGTAAAATTATCAGTACAAATTAGCCATGGACTAAAATGTCCTTATTTCACCTTTTCAGATGTATCAGGGCTACAATTCTCCAAAAGATGTCAGTCACACCATTGAGGTAAGGATGTTTTTGGTGGGGAAAAAAAAAGTTAGAGCCTGCCCAAAAGGAATAATTCAGATTCTGACAGTATTGGTGATCTTTGTTTTGTAGAAGAAAATTGAAATTTTGAGAGACCTAATCCAATATATAATGGATATAGAGTTACATCTTCAAACATGCATAAGAATATGGTTTAATGTGTTCCTGCACAACAACAAAGTAAAATATGGTAATGGCATATGATTCTGTCACCTTAAGCAAGTAACCCCTGCATTCCTTTGTTATTTATAAAATCTATAACAAGAATGGCCCTTGAATGCTTGAGCAATTCTGTAACTTTTCACAATTCAAATGCATGACAGAAAACAAGACATTTCTAGATGCTATTCTGTACAAATGGTTTGAGGCTTATTGAAGTTTTCACATCCAGTTTTTTTTAAATTTACAATAGCAAGACCACTATAACCTTATTTAAATTAACCTAGCCTCAATGGAACAATAAAAATCTGTACCTAAAAACTAAATTAATTAACTGAGTTGTACAGCCAGATGATATCAACCTTTATGTTGTGCTCACATGGATTATACAGACCATACATATGGATTCAACCAGTCTTATACATAAAAACGTAAGTCACATTTTGATTTCTTTTGAATACTTCCATTTTTCTACAGTACAAAGAAAAGATTTGATTTTTTCTTTGAAACCTTGATTATTTTCAACTGTATATAGACTTGAGACAAAAAAAAATCCAGTGTGACATACAAGGTAATCTACAAGAATTGCACTGCTGGTAAATAACATAATTGTCCTTATAGTACTCTTTTTCAGTCATGTCACCGTTAAGATTCTTGTGAAATCTGTCATTAATCTATGACTGTATAAATTCAAGGAAAAAAGAATTCTAAAGCAGCTCAATGTGCACATCTAATGCAGCCAGACCCTATCTTTATGATTGCAATTTAGTTTAAAAGCATGACTGTTGTGAAAAACAATTTAAAATTGTTAATTCAGTTCAGTGTTAAAGATAGTGCAAGGTAATTTGACTTTGATTTTCTCAATTCTTCATTTGATCTTCACATTTATTGATTTAATAATCTAAACCCCCACATCCATCCAGCTCCCTTAACTCTTTACCAAACGGCAAAATTTTAGACTTGTCCAAATTGAAAGCATTTGCAGACGACAAAATAAACATGACTCAAAAATTGAAACTTGACTTTAGAAGAGTAGAAAACATTGTGGGAAAAAGAGAAAATGCTGGTTACCTGCATTTTCTCTTTTTCCCACCATGTTTTCAGAAGGCTTCTTCCTCTGGGTCGTAAAAACTAGGGATTGTTTGGTAAAGGGTTAACCCTTTACCAAACGGCAAAATTTTAGACTTGTCCAACTTCAAAGCATGTTCAGATGAAATTTAAACCCTGGATCAAATATTGGAATTAGTCCATACACTGGTGGAAAACATTGTGGGAATGAGGGAAAATGCTGGTAATAAACATTTTCTCCTTTTCCAACCATGTTTTCAATAGTCCTCTTTGCCAGAGTCTTTAATACACAGGATTGATTGGTAAATCCCTAGACATAACTACATAATGAACGAGGACATAGTGGCTAGTTCATGTTGCAAAATATAGAGCTTTAGAGCCATTCTGATACATATGAGTAACCATGATGCTATACATCAGAGCCATCTTCAAAAAGCTTTTCAGCCTTAAGGTGAGCATACATGTTTTAGAAATATTCTTGAACCAAAGAATTCTACAGAAAGATCATCTCAAATCAATATCTCTATAAGGCATCATGCAGTGAAATGATGCTTAATGTGGTGAACCAAATGATTTATCACCATAATTAAAAAAAAAACAAGAGCACTGGATGTGGGTGCCAATGCTTGGCTGCAGTTGTTTTTTCTGTGAAAATGTTGAAAGAGGAGCATAACTATGTTAAATATATGTTGAGGGTTACCTTCCCCTCTAGTATGGGTTCCCCTTTTAATATTTAACAACTAAAGGGAAACACTTCATTAATTGAAAAGATGTCATTTTTTTCACTGCATGACAATGAAACACAGTTTATGGCAATACAGGTCTCAGCATTTTCCTCAACAAGCCAAGCTAATAAAAACATCCTGAATTAAATTGTCAATGATTTTGTACAGAATTGAGCAAATCAAAGGCCATCTTGTGGAAGTAGTATACAAACTGAAATTATGACAACAAAATCAATACCCCTGCTGAATGTCCATAAACTCTTGGTAAAACACCCCCATCCTCTGAACATTTATAAAACAAAGTAATACCTTTTAGATAATTTTAAGCAAGATCTATACTTGACTGTTTGTCAGTCTATTCTTGCATCAATCAGACATTTAAATAAATATTTTCATAATATCCTACCATATGTTAAATGTTTGCAGAAATTGCCAATTAAATGAATCTTGTACAGCTGCTGGTAATATTTCAAGTTTATATTTCAAGTTAATTGAAAATATTGCACTCAAAAGTGCTCAGGGCAGTTGCACTTTTCAGAGCGATAAAAAATATATCAGAGTGTATAGTCTAAAATAATCTTTAAAGACATTTTCACATTCTTTTACAATTAAAGGAGAAAAAAAAAACAAGTAATAAAGTTAGCATAATTATAATTTGTTCCCATTCTTTGTCTAAAAAATCTACAGAAAGAAGAATCCAAACAGAAAATAAATGAATTCTCCTACAGTAAGTTTGCCATGTGACAATCATTACCATGACAGTCAATATAAATCACATCAATGAAACATGATTCTGATTCATGAATTTCAAAATATTATAAAATTTATTTTATCATTTTGACAATAACCAAATAAAAATCATATCTTATCATAATAATAATTGGTTATAGATGTATGTGTATCATGACAAAGCTGAACACACTGTATGTGATAAAAGAAAGGGTTAGATCTTGTTTGTAACGACACACTTTCCTTGTTTCTATTTGAATTCCTTGGTATGTCTTTACATGAAAATATCAACAGAAGACAGTCTTAAAGCAATATATGTACTGTACCACAACAACAATGCATCAGTGTTATATACAACTTTTTATGCCAATTTTATATTACTAAAACTTAAATATGTACCTGGCATCATGTAGCCTGGAATATTTCCTCTTCTGACTGGGTCTCTTACTGGCGGCAAATCACCACCACCTATACCTGTAAACATAAAAGTAATCATTTGTTCCATGCGTGATGTAGTAACCACATAATCCAGTCTCTAACAAACATGATACATAATCAATCGTGCATATTCCCAGAAGACCTTATTCTTCTAACACTTTTTATGATAATCACAACTGACTGAATCTCTAGTCTTGAAACTGAGAATTCTTATTTATCAATTAATTGCCAGACAAATCTCAGATATGGTATTACGGAATGTAATTGGGAAGCTTAAAAACAATAATGATAAAATTTATGTCTCATTATTCTTCCTTGTTACAAGAAACAAAAGAAAGCAAAAATCTTCTGGTACTCACTACCATTTTATTTTATTTGTAACTGCCATTGTTTGTTAAAAATGTTGAGATAGTTAAAAGAAAGAGGGGCTGTCAGACAACAACATAGCTTGCTGGATAGGGCATTGTTCTAAAAGAAGTTGTCCTCAAAATGACCAAGTGACTTAATCTTTAACCCTACATAGTTTAGTTCTAAACGTGGCCTAGATACTATGGAGGTAAATAGAAAGTTGAAGCAATGAGATTCAGCTGAAAAACATTGCCTAAGTGTAATAGGATTTTCCGTCCACTTGAACTAAATTTTGGCACCCAGTATTACCGCTTTTAAACTTGGCAAGAATACAATAATGATTTAACATGCATTAAACCTTCAATGATGATTTGATGAAAAGGGTAGCTTCTGAATTCTTACAATGGTTTCACTTATTTGATCTGGTGACGAAGCACTTGATCTAACATGACAAAAGGATGTACTTACCAATTCAACTCTTTACCAAACGGCAAAATTATAGACTGGTCCAAATTGAAAGCATTTACAGACAACAAATTAAAGATGTTCAAATGCTGGAATTTGTCCTTCATAGAGTAGAAAACATTTTGGGAAAAGGAGAAAATGCTGGTTACCAGCATTTTTTCCTTTTTCCACAGTGTTTTCTTTCTAAGGGTCGTTAAAACCCGGGATTCTTTGGTAAAGGACTAATGTAGATTACACAAAAACTGTGCCCTCTAGGTCCAAGTGTTAGTTGTTGGCAGAAAAATGATTTTTAAACGTAGGTCAAAAGTTGTTAGTTCACTCTATCCATTGTTTACTTTTTACCTAGTTTTAAAATTCATTTCTCTGCCAGTGACTAACACTTGGACCGACTGTACAATAAAAAATCTCTACAATAATTTCCATTCTTTTAAAAAGGTATCATTTAAATTCAAATGCATCAAACATCCACATTCTTCACTTCTGGCTGCTATTTGGGCTTGAACAAGCCAATTGTTACTGACATGACTCACAACACAACTGACAACAGAGTACCATAAAAGATCATTTTGAGAACTTTGTGCTCAGGTGAGCCAAAAGTGCCACTTCTTGTTCTACAAAAAGATATAAAAGACTTCTTTTAACTTTGTCTTTAAAAATTAATTCTATATTTTTCTCAGGGTTTTGATATAGAAAGCACAAAAAAAAACTTCGTATTTGATAGCTTTATATTAAATAACTATCAAATTTCAGTCTCCCTCACAGGAATGTTACTTTTCACACATTTTGCCAAAGGTATGAAATCTAGCCAGTTTTTCTTTCAGCTTTCTCTGTTTATCTCAAATTAATATGAAACGTCTCACACTAAGACAGTTTGGAGTTAAATAATTTTTCCAGTTTAGATGTATGAGTGACAAACAAATATAAGCCTTACATTGATAAATGCATTTAGAGTTTTATAGTCAGTAAAAATGATCAAAACATTGTAGTTTTTCAAATGTTTAGGCCAAGTATCCTCTTATGCTACAATATTGTCAAATGTAATCTACTCTAAGACTATACCAAGCCATCTTCAGATGCCAATGAGTTAAAAAAAAAGACTTAATGCAGTTGTTTTACCCATTTACAACACAATCCCAACTTTTAATGACCCTGAGAGTGAAAGCTTTTGAAAACACTGTGGGAAAAGGAGAAAATGCTGGTAACCAGCATTTTCTCCTTTTCCCGCAATGATTTTTACCCTTCCCAAATCAAACTACAATTTTATTTTGTCCTCTACAAATGCTTTCAATTTGGACAAGTCTAAAACTACCACTTGGTAAAGAGTTAAATGTATGATAAATGTGTCTCACCACTAAACTGACTTGCATCTATGAATGTCTCCCCTCTTCTTAATATCTCAGCTTTCTTCTGTTTTTGAGTTTCTTTATTTGCATGCCAATTTTTCAGAAACTGTTTCGATGTTTCACTGATTTGTTTCCCATCTAAGGTATCTGCAAACACAATATATATATATAGAGGATATTTGTTTTTTATGGTGAAAGATCGAAATTTATTTCAACAAGTGAACATCATCGGTAATATTACCGATGATGTTCACGAGATGAAATAAATTTCGATCTTTCACCGTAAAAAAACAAATATTCTATTTATTTCATGCTTTTAACCCTTTCTGGGGGGAACTTAATCAAAATCCTGCACAGTTCTTTTCGGTTTTCCCCATGGCATACCTCCTCCACATACATGTAGCAACATATTACAATATTACGTCAAGCGCGAGAAATGTAAGGTAAATTACATCATATTTCCATCTGGTTGTGAGGCACGTGCATTTTACCTAGGTAACTAGTGCACGGGAACAACTGTTTCCGCCTTCAATTGAAGAGTCAAAATATAAAAATCGGTATTTTCACTGGTCGTAACCA
Organism: Hippopus hippopus; assembly: GCA_946811185.2. Classification (NCBI taxonomy): domain Eukaryota; kingdom Metazoa; phylum Mollusca; class Bivalvia; order Cardiida; family Cardiidae; genus Hippopus; species Hippopus hippopus. Next base: position 54,169,318 of record OX328099.1, read on the forward strand.
TGAAATATCGAAAAAATATCTCACTGATATTTCTCGATAACCTACCGGAAAGCATGAAATAAAGTACCGTAATTGTAAAGTGTTACTAAAATATGATCATTTTCAATCAGTTTCGTTTGTGTGTGTAACAAAACATTGTACACAAAAGCTTTATCAAAAGTACAATTATAACCTGACTTAAAATGTGCAAATTTGAAAATGTTGCTAATTTTACAGATCAATGGCAATATATGTACAATCATGTATACGGTCTCCGACACTGATTCTACGTGAAGTATATGCATATGACTGCTACTCAATTTCATTCTAAAGCATCTCTGCAAAAGATTTGATTGTTTGGTCACAAAGTTTATGATGAAAGGTGATTTTGCTTTACATTTTACCAAACAAAATTTTAGATTGGTTCAAACTGACAGCAGTTGCAGACGACAAACTAAGTGTTGCAAATATTAGGAAATTTTTCTTTGTAAGGGTAGAAAACATTGAGAGGAAAGGAGACAATGCTGGTTACCAGCATTTTCTCTTTTTCCCTCATTTTCAAAAGTCTTCTTCCTGTTAAAACTAGGGATTGTCTAGTAAAGAGTTAATTGCTTACAGATGTGAAACAAGGATGATGGACACTGAAAGACTACAAACATTAACATCATCATAATGTGCTTAGGTGAACTCAAAAGGGCTATACTGGTAATTCCTTAACCCATTACCACACAATCCCTACTTTTGACGACCCTGAGAAAGAAGCCTTTAGAAAACATTGTGGAAAAAGGAGAAAATGCTGGTAGCCAGCATTTTCTCCTTTTCCCACAATGTTTTCTACCCTTCACAAAACAGATTTCAAATTTTCAGTCACTTTTATTTTGTCGTCTGCAAATGTTTTCGATTTGGACAAACCTAAAATTTTGTCATTTGGTAAAGAGTTAAACTGCTTTATTGTTCTTTCTTCCCCAGTTTTCTTGTTCTTTCCCCCACATTTTTCTTTAGTTACCAAAATGTTCCCTCTCTGTTAGATTATCCTAATTTTCCATTTCTTGTTTTCATCCGGTGAGACTTACAATGTAGAAGGTTACAATATCAAATGTTAACTTGACAACTCTTAACCAAACACCATTTTTCTTAACTATTCCAGACAGTGAGAGACAACATATCCGAAATTACTGGTAATACAAATTACTCAAAGATCTCTGATTGAGTAGAAAAAATTGTGAAGAGAAGAAAAAATGCTGGTTACCAGTATTTCCTCCATTTCTCACAATTTTTTTGAAAGCTTTCTCTTTCAGGGTCATTTAAACCCAGGATTATTTGGTGTTGGGTTAAGTTAAGAGTTGCTATGATAAAAGATTAAATATCTCCTCTGCCCAAACGTGCAGGTATGGCTCTCTGCCCACATGTGTCACATCGTGAATATTCAGAAGAGAAAACAACTTTAATTTAGTTGATCTGTCATTACCTAAACGAGAAATCTCTGTATGTTGTTGGCCTAAGCCTGGGTATGGCACAGTCATTTTTAGTGTCCATAATATGACATCAAGTTCATGTTATTGGGTTGATTGATCTATTTTCTGCTTTACATGGTAAATTTTTTCTTTTAGTCAGTCTAGAGAAAATGCTTTTTGCTATACACTTATATTTTGACACTGAATATGTGCATGGAGCTTAGTACAGATGTTTAAAGTTAATTTATCTGCTTAGTCTAAATTTATTGACATTGACTTACCATCTTAAGCTTAATTTATGCATTTGACCCTAACAAGAACACCACTCAGCTTTAGCTTCTTTTTAAGAGTAAACTCTCTGTCAAAAAAGGGCATATATCAAAAGTATTTTGAGACTTACCTGCTCTTCTAGTACTGGTTTCTCTTTTGATATTTGACAATTAGCCCAAGTTTGAAGTGAATATCTCCAGTTATTATGGAGACAGAAGAAATCTCCATATTTTTGCAAGATAACAGTGTAAACAATTTGACAATGACAATACTCTGTGACATGTTCTTTGAAAATAGTCAAGCTAAAAATGCTATACGAGGGTATCAAGATGTTGATTCCAAATTTCCACTGCAAAAAAGCTACCATTAACAACTCTCTCTTGATATACTATAAATGGGCTTTCAGTGTTGTATGGAGTGTATAATATGGCCTGCAACACGCGAAAAGGGACATTCGGACATTTGCGTAAAGTGTCGTCTTGGATCAGCCTGCGCAGTCCGCGCAGGCTAATCCGAGACGGCACTTTACGACTACATTAGATTTTGTGCTACAGTAGACTGGCGCAAAACAGAAAATTACATAAAAACGGAAAGCGCCGTCTCAGATTAGCCTGCGCGGATTGCACAGGCTGATCCGAGACGACACTTTACGCAAATGTCCAAATGCCCCTTTTCGCGTGTTGCAAGCCATATAGAAAGCAATTTTTCCTGTGATTTATAACAATCAGAAGCTGACAAAATTGATAAACAGAAAATTTATATACTGACAAAAAAAAAATCTGCATATAATGATAACCATATCCTTTTAGATGTTGAATACTATCATAGATCATAATCACACAACATACAAAGCATACTACAGGGTGTCCGGAAAGTAAGGTAACAGTTTTGTTCATTTATAATATGGCTTTAAAAATCAAATAAAGAGATAGAAATAAATATATATGTAAATAAAATATGCAAGTTTTTTGTGTGGTAATTTCATTTAATTTTCATAACATTATGCACTTTTATACAGATTTTAAATCAGATGTACCTTTTTTGTCATTGGTGTCATTTTAGTAATTAATGACGTTATCAATCTGACAGCCTTTTCTTGTCTTTCTTTTCCGGACACGCACGATGAAATTGTCAATCACTTAGGACACATTCCAATATCAATCTTTTTTTTACTTATAATGTTCTTTAACAACATTTCTGTGCTGTCTGTCACAGATTTAGATGTGTGTACCGTAGCACTATCCTACATTAAACGAGTGTTTTGCAATGTGGGTGACTTTATCTTGACTTCAACCCGTGTGACTTCTTTCTGTGGGGTTATGTGAAGTCAAAGGTCTACAACCCCAACCCAGACAGCACAGACATGTTAAAGAACACTGGAAGTGAAATCAAGAAGATTGATGGAACGTGCGCTAAAATGGTTGACAATTTCATCGTATGTGCTCGGCAAGGAAAAAGACCAGAATCAGCCGTCACATTGAAAACGTCATTAATGACGCCATATGACAAAAAAAGCACTTTTGAATTGAAATCTTTATAAAAGTGCAACATGTAATGAAAACTGAATTAAATTATCACACAAAAAACTTACACATTTTATTTACATGTATATATCTTATCTCTTTATCTTATATTTAAAGCCAAAATATAAATGTACGAAAGTGTTACCTTACTTTCCGGACACCCTGTAGTACAAAATAACATCCTTACCTAACTTTTTCCCCATGACTATAACTCTATCTCTGTATTTTGCTTTATGACACAGTGGATTTCCCATTAAATCCAGTCGGGATAAGTTATACCACAAAGAAAGAACACATGCTAATTCCTTCATGTCATTTAATTGGTTGTCTATTGCTAGAAAATGTGTTAACTGATTTAAACATTCCAAGTCACTAATACTGTCTAAGTTATTTCCACTCACATTAAGCACTTTTAATGAACCCTGCAAAATTAGAAAAAAAAACACAGTCTTGGTGAACTTACTATCTGCATAACATAGTATAGGCTCATGTAAAATGAAAACATCTTTTCCCTCATTACCTCCTGACACAGACATGTAGAGGTCAAACTTTAACTCTTTACCAAACAACAAAATTTCACACTTGTCCAAATTGAGAGCATTTCAAGACAACAAATTAAAGGTGGCTAAATGACAAAATCCACCCTTGGTAGGGCAAAAAACATTGTGGGAAAAGGAGAAAATGCTGTTATTCAGCATTTTCTCCTTTTCCCACAATGTTTTCAAAAGTCTTCTCCATCAAGGTCGTTAAAACTTGCGTTTGTATGGCAGAGAGTTAAAAGCACTTTTGTAAAATGTAAATAATCAACAGGCATGACTGTACTGAATTAAGGTTTTGCTCTTTACCAGATAACAAAATTTTAGACTCATCCACATTTAAAGCATTTGCAGAAAATTAATTTAACTCTTTACCACACGATCCCGACTTTTAACGACCCTGAGAAAGAAGCCTTTTGAAAACAATGTAGGAAAAGGAGAAAATGCTGGTAACCAGCATTTTCTCCTTTTCCCACAATGTTTTCCACCCTTCCCAGAACAAATTTCAATTTTTGAGTCGCATTAATTTTGCCGTCTGCAAATGCTTTCAATTTGGACAAGTCTACAATTTTGTAGTTTGGTACAGAGTTAACGTTGCTCAAAAGATAGGAACGGCCCTAGGAAGGGTATAAAATATTGGAGAAAATTCTAAAAAGGCGCTAGCTGCTTCCTCACATAATCATCCATAGTTAAAACGATGTTCAGTGATGAGAGAGGGATTGAATCCTGTTGCAATATTTATCATCAATCCTTCAAAAGAAATCTGCAAAGCTTGGGAATACAACCCACAAAAGCACCATTGAAATGATGGTCAGCGGTGAGAGAGGTACGAGTCCTGGTCAGTGTGGGAGAAGCATGAGTCCTGTCGCAAAGACTTTCATCAATCCTTGCAAAGAAATTGGCAAAGCTGGGGAATCAAATATCCTTGAAACCTCTGCACCACACCACTTTCTAAGCAAACTTAGTTTGATCTACACAAAAACACTTAAATTATGCTCTATACTGTTTAAAAACAACAACATCATAAAGATGGACAATATACTTACAGCAATTGCTTTTAATGATCGTGGGTCAAACAACAACTTCTCCCCTGGAGGGAGACTCTGGTTTTCAACATGCAGTTCCTGTAGTTGCTGTAGTTTTTCTAAACCTTCTACAACTGTAATACAGTTACCGCCTAAATACCTGCACAAATATAAATGTACTAATTATTGCTTTTCCAGCAACACATTTTCACAGTTACTGTTACATTTTCAAACATACCAAACTTAAATGAAGTACACCGAGGTGATACACTTGAACAGAAAATATTAAGGAACACATGTTTTTAAATAGAAGTTTTCTGCGGAAAAAGAAAAAAAAATGCTTGTTGCAAGCAATAGCTCCTTTTCCCACAGTATTTCCTGAGCCTGTGAAATTCAGGGGTGAAAAAGACTGCTTTGTAGGGAAATGAATTAATTTTATAACTGTTACATATTCGTTGTTCATATCTGTATGAATATGCTTGTATGCAATAAAATGCAGCCATAAAGTTTTACCACATGAGAAAATCTTAGACCTGTCGAAAATCAAAGCAGTTGCAGACAAACAATTAAATGTGGGTAAAATATTTGGATTTGCCCAAAAAATAAAACAGAATGTTGTGGGAGAGGGAGAAAATGCTAGTTACAAGTACAATTACGTGCAATGAGCAATAATTATTGCTCATTTTCAAACAATGTTTTGAAAATTAATCTACTGTAGGGACTTCAACAGTATTAATTATATTTGAGAGGTAATGTGTAAATTATGAGTCTATGAAAATCATTAATTGTTTACCAGATGACAAAATTTTGGACCTGTACAAATTGATAGAATTTGAAGGTGACAAATTAAATGTGGCTCAAGGTATTATACCTATCTTTGAAAGGGTAGAAAACCAGCATTTTTTTTTCCTTTTAGTTTTCAAAAACTTTCCTTTTCAGAGTCGTTTCCCACGATATTTAAAAATCTCTTCCTTACAGTTGTTAAAACACAGGGTAGTTTGCTGAAGGGATAAGACTTTATTCAGTGCAGTTGCTGAATAGAACTATTCACTTCACAGATTTATATCTCATAAAGTTGAAATATAAATAAATGTAAATTTCTCACATTATATGTTCAATGCAAAGCTTGTTTATGTTTAGAGAGATTATCTCCTTTCCTGCATGAGTATTCCACTTATACCTTTTAAAATTTTCTTTATTGAAATGGGTAAAAAAAAACCTACTTCTGGTCAAAATAAGTATCTTATACTATAAAAATGGTTTATCTGTAAACCGTAACAAAGAAGCCATGATAATAACTTAACCATTACATCACTGCTTTTGTAACTCTTGGTTTGAAGTAAAATATACCTTTGTAAAAAGGGCTTGGGATCAATAAATATTTTCATAATAAAAGTTGGCTTAACCCTTCACCAGATTTGAAAAATTTAGGCTTGACCACATTGAGAGCATTTGCAAGTGACAAATTTATTGTGACTAAAATGATAGGCTTTATCTTCAAAAGGGCAACAAATAATGCAGGAAAAGAACAAAAAACTGGTTGCCACTTTTCTAGGATGTCTTCAAATCCTTGAAACCGGGGTGGCAAAATCACATGATTGTTTGGTAAAGGTTTAATATACAATTCCAAGATTTAACAAACCCACCAGAGAAGTGTTTTGAAAATATTGTTGGACCAACAGTTTCTCCTTTTCCCACAATGTTTTCAAACTTTTTATAGAAATATCCCGTCCTTTAATCCACACTTAATTTGTTGTCTACAGATGCTTTCAATTTGGACAGCTCTAAGATTTGGTTGTTAGGTAAAGAGTTAGGACTAATCTACTTGAATAAACCTTTACAGAAATGGATTTTGTATCAGGTCAGAGTGAATGACTAAAGGTAATATTTTCTGGATGATCAGACATGTTTACATCTACCTCCCCACCCCCCTTTAAATCCATTTACCCCAACAAAGTCTGACTTTTCACATACCTTGAAATGGCAGCATTTAAAAAATTATATGCAAAGGAGTAATTACTTGATTACTTGCAACAAACCATTATTTCTTTTCTCCACATTATTTTCAACATTTTCAATTGCTCCTTTATCAACATGTTCTTCTGTTCATCAATTTGTTTTCAGTAGCTTTTTTTCTTTTAGATCAGACAAAAAAATGTCAATCTACTCTTGGATAAGGAATCTTTAAACGTTTTTTCTATTTTCTATGACATTTTTATTTATTCAATGTCTGCCAAATGACAAATGGTGAAAGATTAAACCAGAATAGAATCTCAGTTTGTTACCATGTTTTCTATACCGTCATAAAAGCTCAGTTGAACAATTTTCCTCCATTTCTTGATATGATGGAGGGTAGTATTTTTTTTGGTCAATTTTTGTTCTCAAAGTAGTCACTATTCACTGAGCAGTTCACCTCAGCCAATCAGATGGCTAGTCTTAGAATTAAGAATTAGAAAGCCATTTAGAATGATTGAAAGATATACCAAGACTTCCTTGAAATATATCGGTTAAGTCATACCAATTAATAAAATACATATATACAAGTACTCTTCTAAAAGCTTATTTTAAAGTGATTTTTCTGACATTGATTACCCCTTTACCTCACAATTCTGTATTTCATTGACTGTGAACAAAAAGGTAAAGGGTAAATTCTTCTTTCCCCAGAATGTTTTCTATTTTAATCCTTGATTTAACCCTTTACCACACATTGACCAGTTTAACGAATCAAAGGTAGAAGCCTTTTGAAAACATGGAAAAAGGAGAAATTTCTATCCCATCAAAAAGAGAAATCGTCATTTCAGCAACATTTATCGTGTGCAAATGCTTTGAATTTGGCCCTGTCCAAAATTTTGTCGTTTGGTAAAGAGTCTTGGTAGAGGTCTTGAAATTTCAACAGTGATCAAAGATAATCATGCTTTCCTGTGTCTCTTCTTTACCAGACATCATTTGAGACTTATCGAAATTGGAAGCAATTTCAGATGACAAACTGAAAATGATTCAACCAACAGACTTTGCCTTTAAAGGGTTGAAAACATACAAACATTTTCTCCTTTTCCCACAATGGTCTCAAATGCCTTGTTCTTTAGTGTTGTTAAAACTGCAGATTGTTTAGTAGTGTTGACCACTACTGTCACATGTATGATTCAACAATTTCTCATAAATTTTATTGACAGTTATCCACATTGACTGTTAGCAAAGCATGATGAGTATAACACCTTTACTGGGATTCCAAAGCCTTTTGTGGCAAAAGAGAAATTTCTGATTATCAGTATATCCCCCCCCCCCCACAAAAAAAAACAGTTGTTTCGCTGAAATGATATCTTCCAATTGAAAAAAAAAACTTTTTTGATTGAAACATATAAAAAAAGTACTGTGTTGTGCATGTGCATATGGCCTTTTTGTTATTGGTCCATAATGAAATTATACATTAAGCCCCCTTTTTCCATGACATGGCATTTCATCAAATAAAGACAAATAATGATTGTCTGTGGCTTATAATAAACATATAAATATGAAGTTTCATCAAATTTTGGCCAGTAGTTAAAGAGATATTGGTCCATAATAGAAATATTTTCTCTGACATGGCATCAAAAAAAAAACCTTTATCGGCAGACTATCACAAGGAACACATATATGAAGTTTCATCATTTTTCATCAAGGATTGTAGAAGAAATCTGTCCAGACAGACGAAGGGATGGACGAACAACATAAAAACTATATATACACTCTGCCTTCCGCAGGGGATAAAAAAAAGCTACATAGTGCACTTACAAAACAAACATCACTGAGATGTTGCTAGTAACAAACAAATTCTCCTTTTGCCACAAAGTTTTCAAAAGGGTTATTGTATTAAACCTCAGATCATGCAAATTATGCCAAATTTACAAGGGTGTTTTCCAAGTTATCTGCAACAAACTTGTTTCAGGAGGTAATGAGTCAGCTCTTGGCCAGACAACAAAATTTTAAACTAGTCCATATTGAAAGCTTTTACTTTTGCAGAAAAGTTTGATGTGGCTCAAATAGTGAAATCTTTCTGTGGGAAAAAGTAGAAAATATTATGGAAAAAGGAGAAAATGCTGGTTACCAGCACTTTCTCTTTTTCCTAAAATGCTTTCAAAGGCATTCTTCCTTAGTGTTGTTAAAACATGGGATTGCTTGGTAAGGTTAAATGCTTGGGAGATCACAGCTGAAAGTCATGAAGTACATTTATCTATAGTAACTGAATCTTACAATTTGGTGAGACGAAATAAATGACTTAGTCCTTCCATTTTGCTGATGTTGTTATTCTGTAGATAGAGCATAGTCAAAAACTGGTTCTGCATCAAATTTGGAATCTGTGTCAGTTGGTTATCATAAAGATAGAGCACCGACAAATTTCGACACAGGGACATGTCCTCTCCCTACATAAAAGGAAAGAAAGTGTGATGTTTATTTATGGGCCAAGGGAGTATGATTACTATAGTTCTTGACTTAAAAACCTCATTTTTGGATATTCATTAGAACTGTTTACTTAAAAAACTTTCCTAATGAGTATACACAACATAGGTTTACACGAGGAAATAAAGTTTTCTGGATTTTATACCCGTATATCTGGACCTCTGCTGATACATGAAAAACTTATGACGAGTTCTAGTTCTAAAAGTATTAAAATAATTTTAGTAGCCTAAGTTCAATGAGGCTAACTTGTTGCTTACCCACATTCTGTAACAGCTGGGTTTTATTATATGTTTCATGGGAGTCAATTTATTCCTGCAAGCTGTCTTTCAATTTTGTCTTTTATAATGTACATTTTATATTTGTGAACTCTACAGAATCAAATATAAACTTGACCGCCTTGACAGCTGAAAACCAAATCAACTGAAACTCAGAAAGATTGTTATCTAATAGACTTTATTTCTTTTTTATTGACATTCAATGTAGATCCTAGATCAGACTGCACATTCTCTGCAATCTGATCTTGACCTATGCAATCAAGAAAAGCCCTTGTTTATGTCTATGGTGCTGAAAGGGGTTTAATAAAAGTTCTGGGAAAAAAAGACTGAATAGCAAAATGGTCTTTGAACAGAAGATGTTCCGAAGTGGTTTACTCTTTCTTCTTTTCAAAGTTTTCTGTTCTCTTTTTATTATACTGTTGACAAATATCACATCGATAGAAAGTAATTCTGTCTGTTAACTGAACATTTCAGGCTCCATGACATAGGATAAATAATTTATTACAAGACAAAAGATAGAGATACAGATCCTGGAAAAATTTAGGGGTTCAAAGAGTAACATCATCTTTCTTCTTCAATAACACCTACCGTATGTTGTGAATACTCAATTGCACTTTCTCAACAAGACGATTTCTATCAGTACCTTCAACAAGATTTAATGAGGGAATATTGCTTTAATGACTTGATTCCCACTTGTCTGGACCTTTTCAAATTGAGATCTAACTAAAGAAAAATCCTCACCACTTCATCAATATTCTTGTTTTCAAGATACAGATGTGTCAGACGTTTCAGATACTGGTGCATTGTCTCATCTCTCTTTTTCTTTGTATAGCCTGAGGTCCCTCTTGCTATCAGATCTATTGTTAATCTCACCATTTTGAATGGAGTTGTGTTGAAATGAAATTTAAGAACCAATATTCTGACCTGAAACAAAGATATATACTGTGTTTTTAAGCCTTGTGATAAACATTGAAGTGTTGCCTCATTTTTCCCTATTACTGATTGTTACAGCTGTGGATTCAAGTTCCACAGAAAGAAATTTCAAAAATACTTTTTCATCTTTGAAAGAGTACAAAACATTGTGGGAAAAGGAGAAAATGCTGTTTACCATCATTTTCTCCTCTTTGCACAATGTTTCTGCAAGCTTTTTTTTCAAGTGCTGTAACAGTTCCAACAAATAATCCCCCAAGGTGAGGATCAAACCAAAGACCTCTAGGCCCCAAAGTGAATGCTCTACCACTTTGATACAAAAGCAAGCCCTTCAGCAAGGCAGTATAAGCATCCCCAAAAACAAACACAAGCTATACAGGGTCTGACGAATCACCAAAATACTGAATTCAAATACCACTGAAACACCGAAATACCCCTATGTTTTTTTTTAATTATTAAACTCAGATAACTGAAGTTGTGGTTTTTAACACAAATTGTTATCATATTGATGAAGGAGGTTTGGTTTAAAACCTAGTGTCAAAATAACAACATGCCATTCAGGCCCGCCGTGAAGAATGTGCACCGGAACTGCCGTAAGCACTGTACTGTAAATGTCTACAGAAATACCCACTCCACACAGAAAAAAATTGGTTGATTCAGGGACCCTAACTCCGCAATCTCATTACAATACCTTTTGTACAAGGTTGGTGTGTCTGATCTTTATCCATAAGTATGCAAAAAAAAAAAAAAAAATACAGTGGAACCCCGCTATAACGCTGTTGTCGGGAGCCACGATCTACAACAGCGTTATATCCGGGGTGAAGTATATAACGCTGACACCTTCCTCCCCCACCCCACCCCCCACTACCTGTGACCCATCCGCCGACCATTGCAAGAACGATGGCATCAATTAATTGTTGTTATTCGCCAATATATTCAGACTAAAATAAAATAGTAATTTCCTGGTTATCTGGTTATTATGGAAATCAACATTTTGAACAATTCAGGGTAGCCAAAATAATAAGTTTTAATTTGGGGAGTGTCTAAGATGATAATGGCAAAGTTTTGAAAATTTATACATAGTAGTGGTGGAGCTAGATCTAGTTCAAATACGTAGACAAAGACATGCATATTTACGTTGAAACATTTATTTATCGGGCCTTTAACAATTTAATTTTTTTTTTCCAAACGATTCCCAGTTAATTCTATTACCAAACACAGTACAGGTACGTAAAAGAACTTCGTTTACCTTTAGGACCATGTTTATTAGAAATTATTCAGCCGCTGTTTAGCTGAAATACAGCCTAGTTCATTCAGAAATCAAATAAAACGCTATCATGTTGGATTGCAGACAGTGCCGCCGCCATGTTTTTCAATCATGTTGACGACTGCACAACAAACTCTAATCGACTATGACTAATGAAATCTTTTTTAATAATCAAATGAGACAAGACCCGACGTACATGATGAAAGTCAAAATGAAAAACATGCGTCGGGGTCAGTAAATTAGACTACGGTGGAAGGATCTAAACTGTTTGTAATATAGATCTTGTGTGGACGGGTTGTCAATCTTGAAATAAACGGATCTTAAATATGTTCTTACCTTGTTTAGGCAGAAGAGAAGTAGCTTTCTACGAAAATGCTTTGGGTCATAGTTTAGCTGCAGATGGTATAGATCCAAGATCAGACTGCACGTTCTCTGAAGTCGCTGATGTTTATCTACACCGGCCGCAAAGACTTTAACCCTTTACCACACTTTCAAGACCCTGAGAAAGAAAGCTTTTGAAAAGCATGTGGAAAAAAGGAGAAAATTCTGGAAACCAGCATTTTCTCCTTTCACCACATTGTTTCTCTACCCTTCCATGACCAGATTTCAAATTTTGCTCACTTTTTTTTTGTCGTCTGCAAATGCTCTGAATTCGGACATGTCTAAAATTTTGTAGTTTGGTAAAGAGTTAAAAATCGTCATCCTGCCATGGGCAGTGAACGATTAAATATGACCATAAACATTTAACTTTCTATCCGTAAATATTTCACACCAGTCGTGTATCCACAAAATTAATGTTTGCAGTAAAGTTTGCATTAGGGGTATGACGTGAGGTGCCAATAATTCAAAGCAAGAGAGTTGTACTGTAAGCATTTGTCATACAGACTTACAACTGTTTCGCCCGAAGAATTTACACCTGTTATGGGCTGACCTCCAATCAAAACAAATGATATAAGCCAGTATCTCGCATGCTTATATGATCTGATACAGCCTTTTTGCGTATCGTAATGATTATTGCTAGAACACACCAGTCATTTCACATATATATTGTGTAGTCGGCAGAAAAAAAAAGTCATTTGGCCATTTTCTGAATATTTTGTTGAGACTGAAATAAAAAAAGAAAAATGCATACGCTAACTTGAAGCATAAGTTAAAAGGATTAATTACCGATGAATAAGAGAAGCAAGGTTCTGTATTCAACAATGCTTTATTTTTGTAATTATGGGGACAACACAGGGCTTCAACCATTTCCCTCTATGGACCGACTTTTCATGCTTCTGCTGAAGATGCCTTTTGAAAACGTTGTGAAAAATGGCGAAACTGCTGATAGAACATCCAAAAGCCGCGAAAGAATTAACCCTTACGCATCTTTCAGGGCTAAAGCTGCTATTGCGGCCTCTGTAATCAAGATCAGACTGCAGACTATATGTCTTGTCTGATCTCTGATCGTAATCTTCTCGGTCCACTGTGAAGAGGCATTTGTTACAAAAAAAAAAACCAATGTTTCATTTTTTGTGTGTAATTTCATGACTGAGAATTACTAATGGTTGACTCGGCTCTCAAAGGATTCATCCTCATTACGGTTTGACGCACGATGTAATTGTGCTTTCATTATGCAGCCGATCACCCTATCAGAAATATTTTCCAAAAATTAAAAGTCAGATGTTTTGGAAAATATATTTTCAGTATTTAGTATTCTTGAATATTTTAAATCTCTGGAGGACTAGACATAAAATATTTTTGACAGTAATTTAACGTGTCCGAACATTAAGGGTGTCCGAATACATTGGCGAATTACTGTACATTCGATATCGCTATTAACGGTCCACATATGGACATTTATTGATGTTAAGTCTGCCTAATGTAAGATTGTGCATTTTACGTGAAGACAATTGTGGGCTGAAGTCCTTTTGTAATCAACTGTGCATGTATTTGTCAAACAAAGCAATTGGGCATAGCCATAGGTGATAGAAATAATCAACAAGGCAAAGGTGTGAAAAATTGTCACACTATGTGCACGGTATCGATTTTACACCAGTATTTGGTCTAGAGGTAGTTATGTTTTTACATTGGGGACTCGTATCAGCGGAATGGTGGATTCGGATCAGACACAAAAATGGTCACCCCACCCCCCCCCCCCCCAAATTTTGGGAGCCATAGGACACCCACGTTATAATAGGGTCAGCGTTTTAGCAAAGTTCATTTTAATGGGGTTCCACTGTAGTTTTCATTTTTTTTTTGTTTGGAATATGATATTAAAAATCGCCAAAATAGAAGCCGGCAGCCATTTTGAATCAATGGTTAACACGTTACCAGGCGTAAATTAATAAGATGATTATGATTCCGCCTAATAATAATCATATCACTTTCAACATAACAATGACAAACCTCAACAATGACAAAACCTCTACATCAAAAAAGTTGAATAATGTTACAGAACACCTCCAATTATGATGGCTTCACTTTAACAGAACAGAAGAGAACAGAATGTGCCGAGATACTCGAGTGTTTCGACAGATCAGAGACCTACCTCATGCAATGTCTGATTTGAGTCTACTTCTTTCGCAAATGAAGTGGATTAGCGTTCTCTTTAGTGTGTGTTTATCAATCAAAGAAATAATAAATATAAGTGATTATGTCATATCGATAATTCTTTAGTCTAGATGGGCATACAGGTACAGGCCAGACATGTGAGTGTTCCGGTAATTGTTCTCCATGTGAATCAATGATCAGCGTACATTAACAAAATCATTCTTCTCAATAATGAGTAATACTTTGATACAGTGTGTTTTCTTTAAAAAAAAAAGAAAAATCCAGCATACCTGTATCAGTTCTCTAAACCCATTGATAAAAATAGGGGTATTTTGGTGGTATTTTGGTGATTCTTCGGACCTGGTATACATTTATATCTATTTAGGGATAGACCAGTATACTACATAATACCCTGCTATATAAAGATTTGTCCACTTATCCTTCCTGTGCTGTTACCGTCTTTCTCAATTAAGTGGTTTTTTTCACAATGGGTGCCATATGAAGGTTCATTCACAAATTCATCATGTACGGTTTTTCTCAACTAAGTGGTCCCAAGGCAAACACTCTTCGTTGCTACAAAAGCTAGCTCTACGGCAAAGCAGTGTAAGTGTCTCCTAAAGTAAACACAAGATATACATGTATATCTGTGGGATAGACCAGTATACTACAATGAAACTCAATTTACCAAACATGTCTGTTATCGAAACATGTTTCATCCGTTGGCTACAGATCTCATGTCCAAAATGCTATGAAAAAAAATCCAATGAATAAATCAACATCTTCGTAAACGAAAATTACTGTTTTCTGATAGTACTATGATGGGGAACCTAATATCAATAATAGATGTCACGCAATAAATTTTCTCAGAACAGTAAATGATCAGAAAAGTTCTTGAAGTCCTGGCATGTGTGGTGTGAACCAACTTGGAGAAATTAACGTGACCTGTCAACGATTCCTGTCAAATAGTCTGTTTTCAGATTCAGTTAAAAAAGAAAGCAAAAGAAAGAAAATCTTACAAGAACTGTTTTACTCCAACATGTTTCTGAAGTAATCTGAACAGTTCAGACACAGAATTAACTTGCCATCAAATTCCAGGTAAAACAGTGAACGAAGCGCATCCAACCAATAAACCACCACTAAAAATATAGATCTTCAAAATATAGGAACCTGAACTTTTACGACAGTTTGTGCTAAAACTCAATTATAATCAGTTTAAATTAAGATAAAAGATACAATGAATTATTTATGATAAATGTCAAATGGTGCATTTTAATCACTTTTTGCGGAATAATACTGAAATAAAAAAACGATGTGGAGCATAGTCACGTGTCAGGTTGCTATGCTAAATAAGACAAGTTGTTTTCGTTCCTTTAGAAATCGGATCGAAATGTTTCGTACCTTTTAAAGTGTCTTTAGCTTTTGGACTGTCACTTGTTCCTTTTTTACTCTTTTACCTTCTTTGAATGATGATGATGATGATGATGACGATGATGATAATAATAGTAATAATAACAGACTGGATACCATACTGACATATTTTCGTAATTTTATTGTGAGTGGTTCAGTAATCACATAAAACCTTAAACCCATGTTTCTACTTTTCCTAGTTCCATATATTTAGAAATCAGATGTGTCTGCTGAAATGTTTCAAACTAATCAACCGTCCATCAGGATTGAAGAGGTATACAGACATGTAAGTTCAATGCTCATGACATCATGCAACTCTCAAGAAAGAAAATCAGCAGATTAAGTCATTCAAAATTTAAGCCCTAAGTAAGACCAGGGATCTCCACAAATTTTGAAACATTTTTCCTCTTGTTTATTAAAGTATGAAAGCATGATATACTCAGATTTTACACAATATTACCGCCTTCGGGAATTTTTTCATTTTGGAGAGACCCTTTATCAAAACATTGCGGCAAGTATAACTTGGAGACCCCAGGTTTAAATCTCACTTCCAGCAATATGCTTTTTTGTGGAAGTTTCATGGCTAAGACACTTCAGAGACACAGTCCATTACTGGTGAGACTCAGGACATACATGTATGAGTATGAGAGCTCAGGGATGTGTATTTATCATCCCTGGTGAACTGTAGCTGTGATATGACTTGAAAAATGTTTATGGAAGCGTAAAATACCATTCTATTATTCAGTCATAAAGGAAAGCAAAAATTTGCACTTGAATATTTTCATTTGCATTGTCATACTGTATACTGGTAAACAAACTTTTCAACGACGTCTGCTGCAAATTTTGTTATAGGAGGCAATTACTTAAAATGTAGTATACACACTGATGGGCCATTTAATTAAATGTGTCTCCTTGATGCATTATACCAAGCAAGTCATCACATAAAGCAAGTTTTCGCCCATAAAAGGAAGATTATTTGCTATGAAAGAAGTATTCCTTTTGCTGTTTAGCGATACCCCTTTTTGCAAATGGATTAAACCCCATTTTACAGAGCATAGCTTTCTTCCATAATCATTATCATCATCATCAGTATATCTAGAAGATTCAAGTAAAAAAGTAGAGACACCCTTGGTCCTTTGATTTCTCAGTAAGAAACACTAGATCTGTTTTTAACTGTTCTTCATCAAGTATGGATTCTGACTGTCTGACAGGCTGTAATTTTACTAGTCTGCTTATTTTTCACCCCTACCATAAAATTTGGTTCCCTAACTTGAAAATGAAAACCAACTCTGCCAACATGGCGTCCGGCAAAGGGAATCTCATAGCGAAATCGGACTTTCCTATGTATCTTATAAAATCTTTGAGTGAAAGGCACTTTTTGGTCGCAGGTGGAGGCGGACAAGCAAAGACTGGAGTATCAAATGCTATAGTAAGAAGTGTTTTATGGAATACCTGCACATTTAGGCAAGAAATATTGTCCATGGCTTTTTATTCGTACCCTACAGTTTTCGTACACGAAATATTTCTGAAGGGTTTAGTTCCCTACTCCAGAGCCAGTTTTAATGGAGGGAACATTAGGTTTATCTTCAGTATATCGGTCTTATCTTATGTTCCTGTAACCCTTTGTCACACGACAAAATTCTAAATTTAGTCATATGATAAGCATTTGCAGAGGAGACACTAAACATGACACAAATGATAAGATTTGTTTTGGGGAAAAAAAGAAGAAGAAAGAAAACATTATGGCATTATAAGAAAATGCATTCTGCAAGAATGTTCTCCTTTTACCATAATGTTTTCAAAAGTTCTCTCCTAAATGGTTGATAAAAATCAGGATTATTTGGCAAAGGGTTAAATCTCGACCCAGGACAAGTAAACTCTCATCCTAGGAAGGGGACGGCTTTCTAGCTACTTAAACTTTGCCTTTGGATAGATAACAGGATAGATAACAGTATGGAGATACTGCGTAAAAATTTCTTGGCTTTCGGTGAGGGTCAAGGTCACCATTACTTAAGGTAGAATCAATCAGGCTTAAAATTCTGAAGTTTTACTAATTTTTAGCTAGGATTATGAAGCAGTGTGGTATAGAACTATAAAGGATTAGCAGGTTATGCACAAAACTTCTCTTGACAGCTACAGTTCAAGATCAAAGTCACTTTTATAGAAGATGGAAAAAAAAAAACAAATAAAATTTTTATTTCTACACCCTATGAGCAAGGTTTATGAAACTTCACAAGGTGATGAATTATGCACATGGTGACATATCTTCCTTTTATAAATCTAGCTTTTATGAAGGTCATCGCTCTTACCAAAACTGTAAAAAAGGAGATATCTGCAGCAGAATGTTTTGAAACCTTGGCATAAAAAACCTAATACGGTCACAGAACAAAAAAACCTGTGGTAACCCTTTACCACACAATCCTGAGTTCTAAACCCTGTCAGATGAAGAAATCTTTCAAAAACATTATAGGAAAAGGAGAAAATACTTGTAATTATCATTTTCTCCTTTCCTACAAAGCCAAGCCATGTAGCTCAGTTGGTAGCGTACAGGACTTGAGACCAGGAGGTTGCTGGTTTGATCTCGGCTCGGCCAATTTCTTTACGAGGATCGATGATAATCATTGCGACAGGATTCATTCCTCCTACTGCTGACCATTGTTTTCACAATAGTAATGTTGGAAAGCAGCCAGTGGCTTAGAAAGAATACAATGTATTGTGTGGAGTACTGGTTAAAGAAACTCCAGGAAAGCATGGATAGGTGTTCTGGCTGCCATAGTAAAATAGAAATAGTGTTGAACCAAAAACACCAAAACACCTTTCCCACAAAGTTTTTTGCCAGTTCAAAGACAAGTGTTGGTATTCCAGCTACATTTAATTTGTCATCTGCAAATGTCTTGTGGTAAAGTGTTAAATATAATCCTTACAGCTAGAGAGAAAAAAGTACTGTTAAAACTTGAAAGTGTGTAAAATGGCTTAGCTGTATAAACAGAGATAAATTACCAATATATATGCTGAAAAATATAAGAGATTTGTTCTCATTTAAAACCGGAAATGACAACAACGATTGCCTTGAAGGCCTCCAGAACATGAAATGCATTTTCTATCAGTTGTAATCTGTCGTAATCTGTACAATCAGTCATCAGGGGCAACATTTGGCATGAAGGTACAAGAGTGATTTTAGTTTCATAAAAGAAGGATGTAACAACTGGCTGAAAATGAGGAGAGATGTATCTTTAAGTTGTGTCAACTAAAAAGGGTCTTTTAAACATTGTTTTTTAATGCAGAATGCTTTTGACACATATTACCTTTTGCCAAAAACATTTTCTACTGCTGTAGAAGAATCAGATTATTTGTATGATTGTGAATTTCTTATTTGCAGATGCCTTCAGTTTGGAAGGATCAGCCTAAAGTTTGCTGTGAGGTAAGGGTTAAGCCTTACCAAACAATCACATTTTGTAACTACCCTGAACGGGAAGGCATTTCAAGGCATTGCTGGTTACCAGCATTTTTGTCTTGGTAAATAGTTAAGACTTAATTTCACATGTGAAAAGGGATGCTGTTGCCTTCCCCCTGCTCCGATATCTTTGGTTTCTCATGAGATAGATTTCCAAACTTTTGTAATCATTGACAATTTCTGTACTTTCTTTTAACCACAATAAAGGAAATCTTTGAAGTTAAGAAGAAAGACAAGGAGATACTGTGCAGTAGTGTATGTCGGCATGACCTTGGACATCAGGCTCCCATGAATGGAGCAACAGTATATGATGGCAGGAATCATAAATTTGCTGCTGGGTTGGATGATGAATGTCATCTGTTTTCATTGAAGTACAAAGTGATAACCCCAGCTAAAAAGACAACAGGTAGGTGTCCACTGTTTAACTCTTTACCAAACAACAAAATTTTGGACAAGACCAGTTTGAAAGCACTTGTAGACAACAAAGTAACTGTAGATCAAAAATGACTTCTGTCTTTGATAGGGTAGAAAACATTGTTGAAAAAGGAGAAAATGCTGGTTACCAGCATTTTCTCCTTTTCCCACAATGTTTTCAAAGTGTTCATCTTTCGGGGGTCGTTAAAACTCGGGATTGTGTGGTAAAGGGTTAAGATGTATATGTTAACTCTTTACCATACAATCTGGACTTTTAACAACCCTGAAGAAGAGAGCCTTTTTGAAAACATTGTGGGAAAAGGAGAAAATGCTGGTAACCAGCATTTTCTGCTTTTCCCACAATGTTTTCTACTTTTTTGAAGACAATTTTCACCGTTTGAGCCACAATAGTCTCCAACTGCTTTCAAAACTTGGACCAGTCTAACACTTTGTCGTGTGGTAAAGAGTTAACATCTAATATCAGTGCTCCAAACAGAGGGAGTGATTTTGATCTAAAATTGAAAATATTAATTATTCTCCACTAAACCCTATGTTATGGGTACTCATTAGAATTGTCTCATGTAGATGATTCTAATGAGTGCCCACAACATAGGGTTTGGAAGTGAAATAATGGATTTAGAATACCATCACTCCCTCTTGTCTGGAGCTCTGTAATACTAAAAACAAGTCACTACTTTTGCTTAAAGCTACAATATATGAACTCTGTCACAACTTAACCCTTTACTAGATATGACAAAATTTCAGGTCAGTTTATATTGAAAGCATTTGCAGACAACAAATTAAGTGTGGCTCAGATGTTGGGATCCTTGACATGGAGAAAACATTGGGATAAAAAAAAGAAAATGATGGTTACCAGCATTTTCTCTTTTTCCCCTAATGTTTTCAAAAGTCTTTTTCCTTGAAGTTGTTAAAACTAGTGATTTTGTGGTAACAGATCAATTACTGTGGCAAATCTTGGATCTACACACCGTTGTCGGTTTGGTACTCTGTACGACATTCTAGCCAAAAAGCATAAAAATTTTTATGCTTGACTTTTATATCTAATTCATTTATTCATTTGTCTTATAAAATAGTTTTTTTTTTTTCATGATAAACATAGTAATTATGTTTACACTGTTATTATTATAAATCATTTTCCTCACCATTATAGACTTTATAATATTAATATACATGCAATTGTAAACAGGTGTTGGGTATTCTTGGATGATTTAGAAGTCACCAAAAGGTGGTCTAGGTATTATATATGAAATTTTATTTGATAGCTGATAATCACCTATATTACCTACAGTTTTTGAGCTGTCTAAAGAAAAAAAGTTGGGTTAATTTCAGATGACACTGGTCGGGAATCAGTGAAACAGAGGAAAGGTGATAAAAAAGCAGAAGAAACAGAAACTGCTAAACCTAAATCACAGAATGTGAAAAAGCATGTGACTTTTGAAGTAGAAAAACTTAAAAGTGTTCAGTCAGATTTCTGCAAGGATGGGAGTTTTCAAAAAGTTGTGCAGTTTAGTCCAGATCGCAGCATCTTGGCTACAGGAGGAGCCGACGGCCACTTGAGAGTATGGAAAGTAAGTACTTGAGCCATGCTCTGTGAAAAGGTGGCTTAATGCATCTGCAAAAAGTATCGAACCATGTCAGACAGTGCAGTCCGTACAGGCTGACATAAGTCGAAACTTTTTGCTTTTTTTTTTTTTTAGATTTTCTGCACATCCAAGGACTGTACTACCAGATGATCTAGTTGGCTGTTAGAGAAAATAGTTTTTATAGGTCCATAATTATGAGATGACTTGCTTGGTATAATGCATCACAGAGATACATTAAGCCCGTATTGCCAGAGCATGGCTCACTTGTAATAGTTTTGTATCATGCAACACCAATGGGTCACCAAACCAGGCATCAGAAACATGGCACTTTGCTTAACTTTACTGAGAAGAAGGCAACAAACAACACCATAAGAAAAGCTAGCTTTCCACACAAGAGAAAAGTACCAAAAACTTGTTGGAAAATCTAGCTTTCCACCAAGGCTGCATTTAAGACATTTATAACAGTTTTCTCTCTGTGACATTCCCCTATGAGAAGTCTCAACCTCAAGACTTAATCTAGCTAATACAGGAAAGAAATAAGGGTAAAGCAAATTCCTGTATGACAATAGACAAAATCCTGTCCATGTCAGCAGTAGTAATGTGAAACTCCTAGCACCTATCCAAGTAGTGGGATGTTTCTAAATTGACATCGAGAGACAAGCTCTAATTGCATTGCTGGAAAATTTAGCTCTCCAACAATGCAGACTGAACTCTTCACCACACGACAAAAATTGAAAGTACATATTTGCAGACAACATGTAAATTGTTGCTCAAATGATGGAGTTTGTCTTTAATAGGATAGAAAACATTGTGGGAAAAAGAGAAAATGCTTCATCCCCACTATGTTTTCAAAAGCCGTCTTTGTCAGAGTTGTATGGCAGTCTGAACTCTTTACAACACGACAGAAATGTAGACTTGTCTAAGTTGAATGTATTTGCAGACAACAATTCAAATGTTGCTCAAATGATGGAATATGTCTTTGATAGGGTAGAAAACATTGTGGGAAAAGGAGAAATGCTGGTTACCAGCATTTTCGCCTTTTCCCACAATGTTTTCAAAAGGCTTCTTCCTCATGGTCGTTAAAACTCGGGATTGTGTGGTAAACAGTTAACTCTTTACCACACAATCCCGACTTTTAACGACTCTGAGAAAGAAGCCTATAGAAAACATTGTGGGAAAAGGAGAAAATGCTGGTAACCAGCATTTTCTCCTTTTCCCACAATATTTTCTACCCTATCAAAGTCAGAAATCATCATATTAACAAGATTTAATTTGTTGTCTGTAGGTGTTTTGAATTTGGTCCAGTCCAAAAATTTGTCGTTTGGTAAAGAGTTAAACAAAAGAACAACACAGGGTGACATTATAAGAGATATTGAAATGTACTGAGAAGTATTGTTGAAGTACATGTACCTTTCAATGTACGAGGTATGTCCGTAAAGTTCATGGACAATGGCGATATATATAAAACTAACATACTTTAGAGAGTTTTATTGTCTCAATTACTTTTAGGTATATCTTAAGCATTCTATGTAAAAAATACAAAGATATTGCGCCAACAATAAGTAGTATACCAATCATACTTTAAATGATGTGAGCAGGACCTGGGACACTCCAAACAGCGCAATGAAATTGATTTTTCAAATTGTCGTTGGCAGTCTATGACCTGACGAAAAATAAACTGATCCTTTTCAAATTTGATCCCGTGATAAAGGATGAAGTCAACATCATTTCCAGAAAATATAGACGACGACATCGAAGCCATTTAAATTTTGCGCACACAACTTCTGAAGCACTGAGAAGATGCTTTTGTCAAAAATGGTGGAATTTAACGTCACGTAACAACGGATGATCATAAAATTTGGCGCCAATCTTGTGAAATCACTGGTAAATACTATGAAATGCTGCCTGAAGCTAGAAGAATGTTGGCTGTATGTCGCTCTCTGGTTTACAAGTGGCACAGGAGATTTTCGGACAGGTGAAATTCAACCGACGATGACGAGAGATACGGGTGGCCAGGCATCATTAGTGTAAGATTGGTGGATTCGGTCAGAATACAATGGTTGAAGAGGGTTGGATGGTCAGCTTTAGGGAACTGTCGGACCAGAAATGCCTTGTACCGAAAGGTCAATATTTCTAGAAGGCCTGAATTGTGTTTGATTAACTCAAAATTACCTTTTGATTCCACACTATTTTAGCACCTGACACGTTATCAATACAACACCTGCCCAGGGTTCTTATCGGTTTGTGCTGGCTAGGACCAATGAATGAAAAACTATTATTAGTGGCGGCATGTTTTTTCGCATGTCAGCTGAGAAAAGTTTGCTCTTTATGATGATATAAATTTCCTGTGCCTAACTTGTAATTTTACTAACTTTTTAGCGATGTCCACGAACTTTACAGACATACCTTGTAGTTGTTGTGATTGTTACAACTTAAATTTTTTAGAACGTAATGAATTTAAGATCATTTTGAGATGAACTCTGAGACCCTGTGATGATAATTTGTGATTGACTTTTAGAACTTGTGATGGATTCTGATAATTACCAGTAGATATAATCAGTATCAACAATGCCTTCTTTGAAACCATATTTGATATTTTTACTGGTTGTTCTCAGTACATGTGCTTGACAAAGTTCATTCTTCAAGAGGATTGTACAACACAATCAATCAGGGCATTCTTTACCGAGATACATAAACACTTTACCACAAAACAAAATTTTAGACTTGTCCAAATCCAAATCATATGCAGATACCAAATTAAATGTGGCTAAAATTTTGGAAGTTATTTTTGATAGAATAGAAAAACATTATGGGAAAGGAGGAAGTGCTGGTTACAAGCATTTTTAGCTTGGCTATTTTAGAAGAAAACATCAAGGTATTGTCGTAGTCCTGGCGTCGTGGTCATCGTCTGTGTCTGCATCATCGTGGTGCAAAAACTTTGACAATTTGTAATATCTTTGTTATTACTAAAGATTTTTACTTCAAATTTGGACAAGTTGTTTACTATCAAAAGGGGAACCTATACAACAAGGGCAGGTAACTATCAAAGCATTTTTGACACAGTTATGCCCCTTTTTCCACTAAGAAATTTCAATGAAAACAAGCACTTGCAGCTGAGCGTTGGCATGCGCATGCGTTGTTCTTGTTCTCCTTTTCTCATAATGTTTTCAAAATTCTACTTTCTCAAGGTCAGCATAAGTCATCATTGTGTGGTAAAGTTTTTATTGTATGTGAGAATAATAAAAAATTTGATGCACAACATAATAGGATGACATTGTAGATATTAATTATTTATGGATCTTTTGTAGACAGAAGGTATGACCCAGTTATTTGACATTGATGCCCACAAAGAAGAGATAGATGATATTGACTTTAGTCCAAAAGGTGATAAGGTATGTATATATGCAGAGAACTGATTTAGTTTGAAAGTTAAAATGTGAAATCTGTATGTTTAAAAGTGTAGGAATGATATTATAGGAATGCTACTTGATCAAGTATCCCATAATTATGTAAAACTTGTAGGCAACAGTCTTCATTAATTATCACCTCATTTGGTAGGGGACTGGTGCATGCTTTAAGCAACCATTACATCCTGTACTGAAGTAACTGCTGATCATTTACACTTTGAATTTCAATGAGCCCATTGTCAGTTGCTGTTAATTCACTGAATTATTACTTACTAAATATTTTCAAGTTGCACAACAGTTGTGTGGCAGCAGGGTTTACAAAATTATGGAGGCGAACTGCAAATGAAACTTATGCTGTACAATGGAAACCATTGACCAAAATGATACGATTGGCAACTTAAAGGAAATCATTGCTGTAGTCTGCATGCATAGACGGCTGGCTAGGACTGATTTTGATCAGTAACTGCCAGAAAAACCTGTCGCAAGCTCTTCTGAACTGTGTTTTGTGTGTTAATTCTTGACCAGACTACAAAATTTTAGACCCCTCCCCCTTCTGCATATAAGAAGCATTTACAGTGAAAAGGGGCTCAATGAAGGCTAGAAAACATGAGAAAAACAGAAAATGCTGGTTACCAGCATTTTCTCCTTTTTTTTTTTTCCACAATGTTTACAAAACCATAATTTCTTGGAATTGTGTGGTAAAGGATTACAAACAATGGAAATCCTTGCTATTGATTCAATGATAGAAATAGTTTCAGGTCTTTAAATACTGTTCATGTATTTCTAATAATCTTTGCTTCTAACTTTAATACTTTTAGATGGACAAGCTGTAACAAGGTTCTTTTTTCCTGAAACAGTTAGTCTGCAGCCATTTTTTTTTTTATCTTGTAATTGATTCAGCTCAGTCTATTAGATGGGTATTGTACTGTTTGTACCATATTATGATTAAATTTTTACCAGACCTCATAATCTTAGATCTGTCCAAATTGAAATCATTGGCAGACAACAAATCAAATGTAGCTCAATGACGTGATTTGTCTTTGACAGGTTAAAAAACATGGTGGGAACAGGAGAAACAGGTTACTAGTACAGTATTGTCTCCGCATTGCTTACTGTTTTCAAAAGCCTTCACTTTCAGGATCATGTAAAGTCTAAACTGCTTGGTAAAGGATTAAATCAAAATGTAATACATACTTTTAGATTGTGTCTATATCAAGTGGAAGCTGTTTTAGCGTCTGGAATACTAAAGATGGAAAGAAGCATTTAGATATGGAATGGCCGGGCAAAGCAGGGGAACATAGATTTAGAGCTTGCAGGTAAGATGGATGTTTAGGAGGGTCTAATCTTGATCTACAACATACTTAGAAAAGCTTTAAACATGGTATTTATTTCAAAAGCTTTCTGTTGTGTTTGAATGAACAGCTTTTTTAAACATTTTGGGGAAAAGGTAGTTAAGGATAGGGACAAGGGAACTGGTTAGTTTATTGCTCTATTTCTTTGACTTTTACATCCTGATGTCTTCCTCTTCATCATTTCTCTTCTTTTGTTTTGAGATCTTTTTAGTTTTTGTAACTTAAGAATTCTGTATCTGGTTATGACTGTAGCCATTAAGACAAAACTGACAAACTTAAATTGAGGAAAGATTGGAAAGAAAGTAAAACCACTGTTTTGAATTTGTTTGCAGAACATTGGGAGAAAAGGAGCAGTTGTTTGTTACAAAGATTTGCTCCATTTCCTTCAGTGTTTTCAAAATTGTCCTCTGCAGGTACATTGAAAATCACATCTTTGAAGTTCATAAGAATATCCCTATTACAGTATTTTTCATTAGTACTTTCATGCCTTTAAATCGTTTTTACCCATAATGTCTTTTTCTACAGAGTTTCCATGTATCATTTCCTTGTTGCGTTTATACATGAGCAAAGCTTGACTGAGATCAGCCTGCATGGAGTGCGAAGGCTAACCTGGATCAACATTTTTTGCAGATACATTGAACCCCCTATTCACAGAGCATAGCACATAGTTGTATTGTACACACTGGCTTTATATTGTTACTATTCTGTACCTTTCAGGTTTGGTTTAATAGAAGGTAAACTATCAAAAGGCTACAATTTATACACAATAAACATTCCAATCAAACGTCAGACAAAACCTGATCCATGCTTTATAGCTAAATGGGAAGGATCAAGCTTCAAACCTAGACTAGTTGTGAATGCAGGCACAGAGCCATTGTCTTCCATGGCAGTAAGGTAGGTTTTAATCCCTAGAGTGCTAGGTGTGACTGAATGTGCTTTTGCGGACAGTTCAGATTAAGATCAGCAGGGTCCGTATTTACTGATCATTCTTAAGAACATTCTTATAGTCTTATTCTCTAAGATTTTCTAAACTTGATTGTAACATTACTTCTGACTGGCTAAATCAAATGGTTTAGCCAATCAGGATTTGTGGCACTTTCAAATTTAGAAGATTCTGTAGAATAAGACTAAGAACATTCTTAAGAATGGTTAGTGAATACAGAGACTTCACAGAATGTGCAGTCTGATCTTTGATCTACACTGTCCGGAGACTTTTTCTGGCAAAAAGAGTTTTGCAGTCACAATACATGTACATGTATTTAAGATCATATGATTTGGAAGAAATGATCATTTAATTAAAGCCAACTAAGATAGATAGATCTTGGTATATCCACTAATTCCTTCACTGAAGGCTCTTTCCAAAACAGGGAAATTTTTTTTCTGGCAAAAGGAGCTTTGCAGTCACAGTATTTAAGATAATATAATTAGGAAGATAAATTTTCATTTAATTTAAAGTCAGCTTAGATAGATAGATCTTGATATGTCCACACATACCTTCAGTTTGCTTAGGAAGAAAGGCTTTTGAAAACAATATGGATAAAGGAAAAAATACTAGTAGATAGCATTTTCTCCCTCTCCCATAATGTTTTATACCCTTTCAATTACAACACCCATCATTTCAGTCAAACTTAATTTGTCGTCTGCAAATGCTTTTAATTTTGACTGGCCTAAGTTTTATTCTTAGTTTAAACATATTTATTTTACATTGATTGAAAAACAAGTTCTTACAACTTAAACTAATCTCTCTCGATTCTGCTTCCTGGGAACTACACCAGTACTCGCGCCGAATGTGTGGGCCAATGAAAAATCCCAAAGTTGACACCCGCTTCCAGGTATCAAACTCAGGACCTTATGGTTATTAGGCCGACACTCTACCTCACAACCACAGACACCACAGTTTTAATTATTGTGTAAAGGGTTAAAAAAAAAAAAAAAAAAAAAACCAGAATAAGCATTAACTACACTGATCTATTAGCTAGGTCTATAAAATTTTTTTGGTAGATTTTGAGATGAACACATACCTTTATTTTATGGCCAGAGTTAAAGTCAAGGTCATTTTCACCAAAGTAGAAAGAATAAGATCTTGGCTCCATTTATTTTGCCATTCGCAAGTTCTGCCCGTGTTTAATACAGTTTATGTGTTAATTTCAGTTCTGATGGAGTCTATGTGGGTGTGGGTATGATTACAGGAAGTGTTGCAGTTTACATATCATTTAGTTTACTGGTAAATCCTTCTCAATTCAACCCTTTTTGACCATCATCATTTTGTTAAAATATCTTTTAAATCAAAATTTCAACTTTACTTATTTTTAAATACAGATATGCGTGCTAAATTACCAAAGCTGTCGATGTGCCATAAAACAACATTCAGTCATTAAATATACCTTAGTCTTGTTGTTGTTGTATACATTTTGTTGATATATTGTATTACTATTGATAGTTTTTCATGTACAGTTTATGTATCGCCATTTAACTCATGATTATATGTTGAAAGCATTTGCAGACAGCAAATTGGATATGTGTCTATGAAGGATTTTTTATTTTTAAAGAGTAGAAAACATTGCTGGAAAGGAACCAAATGTTGATTACCTGTATTTTGTCCATTCCCCATAATGTTTCCAAGAGTTTTATTTCCAAGTCTAGTAAATTGAGTAAAGGTTCAACATGGTCCATATTTGGCTTCTATATTTTACAGAAAATTGGAATAAGGTTACACTATGAAACAAATTCGCAAATTCTTAAATATGATTATAGACTTACATGGTATTTCGAGAGTTTATTTGTGTTCTGACTTTATCTAAGAAATAAGATTTAACTCTTTCCCACAAAAAAAAAAAAAAAAATAGACTCATCCAAAATGAAAGCATTTGCATACGACAAATTCAATGTAGATCAAATAATAATTTCTTTCTTTGAATTGGTAGAAATATCGTGGGAAAAGGAGAAAGTGCTTCTTACGGGCATTTGCTCTTTTTCCCATGATGTTTTCTACCCTTCAAAATACTAATTTCAGTTTTTGAGTCACATTAATTTTGTCGTCTTCAACTGCTTTCAGTTTGAACTAGTCTAAAATTTTGTCATTTGGTAAAGAGTTAAGTCTTATTATGATAACAATGTAGTCGTAACAAATAACTGTCATATAGAGGTTGATTACGAGCTTTATTGAGGAAAACCTTTTGGTGTTCATTGTATTATTTTCTAAAAATCTATTCAAAACAGATCATACCCAAATATCAAAAAGCTTGTGTACATGTATCTTACATATGAGCCATACTATATGGCTTGCAACATGTGAAAAGGGGCATTCGGACATTTGCGAAAGTGTCGTTTCGGATCAGCCTGTGCAGTCTGCGCAGGCTAATCTGGAACGACACTTTCCGTTTTTATGTAATTTTCTGTTTTGCGCAAGTCTAATGTATGACAAAATCTAGTGCAGTCGTAAAGTGCTGTCTCGGATTAGCCTGCGCGGACTGCGCAGGCTGATCCAAGACGACACTTTACGCAAATGTCCAAATGCCCCTTTTCGCATGTTGCAGGCCATATGAAAATGGGGGTTTAATGCATCTGCAAAAAGTATCAATCCAAGTCATCCTGTGCTTACTGACCTGTGTAGAAACTTTTTGCTTTTGGTAAATTTTCTGCATGTCCAAGGACAAATCTGCCTCATAATTCAGTTGGTTGTTAGACAAAGTTGAATCATGGAGATGCATTACTTTTGCCAGAGCATGGCTCCAATATAGATTACAGGAATAGCGCAGTCATCTTGTGTTGGATTTGCATTGACAAGCATGTCTGTTTGTTTCTTATCATTGCTTATAAGTTTCTGTATTTCTACAGAGGCTGTACTATGTTAAGGAAGTACACAGTATATTTGTAACTGGCCTAGACTTTATGCCAATGTCTGAAAGTACTAGAGCTGTTACAGGGAAGCAGGACTTCACATTACTGAGTATATCAGCAGATAATACAATTAGACTTCATCAGGAGCCTACAAGAAGTAAGTCTGTAAAAAGTTATCTGGGTCCGTATTCGCCAACCATTCTTCGTAACATCCCTACTGTAATTTTCCAGAATTTCAAAATTTCATAGTAACACTATTTCTGATTGGCAAGAGTGGTTTAGCCAATCAGAAATTTGGTTACTTTCTTCATGTAGAATACAACTAAAAAAAGGTTTAGAATTGTTGGTAAATATGGGCCCTGATTATATTGCATTTGGAACTTTCTGTGTAGATATCATTTAACAAAATGATAGACCGACTATTAACCCTTTACCAAACAATCCTGAGTTTTAATGACCATGAGAAAGGTTTTGAAAACATTGTAGGAAAAGGAGAAAAATGCTGGTAACCAGCATTTTCTCCTTTTCCCACAATTTTTTTACTACTTTTTCACAGCTGAATCTCACAATACCAGCCACATATTAATTGTTGTCTGCACATGCTTTCAATTTGGACGACTCCAAATGTTTGTTGTTTGGTAAGGAGTTAACCTTTGCAGTAAGGAGACAAGCTCAAGGTTTCTTTTGCTATAGCTGTTGTCTTAGCCAAAGGACAACTGAAAGTCGTAGACAATCAGATGGCTAGTCTTGAAATTCAGAATTAGAATTATACTAAAAATGACTGGTGAATATGGTCTGTGTATAAATTTTATTTCAGCTTCCAATACATTTTTTAGTTGAGTAGAACTAGATTTTTTTCATATTTACCCTGGCATAATATGCTTGTCTTACTCGGAACATACTGCAGATGTAGAACTGGGGTACGTTTTACTTATGTAGATTTACACACTTCTTTGGGGACTGAATACACACACGTATGATCCCTGCTTTTCCCAAAGATATGAAGTGGTGTAAAGTTATGCAAATACTTACCCAAATCGTAAGTTATGCAGTTTGGTGAAACTTGTTTTCAGATTTAATGCTTGCTTACAAAAACTGCGTACGCAAATTTCGCGTGTGAAAGGTACCCCTGGCCTCTAGAGGGGGAACATGTTGGTTCTAGCTCCAGTCATGTTAAACCAAAGGATGTAAAACTGTTACAGTAAAGGCCTCGCTCCTTTACTCTTTAGCAGATGACAGAATCATAGACTCTGCCATTTTGGAAGCATTTGCAGATGACAAGGATCAATCAAAAACAGAAATTGAAAAGTAGACAAAATTGTGGGAAAAGGAGAAAATGCTGCTTACTGTTATCCTCTCCCTTTCCCACAGTGTTTTTTCAAGCCATTTTCAGGCTGGTTGTTGATTATGGGAAATGGAGAGAATGATGGTAACAAGCATTTTGTCTTTTTCTCACAGTGTTTTTTATTCTATCATGGACAAATCTGACCATTTGAGCAATACTTAATTTGTTGTCAGCAAATGCTTTCAGTTTGGACCAGTCTAAAATTTTGTTGTTCAGTATAGAATTAACACTCAAGTAAAGTCAATTTTTGCCACAAGTACAGTAAAGTTGACGCAGGGTTTAGTACTAAACAAAACCCAATAACTTTAGCTTAAGTACTGGTTAAAGCCATTCTTATCTTCATTTTATTCTATTTTCAGCTGGATACAATGTCTTCTACGTCCTTTTTGGTGCCATAATAATACTTGTGCTGACCTTTTTTGCCATGTCTGAACTGGGCTTGTGATGTCTACAGGATAACATTCTACGTAAATCGAAGTGACCTTTGGATACTTGTACATGCATGTGTTCACTTTTAATTTGGGGAAAACTATTCAGATCTGCTATCATTAAGCACTTGTTTATTATGGATACTTTTTGTCTAGATGCAATTACAATAATTGAGTCTTGTGGCAATAGGACTCGTTGAAATTTTAGAGAGAAATAGTGTTGTTTTCATACTTTGCATTTTTAGCTCACCTGAGAACAAAGTTCTCAAGGTGGGCTTTTGTGATCGTGCTGTGTCCTTGATACTTCATCTGTGCGTCAACAGCTACATTGTCAGCACTCTAGAGGTCACATTTTCAATCCAATACAAATGAAATTTTATCAGAATGTTTGTCTTGATAATATCTTGGACAAGTGTAAAATTGGGTCATGTCAGGTTTAAAAGTAGGTCACTGGGCCAAACCTTAGAAAAACCTTGTGTACTCTCTAGATGCCACATTTTAAGCCGGATACTCAAGATACTTGATCAGGATATTTGTCTTGATAATGTCTTGGACAAGTTCAAAATTGGGTCATGTCAGGTCAAAAAGTAGGTTACAGGGCCAAATCTTAGAAAAACCTAGTGGGCACTCTTGAGACCACATTTTCAGTCTGGTACTCATGAAACTTGGTCAGAATCTTTGTCTTGATAACATCTTTGACAAGTACAAAATTGGGTCACGCCAGGTCAAAAAGAAGGTCAATGGGCCAAACCTTAGAAAAACATTTGCTCTCTGAAGGCCATATTTTCAGCCTGATACTTATGAAACATTGTCAGAATGTTTGTCTTGATTATATCTCACACAAGCTTGAAATTGGGTCACATCAGGTCAATTGTAGGTCACTGGGCCACTGGGCAAACCTTGTTTGCACTCTAGAGGCATCATTTTCAGTCTGGTACTCATGAAACTTGGTCAGAATAGCTCACATAGGTCTAAAAGTAGGTCACTAACACTTGTTTTACATCATTACATACAGGATCTCTTTAGTTTTGTCAATCCTAGATGATTTTACTCAGGTGAGCGCTTTAGGTCCAATGGCCCTCTTGTTCATGATACACAAACTTTCTACAGAGTTCTCTGACAATCTTGATGACATACATCTTTATAGCAAGATGGAGAAAGTTAAACATGGTTTTCATTTATTCCACAAACAAGAATTCTTTTTTTACACGCCTCTTTACTGTGTAGTTCTAGCTTTTGTGCACCTACTTAGCCAAAAATGCTTTTATGGAATTACACAGATTTTTTGCTAATGCTGTAACTGTTATTCCTTTACCAAAGAAGCCTGTGTTTTCATGAATCAGAAGAAAAAAGGTTTTTAAACATTGTTGCAAAAGCAATAAATGGTGGTAAACAACATTTTTCCCTCCTTCCATTATGTTTTCTACTCTTTAATTTAAAAGACAACCCTATCAATTGAGCATCTGTAAATGCAGTCAATATAAAGAGGCTAAAACTTTGTTTATGCTGTCAGTATTAAAAGTCTAAAATTTTGTTGTTTGGGAAAGACTTCAGCTTCTTGAAGACTTAGCTAGTGTTAATTTGTATACCATAAAATATTCATTTTTCACAATTTTGATGAAAGTTCATGAATAAGATCTATCTCTCTTTCTGGAAGCTTTTTTAAATTATTTTTTTTATTGTAGTTATTCTTAATGCATTTATCATTAGGTGTTTAGAGGACAAGTTTAGTTTTTTAAGCAAACTTAAATGATGATCAAGCCAAGAATTCCTGTGTTAAATGGTTAATGGAATAGCGTATTTTTTACTGATTTGTAGAATGTTGAGGAATAAAGTTGCTTTTCCTGACAGTAAAGCTCTTGGTCAGACTCCACAAAAACTGTTGTGACATTTTGTCCAAAACTGCCTTGATTTTGTTATTAGTCCCACGTCAAATGTCCCTAAGTGTCCAATACCTTTTTTGGCACACTGAGCTTAACTTTCTTACTACCTAATAAATAACTATTACCATTTCAATGGCTACAAAAACAGTTCAGCTGCAAGATGAAGAGACAGTTAATTCATAATCTAGAAAAAAAAAAGAGTGGACAGGGTTGATCAGAGATCAGACAGCATATTCTTTTCAGTCTGATCTTGATGGGCTTTTTGTGTCATCAGTGGCAGTCTGACCTTGATGGGCTGTCCTCAAAATCTTCTTGTGTAATCAACGGCAGTCTGATCTTGATCTACTCTGCCCTCAAAAGCTTCTTGCATTGCCAATGGTAGTCTGATCTTGATCTGCTCTGTTGACAAAAACTTCTTGTGTCATCAATGGCAGCCTGATCTTGATCCACTCTGCCCTCAAAAGCTTCTTGCGTTGCCAATGGCAGTCTGATCTTGATCCGCTCTGTCCACAAAAGCTCTTGTATCATCATTGGCAGTCTGATCTTGATCTGCTCTGTCCACAAAAGCTTCTAGTGTCATTAATGGCAGTGTGATCTTGATCTGCTCAGTCCATAAAAGCTCTTGCATCAGCAATGGCAGTCTGATCTTGATCTGCTCCTTTAACAGAAGCTTTTTGTGTTGTCAGTGGTGAGGAAGAGTTCAAACATACCATCCATAGCCTCAAGTGTCAGAGATAAAAAGATAGTCTTGTACATGTATATGCAAACCCAAGGCTTCAACTTATTACCTGTTGAAATAAATTTGCTACACACTAATTTGAAAATAACCTTGTAAAATCGGGATAATCGGTATAGAATAAGGTGTGATACATGAATGATGTGAAAATATTGTTGGCCAAAGGAGAACTGTAACCAAGGAGAGCTTGCATAGATTTATGTCTCACTTTGGATTTATGTTCTAAATGTGGTCAGCTGCATATTGTGAAAACCTGTCTGCTGGAGATAATGAGGTCATACCTTTATTTGTGCAATGTTTTACATTTTTTAGCTCAGCTATGTTCGACAAAAACTTCGAGGTATTGTCATAACCCTCTCATTTTCTGCTTCGTTGTTGGTGGCAGCATTGTCGCGCAAAAACTTAGACATTTTATGGTATGTCTCGTTACTGAAGATATTTACCTCAGACTTGGACAAGTTGTTAACTATCAAACGGGGAACCCATACAACAAGTGGAACCCATACAACAAGTGCAGGTAACCATCAAAATATTTTTGACACAGATATGCCCCTTTTAATTTAGAATTTTCACTGAAGATCAAGCATCTGCAGTCGAGCCTTGGCATCCGCATGCAGTGCTCTTGTTTTGTATTATTATAATGATCTAGGACAGATTGATTATTAGCATGTAACTAAATATTAATACTATTAGTATCCATCTTCTTTTGTGTTATATTTTTAACTCATTACCAAACGACAAAATTTTAGGTTTGTCCAAATCGAAAACATTTCCAGACGACAAAATAAAAGTGACTGAAAATTTGAAATTTGTTTTGTGAAGGGTAGAAAACATTGTGGGAAAAGGAGAAAATGCTGGTTACCAGCATTTTCTCCTTTTCCCACAATGTTTCCAAAGGCTTCTTTTTCAGGGTCGTCAAAAGTAGGGATTGTGTGGTAATGGGTTAAATCCCCCCCCCCACCACACAATCCAGTTTTAATGACCCCGAGGAAAAAGGCTTTTGATAACATTATGCCTTTTCACACGTTTTTCTGCCCTTTTATAGACAAATTTTATCATGAGAGCCACATTGAATTAATTGTCATTTGCAAATCCTTTCCATTTGGATGAGTCTAAGATTTTG
Source organism: Hippopus hippopus (assembly GCA_946811185.2). Classification (NCBI taxonomy): domain Eukaryota; kingdom Metazoa; phylum Mollusca; class Bivalvia; order Cardiida; family Cardiidae; genus Hippopus; species Hippopus hippopus. The sequence goes on from OX328099.1 coordinate 54,204,539, forward strand.
CTGTCTGGTTAAGAGTTAATGTCATAGTAAAGTGTAAAACTATCTCAAATGGGTAGTCATTGCAAAAAAGTGCACAAATACATAGCTTGTATAGTTTTGCTTGTCCACCTTGATCACTACACATATCCAACTCTTTTAGGTGAATCTGAATGGTAATATATTTGTAACATGTGCTTTGGAGCCCCTTGCCACCATAGTTTTAAAAGTGTTGATGAATTAAACGAAAATTTGTGTTGATTATTCCTATCTTACATGGATATTGCCTCAAACTTGTTTCAAGAGGTAAAGCACCTTAAAGATATTGGAGCTTATTCGTCCTTGAAACGGGTTAAACCTTCTGTGCACAATCCCGAGTTTTAACAACCCTGAGGAAAAGGCCTTTTAAAAACAATGTTGGAAAAGGAGAAAATGCTGGTTACCAGCATTTTCACCTTTTCCAACAATGTGTTCTACTCTATCAAAGACAGCTTCCGTCATTTGGACTACATTCATTGTCATCTGCAAATACTTTCAATTTAGACCAGTCCAATTTTTTTGTCGTGTAGTATAGAGTTAAAAGTGTGACCGATACAAGATTCCAGGTTACTTCACAATGTTTCATTGCAAACCATACCAGACAATCCTGTGTATTTACTATCTGAGGAAGATGGCCTTATCCCACAATGCTCTCTACCCTTTTAACTCTTTACCAAACAATCCCTGGTTTTCACGACTCTATGAAAAAAGCCTATTGAAAACATTGTGGGAAAAGGAGAAAATGCTGGTAACCAGCATTTTCTCCTTTTCCCACAATGTTTTCTACCCTTTCCAAAACAAATTTCAATTTTTGAGTCACTTTAATTTTGTCGTCTGCTAATGCTTTCAATTTGGAACAGTCTAAAATTTTGTCATCTGGTAAAGAGTTAAAGACAAATCCCACTATTTGAGCCAAGTTCCATTTGTAGTCTGCAAATGCTTTCAATAGAGACATGTCTAAAATTTTGTTGTGTCAGAGTAAAATCATTTTAACGCCCCAAACTCAGTGTTCGCAGCCTTGCATGTACATAATATGGCTGTACATTGATGTACTTATGTCGCTATTTTAAGGCCAACCAAAACACAAATTACACAAAAGACTAGCAATTAAAGTACAGAAGAAAATGTGCTTTTGAAAAGATAGAACAAGGACCAATGGCGTGTTTCAAGCAGTTACTTCCGAAAATCATCTACTGCAGGGCTTCAGAATTTCATATTTTCAATGTAATGAGTTTTAAATCAATGAACTATTGAAGGAAATCACATGGTAGAACGAAAACTAGAGCTGTCACTGAATGTGACTTAATACCCCCGCCAGCGCTTTGACAGAAACAGGCAATTGTTTGTACGCAGACGGACACACGGACAGACGAAAACTAAACTCACAAATGATGGACAGACCAACAATTTAACTCATAATTGTCCAGTTTCAGAACGGACGGACATACGGACAGACAGGCTGATTCCAGTATATCCCCGAAAACATTCGTTTTGCAGGGGTATAATAAGAAGAGTTTTACACATTGAAGTAAATGATATCAATTTTATTTATCAATAAGATATTTCAATAAATATTTGAATAACAACTGTCAGAAGTACATGTATACAGTATCACTTCAAAATGACTATCAATAGACAATGAATGATGAAGACCAGCTCTTGTCTGTTCTAAGCTATGGTTGCCTTATGATATGTATATTACAGCTTACAATAACCCTATTGATCATACTTTAGTAGCTGCTGAGATTTCCATCATCAATTCATCCCTAAATTTTCGGACAGTAAGACAATTATTTTTGTAAATTTTCGGACACCAAAATAAATAATTATTTTTTCCCGTCCGAATACTTAGGGGAAATACGGTAATGATGTATATCTTCACATGTAACATCATCTTTACAAGTCACAGAAAGATCTTTTAATCCTATGTGGTTCTTTTATGATCCTTTATTATTTTTTCCTGTCCTGTTTCAAATTCACTTTTCTTTCCTTTTATTTAAATTAAGACCTATCAATACAAGAAGAGTAAATAATGAAAACAGACACTTGAATGGTGATCAGACAAACACTGGTACTTTTGACACAAAACCATGGAAAACATACAGAACACATGTTACAGAACCAACAAATTGTGTGTCACATTTAAAACTGATACAAGTTTTTTTCCTACAACACAACAAAATTAGATGAAAAATAACCTGATTCTGCAATACCACCTGCATACAACTTTATCAATCTAGCTGTAGACCAATTTTTAAACACTATAGTGAAAAGAGAAATTGCTTGTGCCACAATACATTAAAACTGTTTTAAGAGGTAGTGGGGAAAAAAAATGAAGACCACTCATTCGAGATTTTAGAGATACACACACTAAATTTTCTATTTTCTGTTTTTTTTGTAAAACATGATAGTATCAAATGCCTTATGCAATTCTTTCAAATTCATCATCCAACAATATAATTGCGATGTGAAATATTTGACTTATCCAAATATTGGGACAGGTAAGAACATATTTCGAAAAAAAAATTCAAGTACAGACTGACTTGGTAACATTGAAAACAGCGTAGCAAATGGAGATATTGTGCACTGTACTTTTCTCCATTTGTTACACAACTTTTTACAGGTCCATCTATGATGGTTACAGTACTCATTACTTTCTGAAACCGGTAAAAAACAAACAGCCTTATAGATATGCAATATCAAATGTATTTAGGTTCAGCAAAAGAACTGTGAAAAAAATAGTGGCTCATGGTGTCTACAGGTGGTTCAAGTGAAAATGCCTTAACCAAACAATCATTAGTTATAAGGACCCTGAGGATGAAGGCTATTGAAAACATTGTGGGAAAAGGAGAAAATGCTTGTTACCAGCATTTTCTCCTGTTTCCACAATATTTTCTAACCTGTAAAAGACAAACCTCATCATTTCAGACATTTAACTAGTAGTCTATAAACGTCTTCAATTTTGGCGAGTCTAACATTTTGTAGTCTGGTAAAGGGTTTAGTAACCCAGTTTTCTATGCAATGATTCTATTAAATTTTCTAAGCAATGACACAAATGAAGAAAATGTTAGGCAATGTCTTAGTTTATCAAGTTTTCAACATAGGTCGACATCCAATCCATTCATCACTTATTAAACATATTATTTTTATGGTTGCCTGTTTTTATGTCAGTCAAATAACTTTGGAGCCAAACAGTAACATTCTATATATATATATTTTTTTTTCTACATAATTTTTCTAAAACTAACAGGCTGATACTTCTCAAGTAACTTTTTACACAAGGAAGTATACATAAACCGATGAAGTTGACACTAAACTAAACAAGCAATGACAACATTTTTCATGCATGATAATTATGTACATGTAAATAATGGAAAGGCAAAGTTCTAAAGACAAGAAAACAAAAACTAATAGAAAAATGGACGGCCTGAATATTAATCACAGTCTAACAAAAAAAGTAGAATAAAGTAGACTTCAAAACTTCTCTACAAAACATAGAGCCAGATCTTGGACCAACACTGTCCATGTTTTGTGAAAAACAAGTATTCTTGAAAAAAACAAACAAACAAGAAACATTGATAATTTTTGTTTTCTTTAACTCATTACCACACAACAACATTTTGGACTTGTCAAAATCAATAGCAATGGCAGGTGACAAATAAATGAGGGTCAAATTGTAGAAATTGTCTTTGAAAGGGTTGAAAGCATTGTGGGAAAAGGAGAAAATGCTGGTTACCAGCATTTTCTCCTTTTCCCACAATTTTTTTAAAGGCCTTCTTCCTCATCCGTTGTTAAAACTCGTTATTTTGTGGTAAAGAGTAAGCAGATAAAGGTGCATTTTTAAGACACTGAAAAGATTTTTTACAAATGAATGATAATCATCAATTTATTTAGGTAAAAAAATATTTTTTCGAAATCAGTTCAAATGATGAAATTTGTCTCTAAAAAGAGTAGAAAACAAAGGAAAAAGGAGAAATTGCTAGTTACAAGCATTTCCTCCTTTAAACCACAATGTTTTCAAAAGCTTTGTTCCCTAGGGTCTTTTTAACTTGGGATTGTTTGTAAAGAATTACCCAAACAGTCTAAATTCAATTGTACAAGACATCTGAAAGTCTGAGTGACAGAATGTTTCAGCCAATCAGGTGACAAGTAGTGGAATAAAGATTTAAATATCAGAATTGTAGTTGAATACATGTATAAACCCTGATGAGAGAGCTGTACATGAGTAATACATATATTGAGCATTTTAACCTGTTACCAAACAATGTTGAGTTTTACTGACCCTGAGAAAGAAGGGTTTTGAAAACATTGTGGGAAAAGGAGAAAATGCTGGTAACCAGCATTTTCTCCATTTCCAACAATGTTTTCTATATCCTTCCAAAGGCAAATTTCATTGTGTGACTCTTATTGAATTTGTCATCTACAATTACTGTCTATTTAGACAAGTCTAGAATTTGTCATTTTGTAAAAAGTTAACTTGCAAGAATTCATATACATGTATGTCACTTAACATTTTACCACAAAAACAAAATTCAGGACATATTCGTATTGAAAGCATCAGTTGATGGCATATAAAATGTGTCTAAAATGAAAGGTTTCACTTTGAAAGGCTTGAATCCCTTACCACACGATCCCGAGTTTTAACGACCCCGGAGAAGATGGTTTTTGAAAACATTGTGAGAAAAAGAGAAAATGCTGGTAACCAGCATTTTCTCCTTTTCCCACAATGTTTTCTTACCCTATCAAAGACAGAAAGCATCATTTGCGCAACATTTTATTTGTTGCCTGCAAATGCTTTCAATTTGGTCCAAAATTTTGTCGTTTGGTAAAGAGTTAAAGTTGACATTTATTGCAGTTTATTTCCAATAATCAGTAAATAAGAAAAGCCTGAACCCGTTTTTTGGTCCAAAGTGTACTTGCAATGTGCAGATCCCATGCAATTCCTATGTTATTTGTAAGCCCATAGACAATCCGGGAATTTCCTTCTAGGACAAGATAATAATCAACTAAGAACAATTTTATAGGTTACAATACTATCTATATACACTAAATAGCACAACGATTGCTTGCAACAAGTTTTCATCACATCTTTACAATATACTTATTATAAATAATTTAAATTTAGTCATTATACCATTTAAAATTATGTACAAGTATCATAACAAAAATCATATAGTATATATGCCTTCACTTCCTGAATTCTAAAAGCTTCTACTGAAAATCTAAATCTATATAACATCTTTGTTATTGTCCAGACTAAATTACACCATTTCCGTTATAGGGCTGAGGTTTATACATAGTCTCCAGTTGATGACTTTTTCTGTTTTGTTGCAGACAACTTGTAAAAACATTTTGGGGAAAGGAGAAATTGGTTGTAACAAGATATTTCTCCTGGGTCACCACAATAACTTCCCATATACTCATGAAATCTTACAGGGTGTTTTGTTGATCATATGCTGCAAACTTCATTCAGGAGGTAATGACACCATACATGTTACTTTTAGGTATACCATTTGCAAGCAAGAGTGACACAAAAAATTTGAAGAAAGAGAAAATGAACTTTTCACAGATATAAAAACCACTGTTGAAAAGGAGCTATTGCTTGGAATAAGCAATTGCTCCTTTTCCAATAGTTTTTCGAAGCTGTTTTCAGCATGGGCATATATGACTGGCATTCAAATATCACAGGCACTTTGGTATATGTATTTACAGAAGCAAAATTCACAAAAAACTGTCCACTACTATCAAAGCAGTGTGTTTCTATCTCCATTTTCACAAAAACTGTGTACTGTTATCATAGTGCTTTACTTCCTGGTCGCAACCATGTGTCATCTTGTAATGTCTGGCCAGAGGGTGGTCTACAAATAAAATAACATAAAAGAATAATGTAAGTTTTATCTAGGAAAAAGTCTGACATGTAAAAATTCATACACATTCATTCAAACCAAAAACAAATGAGCCATGCTCTGTAAAAAGGGGGGTTTAATGCATCAGCAAAAAGTATTGGCCCAAGTCAGCCTGCACAGTCTGCGCAGGCTGACATGGGTTGAAACTTTGCTACTGGTCATTTTTTTTGCTTGTTAAAGGACATTCTACCTCTTAATTCACTTGGTTCTTGGAAAAAATGGATTTTATGGATCCACAATTATGTGATGACTTGCTTGGTGTATTGCATCACAGACACATTAAACCCCCTTTTGCCAGAGTGCAGTTCTCTTTTAAAAAATCATAAACAAACTCATCAAATCTTCCTAGAACAACTATGTCTAGACTAATAATCTTACTAAATATAGGCAAAACTGTTCAAGAAAATTAACCCTTTACCAAACAATCCCTGGTTTTAACGACTCTGAGGAAGAAGCCTTCTGAAAACATTGTGGGGGAAAAAGGAGAAAATGCTGGTAACCAGCATTTTCTCCTTTTCCCACAATGTTTTCTACTCTTCCAAAGTCAAGTTTCAATTTTTCAGTCACATTTATTTTGTTGTCTGCAAATGCTTTCAATATGGACAAGTCTAAAATTTTGTCGTTTGGTAAAGAGTTAAAACTTCACCAAACTTTCCTGCGAACCCTTAGGAAGGAAGGTGACAAAATAAATGTGACTCATAAACTGAAATTTGTTTTTGGAAGAGTAGGAAACTTTATGGGATACAACCAATTTCTCCTTTTCCCACACCATCTTCAGAAGCTTTCTTCTCAGGGTCAAAAGTTAGGAGAGTGTGGTAAAAGTTTAACTCTATACCAAACAACAAAAATTTGGACTTGACCAAATTGAAGGCATTTGCAATCAAATGTGGCTCAAATGATGACATCTATCTTTGAGAGGGCAGAAAACATTGTGGGAAAAGGAGAAAATGCTGGTTACCAGCATTTTCTCCTTTTCCCGCAATGTTTTCAAAAGCCTATTTCTTCAAGGTCGTTAAAACTCGGGATTGTGTGATAAAAGTTTAACTTATTAAATACTAAAGGGCTATTTCTACTGATTCTAATAAATTTTTCAAACCCACTCTATGTAAAAGCAAGTGCAGCAGAATGACATTTGAAACACCGACAAATGAACCATTCCTTTATAACTTGGCTCTCCTCCTCAAGTGAAATCCCATTTTTAATATTTTCTCACCTTTTCTACGGTTGATTTTGGAAAAATTTTGTGGGAAAAGGTGAAAATACTGATAGCCAGCATGATCTCCTTTTTGCACACTGTTTTTCACTCCTTTAAAGGCAAATTCCATAAGTGGAGTCAGATTTAATTTATCTGTAAATGCTTTTGAATACGTACAATTCTAAAATTCTGGTATTTGATAAAGAGTTAAATGTTAGATAGATACATAGCCATATGAACTGGTTGTACAAGTTGAACAATAACCCTTTACCACACAATGCCATGGCTTCAGGACCTTAAGGAAGGAGGCTTTTGAAAACATTGAGGGGAAAGGGAAAAATACTGGTTACGAACATTTCCTCTTTTTCTGTCAGTGTTTTCTTCCCTTTGAAAGACTGAATTCTATCATTCAAGCCATAATTGATTTTGTCAATTGCAAACGCTTTTAATAGGGCAACGTTAAAAATTTTTGACCCCAGGTAAAGAGTTGAATGAACAACACCCCTAGAATTGCTGCACTGATTATCATACTGAGTAATTTTTATACAGTTGTGCACTCAATGATTTGTAATAAGAATACACATACTTTAAATGTTGTAGTGCAAATATTTAGAAAGCAAAAGACCTACGTTAGGTGTTAGAAATTCAACTTCTACAGATGTGCTGCAAAGGGTATTAATTTATTCCTATTTATGACCAGCAAGGCCAACTCTTTACAAAGCTTTAATGGTTAAAAGAAAGAAAAAGTCAGATGTATAGGGGCATTTTTTACCCCTTTTGTATTTTACACAGTTTTCAATACCATTTTGTCAATGAAATGACATAAAGACAAAATATTTTCAGGCATTAGGAAAGAAACATTCATCATATGAAAAGTATCCACTCAGGACAATTTTTTTTCCCAAAACTTAACCTAGATCAGCCTTATTCTATGGAGGAAAGGTTTGCATTGTTGATAATGAATAAATATATTAAGTAAGAACTGTCAGTTACTCCTATGTCTATTCATACATGTACAAATCTGTATTTTTCTTTTGTCTGTTAACCTATGTTTAATTTTACAGCATGTGCCTCTATAATTCTGATAAGCACAACTAAACATAAACAAATCTGCCATACTCATTCTTCTTCCAAATCTTCAAGTACAGGATCACAAATGGAACAAACTGACCTCCTGTTAACACAGTATAGACACTATACACCCCAATTTAAGAAGTTCTACTTTTATTTTTAGTGAAAATTATATCTTGGTAAATTATTCTTTTTCCAGTTATTTAAAAGTTACAGTAAAATAATGATTAATAACAATAATAGTAATAACATGTTCTTAATATCTCCTATATAAATGAAATTTAAAAATATAACTGCCTTTTACTCTGTGCAGCCATTTTCTTTGATTTACAAGTGTTTATAACGAGGCTAAATGTACAAAAACAACCTAATACAACCAGTTCATCTGACCAATACAAAATTCTAAAATGTCTTTAACATGTCAAGTAAGTACAAGTCACAATTAATACCCAGCTCTTACCTGTTATATCTCTGTTTAGCCATAAATCTATCTAAAATATCATCTGGATCTCCCATGGAAACATCATCCCCACCTATAACAATAAAATAAACTGATAGTTTGTCTTGTTATGTAGACCAGGGCCTGGATTCATCAACAGTTCTAAATTCCAATTTTAGTCTTATTCTTGGTTTAGAAACCATTTGATTCAGCCGATCAGAAATTTTGTTGCTTTGAAATTTAAAGACAAAATGTGGGGAATTAGATTAACTCTTTACAACACAATCTAACTCTTTACCTCACAATCCCAAGTTTTAACAACCCTTCAGACAGAAGCCTTTTGAAAATATTGTGGGAAAAAAAGAAAATGCTGGTAACTAGCTTTTTCTTCTTTCCAAAATGTTTTCTAACCTTTCAAAGATAAATACCATCATTTGAGACACGTTTGAATTGTAGTCTGCAAACGCTTTCAATTTGAACAAGTCTACATTTTTGTCCTGTGGTAAAGAGTTCAGAACATTACTTAAAATGATTGATGAATACAAGCCCACAAGTCTATTTTGGGATTAAACGTCAGATCTGTTCACCCTTTAAGATCCCCATTGAAACCCATTCTCTGAATTTGGCTATAATGACTTTGGTTTTAGTACAGAAGTGCAGAAGCAATATTCTTACTCATCTACTCATTCAACACATCTGAAGCAGCTGACTTAACATATACATGTATTTGTAATATGTGGTAAATCAACAAGTCAAAGATAGAATAAATAGAGTTTATTTCATCAGCTTGTTGTTAATATGGGGACGAGTTATTTTCGCGGACCTTTCCCTTTTGAGGCAAATATTTCCCCATACTAACTACAAGCTGATGAAATAAATTATATATTATATTTCCTCTGATTATTTTGTCAACGAATGCCACTTTTAAAACTTAAAAAACTTAAAAAAGCAGTTCCAGATTTTCGGCAGGAGGAAAATATTCACTGTGACAGGGAAATAATTCCCCCCAGCTTAAATTACTATATTTCTTTACCCATAACATTTCTAAAAATAGACACATGAAATATAATATATTTTTATTCAGATTTTTTTCTCTTAAAAATATAGATATTATGCATTTTTAGACCTCCTTTTCCTTGTTTGAAACTCCATCAGTTTTGGTAGTATTTTCTATTTCAAACATTTATTCTCCTGGCCTCTGCTGAACCAGTTGGGCCATTGTTGACAAACATTCACACAAAACATATATAGAAGAGTACCTCAAAACCCAACCTTCTACAGGCACATTTCAGTAGTACTATAGAGCAGTGCAAATAGTTCAACACAGAAAATATGAAATTCTTATAATGAATACTTCAGTGTGCTTATATGTTATTCTCACGATGTTGAGGATTTGTGTCTCACCTGTTGTCATTTGTTGAAGTCTGCGTAAACGTTCCTCATTTTTCAGTTGTATCCTGTCTACATCCAAACTTGTCTGTGAACCTAACCCATTCACACTGGGTATCTGTAAAGTACAGAACCATGTATTGTTTAAGTGTTGATCTGAATGTTTTGATGTACATATTCTGATTCAACATGTACACAGCCAATAGTAAATTAAGTATGGTAGGATATTAAAAAGTGAAGGGTACATGAAACGACCAATGAAAATAGGGAAACCAGCATTTTCTCATTTTCCAACAATGTTTTAATTTTTTTCAAAAACATATTTATTAATTTGAATCATGTTTAGTTTCTCATCTATGACTGCTTTAAATAATGGATGAGTCTAAAATTTTGTAGTGTGGTGATAGGTTAATTTTCTGTGAATGAAAAATATTTCTTACCCTGGGACTGAAACGGTCTCTCCGTCGAGCTCTTGCCGAGTCATTTCTCACCGCAGGCATGTCTTCAAAATCTTCTGGGAAATGTTGTACACCATCTACATCTGTGAACAAAACAACAAGCAATACACGCCATTGATGAAAGGATACAGTAAATATAAAGATTCCATTCTTACTTCTCTTCTCTATTCAAACAGACACAAAGAAAGAAAACATGCAGGTCTATCAGATTGAAGTCTCTACCAGGCAACAGAATTTTCAAGATTTGTCCTTATTGATTCTATGTGATGAAATTTGTCTTTGAAATGGTAGAAACATTGGGAGTCAAGGTGAAATTGCTAATCATAAGTATTTTCTCCATTACCCACAATGTTTTCAAAAAGTCTTCTTTTTCAGGGTCATAAAATCATGAGATTGTTTGATATACGTTTTGAAATGAAATTCATGTAATATTTCTGTTTCCATCACATGCTTGAATGGTGAAGAATTTGAAAGCATCAGCCTAAATAGTTATAATGAGCAAAGCTCGTTTTGCGGTAACACCGTTCTAGATTTTTTAAAAATAAAATTCCGACTTCGTTCTGGGTTTTAGTCTAAATCTAGATAGGGATGACTAAAAATTGAGTGTCTTCCGGTTAGTCGCACAGCGTCACACGTATCACAATCTTTCGCACATTTTCCTGATTGGTCAAAAATGACAATAATTATCTACTTATCGGATGATAACTTAAAAATCATCGTCAGTTTAATGAGTACCGATTATTCAATTTCCTACTTACATTTAGCGTATTGAACATCTGTTTTTGTATAAATATACTCAATGATCTATGCTATCCAATGATGATGTCATTAATCGTACTATTTTTACGTCATGCACGAGCCGTTTTTTCGCGGAAAATATTGTGTCTAAGACATCATGACCGAACTAGTTTTTTGACTGTTTCAAATTACCATTTACAGAGAAAGCCAGATTTATGATTGTGAAAAGGGGGCTTTATGCATCTGCAGAAACTATCAACCCAGGTCTGCCTGTGCAGTTCGCGCAAGCTGACCTGGGTCAAAACTCTTGATCAATTTTCTGCATGTCAAAGGACCAGTATGCATGCCTCAGGATTCAGTCAGTTATCATACAAAATGGATTAAATCTATACGGATCTATAATTAGATCTATGTGATGACTTGCTTGGGATCATGCATCATGGAAATGTATTAAACCCTCTTTTACCGCAACATGGCTCAAATATAGATCTAGATCTATTCAATCAAATGCTATGAAAGCTTGTTGATAGATCTAAAAGTTTGGGGTTTTTTTAACCATAAGTTGGATATCTATCTCGGCAAATTTCTTTCCAAGGATTGATATTAGATCTAGATCAAAGCCACTGGGGGCATAGCAGAAAGACAGCAATGCTCCATGGAATGATATAGATCTATAAAAAGTGAAGTTTTTTTCCCTCTTCTCCTTTTTACATGCAATGTGAAAATGTGACCGTGAATTTCTTCCTTTCTGTCTTTTCTTTTCTCTCCCCCCCCCCCCCCTCCCTTATAGATCTAGATCTACATGCAGTGAGGAAATGTTCCCGTAAAATGTTGTTTAAAAGTATGTGAACCAATAATCATTTCAAGTCATTTTTTTCTGGACATAAATTTACAAAACTGTCGAGGAACTGTCTTTATTTTGTTAAGGGAATCCGGGACCATTCGCCCTATTTCACATGTATACATCTACGAGAGATGCATGCTTTCTACTTTTGACAACGCTCATAATTAGTTTTGGCAAAGCCGGAATTCGAACTCAAAACTCTTTGATTTCAAGATCTAGAATCTAGCTCTCATTCGAATTAATAGAAATTTGTTCCACAAATCATTCACGTCGCTCGTATTGAGGCTTTGCCTTTTTCATATTAAAACAGTATCCATAGATCTTTTTTCTTTTCAATGTTCTTACTTTCAATCTCTTTTTCTGACGCACTGAATAAGAGGTAAGACAAATAGGTATAACCTCTAAGAGAAGATACCTTACTTTTACAGCAGTTCCAAAAGACTTTTCTTTTTTTAAAAAAAAAGGCACTTTAAACAATGACAGACTATGTTTGAAAGAAACATTGAAGACAGATCAACAGTATTTTATCCCTATACCACACAATCCCAAATTTAAACAACTCTGAAGAAGACGGCATTTGAAAACATTGTGGGAAAAAGAGAAAGTACTGGTAACAAGCATTTTCTCTTTTTTCTACAAATTTGTTTACTCTGTGAAAGACAGAAATCATCACTTGAGCAACATTTATTTCTTCATCTGCAAATGCCTTCAATTTGGTTGAGTCCAAAAGTTTATTGTATGGTAAAGATTTAGAAACAGGAACACAAAAGCATGAAGGAAGAACACAGCCAGTTTTAAGCACAAAATCTCTTGCTTCTCTGCACATTTTGGCTCCAATCTAAAGCACAGAGTAATAACTTATTGCAGAAAATATGAAGAACCCAAACAATACACTGAATGACCCTGTCACATAATAGAGCTATCTTTCCTCACAAGTCTGAAATTATTTGCAATAAACTAACCCTTTACCACACCATTCAGAGTGTTGACAACCATGAGGTAGAAAGCTTTTAAAAACATTATGGGAAAAGGAGAAAATGCTGGTTACCAGTATTTTCTCCTTTTCCTATAATGTTTTCAAAAGCTTTCTTTCACAGGGTCCTTAAGACTTGGACTTCTATTGTAAGGGGTTACAAGCAAGATTTCCTTTTGCCACTGCATGATTGCTTTAAGAGGTGGCCTGCTTTAAGACATGAAAACTTTGTCTGCAGAGGATAGTGTGTTAAATTTTACTCCCTCAAGTTTTAAATATTTGTATGGGGAACTATTTTTTTCTTTTCAATTATATGGAAAAAAATTTGAGAAGAGGAATAATGGCTTGTGACAAGCAACTACTCTTTTTCTAAAAATGTCTCAAGGAGCTTTTTTGTTTTCATATTCAGAAAGTAATAGCAACTTTTACTGTTTGTCCTAGACTTTCTGATTGATGATATCACATTAGAAGTTCTGTTTACAAGTAAAATTAAAGAGATTTTGTTAAATACATGTACTAGGCTCTGTGGATCTATGTGCTCTCCTTAACTCTTTACCACAGACAAAATTTTAGACGAGTCAAAATTGAAAGCATTTGCATATGACAAAATAAATGTGATAGAAAAACTGAAATCTCTTTTGGGAAGGGTATAAAACACTGTTGGAAAAGGACAAAATGCTAGTTACAAGCATTTTCTCATTTTCCAATAATGTTTTCAAAAGGCTTCTTTTATTTGGGTCGTTACAAGTTGAGATTGTGTGGTAAAGGGCTAAAAACTACATTTGTGCAAACTGTATCTGAGAAATACCTAAAAATGATTTTTTTACCACATAATCCCAAGGTTTAATAACCTTTAGGAAGAAGACTTTTGAGTACATTATAATGGCACTTAAGTCATCAACCGATATAAGTCATCAATCGATATAACCTTGTTGTCCATTTCCATACGCATGCAAGAATTATACCCAAGTACATGTAGTTATGGAAGGCAATCTTTTAAAACACTGAATGAAGAAGAAATTTGTTTGCTGCAATCAGTGGCTCCTTTTCCCTCCATGTTTCCCATACATTTTTTCAAAGTTAACTTATTTTCCCTGTAAGTGCCTACTTCCTGTCCTTTGAAGCAGTTGTGAGAGAGGTCTAAAAATAGCACATGTAGTAATGGGTTTTAAAAAACTACATCATGTAATGCATGAGTAATGCAATACCAAACACCAGTAGGGTATTTTTTTCAACAGATAAAAAATTAAACATTTTTGGAGAATCTTACAACACAAACACCACAACACACAAAAACAAACCTATAAATGCACTGTTGGCTGCAAGTTGTGATCTAGCACTGCTGTTGCCATGCCGACCATATCCCAAACTTGTGGAATTTTCAAACGGATCTACGAGAAGACGAAGAAGTGTGCAGTGTTAGTGGCATCATTAACAAAATGCATACAGCTGATTTAAGTCTATAAGTTATTGCTGTCTAAAGTCTCTACAATCTCAAGCAAGAACTACCACTATACACGCATAATTTCATACTGCTTATCTATCTTAATCTGATTGTCAAGTTTTTGATTCCTCAATCACTGTTTATAACAACATCCTATCAGAAAGGCCTAACTCTTCATCAGGTGACAAACTTTTACACTTGCCCAAACTGAAAGCATTTGTGGATGACAAATTAAATGTGGATAAAATTATAGAATTTGCCTTTGAAAGGACAGAAAAGAAGAAAATGGTGGTTACCAGAATTTTCTTAATTTTCCAACAATGTGTTTAGAAGCCTGTTTCTTCCAGTCATTACAACTCTGGATTGTTCAGTTAGGGATTAACCCTTTACCAAACAATCCCTGGCTTTAACGACCCGGAGGAAGAAGCACTCTGAAAACATTGTTGGAAAAGGAGAAAATGCTGGTAACCAGCATTTTCTTCTTTTCCCACAATGTTTTCTACTCTTCTAAAGTCAATTTTCAGTTTTTGAGTCACGTTTATTTTGTCGTCTGCAAATGCTTTCAATTTGGACAAGTCTAAAATTTTGTCGTTTGGTAAAGAGTTAATGCTTTACTAACAAATCCTTAGTTTGAACAAACAAAAGTAAGTAACCTTTTGAAATTGTTAAGAGAAAAGGAGAAAATGCTGGTAACCAGCATTTTCTCCTTTAACCCACAATTTTTTTCATTTCTTTCATTAGATCTATATTTGAGTTGTCAATTTGGGCAGGTCCAATGATTCTGAAAGCATAGGGACCAAATGTAACAAGATACTGTCTCGTGTCACCATATGTTTAGGCTACCAGTATATCTATACATTCAACAAACATTGCAGTTGTTATAACTGAAACATGAATGACAGAATGTGTCTAAATTAAATGATAAGCTGAACTCCAGATAAAAGAAATTTGATCTGGGACATCATTCTCAAAAAGAAGTACTTTGGTTAAATCTGAACTTTGACACAAAACTTTACGTTTGGCCAAGACTGCAGCCAATGTGAAAGATAAAAATGTCATTCAAAGGTTTAGGAGCCCACAACCAGCGACAGTCCCTGATGACCCCGATCAGCTGTATACAGATAGAAAACTACAATACAGTACAGTATAGGCAGAGTGTGTATGCATTCATACTGTGAGCACTTGATCCAAAGCAGTGAGCATGTGACAGGAAAAAATCTAGCTAAACTACTTCCATTATTGTGAAATAGTTTAATACTTTCATCTTCAAATAAATAAACAAACAAAAATTGTAGGATTCCAGTATATCCATCAGCTAGAATAAGTATCAATCATGCTGTAAAAGTCATATTACTACATATTTCTCAGATAGTGGCCTTTACAAATAAAACTTTGGGAACCAAAAACTGCAAGAGATTTCAAATCAGTAAAAGAGATATCAAAAGTTGAAATGAGAGCACATGCATTCAGTGTCTAAAAATGACAGAAAAACAAAAAGCAAAGACCAGTAAATGATGTAAAGGCCAAGACAAAGTTACTGCACTGGGACAAAACTCGGTGCATGGGCAGTATTAAATGAGTACCATATCAATCATTAGCTGCTTGTATATATACAAATCGTATACATAGAGGATATTTGTTTTTTTCGGTGAAAGATCGAAATTTATTTCGAGTGAACACCATCGGTAATATTTTCACGAGTGGTGCAGCCACTCGTGAAAATATTACCAATGGTGTTCACTCAATGAAATAAATTTCGATCTTTCACCGAAAAAAAACAAATATTCTATTTATTTCATGCTTTTCACCCTTTCTGGGAGGAGCTTTATCAAAATCCAGTACAGTTCTTTTCCGTTATTCCCCGTGACGTACCCCTCCCGCATAGCAACGCATTACAATATTACGTCAAGCGCGAGAAATGTAAGGTAAATGACGTCATATTTCCATCTGGTTATTCATATTTCTATCTGCTATTTCTCGATATCCTACCGGAAAGCATGAAATAAAAGAAACTATTTTTGAAAGCTGATAGAAGGGTGAAAAGTATTTTCTAGAACTTTACTTTTGTAAGAAAGGTTTGACTTCCTTTGCTTCTGTATCACAGAAATCCTAACTAAAGCAAGCTGGAGAGGGATCCTCATAAACACATTTTGTGTTAATAGTGGAATGTGATTGCAATACATTATGAAAAGAATGACAGATAAAAGAGCAATTTCTTTACTTATCAAAGGTTTTATGCATTTGCTCTCCCTTTCTCTGAATGCCTCCAATTTTGAGTAATGACTTGGTCTATAAATTGTAATTTTAGTATTGGGTTAAACAATAAAACAAATGTGTCATTGGATTACTTCAATAGAACATCTTCATAATGGGAAGAAACAGATGGAATAAAAAAGCAAACAACAATCTATGAAAATGAGAGATCCACATGCATAATGGTATAAAAATAACCTATGATTAATTGCAATTGCCTCAACAATAAAGTTGTAGTGAGTGACCAAAACAGACTTCAGAGAAGTGTTTTAAAATTTCAACTCTCTAAATCCAAAATATTTTCCTCTGCCTTTATCTATTACAATAAATGTGACTATATCAAGTGAAACACATTAAGAACATGTGAACTTTGATACAACATGGTAATTAAGTACTTTTAGATTTCTCCGCTTTAGTGGATGGAGGACTCAACAAATTTATGTCTTTGATGTTCCTATCTCTTGGCTTGTCCTGCTTCACTACAAAAATTTTCACCAGGGTACATATTCATTAACCACCCTAGGTAGATTCTTAGACTTTATTCTAGATTCAAAGATTTTATTCTAGATTAAAAAAGTAACATAATTTCTGACTGGCTAGACCATTTGGTTCAGCTAGTCAGAAATTGTATTACTGTGAAATATATGATATTTTTGCAAATTAGAGTATATGTATATTAAACGCAATTTAGAAAAGTTGGTGAATATGGCCCATGATAATTTCTCCTGTTACATATAACAAAAGATTATCAAGACAAACACAGGTACAAAATATTCCGACAATGATCAATCAATTTCTCTCTTTACCAGATGAAAAATTTACACTTGTCCACTTTGAAAAGCATCTGCCAAGGAAAAATCAGTTGTGGCTAATATAATTTGATTTGTCTTTTTCTCACATAATTTTCCAAAGCCTCTTTTATTCAAGGTCATGTAAACATGGGACTGCTTGGTAAAGGATTATTTGATTCATATATCTTATGTTCCTTATGTTTACTATACCATATAGTCACACACATGTAAAATACCACACAAAAATCTTGTTTAACCCTTTACCACACAATGACGACTTTTGACGCCCCTGAAAGAGAAGGCTTTTGAAAACATTGTGGGAAAAGGAGAAAATGCTGGTAACCAGCATTTTCTCCTTTTCCCACAATGTTTTCAACCCTATCAAAGAAAAATCATTTCATATGAGCCACGTTCAAACTGTCATCTACAAATGCTTTCAATTTGGACAGGTCTAAAATTTTGTCGAGTGGTAAAGGGTTAATCACAAAGAATTCATGTAGCCCATTTCATGTAATTGGTGTGAGCAAACTCCCCTAAATACAAACACAGAAATCAATGTGCTTGGTGGAAACTACTGCTAAAGTATATCAAAATATCCCTTAATGTTAGCTACAGAACACCCTTTCAATGGATCTGAAGAAAAACCTCTCAAAATGTAGTTTTGCCCATTTGCCACAACCTATTTCCATGGTTTCTAATAAACCTATCATTTGTTGAAATAAAGTTACAGTAGATGATTATGAGAGCTGTAAATAGGGACAACCAGCCTTAATGACAGTTTTATGTATGTGAAAATACCATGGCATAATCATACTTTATGAATCAAATTAGCAACAGTTCCCCTAACAGCACACCAATACCTTCCATGCCCTAGTAAAACAGAGTGTACAGGTTATACTCTCAGTCCCATTGTTTGTTTATTCACACAACATCGCTGTGAAAAACAGCCTACCTTCACTGACTGTGGAGTCATTTCTTACTTTAACCAATACATCATCACCAACTGTATCATATCATACATACATGTATTACTTTGCTTAACTCTTTACTACACAATCACGATTTTTAACAATCCTGATGAAAAAGTCTTTTGAAAACATTGAGGGAAAAGGAGAAAATGCTGGTGACCAGCATTTTCTCCTTTTCCCACAATGTTTTCTATCCTTTCACAAACAAATCCCATTGACCAGCATTTTCTCCTTTTCCCACAATGTTGTCTATCCTTTCACAAACAAATCCCATAAGTTAAACCAATCTAATTTGTCATCTTTGTTTAATAAAGCAATAACTAATAAACTTCAGCCTTGTAACTGTAAGCAGTTACAGGCAACATATGGTTGTTTTTCCTGCCAACATACGGTTTCTTTTGCGGACAGTGTAGATTAAGATCAGACTGTGCTATTGTGCTTAATAACTGACATTATGTGTTTGATTGACTTTGCAGTCTATGAGTTAGGTGTAACAATGGCCAAACTATAATAAGTATAGTTTACTGGACATGTCCTAAAGTATTTGTAAAATTACATGTAAATATGAAAAACAGTATAAAACCTAAAAAGCTCTGTTATTCATAACTATTTTGCCAAGTTTTGTGTAATTTTACTACAGTTATATGTGCATGGATGTACATGAGAAAATACACACATATACATCTCCAACCATGTGGGGCACTCCAACATCTATATCCTGTATAAAATGTAGTATATTAGATTGGCAAGAGTCAAAACTGTTGTATGACTCGGTATAAAGCTTACTTTTTTTTTTTCAGGGATACTGTTTAGACAAAACATATTTTTTCACATTTATAGTTATAAAATTAATTATTTTTCAATGCAGAACCGGTGGTTATACAACAGTTTTTATGCTTCTTTCAGCTAAGCATGAAATACATACTAACAACATCTTTTCTTTGAATAAATAAACTATGTCATGCAATTATATACATGTATCATACATGCATCGGTCATTTTAGCCCTAATAAAACTTCACCAACTACCTTTGACTTTATAAATAGTTCTAGCATTTTTACCTATGGCAGTATTACCAGTGAAATTTTAACGATGACATTTTCACCACTGGCTTTTTTGTTTCATAGTATTTTTACTTGGAACATTACTAACTTTCCTAACACAGCCTAATGACCACAAAGTCATAAAGTTGAAATATTGCTATGTAATTTTCTTTTTGATTACTCCTTTCTTTATTTCATACTATAATGTTGTATGGAAAAAGGACAGTAAGTAAGTATGCTAATTTGATCAGCTCTGTCTGGTTCAGTCACTTGTTTCAATTTCAAGAGTCTCAAGTTAGCCTATGAAGTAATGGGTTACTATAGATACATACTTTTATCTCTCATGCCCTTCAGTTGTTCCTCTTGTTGCCTCAACATAGCATCCTGCTGGGCCTCAAGGGTTGTATTAGTTACTGGAGCTTCCGGGAACATACTTCTAAATGCTCTACGAGAATCTGAGTCAGCTTTATCAAGCAAGAGAGGAAGAGAAAGGAAAATAAAGTACAAAGGAACTACAATTGAGGGAGAAAAAATCAAATATGAGGAAACAAACAAAAAGTGGGATGCAGGTTGACTCTTAACCAGATGACACAATTTTAGGCTTGCTTGAAATGAGAACACTAGCAAAGGACACATTAAATGTCGCTCAAATGATATTACTTCTGTTCTAAGGCAAAAAGACATTGTGGGAAAAGGAGAAAATGCTGGTTTTCCATTCCCCAACATTTTCAAAGCCCTTTTCCTCAGGGTGGTTAAAACACTAGGTTATTTGGTATAGGGTTAATTCCCTATTGTTAAGTGAGGGACTTTCTACACTTTCAAATAATTACAATAGATCACACTAATAATGTTTAACCCTTTACTACACAATCCCAACTTTATATGCTGGTAACCAGCTTTTTCTCCTTTTTCCCCACAATGTTTTCTACCCTCCCAAAAACAATTTTCAATGTTTGGATCACATTTATTTTGTCATCTGCAAATGCATTCAATTTGGTCTGGTCTAAAATTTTGTCTTTTAGTAAAGGGTTAAATGGAAGCCTCACTTCGACACTGCATCAAGCAAAACCCAAAAGTATTGCTGATAAGATGGGGGCAAAATAGTTACAGATGTTTAATGAATCTAATGGAAAGATTCCCCACTACATGACATTTAAAAGTTTAACAATTCAGTCCGAAAAAAAAAAACACAAAATCTTTTTCAAGCACTGGTAAGAAAATGACAAAAAAGAAAGTGAGTAAGATCCAAACTCAAAAGAAAGAAATAATGCTTTTAATCTACAACGTAATACACTCATAAAAACAGAAGACATACATAAACTTTTACCTGCAGGATTAGCGAATGCTAAATAACTACACCAAATGAAAAGTTCACTATTACAGCAAACAATACAGAAAACAAAAATGCAGAGGACTTGCTTGAAGAAAAAAGGAAACCCTTAGGGGGGACATTCCGTAACAAACTTAGCTTACACTACTCTAGGTTTACTTACATTTAAATTTGAGCTCATTGAACTGTTGTATGTTTCTGGCATTTGCCATATCTGATGTCTGGGCACGTGGGGGAGGCAAGGAGGCATTTTTGTTCATTGCATTTTCAAACACAAGCTTGTTTCTGAGAAAGAGAAATAGACAGGGGTTTAAAAAGGTTATAATGTCAAATAAAAAACAGCATTCATTATTTCTGTAAATGTTTAAATAAAACTTAAAATACAGCATATAGCCTAATGGTACATTTGTCATATTCTGCAAAATAGACTTCTGCAACTTCACGCATTTGGGCCCTGTTTTTTGACAAAAGCGAAATAAATGCATCTCCTTGATGCATTATATCAAGCAAGTCATCACATAGTGATGGGAGCATGAAATAAATTTGTCTAACAACTGACTGAATCATGGGGTAGACTGGTCCTTTGACATGTAGAAAATTGAACAATAGCAAAATGTTTTGAGTCATCTCAGACTGCACAGGCTGACATGGGTTGATACTTTTTGCTGATGCATTTTCATAGGGCATAGCATATTTACATGCTTCAAAAATCCTTTACATGTACTCAATCCTTAAGTCTCAACCAAACAACAATATTGTAGACTAGTCCATGCTGAAAGCATTTGCAGACGACAAATTACATGTGGCTAAAATGATTAAATTTAGTTTAGAAAGAGCGGAAAACATTGTGAGAAAAGGAGGAAATGCTGGTTACAAAATATATGAAAGAAATTTCTGACCTATATCACATGAACCCTTTAATGAACCATCTAGTGTTAAAATATGTCACAAGAAGAGGCCTTTTGAAATCATTGTGAGGACTGGAGAAATTTTTTGTAAAAATGAATATCCTCAAATTGTCTGAATCATTGTTATGGGTTTATTGTTTAAGACCATTTCTAACATTATCCTGATCATTGCATAGCAATAAGTGCACCTTTACATGAGTTCTTTTATTTTTCTTTTATCAGTTCTTTGCGTAACACTCTATTCTTCCCACTGGCAGTTTTCCCACATAAAATTCATCCCCCAAAAATCTCATAATTACATTTATCGAAGGAGCTATCAGCCCAATAAAAAGTCAAGGAAAAAAAAAATACAACACAATCATTTACGCACAAATTCTATGTCTACCGAAAGGAAAGTAAAAAACGGATTTATTAATCCTTACCACACAATCCCGTGTTTTAACGACCCAGAAGAACAAGGCTTTTGAAAACATTGTGGGAAAAGGAGAAAATGTTGGTGACCAGCATTTTTTCCTTTTCCCATGATACTTTCTGCCCAATCAAAGACAGAAATCATCATTTGAATGACATTTATATTGTCTGCAAAGGCTGTGAATCTGGTTGAGTTCAAAATTTTGTCGTTCGGTAAAGAGTTAAACTTCACACAGATAAAACAGGACAAAACAATTCATAAACATAGACATAGATAGACATAGATGCATCCCCAGTCTAGTAAATAAAATCACAGAGTCGAATCACAGGCTTGCACCAAACCTGTACACCAAATTAATATCTCCATGCAGTTGTTCACACAAAGAGAAAAGGTAAGTCTTAGATCATCTAAAACCACAATATCAATCTCACCGTTCAGTTTTCTGAGAGCAGTGAAAGAAAACAAACATGTGTGTAAGACAAATAAATAAAAAAAATAACACTAACGGTCCCGGTCTCTGGACTGTGCGAGGATCAAAAACTTCTGGTTCATTCTGAAAAAAAAGATTAACCCTGAGAGTGCCAAATTAACCCAACATAAATATTCAGTTCAGAAATAAGATCCAACTATAATAATAATGACATAATAATATAATAACTAAAATAATAACTAAAATGTCAAGATCTTGTTGGTCCAGAAGTGCAAATTTTGTGCAGAGTCATCTTGAACAACACTGGCCACAAAAGCAACAACAGTTGTGAAAGGCAACTCTGAGGTAAGTGTTTCTGAAGATTATCTTTCATAGCGCTACTTCTAATTTACAGTATTTATGCCATAAACATATTCTTGTACATGAACAATTCTGCTAACTCTGGTGTCTTTCTTATAAAGTGTCTAAAATATTGTTTATAAAATACACAATAGTTTAAAATTAGCGTAAGGAAGATATGGCATATAATATGACTTTGGACATAGGCCAAAACTCATGTAGCCTATAAACTAACATTATACCTTCACCAAACTACAAAATGTTCAGACTTAACCAAATTCAAAGCATTAGCAGATGACAAAGTAAATGCAGGTCACATGATGAGGTTTGTCTCCTAAAGGGTGGAATATACAATTGGAAAAAGGAGAAAATTCTGGTACTAGTATTTTCTCCTTTTCCCACAGTGTTTTCAAAAGTTGTCTTTATTTGGGGTCAGTAAAAATCATTTGATTGTTTGGTAAAGGTTTAACTCATGTAGATGACCATTTTCATATTGCTGTGGACTAATTTTGACAAAAGATGCAGAAATAAATAAATTGCTCCTGATAAAAAAATTTTTATCAAGTAACTTCCCTTGTTTTCAATGTAAGACAACCATTACGAATATTCTTGTCTTTCACACATGTGAGATAAGAAAATAGTGCCGGTCAACACACTGTAATCATACGACTCATTTCTAAAACATTGCCGACCAAGATTCCTGTGTGAAATTGACTGTCAAAACTTATGATCATGATAAAGCTACAAATTTTAGAATCTTTAGATGTAAAAAAAAACTGTTATATGCAAGTTTCTTTGGAACTATTTTTTGTGTGTGATGTTCAAACCTGTCAAAGAAACAAATAGGCTTTATGTAAATTTCAATATACATGCACATGTTGGCCTATGTATTAACATGTCATGTACTTGAGTATTCTTGAGATAGTTATGTGATAAAAAGAATCCGACATTCGTTGGCTTTTGAGGTAAAACTTTATTAAACTTGTCCACAAAAAATGTTACTAAGCTTGCCAAAGGCTTGCTTGATAAAATTTTTTGTAGACTGGTAAAATAAAATTTTATCTCAAACAGTAACTCATGCCAGATTCTATATTTCTACAATATTCTCAATTGTATACCTTAACCCATTACCAAACGACAAAATTTTAGGTTTGTCCAATTCGAAAGCATTTGCAGACGACAAAATAAAAGTGACTGAAAATTTGAAATTTGTTTTTTGAAGGGTAAAAAACATTGTGGGAAAAGGAGAAAATAATGGTTACCAGCATTTTCTCCTTTTCCCACAATGTTTTCCAAAGGCTTCTTTCTCAGGGTCGTCAAAAGTAGGGATTGTGTGGTAATGGGTTAACCTCTACTAACATTCAAACTGACAAAACTTTGTACTTGTCCAAAGTGAAAGTGTTTGCACACAGCAACTTAAATGTGGCTGAAATGATGGTTACCCACATTTTATTTCATGCTTCCCGGTAGGATATCGAGAAATAGCAGTGAAAATATTTTTCGATATTACACGGGTATGACCAGTGAAAATACCGATTTTTATATTGTAGTTACTTAGGTAAATTGCGCGCGACTCACAACCAGATGGAAATATGACGTCATTTACCTTACATTTCTCGCGATTGACGTAATATTGTAATGCATTGCTATGTGCGAGGGGTACGCCACGGGGAATAATTGAAAAGAACTGTGCTGGATTTTGATAAAGCTCCTCCAAGAAAGAGTTAAAAGCATGAAATAAATAGAATATTTGATTGTGCCACTCGTGAAAATATTACCGATGGTGTTCACTCAATGAAATAAATTTCGATCTTTCACCGAAAAAAACAAATATCCTCTATTTCTTTTTCCATAAATCTTTTCAAACAGGTTCTGCATCAGAATCATTTCAATATGAGATTGTTTTGGTAAACAGTTAAAGATGTAGGGAGTTAAATTGACAAAAGATACCTTGCTATTTTCTAGAGCATTTTCTACACGTCGTCTCTCACTCTGTAACTGTTTTCTCATTGAGGCTAGTTGTGTTAACACATCAGAACCTGGGGGAAAAAAAAAATTTCTTTATTAACTCTGGTCTTCAGCATCATACAGATATCTAATATGGAATGCTTTGTAGACATGATAAACTACTGCAGACAAGGATGTTTTCAGACAGGACTGCTGCAAATTTGATTTACAAGTGGTGAGTGAATCACAAATATTAAGAAAGATACGAAAAAAATTTGATGGCTAGGAAATTTCACAGTAAACAATCTATCTGTTTTCCAAGATACACAGAAGACAACCTCTGCTGATGTTTGATTTGAAATAAAGTTGTTAAAGAGAAAAAAGGGTTCCATTAATAGAACTTACTGTTTGGCCTGTTCGATGGACCAGGAGCTGGAGACTGCTGCAATATAAAAATGCAAAAATATGAAATTAAGTATAAACCAATTGTCAAAATTTTATACATATTTATATTGAAAGCATCTGCAGAACAACAAAATTATTGAGCTGTGGCTAAAATTATTGGTTATGTCTTTGAAAGATTTGAAAACATGGACAAATAAAAGAGAAAGTGCTGGTAACAGAGAATGTGCTTTTGACCAACACTTTCATCATTTCCCACCATTTTTGTAAAAGCTTTCTTCTTTAAAGCCATAAAAATGCAGAATCCTCGGACAAAGGTAACCGGTATATATGCAGGTATACATTTCTTCAATACATGAAGTTGTTTCCAAGAATTTTTTCAGAAGTTGTCCACAAATTATACAGTGAGAAGGAAAGTTGGATAATAATCTCGTTGATATTGTTTCTTTGACAACTAAAGAAAAGCATTCTAGTGAAAGTTTCAAATATGTTTACTATTTCATCTCATATTGCTACAAGCCAAAGACTTCTACTCTATGATAATTTCACCTGATATCTGAAATGTTTCAAAATTCCAATGAAACTGACAAGAAAGCTTTTGACCATTTATGGCATGTCCCAAACTAATTTCAAGGTCATTCAGTTCTTTACCACGTGACAAAATTTCAGACCATTCCATATTGAAAATATTTGAAGATAAATGTGGCTCATAATATGATAAGATTTGTCATGAAAGGGGGTAGAAAACATTGTGGGAAAAGGTGGAAATGCTGGCTATCAGCATTTTTTCCTTTTCCCATTAGGCTGTTAACCTTTTCCAGGACAACAATATTTAAGTCTTGTACAAATCCAAAGCATTTGTAGACAATAAATAAAATGTGGCTCAAATTATGAAAGTCGTCTAGGTGAAAAAACATTGCTGGAAAAGGAGAAAATGCTGGTTACCAGCATTTTTTCCTTTTCCCTCAATGATTTCAGAAGGCCTCTTCACTTCGGTCATTAAGACTTGGGATTGTGTGATACAGGGTTAAAGCATTGAGTTGTATGGTAAAAGGTTAACTCTTAGAGCTATGAATAAACCCAACAGACGTTTTCATTCAGAAACAAGATCCTAATTTTAATTAGCGCAATTGCAATGTTGCCCTTGTTGGATTGTCTGAGTAAAGCAGACAGGCATGTAGATCAAAGATCAGACTGGCTGCAATGGTAATGAAAGACACTTAAGGGTTAACCCTTTACCACACAATGCCAACTTTTAATGACCTTGAGAAAGAGGACTTTTGAAAACATTGTGAGAAAAGGAGAAAATGCTGGTAGCCAGCATTTTCTCCTTTTCCCACAATGATTTCTACCCTATCGAAGACAACTTCCACAATTTTAGCTACATTAATTTGGGCATCTGCATATGCTTTGGGTTTGGGACAGTGTAAAATTTTGTAGTGTGGTAAAGAGTTTATAAGAACTTATCATGCCATCAGAAGCAGCCAAACAATTTAAAAACTCAATTTCCCTCTCACTCTCCCTGTATCTGGGGCATTGATACCCATATACCCCCAACTTGTGATCTAGTTCCTTCTCTCTTTCTCGTCTGCATATATTTTCTCTTTTTGCAACGTTCAGCACATTTACAAGAAGCTCAAAGAATTATGTCTTTCGATAAAAGTATGGATAAAACTGGTTCTTGCAGTTAAGTTATCATAAGAAAACAGAAACTCTAATCAACTTGTGAATATAAATGAGGTTCTATGCTGCCGTCAGCACTTAGCCAGTTCTTGGCTCACTTACTATAACTCAAGGCTTTCCTGTGTTTCACCAGCACTAGGCTAGGGCTCTGGTTTGACCTGCCCAAGGACACTTCGTGAGATTAACTAGTGCTACTAGTGAGGATTGAACTAGGATGTCCTAATTACAAATCCAACACCTTATCCATTGAGCAATTGGGTACCCTTAAAATCACTCCCACCAGAAAGGAAATTGAATAACTTCAGTGTTCAGTGAAGATCTGTATCATGGAGATGGATAATGGCAAGATGATAAATGATTACTACCTGTGCCCTAGATGAGGTCCGTGAGGCTCGAGAGGCTACTCGTGGAGATTCACGATCACGACGGTGTGCAGGTAAAGGCGGTGAGTTAGTTCGCTGCTCTTCAGTCTGAAGTGTGAGGTTTAGTCAAGATATATGACGAAGGTATGTAAGCATGTAAAAGGCGCACTCTATGTTAGCATTCCGTGAGACTAGATATATTCAATACTATTCAGGTAAAACTCATTACTAACTAACCTCTAAACTAATAGCACTGTAACTCTTTACAACAAAATCAAGATTTTTAAACTCCTTGAGGAAAAAGGCTTTTAAAAACATTGTGAGAAAAGGAGAAAATGCTGGCAACCAGAAACCATTTTCTCCTTTTCTCACAATGTTTTCTACCCTTTCAAAAGCAAATCCTACAATTTTGACCACTTTTGATTTGTTGTCTACAAATGCTTTTGAACTGGACAACTCTACAATTCTATCATGTGGTAAAGAGTTAACACATGACCACATGTAGACAATTTTTGTAGTCTTGCAGCAGAGATATGTCAAAAATATTGTGACATAGGCATAAAACAGTTCTATTTGCATGAAGCCACCACTGTGTACCGGTAAATATTGTGACAAATGGATTTTTAGATATTTCTCACAATATCCTTATAAATATTTTGATTTCTCACAATATTCTATTCAATAAAGGCAGATTAGAGCCATTCACCAACACTTCTTAATTCTATGTCCAATTCTCAAGAATTCTTTAAAGTTTAAAGTAACTTAATTTCTGATTGGCTGAACCAAATGGTTTGGCCAATCAGAAGTTTTGTTCCTTTCTAAATCTGGATGAACTCTTTACCACACAATCCTGATTTTTAACGACCCTGAGAAAGAAGCCTCATAAAAAAATTGTGGGAAAAGGAGAAAATGCTGATAACCAGCATTTTCTCCTTTTCCCACAATGTTTTCTACCCTTCCCAAGCCAAATTTCCATTTTTCAGTCACATTTATTTTGTCGTCTGCAAATGCTTTCGATTGGACCGGTCTATAATTTTGTTGTTTGGTAAAGAGTTAAGACTGAGAATGTAATAACCCATAACCAAACAAAAATACTTTTTTTCACGAAGGGTTAAGAATGGTTGGTGGATACAGGCCCTGGATCTTTTGACATGAACTGCGTGTGTCAAACTAATTCCTATCTTTAGCCTACTTTTTTCCAAAATCTTGTGTGTATATACATTGGTGTAATCTGAAAAAGAATTAAAAACCAAGGAAGCTATGCTGGATTGAATAAAATGTTCCTTACTCCAATAACTATACTATAGTATAAGTACCAGTTAAAACTTTCTTTTGAGCAAATGAGGTCTGTAAAGATGTATTTATATCCTGTAACTATGCTACAGCAGGTAGTTTTGAAAACACATTTAAATCTTTACCAAACGACAAAATTTTAGGCTCCACCAAACCAAATTTGTAGACAACAAATTAAATAAGGTATAAATAAAGGAATTGTATCAGAAAGGTTAGAAACTAAAGCAATAGGAGAAAATGCTGGTTACCAGCATTTTCTTCTTTTCCCACTATGTTTTCAAAGGCCTCTTCTTCAGAGTTGTGAAAATACAGGATTGTATGGTAAAGGATTATAGTACTGACAAAAGGTCTTTGTACAGTGTTCATAAGCAATATGAATACAAGTATGAACTTTGTTGCAAATGGAGATATCGATCTTTATTAGCAATATTTCCTTTTGCAACTGCATGATTATTTTTAGAATAGGCATGCTTTGAGACATAAAACCCTTGTCTGCAGAGGGTAGTATGTTAAATTTCCTCTCTCAAATTATAATTATTTGCAATTGATAACAGTACTTTTTTTTCAATTATTCAGAAAAAGTTTTGAGAAGAGGAAGACCGCTTGTGATGAGCAATTACTCCTTATTCAACACTGTCTCAAAGCTATCTGCTGTATGGCTATCTATAACTGTATTTTTGTGGATCTCCTAATTTTATCCCTGGCAGACCTATACAATAATCTTTTGCCAATCCATGCCATGCTTTCACAACCTCATGTAAGGCTTCTGAAAACATCATGGAAAAAGGACTAGTATTTCTTTTTCCACAATATTTTCTACCCTTTCAGACACAAATCCCATCATTTGTGTAATATCATTTACATGCAAGGGCTGGCCAAGAGCTAAGCTGGTCTGCATTTATACAATATTCTTAAAAAGTGCATTTTGTTTTTCTAAGTTTATGTCTAGGTTTATTTCTAAATGTCTAAGTTTTATTCATTCTTATCTATTGCATAAAATACCTGATAATATGTATAATAATGTTCTGTTGTATGACCTGGTAAAATGATCTGAAATTGTAGAGTTCTTTATTTACTGAAAAAGTATTGGCACCAGACAACTTTGAAAATGTCCAAAAGTAATGATAATCAACATGCACTACTGACTAAGCATTTACAAAATAATCAGGAGTTTTAACGGCACTCACAAAGATGGCTTTTGAAAACATTGTGCAAAAAGGAGAAAATGGTGGTAGGCAGTATTTTCTCCTTTTCCCTCAGTGTTTTCCACAGTCTCTTTGCCAAGGGTTGTTAAAACTCGTGGTTTGTTTGGTAAGGGGCTAAACCTAGTCATATTGTTATTCCATGGCTATCAAACACCACTAGAATTAAAACAAACCTAGAAAAATGTTTGAATAAGGTAAAATCATTTATACTTATATATATAAAAGAAACACTGTTGAGATAGAGCTATTATTTGTAACAAGCAACTGCTTCTTTCTCACAATGCTTTCCTTTACCATACATAATGCAAACAGTAAATCTGGTTTTCTTTTATTCAATCATGAAAATTATTATACACAATGTATATATGTTCATGTTTGTAATTTTGACTGAAAACAGGACAAAGCTAAGTAAACAAACAACTTTGGCATTGAAAATCATTTTAACAACATAAATAAAAAAAAAAATTAAAACAAAAACGTAACTTTTTTTCTTCAACCTAAAAAACCTAAAAAACAAATAAACTATTCATAAACATCTCTTGAAAATCATGCAACTTTTACACATTGTAAAGTCTTTACCACATGAGAAAAATTTAGGCTTGTCCAAATTTAAAAAAAAACAGTTTAACCCTTTACCACACAATGACGCCTTTTAACGCCCCTTAAGAAGAGGCCTTTTGAAAACATTGTGGGAAAAGGAGAAAATGCTGGTAACCAGCATTTTCTCCTTTTCCCACAAAGTTTTCTACCCTATCACAGAAAAGTTGCGTCATTTGAGCCACTATGAAATTGTCGTCTGCAAATGCTTTCAATTTGGATAGGTCTTAAATTTTGCTGTGTGGTAAAGGGTTAAATAACTGGATTTGGCATAAAAAGCAATATGGGAAAAGAAGAAAATCCGAGTTACGAGCATTTTCTCCTATTCCAGCTATGATTTCAAAAGCCTAATTCCTAAGAGTCATACATAGCATTGTTTGGTAAAGAGGTGGAGGTGATGAACACAGTCATTTTAACTGAATGTTTGTGTTCATAAACAAGTAATGAAATGTTTATTGTTATTCCCTGTAGAAGAGTCTTTCTGAATTAATTGTATGATTCTATGGTGTTATACACCGTTTTTAACATTGTTTCAATTTGGCGGTCAATGCACCTATCCATCCTTCCATGAGTACCTTTTACCAGCACTTTGCTCAATATCTTTTCCAAGCCACTGGCTGCTTTCCCACATAACCACCATCCACTCAGTGATCAGCGGTGAGAGAGAAAAGAATCCTGTCACAATGACTATCATCAATCCTAACCTTGGAAACAAATTTGCTGAGCTAGAATCTTTCTGAAACACAAGGAGAAAAGACGAAAACCGCTTGTAATCAGCAATTTTTCTCTTTCCGATAATGCTTTCTCTATCAGGAAAGGCTACCCTCACCTGCTTCAGATATACATGTAACTAACTTGGGCATGGACTTTCATTCACCCGGCCAAATATTAGTCTGTACAGCAACTGATGAACATTTTAACTAATAATCCTGAATTTTGATAACCCTGAGGAAAAAGCCTTTTGAAAATATTTTGGGAAAAAGGAAAAATGCTGAATACCAGCATTTCCCCTTTTTCCACAATGTTTCCCACTCTTTAGATAATTCCCATGATCTGGGACACGTTGGAAATGTCAACTACCAATGCTTTCAGTTTGGAAGAGTGTACAAATGATGTCAACTGGTTGCATGTTTACTCTTCACTAGACAAGATTTTCAATTCTACTTAATTAACTGAAAGCACATGTATATGACAAAAGAAATGAGGCTCAAATTATGAAATATATCTTGAAAAGTAAAGAAAACGCTGTGGAAAAGAAAAAAATCCCATAACTAGCATTTTTTCCTTTTCTAATTATATTCTCAAGGCTCAGGGTCGACAAAATATAGAATTGTTTGGTAAAAAGTTACAACGGTCATGAACAAAAGCTGCTTTTCAATAATTAAAACAGTTTACATATTGAACCCTTAAAGTCCCTGTCAGAGTTTCAGTTGCCTTTGCTGCCAGTAGATCGAGATCAAACTGCACAAAAAGTGCAATCTGATCTTTCATCTACTACAGCCACTTTGCTTAAACACTCTTGACAAGGATAACCTTGAAATTTCTTTCATTAAGGTCTAAATGAAAATGCCCATTGGGTTCATGTGGTGCTTTAGGGGTTAAAATGTTTTCACGGCTCAACTAAAAATAAAATTTCACAAACTCTCCTTTCTCCCCAAATTCTTAAAGCATATTACCTGCTGCTTTTTATTTCTTTTCCAGCTAAATCTATACCAAGCTTTCTAATAGCAATTGTAAGATTTAAAAGAAAAATGTATTTTCTTAATAAATACTGTAACACACAATGTATGTTTTGGAGAATCATAACAATCAAACAAATGCAATGATACATGAAGACATGTAAAAAGATGAGGTGCATTGTGCTTGACATTAAACCAAAAGATCCTAAAATTTTATGACCCTGAGGAAATAAACTTTTAAAAACATAATGTGGAAAGGAAAAAATGCTTGTTATCAGCATTTTATCTTTTTCACATGTTTTCAACCAATTCAGAGGCAAACTCTGTCATTTGAGTAACATTTATCTTTTGCAAAAGCTTTCAATTTGGACAAATGTAATAATGTCATCTGGTAAACAGTTAGGTGCATTTTTGAGGTAAAGGATCTTTTGGTATCTGTGTAAAACAGTTTACTTCACTATGACACAAGTTGACCTTTACAACTCTGAAAAAAATGGCCATTTTAACTCTTTACCAAACGACAAAATATTAGACTTGTCCAAATTGAAAGCATTTGCAGACGACAAAATAAATATGACTCAAAAATTGAAACTTGACTATGGAAGAGTAGAAAACATTGTGGGAAAAGGAGAAAATGCTGGTTATCAGCATTTTCTCCTTTTCTCACAATGTTTTCAAAAGCTTTCTCTCTCAGGGTCGTTGAAACTTGGGATTGTGTGGTAAAGGGTTAAGTCAATACAGAAGATTCATGTATTGACTATTCCAAGGCTGTTTTAGTCAGAATACCTAGCAAATTATGGGACAGTAAAAATCAAAGATAAGACTACATATTGTAAGCATGATTTTGATCTAAACAGATTACAGAAGCTCTGAAATTCAGTATTTGACACTTTAACCCTTCATCAAACAATTACATGTTTTACCGGCTCTAGAGAAGAAACATTTTGAAAAAATGGGGGGAAAGGAGAAAATCCTGTTAACTAGGATATTCTCTCTTTCCCATAATCTGTTCTGGCTTCTATGAGACAGTACCAATAATTGAGCTATGTTTTATTTTTCAAGCGCTTTTAAAAAAGGCGAATCTGAAATGCAGATCAAGATCAGACTGCAGGAATACTGTCACATAAGTTACAGATTCTGGCCAAATCTCAAATTTCAGACTTTTTCTTATGACATGGGCATAGTTCATTTCAATTATCTCATTCAGAATTACATTTTGGAAAAAGACTAATTTTTTGTAAGCAATTAATTCCAGATTTACATCCAATCATCAACTAGTTGGCCATTAAAGTGCAATTATGAATGTTCTTTTAAAGGCGCATCTTCACTCGTTTTCATCCAGTTTTTTAACCGTTTTTTTTTTTTTTCCTTTATTTTATGAAACTTTAATCACTCTTGTATCTTCATGCCAAAGATTGACCCTGATGATTGCAAGGTTGCACAGATTACTGCAGATAGAAAATGCATTTCATTCTATTGCGGGTAGCCATAGACATAACAACCACATTTTTCGGTTTAAATTGAAGACAAATCCCTACAGTTTCTTTACCCCATACACCTCATATTGATTTTTTATCTATGTTTACACAGATGACTAGCTTACAACACCGTCAAGTTTTAACAGCGTTTGTTTACTCTCTGGCTGTTGAGATGTCTCTTTTAAAAAAAAACTAGTTTTCATAGCCGTTTTTGTCAAATATGATGAACCAAGATAAAATATGCAATCAGTGCTATCTAGTCTTAGACAAGACTGTCTGCAAAAGACACTCCATTTGTGATTTTAATTTTAAAGCTTTATGCCACATTTTTAGTGTTTCATCCAGGATTTGAAAAAAGTGGGGGATTTGCATGCATGCTTTTAAAAAAAGGTGGGGGATTTTCAAAAAATGTGGGGGCCATGAGGCAACGTATACAGATCTAACTAAAACATCATTTCAAAGAAAAAAAAATTTAGCCATTGTATCTGTTATACAAAAGTTCCATAATCAGCCTTTAACTCTTTACCAAACAACAAAATTTTAGACTGGTCCAAATTGAAAGCACTTGCAGACAACAAAATGAACGTAACTCAAAAATTGAAGTTAGTTTCCAGCAGGGTAGAAAACTTTGTGGGAAAAGGAGAAAATGCTGGTTACCAGCATTTTCTCCTTTTCCCACAATGTTTTCAAAAGGCTTCTATCTCAGGGTCGTAAAAACCAGGGATTGTTTGGTAAAGAGTTAAGCCACAATTGCTGGAAAGTGTGTTGTGTACGGTTTCACGAGGGCCCCTCGTCTGCTTCAGTGGGATCAATAATGATTAAGGCTTCTTCAGCTTCCTAAGCAGGTTTCCGGGATAAGGATATGTTAGACAAAGTGAAATAGTCACATATTTTGCGCTTTGACATTTCTGGATTCCAGAACGGTCCAGTTTAAGAAATAAGAAATTTATACTACAGATGACAAAAATTTTATTGCTACACCGCTACTATAGGCCACCAAAAAGGCCCATTTATTTTCTGGACCTGATACAACATTCAGATATCTCTGAAATGGCTTAAAAACACTGAAAACAAATAATCATTAAAATAACTTTTGCATAAATTAGTCAAAAATATCTTCAATTAAGATTCAGTGCGGCCTACATTTGTCCTTTTTCATTAAAATTGTTTCGAAATACTTAAAATTTGGAGACCGCTTCTTAACTCTTTACTACACAATCCCGACTTTTAACGACCCTGAGAGAGAAGCCTTTTGAAAACATAGTAGGAAAAGGAGAAAATGCTGGTAACCAGCATTTTCTCCTTTTCCCACAATGTTTTCTACCCTTCCCAAAACAAATTGCATTTTTTTAGCCACATTTATTTTGACATCTGCAAATGCTTTCAATTTGGACAAGTCTACAATTATGTCGTGTGGTAAAGAGTTAAACACATTGTTCATGAATGTGGTTCTCAGTTTATTGTGAAGCAGGGATCCACTCACATCTCATCGACTGCTATTCTTCCGACATGAAAATCGCCCGACTTTTTTCATGTCAAACGCAATAGATAGCATTTCTAACCAGTGTTTACATGTGATAGGCTAGTTATTAAATTCAATAACGGAGAGTAATATAATCAAAGTACCGTTGGTAAGCTATAATGTGATTTTAAAAAGTGGGGGCCTTGTCCCGCACAATGTCAGAAAATGTGGAGAATTATTTAAAAAAGAAGGGGATTCCCGCAATCCTGCAGCCTAGATGAAACACTGCATTTTCTATCTTGATACACAGTGATCCATACTTTACACACCTGTGGCACATAAACATTAGAAAAACAAAAAACATACTTTCAAAGACTGTTTTTGCAAGAAAAATATAAACATTTCACAGGTTAAGTATATGGGTGAATGCCAGAGTTGTGAATTTTATTGAAAACTGCAAAATCAATTAATGATTTATGTGTTAAATATCCATAAAAACATGATGCCATGAACCAATAACAGACCATTTTGGAAAACATTTGAGGGTGTGACTAAAACGCGGACGCATTAAGCGGACAATATAGATAAAGAGGAAAAAAGCGGACGATATGAAATATAGAGGAAAAAGCGGACGTGGTCTTTATACTTAATTCGTTGTCTAACATTAGTTTTTTGAGAAAGTTAAGCATTTTTTTTTTTTCAGTTTGCTATACTTGACACTTTGATAATTAATGAGAAATTTATATTTCAAGGTTTTTGAATCAGATGAACGAAAATTAAAATTGTATATTGTAGGGCGATATGAGACATATAGAGGAAATACGCGGATATTGTTTTACACTTTATTAGATGTCTAATTTTAGCTTTTTAGGCAAGATATTTTCTGTGCTATGCTATTACTTTTATAATTAGAGAGAGAGATATTCTTAAGGCTTTTAAGATAAATGAACTAAAATCTTTGTATAAATTATTTCACTTTCCTAGATACTTTGATCACTTATCCATATATAAATATACCAAAATCGATGTCTATCGTTGATATTAGAGAGGAAGATATTTGAAAAGTAGAGTTTAATTCAATGCCCACGTTATTTGATATCCCATACGGGTGACAAAAACGCGTATGCCGTAGCAAGATGGAAAATGAGGACGATATGAAACAAACAGGGAAAAAGCGGACGATATGAAACATAGAGGAAAAACGCAGACGCCATCTTACACAACAACCAGTATCTGGTATTAGCATTTTACATAATATTTTTTAACTATTATAACACGTAAATGTAAATTTGGCTCAACTGATTAGGTCTGATTATGATAGGTTATAAAAAAAAAAAGTGGGGAAAAAGGAGAAAATGGTTAATAGCATTTTCTCGTCTCACTGTTTTTTCAAAAGCCTCTTTTTAGATCGTTAAAACTCTGGATTTTGTGGATTGGATACAGGAGGAAAAGGCTTATCGAAAAAAGAAGGAAATAACAGTACAAAAAAAAAAAACGTATGGCAAGAACAAACACTACCTGATGTGAGAGAGAGAGAGAGAGAGAGAGAGAGAGAGAGAGAGAGAGAGTACAAAGATGTAAAACGCAGACGATATAAAAACAAAGAGGGAAATGCGGCCGCTGTGTTGAAGATCACTTCTTCATTGAAAAAAAAAAATGCGGACTCTGTCTAATATGACTGGGACACCTTCTTTGCTTTAAACGGGCAATATAAACAACGAGGGAAAATGTGGACGATATAACATATACAGGGAAAATGCGGATGGCATAGTACATAGTGGGAAAAACACGTACGCCGTGTTAAGCCGTGTTGGACAAAAACTGAAGAATTAGTATAGATCTTTTTCGTTATTTTAATTCATTACTCATACTCATACTTTTTATTAAAGCTTTAAACACTTACAGCGTTTCTAGCCATAACATTAATTCATTACTAATGAGTGGGGATGGTTGTTTTGCAAATCCCTACAAACGGCTTTGCAGCCATAAATAATTATGGTGACTGTTTGCATGAAAACAATTTTGCAATTATACAGTTACTGTGTTATATAGGCACTTTGTATATTAATTAAAATTTTATATTTTGAAAGCAGCTTAAAACCTCCCTTTTACAATATAAAGGGAAAAAGCGGACTATATAAAACGTAGAGGAAAAACGCGGACGCCCTTTACAGTTATCTCTTCACCATACGGCAAACTGTTTGAGTCCACCAAATTTAAAGCATTTTTAGACGACAAATTAGCGTTAGTCCAAGTGCTGATTTCTGTTTTGTTAGAGGAGAAAAACTGTGAGAAGTGAAGAAAATGCTTTTTCCCATTCTTTTTCAAAAGCCTTCTCTTTAATGGTCGATAAGACTTGATTTTGTGTGATAAAGGGTTAAATCATTATCGGATTCTACCATTTTGAATATCATTTCTATAAAGAGGAAAGAGAAAAATAAAGATGCGGACGCTATTACATATGTCCAGGAAAATTTCAATGCTTGGAGCGGTCAATTTAAATGAAGAGAGAAGACACGGACAATATAGCACTTAATAGGAAACCGCGGACGCCGTGTTAAGATTTGGTGTATATGGTAGTAATTGGATTGTGATTTAATTAATCACAGATAGACAACTAGCCAATTTAGCAATCAAATTATAATTGTTTGTCACACTTTTACATACTGATTAACTCAGCGATACCTTCATTTAATTGTCGGGCGACTTGAAAAAAATACCATTGGGATTCATAAATAAAGAGGTGCCCCCCCCCCCCCTCTCTCTGGGAAAATATGTGCAAATTCATGGCTACATTATATTGCTTTTCTACCTTTATCGTTTTGTACACTTCTCTTATCAAGGTTGTAGTTTATAGATCAAGTACTAATCCGAACATAAAGGAAAAGCTGAGTCCTTTTTTTTTTTTTTTTTTGTATAGGAGGTGCGTTTCTTGAGTAAGTGAGTACGAATGCTGAGGTAAACAACAAGATTGAAACAGGACATCCACTTTTTGCCCCATACAAGTGCGTCTGTGTTTTGCCTCTATGTTCCATATCGTCCGCATTTTCCCTCTATGTTTCATATCGTCCGCTTTTTCCCTTTATGTTTCATATCGTCCGAGTTTTCCCTCTTAATTATACCCCGCCGAAACTCCCTATTTATATTGTTTATCATAAGCCCAAGACAACAATTATTATTATTATTATTATTATTATTTGTATGTGTGTTGTCGTTTACTGAAATGCCATGTTATGGAAAATATGGGCTTCGTGTATAATTTCATTATGACCAATAACCAAAGGGCCACGTGTAGATGCTGAACACAATACCTCTTAAATGCTTGTATAAAAAAAGGTCATTTTCGGCGGGGGATATAATTTCTATAAAATACTTTGTTTATATTGCCTGTTACGGCATACGCGTTTTTGTCCCCTGTAAATCAAATAACGTGGGCGTCCGCTTTCCCTCTATGTTTCATATCATCCGCGTTTTCCCTCTTTGTTTCATATGGTCTGCGTTTTTCCTCTTTCTACGACATACATGTACGTATTTTTGTCTACCGTGTAAATATCAAATAACGTGGGCATCCTCTAGTTTAATTTTATTGAATGAAAACTCTACTCTTCAAATATCTTCCCCTCTGATATCAATGACAGACACTGGTTTTGGTATATTAAATCGGATCAAAGTATAGCTAGAAAAGTGAAATAAAGTATACACTGATTTTGGTTCATCTATCTCAAAAACCTTAAAATGTATGTACATCATTAATTATCAAATTATTTGTTAATAAACAAAAACAAATAAAAAAAAAAAAAACCTAATATTAGTCACCCTAATAAGTGTTAGAAGGCGTCCGCTTTTTCCCTCTATGGTTGGTTGGTTGTATGGTGTTTAACGCCGTTTTCAACATTATTTCAGTTATATCGCGGCGGCCAGTGCACCTATCCATGCTTTCCTGGAGTTTCTGTTACTCTATGTTTCATATCGTCCACGTTTTCCCTCTATGTTTCATATCGTCCGCGTTTTCTGTATCGTCCGCGTTTTTCCTCTCTTTTTACTTTTATTTGCCTGATGAATGACAAACCGTACATGAACATTCATGTCCTTAATGATCAATGTATAAAGGAAAGTGACTCATTAAATACCGAAGTATCAAGTAGACCAAACTAATAAAAATGCTTAACTTTCTCAAACAAAAACAACGTTTAGTAATATTAGACTCCTAATTAAATGTAAGACCGCGTCCGCTTTTTCCCTCTATATTTCATATCGTCCGCTTTTTTCCTCTTTGTCTATATTGTCCGCTTAACGCGTCCGCGTTTTAGTCACACCCAACATTTGATCTGGGTTTGTGAAATATGATTTAAAAAGATTAAAGGTTTTTGCAGTTTTCACAAATTATTTCACATCAAAAAAGCTCTATTATAGGTGAACACGCAACATTCAGGAGTCACATGATACCATTGTCACATGATACCACTGTCCAATCACCATTTGGGAGATTTAAAAATTTGGAATACCTTGGATTTCATGGCAGGTACTGGAGGTGATTTGATTCTTTCATCCTGAGCTTCTCTCTGGAATTCACAAACTTATTTGCTTATCTTCTACACTTTTGTTGTTCTGTAGTCCAACTATTTTTATCATTTTCTAAATTGATCTATCCATTTTCTGCTATATTGGTTACCTTTTTTATTTATCATTATACTGATCATAATGATTACCTTTTTTTCATTTACAAACCAACATGACAAGTGGTTTATGAATTTTATTCTTTAACATTTCCATAGATTGAATTTTCTATCAATTTGTTCCATAACAACTTAAGACCTCTATCTACTACTACTTGTAGACTAAAAACTAAGATGGTTAACATTCTAGTCTATATTAAAGAATCAGTTATCAATAAGAGTTTTTCATGTTACAAATATAAAATTAATTGAAACATGTCATAGTAGTGTTACATGCATCATTTACAGTACATCAAAGCAATGTGACCAGAGTTGCAATGGAAGCATCAAAGCTCATATAGTACCTCTCCCTTGTCAACCACATGGTTTAACGAAGTTTCAAAGCAAATGAGAATAATTAAAAAATTTTAGCTGGTACAGAAAAATTCAGTGAGAGACTTCTAAATTGTAAGTTGAAAGGAAATGATGTCAAAACTTTTGAAACATCTAAAATCAGAAAACAAAATCACTGTTTTCAAAGAAACTTGGCTATATTTTTGTAACAGAAATAAGAAAACTAGCTACAGAGAGTAACACTTGTTTGTTTTTTATATGGCGATTAACTCAAACAACAAAATTTATTACTTGTCCAAATTCAAAGCAACTGCAAATGACATATTAAAAGTTAATCAAATGCTGGATTTTGCCAAAAAACGGATAGAAAATGTGGGAAGAGGTAAATGCTGGTTACCAGCATTTTCTCCTTTTCTCACATTTCTTTAAACACTTTCTTCTTGAGGGTTGTTAAAACATGGGAGCAGACATGAGGTAAAAATTAATTAAATATTTGCTACAATGAATTATAGAAACTGCATGAAATTAAGCATATTTGCATATCAAGAGCTATCAGTTTTTTTGTATGTTTCAATTTGCCAATCGTTCTTCATTCAGGCTACATGATAGTAAGAGAAGATATTTAGATCAATGTTGTAAATGGGCAGCACTGTCTGTGTATGTTACCTGTTTCTCTTGTCTTTCTCTCTCTATTTGTTCCTGCTGTTCTCTCATTCTAGCATCTTCTACTTCACGTTTTTTCCTCTCTGATTCTTTCTTCTTGTCCTCTGCCTGTTTTCTCAATTCTTCATTTTTTCTTCTTGTCTTGAAAAGAAATGACAAAAAAATACAACCAATAGCAAAGTAAAAACCTTTTAGTATAGAAATTTCAAACACATCTACCATGCATATCACATTACATGTACTTGGATGCCATCTTTCAACACTATTTAGAGAATTCTGTAGTATGCCAACTTTATCTGCTTTTCTTCACATTGTAGACCATGATCAGGCAGGACAGACTGTCCAGTATAATTTTGACCTACACAGTCCAACAATTTATGAAAAACCCTTATATAAATAGCTATGAAAATGCACTTATGTAGCCATATTTTTTTCAAGGTCATTCTTTTTGCCATACAAACAAGGTCAAAACAATCTTCAGTGGTAATAAAGGAACCGTTTGTCATAATAATTTTTATCAATCCTCAGATTAAACTTCTGTCCAGCCAGGGTTTGAACTCACAACCTCTAGGCTACCAATAACATGTAATACCATTAACTCTTTACCAAACAACAAACTTGTAGACTAGTCCATATTGAAAACATTTGCAGACAACAAAATAATTATCGCTCAAAAAATGGAATTTATCTTTGAAAGACTAGAAAACTTTGTGGGAAAACAGAAAATGCTGGTTTCCAGCATTTTCTCCTTTTTACAACAATTATTTTCAAAAGACTTCTGCAATATGGTTGTTAAAATAAATTGTTTTTAACCAAATAAATTCAGAAAATGTAAGCGTTTAACAAGTTTAACAGGAATCTTAATAAGTAAGGAGTCAA
This sequence comes from Hippopus hippopus, assembly GCA_946811185.2. NCBI lineage: Eukaryota > Metazoa > Mollusca > Bivalvia > Cardiida > Cardiidae > Hippopus > Hippopus hippopus. Next base: position 54,246,144 of record OX328099.1, read on the forward strand.
TTCAGTTTTATAAAACCATGAGTAATTGCTTTACCAAATACACACTATTACAATAAACAAGAGCAAGAGCTCCACGAGCAGGGGCAAATTTTACACAGTGGGTACTTTTTTAACGAAAAAATTCTAAAAAGAGGCAAAACTGAGTCAAAAATGCGTTGAAGTTCACCTGCTTTTCTGGTATGGGTTTCCCTTTTCATGGTAAACAACTAGCCAAAGTTTGAAGTCAATATCGTCAGTAATAGCAGAGATATTAGAGAAAGTAAAAAATATCAAAGGACAACGACAACTCAGACAATAATGATAGGGCTATGGTAATTACTCAATGATATCTTAAAAAAAGAGCCAAGCTAAAAATATGTTTTAATGCTAAAATAAAATTCATAATCAAAGGTTTACCTCTTCTTCCCTAGCCCTGATTTTCTTTTGTTCCTCCTCATATTCTGACTGCATTCTTTGTCTCTGTTCGTCTAGCCTTCTGTTTTCCTTCTCCTCTTCTGCTCGCTCTTTATCTCTTTCCATCTGCTCTCGTCTTCTTTTGTCAGCAATCTACATTAAAAGGTATGCAGTACTACTTATACGATACAGCTTGCTGACAGTGAACACTTGTATTATCAGCTGACCACTAAAACATGTTTTACAAGAAGTCACTTATTAGGGGAAATTATTACAACAATTTTATTCTATATCTGCGCAGTCTATGATACATTATATTCCCACTGAAAAATATCTGTGTATATATTCTTTTCTTATGCCAAAATAAAATAGTTAGGTAAGGGAAGAACAAATAAGATCAAATAAGTTCCTATTTGGTGGACAGCATTGAATGATACATGTATCAAATTTAGACAGTAACAAGTTTCTCTTCCGTGGTAGCTTATACATGTATTAACATAAAAAATTCAGAAATGAGAGAGCCACTGGGCCCTAAAGTGGTCACCTGAGTTAAGTCATCTTTATTGAATAGGAAAAAAAAAATATATATATGAGAATGAACTTACCTGTTGCCTCAGCTCTTCTTTATATTTGTCTGTAACATCTTTTTCTGCATCTGTCTGTAATAAACAATCATTTAAAACAGGTTATTGTCTACTCTACTGACTAACTGGTTAATACTATCAAAGCAAGCTGATGTGATCATCTTTTTTTTCTGTGCATTTCTAATACAATTAAACTTTTATAACACCAAGCTTTTTCAAACTTAATAAAAAGGCAAAGATAAACAAAACTGATGTGTAATTTAATCCACAGAATGGAAAAGCTCACATTTGAAATAGTTTTCTAAAAGTGCAAACAAAATGAACTTTCTCAGAGACGATAATGAACCTACTAGTGATGTGAATGTTTCTTTTCCAATTTAACTGCTACAAACTGCCAAATGTTGGTGGCAAAAAGGCCAAGATGTAATAGACAAGTGAAATCTTACAAAAGGATAACTAAGTTTGACTGACTAAAATGGAAAACAACTAGTATAGAAGAAAAAATCATACATAGTATTAGTTTTAGATGGGTTGAAGAACAAGCATTTTGTTCATTACAAGCTGATAAAGTCCACACAACAGAATGTTAGACAACTGAAACAATTTGAGGACAACAAACCAAAATGTGTCTCAAAGGATGGAATTTGTCATTGAAAAGGTAGAAAATACTGTGTGAAATGAAGAAAGTGGTATAGGTAAGCATTTTCTCCTCGTCCACCATTGTTTTTCAAAAACTTTTTTTCTACGGGTCTTAAAAACACAGGTTCATTTTGTAAAGAAGGTTATACACATACCAAATAAAATGTCAGGCCCTTATAATAATTTCTTTTTTTCTTTTTTGTAATATGTGAATACAGTTGAAAGGCAATATTCTAGTGCACATAAATTGGATACAGGTGAATGCAGTGTTTACATGAACAACCAAATATTTTTGCTGAAAACTTCACTACTCTCAAGGCATATGATTTCATGTAGACAAGCTAATTACTAAGTAATTGATGATATAACATAATACAAATATTGCAAGCACTTTTCAACCATGAAATTTAAGGAAAGTTAATGAATGATATCAGAATGATTCTCCAAAACACATGAATGATCACCTAACAAACAAAATATATGTACATGAAAACTTCTACAAACATACACACATTGCAATTCAACATTAAAGTAAGGATTTTAAAAAAATTGATTAAAACCAGTTCCTATTATATAGATCTATATTTTTACTTAATTCTGAGAACTGTAAATTCTCATATTAACAAAACTACATCATTATCCCCAGCTAAACACCTTTTTTCATCTTGCAGCTCACCAATTTTTTAAAACATTGAAGGAGAAAAGGAAGTTGCTAGTAAGTTGTAAACTCAGCCTTTGCTACAATGTTTGCACATGAATCTATTCATTAACCCTTTACCATCACGAGTTTTAATGACCCTGAGGAAAAGGGCTTTTGAAAACATTGAGAGAAAAGAAGAAAATGCTGGTAACGAACAGAGACAAACTTCATGATCTCAGCAGCATTTCCTTCTTTACCCACAATATTGTCTACCCTTCCCAAAATTAATTTCAATTTTTGAGTCATGTTTAGTTTGTCGTCTGTAAATGCTTTGAATTTGGACTTGTCTGAAATTCTGTTGTTTGGTAAAGAGTTGATGACATGATTCATGTCATTCATCTCTTTTTCACAATGGTATTATTTAACCCTTTACCACACAACCCCAAGTTTTAAGGACCCCCAAGGAAAAGGACTTTTGAAAACATTGTGAGAAAAGGAGAAAATGCTGGTAACCAGCATTTTCTCCCTTTCCCACAATGTTTTCTACCCTATCAAAGAACAATTGCACCATTTAAGTCACACTGAAATTGTCGTCTGCAATTGCTTTCAATCTGGACAAGGCTAAAACTTTGTCGTCTGGTAAAGGGTTAAGTAATCAGCTGCAAATTAGTTTCAGGGGACAATGAGTCACAGCAATATAGTCAATCTTACCTTTGGTTGGCCAAATATTCCGTGACCACCTCTAGCATATGTTGACTCGCCCACAGCATTATGTTGGGGTGGTGGGGGTCTAATTTTGTCATCCCTAGGTGAGGGAGGACGAGGAGAAAAAGACCCTGCTGGTGGTAGTTGATGCACAGGGGACCGTCGATCACTCAGGTTACCACGTTGGAGAGAACGTAAATCAGCTGAAAGTAAAAACCATCACATGCTAAAATTAAGCTAGAAAAAGTTGATTGACTTTCAAATAAAAGACAAAGTTTCATCCCTGTATGATTTGAACATATTGCAGACAAAACATTTAATGTGCTCAAATTAAGGGATTTAACTTTGATAGTATTGGTAACAGTGTGTGGCTGTTTGGTAGAGTTTACACTTCCACCAAATGATCTAATAAAGAAAGCAGATAGTGGAACCTAGCCATATTATACATAGAAACATGTATGTTGAGAGGGTAATAATTCTCCAATGCATCCCATGCAGCAGTGGCATCCCATGATGGTGCCAACGCTTGACTGCAGTTGTATTTAGAAATACATTGATTTTCAGTTGAAATTCTAAGTCAAAAAAATGGCAAAAATGTGTTAAAAATGCTATTATGGCTACCTTCTTCTGCTCAATGGGTTCGCCTTTTGACAGTTCACATCTAGTCTAAGTTTAAAGTAACTAAAGTAACTATCTTCTGTAATGACAGAGATATTTCAAAATGTAAAAGGCTTTGCATGATGACTATGATGAGGTAGACTACAACAGGGCTATTTTTTATACCTCGACATTTTCTGAGAAAATAGCTAAGCCAAAAACTGAGTCTTGTACCGCCTTGAACTGATAGTTGTCCCAAGCTTCGGTTTACTGACTGCAAAACTGAGGGAGGACACAATCATAAGTATGTGCATGTAAACAGACAGTGAGACAGACAGACAAGGGGGTTGATTCCCATAAACCACAAACATTTACGTGTAAAGGTTTAATAAGAGAAAGCTTCTGAATATTCCCACCCTAGTTTTGCAATAGAAAATGCTGTTCAAACCTAAAAATATCACACACAAAAATTTCATAAAGGGAGATAATGCTTGACTGTGGTAAACCAGATATCAGAAATCTGTTGTCTTGCACATCTACAGTTTCTAGTCAATAGCTGTACAAAGTTTAACTCTTTACCAAATGGTAAAATTTGGACTTTTCCAAACTGAAAGCCTTTGCAGACAACAAGGTTAAAGTGACTTAAAAACTGAAGTTTCTTTTCTGAAGGGTAGAAAACTTTGTGGGAAAAGAAGAAAATGCTGGTTACCAACATTTTCTCCTTTTCCCAATATATTTTCAAAAGTCTTCCTCTTTAGGGTTGTTAAAACTCTGGATTGTGTGCTAAAGGGTTAGATAAAATGACAGCAGAACTAAAGAGGAGACTGGCTGCAATACATATACTACTTATATGTCCCAGTATGCCACAAAATAACTTAAACTTGTTTTCAGTGTGAGTCCTGAAACAAACTTGCAACAGATAACTTAAAACCAAAATGAATATATAGACAACCAGCATGAACCAAGGTTTAATACATGAACAAATGAGAAAATACTATGGCAAAAGGAAAACTGTCTGTAAGAGCAGCTTTTCCTTTTGCAAAGTATTTTCTGAAGTGACCCAAAGCAAGACTCGCAAACTGTTTAAAGAGGGAAATTTGAATAAGGTTAAAAACTCATGTAAAAGTATACCTATAGCATTTCCACTTCCATCTTTGATTGGGGCCCCTCCACCACCCCTTCCAAAGGGGTTGTAGTTCCTGATGTCTTCCTCTAGTTTTCTTTCATATCTTCGAAAATAAAACAAACAGTTCAGACATGCTTTACCAAACTACCCTGAGCTTTTACAAAGCTTAGGAAGAGAGCTTTTGAAAACATTATGAGCAAAGGAGAAAAATGTCAACTATCATTTTATGACAATTTTCTCTCTTTCCTTTTCTATCCTTCCAAAGATAAATCTCATCATTTACCGGTAAGCATTATTTAATTTTTTATATGCAAATGCTTCCAATATGACTGCAAAACCTGTCCTTTGAAAAAGAGTTTAAGCAAAAAATAATGGAAATGTGAAAAAATTTTGATTGTTTGCTGGTGATTAACTTCACTTACAACAATATCTTGTAACAAGAGCTCTCTAATTAAAGCATACATGTATCCTGGATTTCACCAGTAGTAGGTTAGGGTTCTGCAGTGTTCTTGCCTCAAGAACATGTCTATATTCATGAAGTATGGTTTTTTTTTTCCTGGCAGCTCATCAAATGACAAATATAGCTAGTTCAAGACTGTTTCTGTAACAGAATTTCAAATAAAATTAAACAGTAAAGACAAAGAACCAAGTTGCACTATGTGCAATCTGCTTCCAATCTTAACCCTTTACCACACGACAAAATTTTAGACCTGTCCAAATTGAAAGCATTTGTAGATGACAGTTTTAACGTGGCTCATATGAAATGATTTTTCTTTGATAGGGTAGAAAACATTGTGGGAAAAGGAGAAAATGCTAGTAACCAGCATTTTCTCCTTTTCCCACAATGTTTTCAAAAGCCTTCTCTTTCAGGGGCGTCAAAAGTCGTCATTGTGTGGTAAAGGGTTAAATGGCTGCAATAGCATCTGAATTTGTGTTTTGCTCTCTGCTAAAGATATAGGGATATTTTGTTATATCATAAAATGTTCTAATTAAAAATTACCTTTGTTGTTCTTCTCTCTCCAACTGCTTCTGCATTCTTTTCTCTGCAATCTAAAACGATAAGACAAAACCAGCCTAAATTTCTTAAATAATTTCTGTAAACTTACCAATATGCTATTTTGATGCAGTAAGTAATGCTGTTGCTTTACCCCTTTATCAAAATATCCCGAGGTTAAACAACCTTGAGGTAAAAGGCTTTTGAAAACATTGTGGGAAAAGGAGAAAATGCTGGTAACCAGCATTTTCTCCTTTTCTCACAATGATTTCTACCCTGTCAAAGACAAGTCCTATCATTCAAGCCACATTTGAAATGAAATTTGTAAATGCTTTCATTATGGACCAGTCTGGAATCTTGTTGTTTGATAAAGGAATAAGCCTTTGGCAGAAATCTTATGATTTTCCAAACCTTGACGAAGACAGATTTTGAAAGCACTCTAGGGAAAAAAGAAAATGCTTTTTACTGTTTTCTACCCTTTCATAGGCAAATCTCATCATTTAATTTGATGACTGTAAATGCCTTCATTTTGTATGAGTCTAGAATTATAATGTCTGGTAAAGAGTTAAGAGTCTTTACACCATGATTCCAGTCTTTTTTCTCTTTTGCTTTCTTTTCTATTTCTTTTCTGATTGGGACTCCTATAAGAAGTTGCCTAAAATTATGTACAAGGTCAAAAACTGTAAAGGTTTGGAAACAAATGAAGTTCTGTTTTTACCTGTCTCTCAAGCTCCGCACCATAACTGAGAGTGTCTTGTCGTGACCTTGATCTGTTATCATCGTCACTAGGGAACTGATAAGGCGATATGCGTTCTTTACTTCTATCTCGTTTTCTGTGTGCCCTGTATAGAAAGAAAACAAACTGCTTTACACATTACCATGATTATAATGTCATAACCCTAAATACATGTAAGAAATATTATCCAATTTTGTTTTCCAGCACCATTTCCTCATTATTGAAGTTATTGAAGGCTAGTACACCTATCAATGTGCGTTTGTTTACCAGCTGCCTTTCAACAGAAACAAATTCAAAACATTGTTTACACAACACAGAGGTAAGTTAAATACCTATTTCCAAAATGCAATTATAAATGTTGAACTACACTAACTCAGTCCAATACATGACTGAGCCATGCTCTGTGAAAAGGGGGCTTAATGCATCTGCAACAAGTATCGACTCAGGTCAGCCTGCGCAATCCGCGCAGGCTGACCCGAGCCGAAACTTTTTGCTATTAGTTATTTTTGTGTATGTCCAAGGACCATTTTACCTCATGATTAAGTTGGCTGTTAAAAAAAGTGGCTATTATGGATCCATAACTGTGTAATCACTTGCTTGGTATCATGTTTCACTGAGATGTATTAAACCCCTTTTGCCAGAGCATGGCTCATGTATTTTGAGAGAAATTTGGGCCATGCTTCAGCAGGACTTTTCATACAAGCTGAAACTACTGATTTGATCTATATACATGTAGCATTCTGAGGATTGACCCTTTACCATGCACATCCAATATATTGACAATCACAAGAAAAAAAAAAACATTGCTGGAAAATCAGACAATGTTTGTAACAAGCATATTCTTCCTCCACCCATTCACCCTTTCAATAACAAACCCCATCATTAGGGCAATATTTAATTTGTACTTTTCAAATCCTTCGAATCTGAGTGAGTCTAAAATTTTGTCATCTAGTAAAGAATTAATATTTATCAATGGAAGTTAACTCTTTACCCAGCAGCAAAACTTTAGACTAGTCAAAATGGAAAGCATTTGTACACAACAAATTGAACATAGTTAAAATGATGGGACTGCTCTTAAATTAGAAGAAAACATTGTGGGAACAGGAGAAAATGCTGGTTACCTGCATTTCCTTATTTCCTACAATGTTTGTAAAAGTTTCAGTTGAGGTGAAATAGCATCATCTCAGTCCTCTACCGAAAAAGACGAATTTGTTCATTAATGTTTGTAGGAAAAAAAGTGTTAAAACACTTTATACTTAAACAGTTATTGGTGACTTCATATCATATCATACACACAAAAACACATTATCAGTTAAAATAAAAAATCCCTCCACCATCATTGCAAAACAAACACAATCAAAGCTGCATCTATATTGGAATTAATGCAGACAGGTTGATTTTGTAACAAGTCAAAACAATTAAAATTCTCAAACATGTTATGACCTCTCCACATTCTCCAACTTTTCTTCAACATGTTTTATTCTGTAAGTAAGATGTGAAGGTGTTAAACAGTCCTGTTTTCTACCTGTTTTGTTTATTTGTTATTGGGAGTTTGTAACATTTTTTTCTTTTTTTTCAACAGTGTAGTAGTTATGTCACCATAGCCAGTGCACCTGTCCAAATATTTCTTTTGTTTCTGAATTGTTGGTTGGCTCATCAAATCAAATGTAAGTTTCAAATTTTCCCTCGGAAACTTTTGGAAAAAGCATCCAACTATAGCAGGATATTTCGTTAACCAAATTCCGCTGTGTTTTTAATACATATATATTCAGACCAAAATCTACCATGAGCCTACAATTTTCAGGGTCCTTTTCCTCACAAAATAAATTCTATTTGTCAAGCCACAATCGCATTATCAACTCCTCAAACAGAGAAGAAAACATCATGGTAAAATATAGATGATCAACATTAATGAATACATGCAAAAACATTTTGTCAAAAGGAGATATTGTATTGCACTAAAATTACATTCTAAGAAATGGTCTGTCTGTAGTTCTGTGTTGACCATTAAAGCCCTTTTTAACCCTTGGTTGCCTCTACAGCCAGTGTAGATCAAGATCAGACAGCACAAAATGTGCACTTTGCTCTTTGATCTCCATTGTTAGCTTTACTGAGACATTTTGGACAAAAGCAACCTTGAAAATGCAATCATTTGGATCTTACGACTGAAATGTGGTTTATTTGGGACTCTACAAATTAATCACGCTCCAAATCATTTCTCTATCACAAAGGCTAACAATAGATAATAATAAAAAGATTCTTCATAAAATGTTGTTTTAGCCGTACATTGTCACTGCAAACAGAATGGCTAAATTTCTGGTCAAAGTGTCACACTAATCTTGCAATAGGATGAAAGAGTAAGAAAACAAAATCTCAACCAAAAGCTACGGCACCAAACACCTACCTGTCTGCACTCTGGGTCTCAATAGCCCTGTGTATTTATTTATATACTCATGTTATTCATTGCTACAAATAAATTTCCACATCCTATTCCATATGTTCCAATGGCTTTGCAGTCTAGAACCTTAAGGCCGAACGTTTTGGTAAAATTGTTTTTTATGAGTAATAGTTCTTTAACCTTTCACCAAACAACTCTGTGTTTTAATGATTATGAGCATAAATGGAATTGAAAACATTGTGGGAAAAGGACCAAATGCTGGCTACCATCACTTCCTCCTTTTCCAGTAATGTTTTCTATATTGTCAAAGACAAATCCTATCAGTTAAGTCATATTTAATTTGTTGTCTGAAGATGCTTTCAACATAGGTTAGAGTAAATTTTTTGTCATTTAGTAAAATATTTATTCATGTTTATTTATGAGAAGGAATCTAACCTTAGTTTTATATTAAGTTTACCGGTGTTGTTTTAGTGACTTTTAATGAAGACAAATTGTGCATGGCACAAAGATCAGTTTAGTAAAATATTTATTTATATTTTTTCATGAGAAGGAATCTAAGCTTAGTTTTAGATTAAGTTTACCAGTGTTGTTTTATAAGATTTATCTCTTCTAAAGGTTTAATATACTTACGTGACAGGTGATGGTTCTCTGAAGGTCACCCTTGTAGGAGAGCCACGCCTTCCATAGTCCCCACCCAAATTCAAGCCTGGCACACCTCCACCTGTAAATGTGTACAGCTCTGACTTTGACAGATACTTCAGGTATTTGACCAAAAAAAAGAAACCAAGTTTTAGGTAGTATTATTGTAAACTTTCTTCCATATGAAAACAATCAACACATTTTTTTTTAAATTTAGACAAGAGCTTGATATCTGGAAATAGAGAAGAAAGTCCACTTCCTTCCCAGACCTTAAATCTCTTGTATCCTATATTAAAAGAAAGCTTTACCCTGACCTAGCCCGAAAACAAAGGTATGCATACTCTGCATATCAAGATCTAGCACAGGATAAAGCACACCCACCCCACCCCCTTTTTTCTCATAATGACCTTTACAGGGTACATCTGAAGGAGTGTGTAGAATCTATAGATTGAAATCTTGAGAGACAAAAGGAACCATGGTAAACCCCCCCCCTTTTTAGGCCATGTGCCCAACAATAAATAATAGCATAACAGGCATTGTTCTCAGTCCTCACAATGATGCTGTCTTTATTTATAATTATGAAAATATGCCATACCAACATCTGGAACTTCTAGTGGATTTTTCATGCCATAGTAATGATATGCTTCGTCTATAGAACTGTATGGACCGCCCAGACCTGTACCCCCAGTCACATAGGTCCTGCAAGTAGCAATCAAATCAATGTCAGACAAGCAACTTTTATCAGCAAACTGTAACACAATCAACCATTCAGGAAATATTCTAACTAAATTCATCAACCCTAGTGATACAATTGGGTAATAAAAAGAAAATAGCATGGCATTATATTATTGTTGTTTCTCTTTCACTGTCAACTCATGTAACCTCTTGAAGAAAATCTGCAGCAGATTGCTTATGAAAAAGTCCTTGTAAAGTATGGATAAACAGCATGAAGTATGGTTTTATACATGAGTATGAGTAAAAACATTTTGGCAATAAGAGAAATCACTTGTTAACAAAAGTGGGACAAAATTAGGACAAAATTTCGTTCTGTAGAAAGTACGGTAATCTTTTCATTCATAGATATGATTGATAAAATCAAAAGGGTTTCAAATATACATGTATATATATTTTCTGCATAAGATTATTGTGAGTCTTTCTTTCTGCATTTTTAACTGGATACTGCACAAACCAGTTAAACATTTTTTAGAAAATATGGCTTCCTAGTTTTGCCCTAAAAATGTTGCAATTAAAACAAATTTTCATATTAAAAAGTTATGTTAACTTCTCCCTCAATCTTTACTATTTACCACACAATACAAAATTTTGATAGAATTGAAATTTAACACCAATTTAACAGCTTAGGTCATATCGCGGTGGTCAGTGCACCTATGTATGTGTTTCCTGGCTTTCTCATTGACTACTTTCTCACATGCATCAGAGGTGAGAGGCGAAAAATTGCCAATACAAAGTTTTAATGACCCTTTAGAAGAAGGCTTTTGAAAGCATTGTGGAGAAAGGAGAACATGCTGGAATCCAGCATTCTCTCCTTTTCTTACAATGGTTCCCACTTTAATTATTAAAGACAGAAAATATCATTTTAGCTACGTCTATTTTGTCTGTAAATGCTTGAGATTAAGTGTTAACTCTTTACCAAACGACAAAATTTAAGACTTGTCCAAATTGAAAGCATTTGCAGACGACAAAATAAACGTGCCTCAAAAACTGAAACTTGACTTTAGAAGAGTAGAAAACATTGTGGGGAAAGGAGAAAATGCTGGTTACCAGCATTTTCTGCTTTTCCTACAATGTTTTCAGAAGGCTTCTTCCTCTGGGTCGTAAAAACCAGGGATTGTTTGGTAAAGGGTTAAGCATGTGAATCAAATAGACTAACAGAATACACTCCTGAAACAAATTTGCAACATAAAACTTTGAATACATCCTTATAAAATGAGGATGGTTAACATGACCTCAGGTTATTACATGCAAACAAATCAAAACATTTTGAAATAAGGACAAATTAATTGCATGTTGCAACTAATTCCTCCTTTGCCACAATATGTCTTCAAAAATGGTCCTATGTTCTTAAAAGCTGTCTGCTGCTGAACAAAAAAAGTAGTCTGCAGCCGCTCAGTAAGTTTGCTCACTCTTAAAATAGTAATGTCCTTTTACATGAAATTCCACTCATATAATGACATGTGTACTGGTATCTCAGAATTAATTTCCAATACATGTATCATTTAATGACAGTTACCTAGCAACACATTCTCAAGCTCATCAGCACACACACACACACAATTTATTCTAATAACTCAGGACAAACTTAATTATATGTAACATGATTATGAAAGTTGATCTTTAACCCTTTACCACACAATCTCGACTTTTAACGACCCAGATAAGGAAACCTTTTGAAAACATAGTGGGAAAAGGACAAAATGCTGGTATCCAGCATTTTCTCCTTTTCCCGCTATGTTTTCTTACCTTCCAGAGACGAAATCAATTTTTCGAGCCACATTTAACTTGTCGTCTGCAAATGCTTTGAATTTGGACAGGTCTACATTTTTGTCGTCTGATAAAGATTGTAATCAGAGTAAAAAACCATACAGTCATTCCTGTTTTTTATGTACTTTTCCCATTTTTTAGTGTTCCTGCCAAATTATTGACCCCACAAGCAAATGAGAGTAAAATAATTAGGTTATTTTCAATGAATGTGCCATATATTATATTAGCCATATACAGCACTAAACATTCTCGTGTTCTCTTAGACTTTTTTAAAAATTACCTTATGTATGCAAAAATAGCACTTTTTTCTGTGTCTCCCTTTTGGGAGACTGATTTTGAATCTTTACAGATAGTAAACTGTTTGGTACTTCACAATCCTTCTTTGCTTAAGACATACTTATCATGTACCCTTACAGATATACTTATGACACACGAAGACACATGCAACAGAATTTGAAACAAGAGGACCATGGTGGTCCTATATTGCTCACCTGAGTACTAAGCAATAAAGGTCTACAATGAAGATAAATACCAAGTATCGAGGTTCAAGGCCAAATGATAATGAAACAAGAGCGGCAAATTGTCACAAGATATGCCCGTCCCACCGCCAGTTGTCAAGGAGGTATAATAATCGCAAAGGGCAGGTAATGCAACAAACATGTTTACCAAGTCTCAAGTCAATTTGACTTGAGACTTCAAAGTTCCATTCCAGACAAGCAAGAAATACTGTAAAAATGAAAATCAAAGTGGAATTACTCAAAATCCGCGCTAGGTAGAGTTATTGTTCTTGCGCATTGTACTCCGTAATATTGCAACAAACATGCATACCAAGTTTGAAGTCGTTCTGACTTGAGATGACAAAGTTATATTCTGGACAAGCACTAAATGCTGTAAAAATGACGATCAAAGGGAAATAACTCAAAGACAGCACGAGGTAGAGTTACAATTCTTGTGCACTGCACTTCCAAATATTGCAACAAAAAAGCATACCATATTTCAAGTCATTCCTACTTAAGATGACAAAGTTTTGCTCTGGACAAGCAAGAAATGCTATAAAAATGAAGGTCAAAGGGGAATAACTCAAAATTCGTGCTAGGAAGAGTTATGGTTCTTGTTCACTGCACTCCGTAATTTTTCAACAATCATGCATACCAAATTTTAAGATGTTCAGGCTAGAGATGACAAAGTTATATTCCTGACAAGAAAAAAAATGCTGTAAAAATGACGATCAAAGGGAAATAACTCATAGACAGTACGAGGTAGAGTTATGGTTCTTTCATACTGCACTCCATATTATTGCAACAAACACAAATGCCAAGTTTCAAGTCAATCGGACTGGAGATGACAAAGTTATGCTCTGGACAAAGAACTATTCTAAAGAACTTTCTAATTCAAGGGCAAATAACTTCAATCATTCTGGTCCAATTAGAACCAAAATCGAACTCAACCGAGATCTTATGGTCATAAGTATTTTGACCAAGTTTTATGCTGATTGGTTAAAAATTGTAGATGCTAGAGTGTAAACAAAGTCAAATATAGCAATTTTTCGAATTCAAGGGCAAATAACTCCAGTTGTTCTGATCCGATTAGACCCATAAGCGAACTCAACTCAGATCTTATGGTCATATATATTTTGACAAAGTTTGGTGCTGATTGGTTAAAAATTGTAGATGCCAGAGTGTAAACGAAGTCAAATATAGCAATTTTTCTAATTCAAGGGCAAATAACTCCAGTTGTTCTGGTCCGACTAGACCCATAATCGAACTCATCCGAGATCTTTTGGTCATATATATTTTGACACAGTTTGATGCTGATTGGTTAATATTTGTAGATGCTACAGTGTAAACCAAGTCAAATATAGCAATTTTTCTAATTCAAGGGCAAATAACTCCAGTTGTTCCGTTCCAATTAGACCCAAAATCGAACTCATCTGAGATCTTATGGTCATATATATTTTGACCAAGTTTGGTGCTTATTGGTTAATAATTGTAGATGCTAGAGTGTGAACAAAGTCAAATATAGCAATTTTTCTAATTCAAGGGCAAATAACTCCAGTTGTTCTGGTCTGATTAGACCCATAAGCAAACTCATCGGAGATCTTATGGTCATTTATATTTTGACCAAGTTTGATGCTGATTGGTTGATATTTGCAGACGCTAGAGTGTAAACAAAGTCAAATATAGCAATTTTTCTTATTCAAGGGCAAATTACTCCAGTTGTTCTGGTCCGACTAGACCCATAATCGAACTCATCCGAGATCTTATGGTCATAAGTATTTTGACAAAGTTTGGTGCTGATTGGTTAATATTTGTAGATGCTAGAGTGTAAACAAAGTCAAATATAGCAATTTTTCTAATTCAAGAGCAAGTAACTCCAGTTGTTCTGGTCCGACTAGACCCATAATCGAACTCATCCAAGGTCTTATGGTCATATATATTTTGACCAAGTTTGGTGCTGATTGGTTAATATTTGTAGATGCTAGAGTGTAAACAAAGTCAAATATAGCAATTTTTCTAATTCAAGAGCAAATAACTCCAGTTGTTCTGGTCCGATTAGACCCATAATCGAACTCATCCGAGATCTTATGGTCATATATATTTTGACTAAGTTTGGTGCTGATTGGTTAATATTTGTAGATGCTAGAGTGTAAACAAAGAAATGTGAACAGACGGACGACGGACGGACGGACGCCGACGGACGGTGAGTGATCACAATAGCTCATCCTGAGCACTTCGTTCTTAGGTGAGCTAAAAATCAGTGGTTTAGTAGTCACGCCAAAACGTCATTAACATCCTTTACTGCATTTTACCTCATGTTGGGATGGTCCTACTTAGATCTATTTGTCTAAAGATTACTGTCGGAATATTCTTTTATGCTTGATATTGAGGATTTTAGAGCCTATTGATCACAAAAACCTCTGTAATTCGAAAAAAATGCATCGCTGATATCGAAGATAGCATTCAGACAAAAACTTGTTTAAACTCTGTTACTAAGGTTTTGCAAAAACCGTTATCAATTGACATCTGTTGAATGTGATGCTTAAAGGAGAATACCAAATACAAGATAAAACTTTATGAATCATTCTCATAATAATCAGAAAAAGGGCCTTTTCTGATCCAAAACATATGCTAATTGCTAACAGTATCATAACAGAAGTCATTCCACCTTTGTAAGTGAGCGGAGTTAAATGTTTAGTTTGAACGCCAGATAGAACAGATAGAAGCAGGTCATGATGAAAATACCAGACCCTGTCCCCTCAGGAAAGTGAAATTGGATTTAAAAATTAGGCCTTGAAATGGTTGACAAGATTGAGAGTGAAGGCAAGGTGTAGCTTAAAGTGCAAGAAGGTTTAGTTACAGTAATTTAGTTGGTTAACTTCCGTTACCAAGATCAGAAAATCTTAAAAACAGTATTAGAACATTTGGTAGATTGTAAAGCATTCTACAAAAACTATGTATACGAGGGTTGTTCGAATATTATCCAGATTAAGTCTATACATTTTTAATGAGTTATCGTACTGCGACAAAAGTCCATGCATCGTAAAACGACATTATGTACAAAAGTGCAAAATATTTCAACACTCGAACAATACATGTTGATTTTACACGCAATCAAACATGCACAGGTACTAGGAACCGGCGCACGAAACGCTACAATATACGATGTCATCAACATTGTTGGAAAGTCATCAGGCAACGTTACCTATTCTTTCTCGAAGTACTCGCCCCCCATGCTGTATGCATCGTTGGTGACAGTGTACCCACTGGCTGTAAACATTCCCGTACCACTCGCACTTGTACTGCTTTGTAATTAAACGTGTTGCAACTCGCAGTTCTTGAAGGGACTGATACTTCTCACCCTTTAGTTGTGCCTTTATTGTTTGGAAAATGGCAAAGTCAAATGGTGCCAAATCTGGAGAGTAAGGCTGATGGGTCACGGTCTCAAGTCCAAGTAAAGCCAGCTCCAGATCTGTGGCCCCTGCAGTATGGGATGAGGCATTGTCGAAGGTCTCTGATAAGGTCCGCACTGTCAAACGCCGATCTCGCCTCAGGGCCTCGCCAATGGACGTTACAAACGTCGCTGGTATTTCCTTCTTTCTACCTCTTCCTTCTTGGTCGTTAATGCTTTCTTCCCCTTCTTTGAAGCATCTATGCCAATCATACACCAGTGTCCGTGTGACCGAATTATTCCCTTTCGCCATGATATTTTTTTTTGTATGTGTTTGTCAGAGTTTCTCCTACCTGCTGGCAAAATTTTATTATGGACCAGATTTCCAGATGGTCAGTTGACGCCATCTTTAACGTTCAAAACTTTTACCCCAACTGTATTTAAACATGATTTTCTGAAGCATTTAACTATCAAATGACGTCAAATTTAATCACAACGTAAGTAGTTCCAAATCTTGTATTCTGCTTAAATTTCATAATGTAATCAGTTACGAGAGAAACGATATGTACAAGAGAAGGGCGAGTATAGATATAATATTTTGCGCTGCGCCGGGAACACGTTACCATGGCATTTTTTATGGCAACTGCGAGCGCGTTTTATGAAAGAAGAATATAAAATACGCACAGACATGCGTGGATTGAATTCCGATAGAAAATGATGCAAAATTTAGCATGATTGCTTCGCAAATAATTTTTTATAAGGCAAAATCCGGATAATTTTTTAACAACCCTCGTACTTGTGCTTCAAAGAAACCAATACGACTATAAATCATGCAGGTGTAATTACTTTAGCTTTCAGTAATTTTTTTCACTTTTTGTGGCTAAAAATTGGTAGACTTAGTTTTAAAATCTGGATTGATGTTTTCTAAAACATACATCTTTTATTAATAGTTCCTCAAGTTGAGTAAAGTTAGCTCAGTTTTTAGTCATTTTACTACTTTTTCATGTCAGTAATATGAGAAAATCGAATTTTTTTAACTTGTGGAATTTTCTTTTTAACATCTGTTACATTGTTATTGGCATTTGAATTTCAAAAATAAAGAATCATGGTCTATATTACTAAAAGGAAATTACTTAGTGATACATTCACTGAAATAATTAAGTATGATAGCCATTGAAATACCCAGCCAAAGTAAAAATATTTTAAATGAAAGTAATTTGAAATTTCAGAATCAGTTTGAAGAAAAAGGTATAGCTACGATTTTGTGCCTTAACTTTCAATAAAACTCAAACGATCCAAAAGTTCTGGCTTATTTCCTATCACATACTTATATCTTCAATAAAATGGTGTGTTTATATAAGTTGTGTTTACAGTTTTCACACAATAGATGATACAAAAGTTGAATTTTATGAATTAACATCCGTTACTCCAATATTTGGTCACTTGCTTAAAACATTTACAATAAGAAAATGGTTGATTCTCATGAAGTGTAACTTCAGAATTTCATTAAGCTGTGATAAGGTTTTGTTGTGGCACATTTTTTATCAAAATTCTAAGACAGGCATTTTTCATGTTTTTGGCATTCGTGTACGTACATAAAAAAATAGGAATGACTGCATAACCTTAGCCCTTTCCCAGACTCTTCCAGTTTCAAAATAAGTACACAACAAATATAGAATTGGTACAAATAAGCTTAAGTTCTATGAGAGTATAGAAAACATTGTGGAAAAAGGAGAAAATGCTGGTTACCAGCATTTTCTCTTGTTCTGGTAATGTGTTCAAAAACCTTCTTGCCAAGGGTCATTAAAACTTGGGATTGTGTGGTAAAGAATAACAGTTTGATTTGTCAGAAACTTGAAAACCTTCCATTGATTGGTGTAAGCCACCTACAGATGACTTTGTTAGTCTTGTAACAGATGACTTTGAAATGATAACACATTAACACAAAACAAACACTGAAACTTCTTTCTCCTTTGCCAAGTAAGACAAACCACTGAACAAAACAACAGTACAGTAAATTAGGATTAAACAAGAGGACCATGATGGTCCTAAATCGCTCACCTGAAATCCGAGAACCCACAACATAGGGCCAATTTCCACACTAGGGCCATAATTTGAAGTATTTTGGTAGAGGGCCACTAGATGATGCTACATGCCATATATGAGAGCTCTAGCCCTTACGGTTTGGGACAAGAAGATTTTTAAAGATTTCCTTCTTTATCTCTATGTGAAATCTGAGAACCCACAACATAGGGCCATTTTCAACACTACGGCCATAATTTGAATTATTTTGGTAGAGGGCCGATAGATGATGCTACATGCCAAATATGAAAGCTCTAGCCCTTACGGTTTGGGACAAGAAGATTTTTAAAGATTTCCTTCTTTATCTCTATGTGAAATCAGAGACCCCACAACATATGGCCAATTTTTAACACCAGGGCCATAATTTAAAGTATTTTGGTAGAGGGTCACTAGATGATGCTACATGCCATATATGAAAGCTCTAGCCCTTACGGTTTGGGACAAGAAGATTTTTAAAGATTTCCTTTTTTTATCTCTATGTGAAATCCAAGAACCCACAACATAGGGCCAATTTCCACACTAGGGCCATAATTTGAAGTATTTTGGTAGAGGGCCACTATATGATGCTACATGCCTTATATGAAAGCTCTAGCCCTTACAGTTTGGGACAAGAAGATTTTTAAAGTTTTTTCTTTTGGTTGCCATGGCAACCACAGTTCTTCATGGAATTCAAATCTTTGAAGTATTCTGAAAGTGCATCACCTAAGGATCATTTCTGTGAAGTTTCAATGAAATCTGATCGGCGGTTTCAGAGAAGATTTTTTAGTAATTGTTTACAGACGGACAGACAGACGGACAGACGGACGACGGACATTGACCAATCACAATAGCTCACCCCGAGCACTATGTGCTCAGGTGAGCTAAAAAGTCAGATGCACAAATACAATTTTTGCATTATACAAGTTATAAGAGCCAGTACATTACGAGGCAAACACTCTGTTATTGCAATCAATACAGTAGAAAAAGTAATTGGAATACATACAGCTTTACTTACATATTATAAGACAGAGAACATTAATTAGTAATTCATATCTTGGGCAAATCAGCAATCTGACACCACATACAGATGCAGAAGCAGAAAATTTGATAGAATGTCTGTTCAACCCTAAAAATGCTTAACCTGGCTTGAGTACTTTTATGGACAGAGCAGATCAAGGTCAGGCCACACAGAATTCGCTGTCTGATCTCGGATCTACCCTGACCTGCCCGCTACTTTATCATAGTCTGGCAAAACAACAACAACAACAAACAAACTTGAAGTAGAGTAGCAATATTTAAGCTCTTTTTTCCTAATTGAAAAAAGGTCCATTTTATGGTTCGAGGCTTAAGAGGACTACACTGGTATGTAACTGTATTTCAGTCCTGATGTTGTAACTGTTTGCTTTGATGGTTCTTATGCTGTTGATACATGTACTTCAACAGTAGACTTGTACATGCTTCCGAAGGCCTGGGTCATTCACCAGTCCTTGGGCTAAAAAACAAGAGGGCCATGATGGCCCTGTATCGCTCCACTGGCTATTAAGTAAAAACACTACAAGCCAAACATTACAATATTCAGCAAATTGATTTCAAACACGAGGACATGCAAACATTTTTCTATCTAATCCTACGAGAAAGTTGTGATCCATGGGCAAAGCCAATTTTGATCGCAAAGCTATAATTATTTGAATCCTGTTGGAGGTCCACAATATAAAGCTCCATACCAAATAATTCAGTTCTTGAATGTTATAAACAAGAAGATTTTCAAATTTTTCTCAATGAAAAGCCCTGTAAAACATGAAACCCATGAGACAGGGCTAAATCTAATAGCCTTAGTCTTTATAATGGTTGGTAACATGATGACTTAAGATAGTTTTCATTACAAAAGCCCATGTAAAACTGGTGACCTTGTGTTCCGTGGTGTGGGGACAAACTTGGGTCAAGGACTATAATTTGGGCCCTCCTTGTAGAGGCCCACTAGATAAAGCTACATGCAAAATTTGGTAGACCCCATGGCTATTATTTGAAGGAACTTGGTAGAGGCCCACTAGATACAGCTACATGCCAAATTTGGTAGCCCTAGGCCTTACAGTTTCAGAGAAGAAGATTTTTGAAAATTTTCTATATTTTTCAGTTTTGTTGCCATGGCAACCAGAGTTTTTGAAGGAATAAAATTCTGTCATGGGATTCTGAAGAAGACCATGGCAGGATCATTTCTTTGAAGTTTCATCAAAATTGGATAAGTAGTTTCAGAGATGTTTGAAATAAAAGTTAATGCACGCACGGACAGATGGACGGACGGACCTTCAGTGCCAGTAAAAAACAAGTATATACATCAATCTCAGTTTGAAATATATCTTTTTAACCTATTACCAGACAATCCCTACTTTTGATGACCCTGAGAAAGAAGGCTTTAGAAAAGCATTTTCTCCTTTTCTTACAATGTTTTCTACTGTTCACAAAACAAATTTCAAATTTTCAATCACTTTTATTTTGTCGTCTGCAAGTGCTTTCGATTTAGACAAGCCTAAAATATTATCGTTTGGTAATGAGTTACGTGTGTGCTAACAATTGTCATAATAAATCACTAAGATTTTTTTTCAAACTTATTTTATTAATACTTTTTCTAAGCTAGTCATCATCAAACAGTAGACATGGTGTATTAATATGAACACTTCATAGTTTGTAAACACAGTCAGATATGTGGAGGATAATTTTTTGTTTTGGTGTATGATTGAAAATTCTTTTATTGAGTTGAAACAAATGCTAAAAGCTCCCCTTGAGCACGTTGTGCTCAAGTGAGCTAAAAAGTTAACATACGGATGGACGCACAACGGACAACGGGCCATAACATAAGTCTGCTGGCCTTCAGCCAGTGGAGCTAAAAAACTTGTCTAGCACCAATCATGTATCACTGCAGCTTGATAATCAAGGGAGGTAAATAGTAATGAACTTTATCTTTCATAAAAAGAGTTATTTCCCTTGATTAATGTTTAAATTGAAGTGACAATATTTTGAAGCCCATGTTAAACTTGCGATCCCTGGAATGAAGGCAATTTTGACCCCAGACCTACAATATGAAACTAGAATGTGTGGTTATAAACAAAAAGATTTTTTAATCTTGCCCAATAAAAAGTCATGTAAAACAAGTTTGCTGAATAAAAGGCCCTGTAAAATATGTGATCCATGACACAGGTTTATCAAGTTTTCACTATAAAAGCCAATGTAAAACTTGTGACCCCTGGTGTGGAGTCAAACTTGACCCCCAAAGTTAAAATTTGGGCCCTCTTGGTAGAGGCCCATTATATAAAGTTACATGCAAAATTTGGTAGCCCTAGGCCTAAATATGGCTATGTACAAGTAGATTATTAAAGTTTCCTTATATAAGACCATGTAGAACTTGTGACCCCCTGGGGTGGGGCTACATTTGACCCCCTGGGCTATAATTTGGGCACCCTTGATAGAGACCCCCTAGATAAAGCTAAATGCAAAATTTGATAGCCCTAGCCCTTATAGCTAGATGCGAAAGATTTTCCTATATAAGCCCGCCCATGTAAAACATGTTACCCCCCGGAGCGAAGTCAAATTTGACCCTCGGCTATAATTTGGACACCCTTGGTACAGGTCCACTAGATAAAGCTACATGCCAAATTTGGTCGCCCTAGGCCCCATGGCTAGGTCAAAGAAGAATTTTAAAGTTCTCCCTATATAAGCCCATGTAAAACTTGTTATATAAGCCCATGTAAAACTTGTTACCCCCGGGCAGGGCCTAATTTGATCCCAGGGCTATAATTTGAACAATCTTGGCAGAGGTCCACTAGATAAAGCTACATGCCAAATTTGGTAGCTCTAGGCCCTATGGCTAGGTAGAAGAGGAATTTTAAAGTTCTCCCTAAATAAGCCCATGTATAACTTGTAACCCCCGGGGCGGGGCCAATTTTGACCCCAGGGCTATAAATTGAAGAAACTTGGTAGAGGTCCACTAGATAAAGCTACATGCCAAATTTGGTAGCCCTTGGCCTTACGGTTTCAGACAAGAAGATTTTCAAAGATTTTCAAAATTTTTCAGTTTTGTTGCCATGGCAACCAGAGTTTATGAAGGAATTAAATTCTTTCAAGAAATTCTGAAGAGGACCATGGCAGGATCATTTCTGTGAAGTTTCATCAAAATTGGATGGGTAGTTTCAGAAAAGAAGACGTTTTAAAAAAAAGTTAACGCACGGACGGACGCACGGACACACGGACGGACGGACGCACGGACGGACGCACGACGGACAACAGGCCATGACATAAGCCCGCTGGCCTTCGGCCAGTGGAGCTAAAAACTACCATAGTAGCCAAAGAGACGTCCAGCATGACAATCTCAACATGAAGTCAACTTGAGACTACCATAGTACTAATCCTAAGGCCTTGCCATTAAGCCAGATAGGACCCCTGACTACATTTGGCATACTTGGATAAACCATAATCTATCTTATTGCAAGGTTCTTTTTTAGCACAAAGCCTGGTTTATACAACTCCTTCACTAGGTCATGTGAATTTTTTAACTACAAATAAGATAATGGATAAACACACAATAAATATTATTAGTGTTCAAAATTAAGACAACCAAGCTAGCAAATCTTGAACCACAAGAACTTGACCCTTTCAATCAACTCTGTTCCCTTTAATCCATATGCCATTAATAACTACAGGAAAGTCATGAAATTATCATACTGGTAGTCTATGGTCAAAGAAGAAATTAACTTATTATGAAGAGCTTAAATGTTTTTCAACTGAAACAAATTTCCAGCAATAAATCTTTTGAAGATATGTTTGTGAAATAGGGATAATCTGATAAACATCGATGAATACAATGGAAAGTGTTGTGGACAAAAAAAGAGCTGTTTGCATAATCTTCCTTGAAGAGGAAAAGACAACATGACCATAACGATACATGCACTTCTCCTTTATTTCTAGTATTGTCTTTGATGATTCAATACTACTGAGCTCTCATTTTTTTCTTTCACCAGCATATTGAATGATCAAGTATTTCTTGTATTTAATTCTTGACTTAGCAAGATGTTATGATACCCATATCCATCACCTTCTAAAGGATTACAATAGATTACACATTTCAAAAAGAAATAAAAAGAGCAAAGACAAAAACAAAAGAGTCCTGAAGACCCTGTATTCGCTACACTGGCTCAGCTAAAGTCTGTTGTTAGACTAAATTGGCAAACATCCATCAGAAGTCTGTCATTCATAAAAAAGTTTTTAAGTTTCCATAAGATTACCATCACACAAAACTGTGTTGATTTTCAACTATTACACATTAACTTCAAACCCCCCCCCCCCAAACCATGGCCATGTTTTTCATTGGACCCAGATGCTGCTGTTGAAGAATATGAAACAGGTCAGTGCAAGAACCATTTAGCAATGAATTCTGAAAATCCATCTTTTAGACCATTTGAAATACATGTACCATCAAGAAATCTTAAAGTGGTAAACAAAAGCCATAGAATCATTCTTGCCAAATACTAACTAGAGCTGTCACTGAATGTGACTTAATACCCCCACCAGCACTTTGACAGAAACAGGCAATTATTTGTACACAGACGGACACACGGACGGACAAACGGACAGACAGGCTGATTCCAGTATACGCCCGAAAACATTCGTTTTGTGGGGGTATAATGATTACTGAAGAGCTATTTTTTGAAAATAAGATTTCTGATAATTGCGCTACAGGTTACAGAAAATATACGCCATGCCTAATGACCATGCATTTTCTTTGACCAATTACGGCTCTATCAAGATAAATCATAGTCATCCATGACAAAGTAAAGAGTTGAGAAATAAAAGTCTCTCAAATAAGATCAGTAAAGAGTTTTTAAGATTTTTTGTTGGATTTTTACCATGAATACCCGAGTTCTTTTAAAATCTTTAAGAAATTTTGGAAAGGACCACGCCAGGACCATTTCTGTTGAAGAAAACATGCTTGATTTAGAAAGCTAATGGGTTACCCGATGTACATGCAACAGGCACCAAGCCATGACAAAACATTCCTTGCCTTGGGCAAGTGAAGCTAAGGAATAATAGAAGGTAACTGAATATTGTCAGTGACATATGGACTAAATGGGATATTAATTCTAATACAGAAAGTCATTAGAATTACCCTGACAGTGGATTTACTGATGGTACTTCCAACAGTTCTGGATGTCTAGTAATTGAAAATAATTATCATCACTGGTCATTTAACTCTTTACCAAACAATCCCGAGTATTAATGACCCTGAAAGAGAAGGCTTTTGAAAACATTGTGGGAAAAGGAGAAAATGCTGGTAACCAGCATTTTCTCCTTTTTCCACAATGTTTTCTACCCTATCAAAGACAGAGATCATTATTTAAGTAACATTTAAATTTCCGTCTGCAAATGCTTTCAATTTGGTTAAGTCCAAAGTTTTAGTCGTTAGGTAAAGAGTTAACACATGAACACATATTATGTTGTGGGTAAACTCATGATATCTCCATTTGCTACAAATTTTTCTGTTCTGAATTTAGACCATAGATATTTCAACAGTTTCATAAAAAGACTGCTGTCTGTAATTCACAGGCTGCATTCACTATCACATAGAGCATTTTTATTGTAATATTCAAGAGTTTTCAAATTCAGGAACACAATTTCAGATAGCTAAAACATTTGCTTTAGTAATTCAGACAGTGTGTTCCTTTTTAAGTTCAAGATGAGAATTAGAAATCACACAAAGTGGTTTACATGTAGTTATATGGTATGGAGTCATATAGGGCCAACACTAATTTCAAAGCTGTGAATAATTTTATGAGAAAAGAAAAAAATATTTCAAACATTTATGTTTACATTATAATGCTAAAATATCTCTTACATCAAACATACACATAAGGACAACATGTTCACACATACAACAAATAAAATGATAAAGAAAAACAGGTTGCTTGGTGAGAGACAAATGAAAGTGCTTTACACCATTACCATACAGGCTAATGCCAGACATAGCGTAATCTAGCACAAGTAGAATTTTGATGAATATTTTAAGGAAAATATAAAAGTGCATTTGAATAATTTGAAATCTTTGTGGGAAAGGAAAAATTGCTTGCAACATATTTCTCCCTTTTCACATAGCGTTCTAAAAAGCTATAAATTGCAAGACGGGGGTGTAAATCTTGTCTTTGCATGGTAATGGGTTGGTTAAGGGAAAGAAATGATGAAATTTACCCCTTATCATCACCCTGCTGAAAGCTGAAGTCAAGATACCAACCTTTAATAACAAGATACTGTTGGAATTGTGGACTGACTAATTACTAGTGGAAGGGACAAAAAGAAATATTTTCACACAAGGAAATAATTTTCTTCAGTGATGTTGAAAACATTGTAGGAAAAGGGGCAGTTGCTTGTTACAAGCAGTTGCCCCTTTTCCTACAATGTTTTCAATCTGTAACCTGCTGGGGTGCTGAAAGGTTGCAATTTTAGTGTGGTAAAGAGTACACATCTTTTGTGACTTGCAGAAATAAGAAATGGACAGAAAGGAACAAACTATACGAACAATTTGATGTAAGTTATGCAAACATTGTTACGAAAATAGAAAACACTTGTTGTAAGCATTTGGTTTTTTATACATGTGTCCACCAGAACAAAAAGGAAAAGTTTTTTTTTCAAAGGTCAATAATATACTATGGGCAATCAATGACTTTCCTCAATACGATTTCTTTTTGGTCAATTTTGATCATTCTAACCACCTAGTTTATTTTTTCAACAAACAACAAAATTTTGACAAGTCCAAATTGAAAGAAGTTTGCAAACAAAAACCTAATATGGCTCAAATGACGGGAGTTGTCTCTGAAAGAGCAGAAAGCATTGCAGAAAAGTACAAAACACTAGTTGCTAACATTTTCTCCTTTTCCAATGTTTTCAAAAAATTTATTATTTGGGATAGTTAAACCATGGGACTGTTTGGTGAATGGCTAAACACTCATATGATATAAGCAAAAGATGATGCAAAAGGCATGCAACTTCAGGATAGCTGCTTTATCCATGTAAGATATTTTCTTGCAGAATTCAGTAAGTGAAGAACATGAAAGTGTCCACTCCAGCCTATGGCCATTCTTGGAATAATATTACATGTACTATACCATGCCTTTCTGTAATGCACCAACATTTTTGTAGTTGTTGTTTTTTTTTCATTACAATGTGACAAGATAGCTATCATTTATAACAATTTAAGTCTTTTTAAGCTTTTTCTTATTGTTCTTTAATTTGAAAAACTCTAAATGTGTGCATTCTAACTGTACTAGAAATATTTGTGAACAAAATTCAACCTTCAACATTCAACCCCTTGTTGCCACAAATATCATGTACCATAGAAACAGTAATGTATTGCAGAAATACTTACGAGGGCTGATACAGAAGTCCTGGGGGTGGATTCACCGCCCCAACATTTCGTCGTGACTCCAGGAGTCCTGTGATTCCTGTATCCAAAATACCCAAGTCCCTATCTCTCCTGCGACCCCTTTCTATTCCACCTCCACCCCCTAAATTTAACTGTAAACTGTCACCACTGAAATGAAAGAACCAAGAATCATAGAAAGTGTTAAACATAGAAACTTATTTGCCTAACAGACTATCCTTTACAGAAAAACTAAAAGAACAGTTAATTCCCATAACCATAAAAACATCGTTTAAAGAAACTGATCTCTTATAGATCTAATCTTATATAAATGTACAGCAAAAAAGTTCAGGTTCAAAACTGCTATGAATTTTGGGAAAACAAAAATAAATGAATAAACTTTGGCACTATCTTGATAGAGATAAATATGAACTACTCGAAGAAAAAGGAGAGCAAGTTTTAATTTGAGGAAATGTCTTCAACAGATACCTGCCACAGAGTGTAAGAAATACTGCTGAGGTTTCAAATTTGTATTCTTTACTTTAAATATTTTTTTGGCGTAGCTGAATGTGCTGGCTTCTGACCTACTTTTTGGTTCTGATAACAAATTAATAAATAGAAATTTGTGATTGGTAAAAAATGAAGACAAGTTTATTCTAAGGGCCCCTGTGGTAATAAACTGTTACAGATCTTAGTAACTATCAGACGGTTGTACGGGAGATACAACGGGTATCAGTTTACTGTGGTAAAAGTGTAGACATGTATATTCTAAGGGCCCCTGCGCATTTGCTGTCAAATTTACGCCGTCTATCTTTTTAAAAGATATTTCTTGTTTCTTTTGAGACACGTTTCCTTGTTGTCACAAAATAGCATGTATAATAATGGTTTAACCCTTACAGTGCCATGGGGGAGAAAACAGAGACTTTTGCCAATGGCCAAGCATAGATCAGTACCTGATAGCACAAAATGTGTGATCTATACTCTGTGCTTGTTCAGTCAAGCACAGTTTCAGTGGACTGTATTTTAAGCCATCAAAAGAAGTCAAATTTAAATTAGTGGTGCTCAGGCTAAACAGGGGTTTAGTGCATCTATAGCAAACAAATCATTGCTTCATATGGATCCATTTTGTCTAAAAACCTGCTGAATCTTGAGTCAGAGTGGTCCTATGGCATGCAGAAAATTTAACATCAGTAAAAAGTTTTGATTCAAGTCAACCTCAGAGGACTACACAAACTGAACTAGGCAAGTACTTTTGGCAGATGCATTAAATATGCATGAAACATACGTGAAACCCCTGAAATTCCTGGAATTTCTTTTTTACCAGTACTCTGCACAATATTCTTTACAAGCCACTTTCTGCTTTACCACATAACCATTGCAGAAGCAATGGCCAGCAGTGAGAGAGGAATGAATCCTGTAGCAATGACTATCATCAGTCCACAGAAAGAAATTGACCAAGCCGGGGATCAAACCAGCAACCCCGTTCTCAAGTCCTATACACTACCGAATGAGCTACCAGAGCTTGGCACCTTACACAAGACCTTGAATCATGCACATCAAACCTTACATAATAATTTTCCTTATTTTAGGTAAAACAAAAGTGACATTTGGAATATTCTGACCAAGAACAGCGGTGAAGTTTGATTTTGGTTTTATTCATTACTTTTCCGACACAATTTCCAAAAGCTTTCTACTGCTGTTGGCAAAAGTTCTATCTGCAAGAACCTGTCGGAGACAGCAGTGTCAGGGTAGAACATCAGCCTCTTACAATATCAGTTCTGGGCTCGAAACCAAAGATGGGCAAGATCTGCCTTTTAACTCTTCGCTGCGGCCAACTAAACAGATTGGACTTTTCTCGAGGCCTTTTAAGTATCATTTTCATTAACTGAATCTGTTTTTTGGTTTAAGATTAGCATCAGATAGTGAACGGTGTAGATCAAAGATCAGACTGCACATTTTGTGCAGTCTGATCTTGATCTACGCCATCAGGAAAAGCTATCCAATGGGATATTGGCAGTGAAAGAATTAAAAAAACCTTTATCATGGCAACCTACAAGTGAATTCTTTCCTGTGATTGATATTTATTGAACAACTTTTGCAATTTATTTGAAATAAATTGCTTTGAATCAGAAAAAACTTCTCTCACTACTTTAAACACTATTTCTCTAAAATCTTGGTTAGTGATAATTACATGTATACTGTATTTTATCACATAAGTATCCTTATTTCTAACCTAACACATATTTGAGATGAACATAATTAGACATCTTTGTTCAAAGCTCTGTATCTGTATGTCTTATTTGTGATATATGGCCAACTTAGATTTCTTTATCATTAGTCAACTTTCCAATTTGATGATCATGACAAAGCTATCAGTTTTCTTATCCTTATATTTAAATTCAGGTTTTTATATATAAAGCTGTTTTGGAACTATTTTTCATCCCAGATGTACACTCATGTCATTGTAGTGATTTATCTCCACTTGTACATTGTAGGACAATATTGTCACAGTCATATCATGTTCTGTAATTCTTCAAAACCAATTTAGTGATAAAAAATAATCCACTGAACTGTAATTCTTTTGATACAGTTAGGTGATAAAAACTTTCTGAATTCATTTGCTTTTGGGGTAAACTGTTTTCAAACTCATGAAGAAAAATTCATTTCACGAAAGGCTCACAAAATAAGATTTTTAAGACTCCTTTAAAATGATATTTTATCACATATGTAATATGCATAAAATCTGACAATCCTATTTATCTCATTGCTTTCTCTTTCCTTTCTACTTGTAAAAAAGCATAGGTTTATCTGAGAAAAAAAGAAGAAGAAAGTATTTCCAGGCTCCTTGTTCTTAATGGCCATGTCTTGAAAACATTTTGACTATTGAAGTAATTGCTTCTAAATAACTACTTCTCTATTTGACACAATATTTACTAAGCTTCATTCTTTTGGTAAGTTTCGACATTTCATGTTCTTTCCATTATAAACCCCTACCAGATTTCTTTTTCACTCTTTGGATGCTGAGGTTGAGTTCAGACACTCTTGCAAACAATGAAGACACCATTATTAGACAGTACTAAAAGCTGCAGTTCAAATTTGAATCATCTCTACTTTAAAATTCTTGAAAACGGACAATTTGTGTTTCACAAAACATATAAAAGTGTCCAAATTTATAATTAGAAGAGTCCATTCTATCTACATGGCATGCAAAGAATTAAGCTTGACAATCTGAAAATCAAAGTACTGAAGGTACTGAATGAAGAACAAGTAGACATGGTCAAAGGACATCATATGACAATGAACATTCTGTTAGCATAAAATTTTCTTTGCCATCTAGCTAACAATAGCATAGCAATATATATAATAGCTATGTATTGATTGGCAAATAATCAAATCTAGCCAATATAGTTGGTTGAGAATTGAGAACAAAAAATCAAAGTACTGAAGGTACTGAATAAAGAACATGTAGTCAACGGACATCACAATTGATATTATGTTAGCATAAAATTTTCTTGCCATCGACTTAACAGTAGCATAGCCATATATATAATACCTATGTAATGATTGGCAAATTATCAAATCTAGCCAATCAGTTAGCTGAAAATCGAAAAAAGAAGAACTTGAAAATTTTGCATCCATTTACACAGTCTATATCATGACAATCATTGTCAGCAATAATAATAACACAAATCTAGCCAATTAAGTTGGTTGAGAATTGAGAAAAGAATAGAAGAACCTGAATTTTCATTCATTTACACAGTCATAATCATGACAATGAATGTCAGCAATAAAGGTGAAAATCTACTGGAAATCTAGTTGAGTACAAATTCACTAGAGTTGAAACTTTTTCTTCTACAGAGCAACTCTGCTAAAATCCAGTTTAAAAATCCCTCAACCTTTCTGTGTAATCAAAACTTACATATCTGACAGGAGTGGTGACTGAGGTACATCTCTATAAATATAGGAAATACATAACTGTGATGTGACAAGAATCTCTTAGAAATTACATAAACAAATAATTATGTCTAATAAAAATAATATTTACATGTCTCATAAATATGATAATTGGTCATATGCCTTTAACAGAACTAGCAAAACAGAGAAACAACATTTTAGATTGCAATTCTACAAATGCAGTGACATAAGGAGTTTTTTTTATTACCTATCTATATAATGCAGCATGGAGTACTGCTGTTATTGATAACATACTTGTATAATATCTTTTTGTAACAGTGAATTGTTAACATCTTAACTCTTTACCATACGATACAATGTGTCAACTGTGTTTTAAATTGTGAAATATAATTCTGACAGGATAGAAAACATAGTGGAAAAAGGAGAAAATGATGGTTACCGGCTTTTTCTCTTTTTCCCACAATGTTTTGAAAAGTTTTCTTCCTCAAGGTAGCTAAAACTTGGATTGTGAGGTAAAGGATTAAATGTAAGTCATGACATGTATGGCAGTTTTCAGAACTGAACATAATAAGCACTTCTACATCCTTTACAGCCTCAAATGGCTATTAGATAATTAGATGTTGAAATATCTTCACTGAATGACAACTTGATCAGATGAGAGATATTTAGCATATGTAAAATGTAACTGATCTGCTCTTTGATTGAAGTTACTAAAGTTGTGATACATAAGTCATACACACATTTGCCTGATACATAATTAAACACATCTTTGTTGGCATACAAACTGTCTATTTTTGTGGAAAAAAAAGAGAGAAACATTAAAGCACTGTCGTTTAGTGAGATGAATGCATACATTCACTCAAAAAGTACCAAATCTGAAATCAACATTTTGACTTCTTGACAAGTAAACTGTGAACAACACTAGAGAAAACAGAATAATGGAAACATTAATGAAGTCTTGTAGATACAATGCTGCATGCCTCATACAGGATGTTTCATAACAGATGTTAAACTTTGTGTTACAAATACATCTTCACTCGTTTTCATCCAGCTTTTTAACCTTTTTTTTCTTTATTTTATGAAACTATAATCACTCCTGTATCTTCATGCCAAATATTGACCCTGATGGTTGCAAGGTTGCACAGATTACAGCAGATAGAAAATGCAAATTTTCATTCTATTGTGGCTAGCCATAGACATAACAACCACAGTTTCTGGTTTAAATCGAAAACAAATCCCTACAGTTTCTTTACCCCATACACCTTATATTGATTTTATATCTATGTTTACACAGATGATTAGATTACAACACTGTCAAGTTTTAACAGCGTTTGTTTACTTTCTGGCTGTAGAGATGTCTCTTTAAAGGTGACTAGCACCTTTCAAAAAATGCATTATTTTACATTTACTGTTCAAAATGGCTTTCATTATAAAATCATAACACAATTATGAAACATCCTGTATTACTCTCATGGTGCAAGCTTATCCAAGTCTCAGCCGCTTGTATTTTTGTCACTCAACACAAGAAAAACTAAAAACGAAAACAAACTTAAAACTTGAAATGGTAATTATATAATGTACACAACATTGCTTTAGAATATTCAAGAACATTTGAGAACTTGACGCAATTTTAAAGCATTATGCTTGCATCCCTGTAACATTTCAAGAGATAAAAAAATGCTCAAATAAAATTAGAAGAAAGCTTGTTAATTAACTGAAAATTTGCAAAACCCAAGCTGTCCTGTATGATCTCCCTGTCTCCTGTACAGCAAAGTTTTGGACATTCTCACATTTCATGAAAAAAGTAACCGAATACAACATCTTCTGCATTTGGATTTAACTGCAAATGACGGTACTTTGACCTTAGGCTGCATTACAAGGTTACTGGTAGACTACAAGCTGAAGTTGAGAATTAAGTTCAAAGGTCACAATGCAGTATTTATTGCAGCAATATACCTGATAGAAAGACACATAGAGCAGATTTGGTGTGTTTTGCAACCTATCTCAATTTCTTCTGTTGTGATGTGTTTTGATAACATTTTCTGTACCTTCAAAGCTGTTCTTCCTTTGTTTTATTTCTCTTCAGAGAGCAATCTGATTATAAATGTTTTTGTCACAAGACCTGAGCTGACATATCTTTTATCAACAAAAGCTGTGAATTGCCACTTTAAAGCCTTAGCTGTATGTTACAATCATGGCAATAGCAAAAACAGGTGTGTTCCAGTGTAAGCGAAGAACTGTGAATTGCTTCCCAAACTTCCCCATAGTGAACTATACCTGTTTGTAAGTATACCCCTTGCAGGGGCAGGACCAGTGTAGGTAGAAGGCTGGTACCCCTCATTTCCTTCACTGCAGGGTTACACACAAAATTGATTAACATTTGCATAATCTATTGTCTTATACGAGATGATTAATTCAAATAATTTAAGAAACATACTATCGGTGTCCAATTTGAACTACTTACTACCAACTAACTACATGTATCTACTTACTTCATTATACACAATTACATGCAATAGCCCTGATTGCATTTATTTTGTATTCCCTCATAATAAAATTATTTTATTCACTTCTGGTCATTTATACACTTTATCACTTTGCCAAACAATCCCATGTTATAACAACTTTTGGGAAAAAAGCCGTCAAAAAAATGTGGGAAAAAGAGAGATTGCTTGTAACTGGCAATTTCTCCTTCTCCATAAATATTTCCTACTCTATCTGAGAACCTAAGCTCATTAAATTCTTTAGTTATTTCAAATTTGCAAATGCTTTCAATTTGGAAGTGCCCAAAATTTGTCGTTTGGCAGAAGGTTAATAACATTGCCATTTTTTATTCTATACCAGATACCAAAATATTCTAAACTTGTCCATATTGAAAGCTTTAAAACTTTGCAGACAAAAAAAATAAATTTGGCTTGGTTGGAAGGATTTTTTTTTGGAATGGTACAGGACAATGTGGGCAAAGGACAAAAAGCTATATACCAGGACTTTCTCTTTCTTCAACCTTGTTCCAAAAGTCTTCTGCCTAAAGGTTGTAAAGCTTTGGATTGTTTGGTAAAGATTTAAATATTCATGATTAGCAAAGCACATTGCTATAAAATAATATAAAATATTTGCAATTTTTCTATCATTCTCAGTTAGAATGTACGAGGGCTGTTCGATATGTAATGTGTATTGTACCACAGCGCGATAACGCTTTCAACGATTTCGTGGATGATGATACGCTTGAATAGCTCTATTCAATACCTTTCCAATGGTATAAACACGAGCCTTTAGCTCCACATAGTTTTAAACTTATAGTCATTTCATTAGAGCTAGTCGTTGACCACTGTTGTAAAAATGGTTGGGAAACGGATTAAGAATATTGAAGAAATTAGAGCTTATATAAAAGTTTGCACAAAACTCGGTCATTTGGTAATGCAGATTTTTACTGAATTGGGAGAAGTTTATGGGTCTGATAAGGTATCTTATGAGACAGTTCGTAGGTGGAGAAAGAAATTTCTGACTGGCACAGAGTCTGTCAAAGATGCAGCAAAATCTGGCCGACCTGTGACTAACAAGCAAGGCAAATGTCTCAAAAGTCAGGGAAATAATTGAAAGTGATGGCAGATACACGATTTGTGATATTGCCAACGCTGTTGGCATATCGCTATCACGGGTGCATTTCATTTTGAAACATATTTTGAAAGTACGAAAGATTTCTGCCAGATGACCAAAAACGGGTACGAGTACAAACCGCTAAGCAATTGCTCAAAATGTTTCCCAAATTCAATCAAAGACAATTTGCATACATTGTTACTGGTGACGAAACATGGGTTCACTATTTTGAACCAGTAAGAAAAATTGGAAACAAAATATGGCTAACTAAACACGGTAGAAGGCCTGTATTTGCCAAAAGAAGCATAAGCACAAAGAAGGTTCTTTATTGCATATTCTTCTCATGTGATGGTATAGCTGTACAAATTCCGGTGCTGAACGGCAAAATTGTTACAGATTGGTATTACCGACATGTTATACTAAAAAAGCTCAAGAAATATTATCTTAAACGACGCCCTGTGTCAGGATTTAGGCATGTTCGTCTACTTCATGATAATGCTCCATCACATACATCTGAACTTGTGAAGCAATTTTTGAAGTCAGAGAAGGTTACCGTCTTGCCACACCCACCATACTCTCCATATCTAGCCCCATGCGACTTTTTCCTTTTTCCAAAACTTAAAAAGTTCTTATCTGGTCGTCGTTACAAGTCCCGACAAGCCCTTGGCTCAGCCATCAGTCAGTGCCTCAGAGGTGTACCTAAATCAGCGTACCGTGACGCATTTCAGAAATGGATTCAGAGATTGAAATTATGTATTTCAAACCGCGGAGAATATTTTGAAGGGATGTAATGTTCATTTCACTATTTGAGTGAGTCGAATGCTTTTGAGATATCGTACAATACACATTACATATTGAACAACCCTCGTATACTTCAATAGAATGATTACAGGCTGTAACTTAACTACATTAAATAAAGCATTTAATTAACAAAAGCCTAAAACTGGGATAAAGTAATGATGCCATAATGTTGATACCATGGCAATTAAACAGAGCAGTGAACTTTTCTCTGAGCTATGCAACATACCGCTATATCAAGCAATAATGCTATGGTAAAATTCAGATGCCCTAGCAGACAGTAAAGAAAAAGATCTTCTTTTTAAACATTTTTTGTATAGCGACTTTGTCAACACTACCAGTATTTAAGTCTTGTCTTGCTATGGCAGCAATAGCCACATACGTGTATTCCTGGACTTTCTTTTACCAGTACTACACACAACACTGTTACAACTTACTTGCTGCTTTGTTACATGAACAATAATTTTCATAATTGTAATGTCTAGTGAAGAACCTCATATAATCTATAAACTGTCAAAATCTTTATATTTGGCATATGAAAAACAAAGAACTTAATATATTAATATTTGTAATGCTTAGGCCCAAGCATAAAAGGTTCCTCAAGTTCATGTTTGAAATATATATCTTGTAGATATGGCAACACTCCAGACGGTTTTGACTTTGCATTGTTAGTATAATTGGCCAAAGGCCTAACATGTACAGATTAAAGAATTGAAATTGAAAATTGAAATTTACTATAAACAAGAGCACAGCATGCGTGTGCCAACACTCGGCTGTGATTGCTTGATTTTAAGTAAAAAGTCAAAAAAGGGGCATTACTGTGTCAAAAATACTTTGATAGTTACCTATCCTTGTTTTACAGGTTCCCCTTTGAATAGTTTACAACTTGTCCAAGTTTGAAGTAAATATCTTACGTAAAAACAGAGATATTATAAAATGTCAAAGTTTTCACAGAATGAAGCAGATGCAGATGACATTACCAGGGCTATGACAACAACTACATGTTTTCTTCAAAAACAGCCACGCTAAAGACAAGAGGACCATGACATACGCTTGCCGGCCTTTGGTCAGTAGAGCTAAAAACATAATCATGATCAGATGGTAAAGAAAGTAAAATTTGGTCATGATTTCCATTTCACGTATTGTAGTCTATAGATAAAAAAGAATGAATTCAGATTAAGAAAGTCCCTATGACCTAGATCGCATGAGTGATGTCTGAAAAACACCCCACTGAAACTACTTTACGTAGGGATATGATCATTTCTCTTTATCTCTATTTTTCACAATGTTACTGTAAGATAGGTACCTGAATATAATGGGTTAGAAAAAATTCACTGCCCTATCTCTATCTACACACTATACAATGTGTACCTGCCAAACCCTCCCAAAGCAAAACCAGGACCTAACCCAAGTCCCCTACCCCCCAGGTCAAGACGAGGGGGTTTGAACTCTGATGTCCTATACTCAGTTGTCCGACGGCCAAGAGCATCATGGTCATCTCTGTAAACAGCACAACAGTCATACAACATTTACCTCACAGCTCAATCCTTTACTGTGAAGCCAATTTTTCAATGCATCCTTCAAGCTGGTTTAACTCTTTACAGAACAATTCTAGGCTTTTATGCCCCTTTGAAAGATGGCTTCTAAAACAATGTGGGGAAAATGCAGAAAAGAACTTATTCAGTTTCCACCATTTTCTACTCTTTCAAAGACAACTCCATTCATCTCGGCAGTATTTAGTTTTGTCTGTAAAGAGTGAAATGACCAAAGGGAGAAATAACTGAAGCAATCAAGACATTTTGGAAATAATTAGGAATACATTGTAGGAAAGTGAACAATTGCTTGTGACAAGCAGTTGCTACAGAGGAAACTTCTTTTTGTCCAAAGCAGATCCTCTTTAGAGAAGCTTAAATTTTGTTTAGAATCTCTCTCTGATTTTAGTGTGTATATAGTATAGGCTGAGCAAATGGGGCAATAAATCAACAATACAACACAGTAACAGTACAGTACAACATGAAACAACAGTACTAAAATTCAACAATATGAATGCCAGATAGATAAAATGAAAATTATCAGTAAGTAAAACAAAACCCTTGATACTTTAGCTGTTCGAGGCTAAATATCTAGCAAAATGTCAGTCAGCTTAGATCAAAGATCACCATAATCTTTTCGGTCTGCACTGTTCACAAATTGTTTCTGGCATGGTACAGCTTAACAACACAAAGGAAAATATTCACAACCATTTACCTCTTATCAGAGGGTTTGCTGTAAGATAAATAATGTAGAAGGAACCTTAACCCTTATCCTGCTAAATAACTTCAAATGAAACTTTCAATCCGACTGTAAAACCCCATTTTTGGCTATTTCAAGGTTATTTTGAGGGGGGAAAGACATCTTATCGGACAATGTAGATCCAGGATCCGACTGCACGTTCTGTGCAGTCTGATCTTGATGTACGCTGTCCACAAAAGGTCCTTAAGTCGCGCTTAGCAGGCTAAGGGTTAATTACCAGTATACATGGAGGGAGATATGAATGAGGGTACATTTTTATTATCTATGTAGATACTTATAATCATCCTGTAGACAACTTTTTTCATCTTCCAGCATGCCAGCATTGATGAAACTTGCAAATTGAGTAACTACTAATAACTAGAATTTTTTCCTTTTGCAATAATCTTTTTACAAGTATTTGGGTATTAAACACTGAGATAATTTTCATTTTGTCAAAGGGGTTTTCTGCAAAGAATTTGTTGCCAGGGATCTGCTGCAGAGGGTACTAGGATAACAGCCCATAAAGTAATTAACAGACACTTGGAAACTGTCAGGGGCCAAAAATTCAGAACAATCTTGATCCTACACATACGATAATCATACAAGAAATTCTAGCTAACCTAGCTTGAACAGAAACTGTCTAAGATGCTTAATTGAATTATTTAACAACCAAAGTGTTCATCAACGTGTTAGCACATAGGCACTCAGATTAACCCTTAACCTGCTAAATAAATAGCGGATATTTGTTTATTTCGGTAGAAGATCCAAATTTGTTTCATTGAGTGAACATCACTGGTAATATTTTCAGGAGTGGCACAGCCACGACTGAAAATATTACCAATGATGTTCACAAGATGAAATAAATTTCCATCTTTCACTGAAAGAAACAAATCTTTTTATTCCCCGTGGAACACCCCCTCCACATAGCAACGCATTACAATATTACGTAAAGCACGAGAAGTGTATTGTAAATTACGTCATAATTTTGTCTTGTTGAATGGCACGCACTGTTTACCTAGGTAGCTAGAGCACGGGAAGTACCATTTGTGCTTTCAATTGAAGAGAAAATAAAAATCAGTATTTTTCAGTGGTCGTAACCATGAAATATCAAACAATGTTTCATTGTTATTTCACGATGAACTACTAAAAAGCATGAAATAAATAAAATGAAACTTTCAAGACGAGAGTAAAACCCATAATTTTGCTATTTCAAAGGTAATTATGGAGGGAAAATATCTCCTTATCGGACAGTGTAGATCCAAGATTAGACTGCATGTTCTGTGCAGTCTGATCTTGATCTTCACTGTCTGCAAAAGGTCAGTGAGTCGCGCTTAGCAGTCTAAGGGTTAAGCTTGGATTTCCCTGCTTAAGCAACAGACCAGTATAGGAAAACATTTTGGACAAATAGTTTGTATAGGTTAGATTCCTCTTTTTCACGATGTTTTCACATGACTTCATGCATTAAACTTCAATTTAAATCAACAATCCACATGTCTGCAGCAAATTTTTTTCCCAGCTCAATGTTAACAGCAATAACTTGCTTTTCTACTACCTTTTCTTCTGCTTCCATGTTACCTATAAGTACTTACATATCAAAACATTACCAGTTTGATCTCATTCCACCAAGTAATTCAAGTATATATGGGAGAATAAAATTGTGATTTAGGAGGTACGCACCTGTCATCCACTAAGAACTTTGTATGGTAACGCTGAACTTCATTTGCTTTAAATTCCCGTCGTGGACTTACAATTGTCTCCCCTCCGATACCTTTCATACGATTGGAGTTTTTCTCTGGGTCCATCAGACCAGTAGCATTGACCCGTAGTTCTTGTATTTTTTCTCTGAAATGTATTCCTTTGCTTAACCCTTTACCACACAATCCTGAGTTTTAACAACCCTGAGAAAGACAACTGTTGAAAACATTGTGAGAAAAGGAGAAAACACTGGTAACCAGCAGTTTTCATATTTCCCACAATGTTTTCTACCATACCATTTGAGCGACATTTAAATTGTCGTCTGCAAATGCTTTCAATTTGGACAAGTCTACATTTTTGTCGCTTGGTAAAGAGTTGATATCACTTTGCATGAGACCATTTTAACCTCTAGAACAACTTCTTGTGTTTTTGTATACAATGTAGATCAAGATCTGGCTCCACACAATAAGCTAGATGACTTAATCCAAAATCTTAGATCCAAAATCTAAGTCTATATTGATTTTTTGTCTGTGTAGAAGTGTTTGGTAAAGTTCAGTGTTGATAGAGATAAAGGACTTAGATCCAAAATCTGATTTTGAATCTAAGTCCTTTATCTCTATCATCACTGAACTTTACCAATTTCGGATCTAAGTCCTTTATCTCTATCAACACTGAACTTTACCAAACACTTCTACACAGACTAAAAATGTGGACAAAGGTTTATTAGACAGACTGCAAGACCCTGTTATAAACAGAAAAAATAACCATCTATCATGTCTATGAATGTGGAAACAATGAAAAGAATTTGCAGAGTGCAATACATATTTAGAAATGATAAAGATCAGAGATTCATTACAAAAAACCCACTGACTGAAAAAGAAGTGTTATATGGATTCAGATTTGAAAGCTGTTTAGTTTTGGATGTTTCAACCTGTAAGGGCTTCATCTTCTGCAAAGGTGAAACTTACAAAAAGTGCAAACATTTAAAGGAAAGAGACATTATCCTTTTTTCTAAAGTCTTAAGAGATATTGTTGTTAAAAAGGTGCTCTCTTGATAATACAATTCCTCCCTTTCTGGCAATGTTTTCCAAAGCTGTCAACTACAACAGGGTAATAAGTCAAGTTTGTGCACTACTGAGATAAACATCATAAAAAAAAAATCAACATTGTCTACCTTTTTCTAGCGGCTTGTGCTTCTTCCATCTGAAGCTGCAGTTCTCTGCGATAATCAGACTGGCGCCGCCTTTTTGCACTGCCAGTTTCATCATGTCCTGTAAGTAAAAACCATTGCTAAACTGTTGTAGAATAGAACATTAATTAAACAATAAATGTTCAAAGACAAACGGTATAAAATCCATTCACTTTTTACCAAACAACAAAATTTTAGATTGGTCCAAATTTTTCCAAATTGAAAGCATTTGTAGACAACAAATTAAATGTGGGTCAAACAATGGGAATTATCTTTTAAGTTTATTAGGTACAAAACAGTGGAATAAGGAGAAATTACTGGTTATCAGCACTTCCTCCTTTTCTCACAATGTTTTTAAATTACTGGTTATCAGCACTTCCTCCTTTTCTTACAATGTTTTCAAAGCCTTCCTCTCTAGGTTTGTTCGATGATTGTGTATAAAGGGCTTTACACAAAAGACAGCTGACACATTACCACCTGAGGACAACTTTTTTATACTGTAGCAGATCACTTTGGACAACATTATGGCAAAATGGAAAATTACTCAATACAAGCCATTGCTTCTTTTGCCACAGAATTTTGCTGTACATTTATTCATGTATTGAATCTTAATTTATGTTTCTTTTCCTATTTTACAACTTTTTCTTACTGGGAGGCTGCAATTTGGTTTCAAGATTTCATAAACAATGAACAACACCTCACCCTACTGTTGCCTTCATCACTGGTTCCCAAGTGTTTCATACCACTGCTTATGCATCAAACTATAACTATCACAAAAGGTGACTTTATATCCCAGCCAAGTGCTCTGATAGAGAGAGCAAATGTTCATACCAAATTTGCACTACAAAAAAGTGTCTATGTTCAAGTGGGGACAATTCTTGAGCCCTTTAGACCCAACATCTGAAAATTGTGTCTTTCACATTCACAGCTTCTAGTTAAAGCACAAAGTTTCAAAATAGCAACAATAAAAAATGAGGGAAGAGTTTTTTTAACACAAACACAAACTTTAAGTGCATTAATAAGTGTGAGGGGTCAAAATTCTTTGAGGCTTAAAATCAGACAACTGAATTGAAAATTGCCTCTTTCACATCAACTTTCTTGGCATGTTTGAGAAGCATCAGGACAGATGTCATAACTTTTGTGATAGTACAAATTTTCAAATGAAATTTCTATCCAAGACAGTTTGATATTATGTTTTGTACATTTCGATAACAGAAAATCCTTAAAAAGACTACTGTGCCACACTACTGTGGACAGGCTAATTCCCATATATCTCTGAATACATTTGAGCCACGCTCTGTGAAAAGGAGGTTTCATGTATAGTTATGCAAAAAGTATCGACCCATGTTAGCCTGTGCAGTCTGCACAGGCTGACATGGGTCGAAACAGTTCGCGATTTGGTCATTTTTTTGCACAATGATGGACCATTCTACCTCATCACTCAAATAGTTTGTAGACAAAATGGACCCATATAATGAAACAACTTGCTTGGTAAAACGCATTACAAAGATGCATTAAACGCCCTTTTCATCACAATGTACTAATTCATTTCGAGGGGGGTACAATGTGTTTAGTTTGATTTCACTCCACCAGGCCAATAATGCAGCAACACCACAGATCTGTAAGCTGTTACCAGTGATATAACATTTCCCTACATAACCTGCACACAACACTCATGTGACTCTTTAACACATTTATAGACATTACAATACACAGTGGATCACTTTTAAAAACAATGTTGTATAAGAGACAATATTGCTTGCTTCAAGCAATGGCTTCTTTTCTTTCATTGTTTTCAATTCATATCATCAGCCTGCAAAAGTAGACATTACAATACACAGTGGATCATTTTAAAAACAATAATGTACAGGAGACAATATCGCTTGCTTCAAGTAATGGCTTCTTTTCTTTCATGGTTTTCAATTCATATCATCAGCATAGTTTGAAGAAACCACACTCATGTGACTCTTTAACACATAAGTAGACATTACAAAACACAGTGGATCACTTTTAAAAAC
Source organism: Hippopus hippopus (assembly GCA_946811185.2). Classification (NCBI taxonomy): domain Eukaryota; kingdom Metazoa; phylum Mollusca; class Bivalvia; order Cardiida; family Cardiidae; genus Hippopus; species Hippopus hippopus. The sequence continues at coordinate 54,287,930 of OX328099.1, forward strand.
AATATTGTACAATAGATGATATTGCTTGCTTCAAGCAATGGCTTCTTTTCTCCCAGTGTTTTAAATTCATATCATCAGCCTAGTATGAAGAAGCAGATTGTGAAGATCGAATATTCTTTGCAGTCAGATCTTCATCTACAACATGAATGTCTGCAAAAGCTATCTATTTTGCAAATAAGTAAACTCTCTACCAAACGTTAAAATCCACATAAAAAGCATTTGCAGATGACACCATCTATTTGGCTAAAAATTTTAACTGTGTGATTTGTTTTTGAAAGGCTAGAAAACATTCTGTAAAAAGGGGAAAATGCTGGTGGCCTGCAGCAAATTCTCCTTTATCCTTAATCTTTTAACAAATCTTCCCTTTTTGTTCATAAAACACAGAATTGTTTGATAAAATGTTCAGAAAACAATTATAGGTATTACATACTTCATTTAACCTGATCCAGGTCAATATAATTTACATAAATTAAAATTCTATTTTTAAGATCGGCATTGCATGGGGCTGCCTTTGGCATATGTCCTGAATGGCCACGGAAATACTTCGTATGGTATGCAGTGATTGGGAAAGAATTATTTTCAATGGGACAATGTCCCTTCCTCCAGGAAAATCAATGTGACATTTTGAAAACCAATGTGACAATTTAAGAAAAAAACACAGAATCTTTTAATTGCTTTCATTTATTTTTTTAAAATAGTACTATCCCAATGCAAGTCAAAATGTAGCTAAATGCTTATGCTGGTTCTATATTTAATGCTTGGAATCAAACATAGTCATCTGGGTTCTCATGAGGTCCTGAATTCCAAGAGTCATTGAATCTTGGGCTGAAATTTTCAAGAATCAAAATGAAATTTCCAAGCGGCAAAGAGAAATGATCAAGGGTCAAAATTACTTGGTTATTATGGTAATATAAGGATGACACCAAAAGACAAAGGCCTAACCTTCACCCCCCTTTCATTCTTCCGTAAGACGAAGGTCTAACGTTCACCCCCTTTCACTGTTATTTTCATTTCATTAAAGAAAAAAAAGCAAGAACTTTTTTTCTCATTATCATTCTTTACATATAAATTATAATTATGTAAATTTACTGTTTAAATTCATTATAACTGATGAAGAAACAATTTGAGACAACTCTGATCAGACGGTACGTGTCAAATTGACCGTTGTTGTGTCATGGGTTTTTGCGTTTTTTTTTCAGCGATCTACTTTCATATCTTTTTATTTCTTTTAGCAGTATTATAGCATGATGATTGAAATGAACTTATCAATTGGGGTAGCAGGGAACATAAATACTATTAGACCATGAACTGATTGAGAATGTTACCTATCTAATTCATGATGAAAAAAAAAGTGGCCTTCTCAATCAGCATGATATACACTGATAAACGTTTGCTGCATGTCCATGGATATGCTTGGGATAGGCTCGGAGAGAGATGTGATCTGAGAGTTGCTCTGATTCTCGCTAGGATCGTCTGTATGAGTCTGTTAATAAACGATCATTGTGGGAAAGAAATTACTGATGGAGCCCTGACTTTCATGCAATTTTAAATTTTCAGTCGTATATTCTAATGCTTAGGTAGTTGTTGAATTTGAATTTTACGGCAAAATCAGGGCAGTTTCATCAAGACGACAAAATAGGTTCAATATTCAATAAGTGTTTTATGATTGAAAACATGATGTCACACGCACATAGCTACTCATTTTATAGAGCGTCTAATCGGTGCCGATCAAAGGAGATTCGTCTGACTAAATTTCGTACTTTTACAACGTCGAAAATTGGATGGGACAAGGGCGCACTCATTGGCAAAAACGATGTGACATTTTGGATTTTAACGTAACTATGGCGCATGGCGCAAGCCTTTCCCAGTCACTGGGTATGCGCGAATTAAATTGCTTACCTGTACCTTCCCATGTATATATAACTTCCCGAATAATAGTCGGAGTTCTATTTATGTACCTACTTATATATTCAGCATAAAGGTCAGGATCAGGTTAAATGAAGTAGACAATAATTCCAACAACCAAAACAACTATTAAATCATACATATGTCTATCTAAAGGTGTTGTATTGTTGGATATTATACAAACTGTACAAACTCTAGTGAAATATGATACTAACATCTTTACCAAATGACAAAATTCTGGATTTGTCCAAACTGAAAGCATTTTGCAGACAACAAAAATAAATCTGACTCAAAAAATGAACTTAATTTGGGAAAGGTAGAAAACATTGTGGAAAAAGGAGAAAATGCTGCTTGCCAGCATTTTCTCCTTTTCCCAGAATGTTTCAAAAGCTTTCTTTGTCAGGGTCATTAAACCTTGGCATTTAGCAGTAATGGATAAATGAAGAATAGATGGTACCTAACAATATCAGGAGTGGCCTTAACAGTGACACCCATTTTCACAGATGTAATGTTTCTACAATAAAACATTGTGTAGATGGACCACAAGCACCAAAGCATGGATATATCTTTACCCTTTGAGAGCCCAATAAACCAAGTGAGCACTTTCAGCCCAGAAATCTTATCAAAATAATCACAATGTTATGGTTGTTCTTATCCAGAATCTCTCAGCAATGTGGACAGAGTGGTTCAAAGATCAGATTGCATGTTTTGCACAGCTTCATCTTGTTCTACACTAGCCCCAAAGGTAATTCAGGGGTTAAACAATTGCAGGAAACCTCTCAGTTTTGTGATTAATCTATGAAATTGTTCATATATTCAGTCAGAACTGTTGCTGTAATTGCTATAGAAAGGAATCTATGTGTAATTTCATTTTGAGCACAAGTGTACACAAGACTAAAATGATCTAATCAGGCCTAACAAAAAATATCTGTTTAGGGTTTCGGTCTGAGATGCTGTAGGTAGGGTAGGTATGGATTTATCATTTTTTCCTGAAACTTTTTACATGGAAAATGTACCGAAATCACACCAGACAGATATTTTTTTTTTCAATTGTAGCATTAAAAGTTTAGGTTCGGCAGCATTTTCTTGGTAGAGTAGGGAAACCCGAAAGACAGATATTTTTTTTAGGCCTCAGGACATGCCTATTCTTCTTCACTCTAAGCATGCTAGAAGCACAGGCATAACATGCTCCTGCTGATACAGGAGAACAAGATCAGACAGTACAGAACATACACTCTGATCATATATTAAGTGATTATGCTAGTCAAAAAACTCAGGCTCCTTGCAATTCCTACAAGTGAGTCTTGTCTGCTGACTGATATGTTTCATCATTCATGTCATTAGGTCTATTTGCAGTTGTGTTCATCTTTTTCAATAATCAATAACTATTAATAAAACAACTTCTTTCCATTAATGATCTACATTTTCCTGTTTTATGACCATATTTTGTTATTATGAGTCCTGAAATGAATCCACCACCAAACAACAAAATTAAATACTTGTCCATATTGAAAGTATTTACAGACAGTAATTAACTCTTTACCACACAATCCCGACCTTTAACGACCCTGAGAAAGAAGCCTATAGAAAACATTGTGGGAAAAGGAGAAAATGCTGGTAACCAGCATTTTCTCCTTTTCCCACAATATTTTCTACCCTATCAAAGTCAGAAATCATCATATTACCAAGATTTAATTTGTTGTCTGCAGATGCTTTGAATTTGGTCCAGTCCAAAAATTTGTCGTTTGGTAAAGAGTTAAGTGGTATTTGTCTTTGAAAGGGTATCAAATGGTAAAAAAAAAGATTTTGCTAGTAACCAACATTTTCTGCCTTTCATACATCGCCTCTTTTGTCAGGGTCACAATTTAAACACTAAATTATCTGAAAAAGGATAAATGAAGAAAATACAGAAAACCAAAATTATACAAAATAGCATGAAACATTACCTCTTCGAGACAACAATTCCATAACACAAAATATTCCTGTATATTCTTTAACATACAAGTATATCCACCAAGTTCTCAAGTTCAAACATTCAAAAAGGGGTTAATCAGTATAAAATCTACAAAATCACTAGCATTTTAAACTACTTCCTAAAATCTAAAATCATGTGAACATGTACATTTGAGAAAATATATATAAGGTGAGAATACTAGTACACATGAAATGTGAGGATTGAGAAATGTCAATAATTATACCATTCAACGTTTGTTAACAACCCATAGATAAAAACACCCATTGTTGAGTATGAAAAAAACTGTTTGAAGAAAATCTGAAAACCTACTTTTTCATTGAACAATTTTACATTCAAAAACTTATTTTTTCCTTTGACTTTTCACCATTTTTTTGTTGTTGTTGGCTTACTGTACATAGAAGCATACAATACTCAGGTAGATTGATCTTCTATACTCTATGCTTCTAGGAGTCTTGCAAGAGGGGAACTATGGAGATCTTGTGGAAATTTCTGTAGAAAACATTCAAATTGCTCTCTTGGTATTCGTTCTTTACCATGATGACAAAATTTTTGACTTGTCAATCTAAAAGAATTTGCAGTTGACAAATTCAATATGGCTCAAATGAAGGGATTCCTCTTTAAATGGGTAGGAAACATTGTGGAAAAAGAAAAAGATGCTGGTTACCAGCACCTTCTTTTTTTCCCCCTCAATGTTTTTCAAATGATTTCTTCTTCAGAGTCATTTAAACACAGGATTTTTTGGTAACAGGTTAACAATACTGATGGCAAAGAGATATTGTCTCATCTGAAAACTGCTATCTTTAGAGTGATTATGACAATTTGACCTCTGATTGTGATAGTCATGGGCAACAAATAGTACTGTGGGACCAATTATTGATATTACTTATAATCTAACTTCAAAACTAATTGTAGTATTGACATGTTCTATTATGTTATTGAGGTTCTAAATGTTACAGGAAGTGTATGGATCCTATTAGATGTACAACATGTTCAACCATGAATTCAGTATGATGTTAGTTTTCAAGATGGTTTGTCAAAATTGAATTCTTTACCAATCTACAAATTTATAGACTTGTCAAAATTGAAAGCATTTGCAAATGACAAAATAAATGCCATCAAACATTGATATTTGTCTTCGGAAGGGTAGAAACATTGTGCAAAATGGGGAAAATGCTGGCTAAAAGTATTTTCTCCTTTTTTTTATACAATGCTTTCAGAAGTGTTCTTCAGTAGTCGTTAAACTAGGAGTTTTTTGGTAAAGAGTTAAAATTTGGATGAAAAAGTGATAATCTGAATGGTGAATTAGACTTAGCAGAAGTCTATTTTCAGTTCCCAAAAACTGGGGCTTGGTCATATTAAGAGAAGTGAAAAATTACAAAATTACTGTTTGCTCAGTCCTTTGCAAATTTGGGCAATATAGAACAGCCAGATAATATCTGTGAAACTTGGCATGACAGACCTTCTACATATAACAGTACCAGACTACCTGGTTCATGAATATTTGATTTGCACAATACTATGGACTAATTGAGATGTGAGCAAGACACCATTAGCAATGTATAAGTAAAGCCACTTCTAATGTGAAGCACATCTTCCTACAACTGTTTTCATCTTACAGCCATTCACTTTAACATACTTTGTGCCCAGAGGAGAAATTGCTCAAAACTATTCATTTCTTCTATTGTCACGCTATTTGCAAACATATTCATATTATGACCCTATTTTATGTTATCTGTTTTTCACTAGAATGTTTCTAAAGTGGTTGACTTCAAACTGTTTCAGAAGTCAAGCTGTGTAAACCCTATCCCAAAAAACAAATTTTAGACTTCCCAATTCAAAACATCTGCAGTCAAATAATGGTAACCAGCATTTTCTGCTTTTCACACAATGTTTTCAAAAGGCCTCTGGTCATCGTTTGGTACAGGGTTGATCTGCAGTCCTATATTTTTTCCTCTAAAAAAATAGCCAAGTCCTTCACTCTGTACCAGACAACAAAGTTTTAGACTGGTCCAAAAAAACATTTGCAGACAACAAATTAAACATGGTTCAAATAATGAATTTTGTCATTGGAAGGATGGGAATCAATGTAAAAGAAGGATGAATATCAATTCTTTTCCTTCTTTCCCCTTCCCAAAAGGACTGCTGACTAATCAACAAATACAAAGCAAGGTCAAACGTTGTATCTCATTAACCCTTTACCACCCAATCCAGAGTTTTAAGGACTCTTTCCCCCATGAAAAAGGAGAAAATGCTAATAAAAAGCATTTTCTCCTTTCCCCATAATGTTTTCTAACCATAGAATAGAAAGAAAGTTTCTTATTTTGTGCAATATTTAGTTTGTCGTCTGCAAATGCTTTCATTTTGGACCAGTCTACATTCTGTTGATTAGTAAAGAGTTAAAAGAATATTTAAAACCAAAGCAAATACTGAAACAAGGAATTAGTTTACTATACACAAATCTATATTAGTTTGACGTATGCAAAGATAGAACTATAACCATCATGAAATGTAACTCCATAGAACACTTAATGGACAGTTTTACTCCTCCACTGAAAAAAATACTTAACAGTAACTGGCAAAATGTTGGCCAGTAGAGCTAACAAAATTTTTGTTTCCTTTAAAGGCTTTATTGTTTGTCCTTATTTATCATTTGTAATAATTTTAGAATGTCCTACTTCACCAAGAATATTAACTCTTTACCACACAATCTTGACTTTTAACAAACCTAAGAAAGAAGCCTTCTGAAAACATTGTGGGAAAAGGAGAAAATGCTGGTAACCAGCATTTTCTCCCTTTACCACAATGTTTTCAACCCTTCCCAAACCAAATTTCAACTTTTCAGTCACATTTATTTTGTCGTCTGCTAATGCTTTCAATTTGGACCAGTCTATAATTTTGTCGTTTGGTAAAGAGTTAAGCAGCTGCACATGCTACATCACATCAACAAAATCTTCATTACAGTTGGTTGCAATCCATTTGGACTTTCTCTGTATTGTCAGTTTGTCATACTGTTGCTTCCATAATACAGACTAATAAACATTGGGTAAAAAGCATGACATTTCCTTGGAATCTCTACTTCATACTCGTAGAATGTCATATAAACTAAAGTTGTTTCATAGGACCTTTCCCTCAATGAATTTTTATAAAGCTTTTAGGAAGTAATATGAGTTCAATGATAATACAAGTGCCTATTTTCAAAAATGACGCCAAGTACTTAAGGTGCACAAGACTAAACTGTATAATGCACACAACAAGCAAGAAGTTCTTATATCCTGTACTAACCAACAGGAACTGGATTCAGAAGCACTAAATACTCTGAAAAACTTATGTAATAAACTTGATGTGTATAAAAATTAGTCTGGAAAGAAATTGGCTTCTCCAAACTATTTGCAGAAGCTATGGTTAACTTACTTCTAAAGAAAGAAAGTCATAATTAAACACTCTTTTTTTTTGTCTCTCTAACTCACTGCCTTATAGCCCTTTGCGAAACAATCCTGAGTTTTAATGGCCCTTAGAAAGAAGGATTTTGAAAACATTGTCAGGAAAGGAGAAAATGCTGGTTACCAGCATTTTCTCCTTAGTCACCAATGTTTTCTATTCTTTAGAGAACAGATTTCATTATTTGGACCACATTCATCGTCTGCAATCACTTTGAACCAGTCTAGAATTTTGTAGTCAAGTATAGGGTTAGCATACCTTTTCTTACACCTACAGTATGCAGCTTCAAAAATATTGTGGGGAATGGAATATTTGTTTGCTACAAGTAAGTGCTCCTTTTTCCTAAATGTTTTCCACATCATTCAAGTCTCAACCAGAAGATGAAATTTCAGACTTGTCCATAATTATGGATCAACATCATTTATTTTGCAGACAACAAGTCAAATGTGGATCAAATAATGGGATTTGTCGTTAAAAGGGTAGAAAATGTAGTAGGAAGAGGAGAAAAAAGTTTGTTTTTAGTATTTTCTCTTTTTCTTGATGGCTTCAAAGGTCAAAGATCAATACATGTTGTTATTCCTTTAGTGAACTTTACCAAACCATAAAGTTTCGTTCTCTACCAATTTGAACACTTTTGCAGACGACAAAATTAGATGCAGCTCAAAAGAAAATGTCTTATATTGATAGAGTAGAAAACTTTGTGGAAAAGGGAGAAAATGCTGGTTACCAGCATTTTCTCCTTTACCACAATGTTTTCATAGTCCTTCTTTTTCAGGGTACTTAAAACTCAGAATTGTGTGGTAAAGGGTTAAATGTGTAATTTTCCAACCTGTCAAATATTTCTCTCTCACTCTGTTGTGTACTATTTAGTGATAGAACTAACTTCTTTCTGTGCAAAAATGGAACTTCCACATGAACAAATATACAGACATGCACTCATTCACAGGCAGGCAAACCACATATAACAATGACATGGGGTCATATCATACATACATACATGTATGTAGTTACAATAATGATTATGACAAAAAATGTATATCAATATATAATGAGCATGAGCATAAAGTTGTGAAGTAATGTACACCTACCCAATCCTGGAACACTACCTGTTCAAGAAATGTGCAATGATAACATAATTATATGATTTATGAACATTATGAATTCATCAATTATTTGTATGCAATTCTGCTTTAAGTGTATTATGTGACATAAATGACAATGGTATCCCATGAAGTCGGGAAAATATATCTTGACAACACCTATACCACAAAATCAACGCACCTATCAGATACATGCTTGAGAAGACAAGAAGTACAAATTTTCATACCCTATTTTTTGTTTTATTATTTATACTTTACACAATTTCTTGATTTGGGGCATTGTGTGGATAGAGAAAATGTAATATTGATCATAAAAAATACATGCATTCAACATATCATTATTCAGACCAAAAACCTGCAAAATTTTTGGTCACCTCTTTCCCTTTCTTCCCCCTGCTATCAACTGTTTATTATATTCAGCTACTATGTCCAGTGGAATAAGGCAACACTGCCCTTTGCTTAATGATAGTAGTGACTTAGAGCTCAAAAATGTGGCTGACACTACCTGTAATATTTGCAGATTTGTCAATGGCTTTCCAAATGTATTTGAGCCATGCTCAGTGAAAAGGGGCCTTAATGCTCAATTAATCATTGACAGTCTGCTTTTCTTTTAATCGTCCAATTTTTAAAGTTATGCTGGGAGTGAATGAAGCGTAAAATGTAATTGCAATTAATAAATTTACGAGGTATGATCAGAAAGAACGTGGACCAGCGCCTGTATCAGAATATTGTTATAAAGATCAACTTGGAATGTTTACTGATTTTGAAAGTAACCTCCTTTGAATTCTATGCACTTATTCATTCTTGATTTTCACGCGCAAAACGCATACGCGAGCTCATCACGTGACATTACTTTCAAGGACCGGGTCATAGCGAGGGTTAGCTCCTCTGCGCTCTTGTAGTGTGTGCCACGTAGAGAATCTTTCAAAATAGGAACTAGTCAAAGGTCTCGAGGGGTCAGGACTGAATTATAAGGAGGTTGGCTAATATTTTTATGTGTAGTTTTTGCAAAAGTTTCCTGAAAAAGAGTGGCTTTGTGAGCTAGGGCGTTATCTTGGTATTAAATGACGTCACTCCACATAACTTCTGGCTGTTTTTGTGTATGATGTTTATGAAATTTACTTGAATCATGTGGGCATAAAATTCAGAATTGACTGTAGTATGTATAGACACAACATGGTTTAGAAGAAGAAAAGGAGAAAAGAAAAACATGATGCACATAACTTTAACTTCTGGCTTAAAAAGTTTTGCTTTAACAGCTGAAAGCAATGTTGATGTTTCTATACACTACTTTGTTGTTTAGATTCAGTCTCATTAAAGTGTACCTATGTTTCATGGCATGTTACAATACGACCAGTAAAGTTTGACCCCTCTACCCTTATGCCTTCTAAAATTATCGACCCTAACCCCCATTTGTTCAGACATCAATAGTCGAGGTTCCCACCTTGTACAAACATGTGACTTTCCAAGATTATCAATCAAAATCTACTGGGCACTTACATATGGAATGCTAAATGTGTCGGCTATTTTCCTGACAGTATCTCGGCGATCTTGTTTTGAATGCTGATCTACACCCATGATGATTTTGTCTGTGGCTGATGTTGATGGATGGCCAGATTTAGGGTAATCCGTCTCTAAATCAGTCCGATCCATTTAGGAATATCAGATTTCTTGTGTAGAGTCCCTAAAACTTTTTCTAAATCAGTTTGGGTTTCCAATAAATACTTTCCGAGTTTGACATAAAACTTCATGATTACTCTCAGCTCAAATAAAATGTCGTTCGACATTTTGGACCACCAATGGAGTATATGACGTCATTAAAATGACGTCACACTTTACCTGCTTGAATATTATGACATTTGAAAGCGAGAGTCAGCTGCCAGATAATCAATGCTCATCTACGCATTTTTTTGTAATCCTACGTAAAGCACTTTTCAAAATAATGAGGTGGTCCACGTTCTTTCTGATCACCCCTCGCACATCCCTATCTAACGGTGCTGACAATTTTAAGTCTTCTAGCTAGATTAACATCCAGAGGGCATGGAGGTAGATACAAGTTTTCTCTTACTTTAACCTGATTTATGCCAATTCTGACATGGGCTGATTCAATAGGAAAAGTAAATCAAGATTAGACATTACAGTCATAACATGCAGTTTGAATAACCGAAATGACCCAAAACTTTGTGTGATTGAAAAGTAAATATATTTTGGCTGAAATTGTTCATTTTGCTAATGCAGCACTGACATTCTTCCTTACCCTACTCATTTTGTAAACTTCATATAGAGCATTCATATTTAAATGCATTATCAAAAAAATTTATTCAAATGGAAATTCAAAATATTTCTGAATAAAAACCATCAAGTTATTGAAATCAAATCCATGAACATGTAGCACATTCAACCTGTACCAAACAATCCCTGAGAAAAAAACCTTTTGAAAACATTGTGGGAAAAGGAGAAAATGCTGGTAACCAGCATTTTCTCCTTTTTCCACAATGTTTTTACCATTTCAAAAGCCAACCTCATTATTTTACCAACATATAACATTTCACCTGCAAATGTTTTTGATTTGGATAAGTCTACAATTTTGTAGTATGGTAAAGGGTTAAACTGTAAAGATCATTTGATGCACAACTTATTTAACTTCGAATGCTTTGGAAAGTTTCATAGATTAAGATCAGGCTACACAAGCTACAGGACATGCAGTCAAATCTTAGATCTAAAATTCAAGTATTTTGATAGGTATTCTCTGGTCTACTTATTAATCTGAAAAATTGCAAAAGTTGTGTCTTTCCTACACAAACCAAAAAGCTCTGTGAAAATGTCAAAAAGTCCAAATTTACCAATGAATAATTTATGGCCAAAAAAAAAAGTAGATGTTCTTTCATGTTTGAAAAGTCTAAGTTAAATGATAAATATTTTTTGGCCAAAAAAAAAATGCAGACTTTCTTTCATGCTCTGAAAGTATGATCAAACTGCATGTAAAGAAAATTTCTGATCACAGTTAAAAACAGAAAATTTGGATAAGGCAGATCAGACATCAGTGTATGTTCTAAGCAGTTTCATCTTGATCTATCCTTTCTGATAAAGCTACTTAGCACCCCACTTGGGGTTAAAGGGCTATGTAAAACTGTACACTCATAACATAAGAACATGTAAGACATTTGTGGCAAGTAGAGGATGATTGTCAAGGCATAAAACAATATAGTTTTTTTTTTATTTCTATCATAAGACTTCATTATTTAAGATACACTAATCATCTTTATCAAAACCTTTGCTGTGGGTACTCCTGGATTGTCCTAAAGGACCTGTGATATTTGTGAAATTGGGAAACACTTAATAATCAATAACATTTGTGACATTTGGAAAGACCAAAATAATCAATAACTAATATGTAAGTAAGATTCAGTCAATATTTTTCCAACAGATCATGCATACTTAATACCCAGTAACCATTAAATATATCCCATCATCCACTGGCAATCTCAATAAAAAGACAACCCTGTTACTTCATGAAGCATATATTGATATTTTGACAAAAGAAGTACAAAACATGTTACTGTGTACATATTACTAAATTAAAGAGGTAGATTATATGATGAATGAAGACAAAAGCCAGTAATTTATCCATCCAACACAAAATTTAGTTCAAGCTGTTATTCCCCAGTGTAAAAAAATGTGTCTTGACGATATAACCTGAAGAACCTCTTTTTGCATCTTGCAGGAAGATTGGGGTAAAAGGAGAAATTGCTCATTATGAGCAATTTCTCCTCAGGTCAATATGGTTTCATGATTTAAAACTTAACTCTTTACCAACAGATAAAATTTTAGCCTGTACAAAATTGAAAGCATTTGCAGACAACAAATTAAATGTTACTCAAAACATAAAATTTGTGTTTCATAAGGTAGAAAATATTGTGGGAAAAGGAGAAAATACTGGTAACTAGCATTTCTTCTCTTCCCATAATATGTTCTACCCTTTCAAAGGCAAGGTTCAGTTTTTAAGTCATTCTTAATTTGTCATCTGCAAATGCCTTCATTTTGGACCAATGTAAGATTCGGCTGTTTGGTAGAGTCAAGTAGCTTTTGCCAAAACTGTGGATCAAGATCGGATTCCACAAAACTTGTGATCCAATCCTGGACTTTTGTGTCTACTGTATGTGAAATATCCTGGCAAAGACTCAAAATATTCCTTCCATATATGTAGCTCTAAGCATTAAAGTCATAAGAATGAAATAAGATACATACCAACAAGTAAGGTAGCATTAAAAGGCTGCCGTACTGCTGTCATGTCTTCTCTTGGGGGTGGTGGAGGTTCAGTCTGTTTGAATATAAATATCCAGTGTTAGTTCCTGAATATCCGAAATTTTCACACACAGAAAAGTTAGTTCTTTTGATATCACTCAGATTCAAGTAATATGTTTATTGCACTGAACAAACTTCACAACAAGCTTTACTAATCTAAAGATAAAAAATATCAATCCTTGGAAACACTATTAACTTACAACTTAACTCTTTACCACACAATCCCGACTTTTAACGACCCTGAGAAAGAAGCCTATAGAAAACATTGTGGGAAAAGGAGAAAATGCTGGTAACCAGCATTTTCTCCTTTTCCCACAATGTTTTCTACTCTTCCCATTAGAAACTTCAATTTTTGAGTCACATTAATTTTGTCGTCTGCAAAGACTTTCAATTTGGACCAGTCCAAAATTTTGTTGTTTGGTGAAAAGTTAAACCTTCTTCTGCAAATGACTTACTCATTTGCAGAAACTTTTGGAAACACTCTAGGAAAAGGGTAAACTGCTTGTAGCAAGCATTTCTCCCTTTTCTCATAATGTTGTCCATGAGTTCCAAACATTATTTAAACCAAAATTCATGTTGAATAGCCGTACATTACAAAGATATTTTAGAAGTTGCCGGCCACAAAGTTGTTTCTGGAGTTAACGACTGATGAAAACGTTTTTTTTTTTAAAAACATTGTGAGAAAAGCAGAAAATGCTGGTAACCAGCATTTTTTTGTTTTCTCACAATGTTTTCACCATTTTAAAGACAAAAATCTTCTTTTGGTCCACATTTATCATCTGCATATGCTTTCAATTTTGCCAAGTCAAAAATTTTGCCATCTGGTAATAAGTTGATTAAAACTACCTAAAAATTTTAATCCTCACAATTTTCAATAAATTATCAGCAGATTTCTTTTCTTTCAATCAGTTGTAACAAACATTTCAAACTTTTCACATTTAACTTTCCACTTTTCAAACTTTATCGAACCAAGTGAAAATATCACTCATAACAAGATTTTTTCAACAACAACTTTTGACAGTTAAAGAAATTACTAAACAAAGAAAATGACCTATCTTTCTTTCAACTTTTAAACACATTTTGATAATGTTCCAAAACTGTCAAAGTTGAACGAAAGTTTTACCAATAAAATCCATATTACTAATCCTTTCTTTTACGTTTGCCAATATTGGGCCATTTCAGTATAAACTACAACATGTTTAAATGTTTCACAACATCTAAAATAATTCCACAGTTTTTCTTAAATTATATCAAACTTCAAATCTGTTTAAGAGTTTAATAAGTTTAAAGGAGATTGTTTGCCTTTGTTTATTTGAAATGTCTATATATGGCACTGCATGTTTATACATGTTTGTTAAATTTTTTTGAATTACTGAATATCCTATCTACTAAACCAATAACTGTATTTTAACTTACCAAAACTTGTTACAGATGATAGAAAAGAAATCATTTGAAGGGAGGAAAATATAATTTCTTTCAATGTTCTAAAAAAATGTAGGGTAAAAATTTAATACAATGACTGATCACTTTAGTAACTTTTATTTAAGAATGTAGTTCGTGAGCAATTTTTCCTCTTTATACAATGTTTTCAAAAGTCTTCTGACACAAAAAGTTATCTATCATTAGTTAGTAATCTGTAAAGGTAAATACATGTACCCTTATTTGGAATACATTGTTGTGCCCTGATTTATATGCAAAAGACTTCTGCCAACAAAAGAAGATCAATAAAGGCCAATCAATACATTTACAAACAAGGAGAATAAATAAATAAATAAAGAATGTAGAACTAGTTTTCAGTCATTGATATTTAACTGTTTACCAAACGACAGAAATTTAGAATTGTTGAAATTGAAAGCTTTTGTAGACGACAAATTATATGTAGCTCAAAATGTGGAATTTGTCTCTGAAAGGGTAGAAAACATTGTGGGAAAAGGAGAAAATGCTGGTTAACAGCATTTTCTCCATTTCCCACAATGTTTTCAATAGGCTTCTTCCTCAAGGTCATTGAAAGTCTGGATTGTGTGGAAAAGGATTAACTCTTTAACAAAAACTATTTCAGAAATGTTCAAATTAAAGGCATTTGCAGCAGGAAATTTAAGTGTAGCTCGACTGATGAAGTTTGTCTTCAAAAAAAGTTGAAAACATTGTGGGAAAAAAGAAAATGCAAGTTACCAGCATTTTCCCCTATTCACACAATGTATTCAAAAGCTTTCCCTCTTAGGGTTGTTAAAGCACAGGATTGTTTGGTAAAGGGTTAACAATTGACTTTTTCTGAGGAAACTGGGTGCTTTTTATGGACATAATAGGTCAGACTACACAGAATGTCAAGTCTGATCTTTTATCTGCAATGTCTAATTTTTTTAAGATGAGCTGTCTAAAAATTGTATTGATTTCGCAATATTTTAGCTTGCCAGTAAAAGACAAACACTGACACTTTTTCATAATTTTCATCTTTCTACACATAATATTTAGAAATTCAAACTACCTGTTCAAAAAAAGGAAAGAAAATGTGAAAAGATACAGATCACTGATTATTCTTTTCATAATTACAGGTTTTACATTTATAATAACATAAAAGAAAATCATTTACATTAAAAAAGGAATATATGTTTTCAAAAGCCATACAAATACAAAGTACAATATAACTGATATTTAACATAAATTTCAATGTTTGTCAGTTAAGAAGCATTTTATTTGTACAAAAATCTACAATACATGAATAATGATTGGCTATAAATGAGCCTGATTTTGATGTATTATTCAAGCTGTCAATAATAATAGCCTTGCCAATATGAATTATGATCATGTCTGCTTGAATTTCTTCCTCCTGTAAATATTAGGCTTATAAGGTAAAATTTAACCTTGAAAGCCCTGAAAACAGTGAAATGGGTCTTTTTAACTCTTTACCACACAACATAATTTTTGACTTGTCTAAATCCAAAACATTTGCAGACACAAATCGAATATGGTTCAAATTGTGGAATATGTCCCTCAAAGGTTAGAAAACATTGGGGAAAAGTAGAAAATGCTGGTCACCAGCATTTTCTCCTTTTCCAACAAGGTTTTCAAAATCCTTCTTCCTCAAGGTTGTTAAAACTCTTGATTACATGGTAAGGAGTCAAATATGTAAAAACCATCCAAAATTTCAAGGTTTTAGCCACAATATAGAGCAAAGTAGGGTACAATGCAGATCCATGATCAGACTGCAATATCTGTGCAATCTGATCTTAATATTAGTCTGAAAAAGTTAAATAAGGCCTATCAAAAAAACATCTGTGCTTAGGGTTTCCCGACCCTACCTAGAAATGCTGCCGACCCTAACCCTTTTACGCTACGATTGAAAAAAAAATCTGTCGGTGTGATTTTGGTACATGGTCCATGTAAAAAGTTTCTGGAAGAAAACATCCCTATCTACCCTATCTAAAGCATCTTGGACCAAAACCCTAAACACAGATATTTTTTTGTTCGGTCCAAGTTGTGCTTAGCTCTCAATGAGAGTTGTTTGTCAAGCCCCGGTAGCACAGTCCCTGAAAAAAGTCCCTGGGATTCAACAGAATAAGACAAAACCTTTCTCTTTGGACTAATTCCCTAATTTACTTTTTACCAAACAAAAAGATGTTTGACATGTTTATTTCACAGCATTTGTAGACAATAAATCAAATGTTGCTTAAATGGTGGGATTTGTCTTTCAATTGATCGAAAACATTGTCAGAGAAGCATTTTCTTCTCTTCCCATGATGTTTTCAAAAGCCTCCTTTTTAGGGTTGTGCTTTTCCCAAACTGTTTTCCAAAGCCTGTAGAGTATAGTTAAGAAAAAAAAGATAAATCTGGACATCAGCTTCCCGGAAATAATTCATTTCCTGTGTCAATGAGTGGGTGGTCTCAAAGTTTGATCTGGGGATCCTGCGTGGCTCAATGGTAAAGTGTGGGCCTTTGGACCTGAAGGCCCTGAGTTAAAGCCCCACTGGATCCACTGGGTTTTTCGTGGGAGTGTCCTCGGGCAAGACACTTCAGAGCCCAAGCCTAATACTGGTGAAACCCAGGAAATACATGAATATGTGAGCTGTTGCCGTGATATGACTGAAATAATGTTGAAAGCAGCATAAAACACCATTCAATCAATCAAAGTTTGATCTGGGATGAGAGACTGTCCCTAACACATAAATCCCTGTCTGTTTGACAGTTGTTTTGTTTGATTGGAATTCAATTATAAGTTATGGTGACAACATCTCACTTGTTCATTAATTACACATTAGGAGATCTGCAGTGCTTTGCCCATGGACACTTCCTAATGACCAGTTGAGTTAAAACTTAAAGTCCCTTGACCCTTGCTACTCCTTCTCCCTGCTCCTCCACCGATGTTGGTTTCCATCTTTCAGAATGTCACATAGCCCTTTACCACACAATCCCTACTTTTAACAACTCTGACAAAGAAAACTTTTAAAAACATCCTGGGAAAAGGAGAAAATGCTGGTAACCATCATTTTCTCCTTTTCCAGCAATGTTTTCTACCCTTCCCTAAAAAAATTTCAACTTATTAATCAGGTTTATTTTGTCGTCTGCAAAATGCTTTGAATTTGGACAAGTCTAAAATTTTGTAGTTTGGTAAAGAGATAATGCAGCATACAACCCAGAAATATACAGGTGAATGAAATATGGAGTGTATTTATTCAATATGGAAGTTTTATCCTCCAAGGAACTCCATACAGTCCAAATATTATCACCTGTAACCTAGGTGAGCATTCACTGGTCTAATTTGTTACCCTTCCTTATCCCTCTACAAAACCAATAAATTTGAGCCTCGTCCAAATTGACAGATTTTGCAGATGACAAAGTAGATGTTACTCAAAACATAAAAAACTTTTCTTAGATAGGACAGAAAACACTGGGGGAAAAGGAGATAGTGTTGTTTTCCAGCATTTATTCTCCTTTTCCGATAATTTATTCACAAGTCCTATTCCTCAGTGTCTTGAAAAGTCAGAATTATTTGGTAAGGGGTTTACCTATTACTGTAAGTGAATCTATGTTTAAATAACCCTTTAACATCAAGTTCTAGGTTCTTCAAAACTAAAAGTATCTGCAGACGAGATCAAATGTGATACAAATGAACCAAAGTTCTTGGAAAAGGATAGGAATCATTGTGGGAAAATGAGAAAATGCTGGCTGCCAGCATTTTCTCCATTTCCTACATTATTTCAAAAGCTTCTACTTCAGGGTCATTAAAAACTCTG
This sequence comes from Hippopus hippopus, assembly GCA_946811185.2. Lineage (NCBI taxonomy): Eukaryota > Metazoa > Mollusca > Bivalvia > Cardiida > Cardiidae > Hippopus > Hippopus hippopus. The sequence goes on from OX328099.1 coordinate 54,305,884, forward strand.
GATTGTACAGTTGAGGATGAACTCTTTATGAGAAGATAAAATTTTGGACTCACTGATATTGAAAGTATTTGTAGATGAGAAATTAAAACTAATCTAGCTGAAATGATGGGGTTTGTCTTTGAAAAGGTAGAAAACATTGTGGGAAAAGGAGAAAAATGTTTATTACCATTTTCTCATTTCTGTTTTCAAAGAATTCATCAAATAAGCTAAAACATGGAACTGTGAAGTAAAGAATTAAAACAAAGGTTGCATTAGCACTATGATACAGTGACAACACTGCACTCACTGAAGTTACCTGACCTAGGTTTACATTATACTCATTAGATTTAACTCTTTACCACACAATCCCGACTTTTAACGACCCTGAGAAAGAAGCCTTTTGAAAACATTGTGGGAAAAGGAGAAAATGCTGGTAACCAGCATTTTCTCCTTTTCCCACGATGTTTTCAACCCTTTCCAAACCAAATTTTAATTTTTCAGTAACATTTATTTTGTCGTCTGCAAATGCTTTGAATTTGGACCGGTCTATAATTTTGTCGTTTGGTAAAGAGTTAATAACAAACAACATCAATGCAGCTCAATTATAAGTGGGATTGATTGATTGATTGATTGATTGATTGATTGATTGATTGATTGATTGATTGATTGATTGTATAGCGTTTAATGTTGGTTTCAACAGTATTGCAATTATTTGACTCGGGCCAGTGCACCCTATCCATGATGATCTAGTTTCTTTTACCAGTACTTTGCACAACATTCTTCCAAAGCCACTGGCTGCTTTCCTGCATAACCATAGTCATTACAAAGATCAGCCATGGGAGAGGAATGAACTGAATCTCAATGACTATCATCAATCCTCAGAACGAAATCTGTAAAGTCAGGGATTTGAACCAGTGAGGCCAATTTCTCTAGTCCTGTATGCTACCAACTGCCCTACAGACGATCAACAATTATAAATGGGAACTGTTTTAGTGACGTAAAGAGATGCAAAATTTCCCTAGGCAAGAATACTTCTATAAATAACAGCTGTAGGTAAACTAAAGAGTAGCTGGATGAGATAAACATCAATATGACAAAATATCGGACTTGTCCACAATGAAACCCTTTGAAGACAACAAATTAAATGTAGACCAAGTAATGATATTTGTCTTTGAAAGGGTAGAAAACATTTGGAAAAGGCTTATTCCTTTGGGTGGATAAAACATGGGATTGTTTGATAAAGGGTTAAATCAATATCGATTTTATCGATCACTTTCTCTGACTTCAAGTATGCAAGTTTTTCAAAGACTTTTTATAAAATACTTCAATGATCAAGAGGAGAGTTTTTTCTGTCCCTCATGAGTACAATTCTATGTAATTTTACCCAAGGATTGATGATAGGCATTGCCACACTCTGTTGCCTTCATGCCACTGATCACTGTTTCAACTATAATTATGTGTGAAAGCAGCCAGTGGCTTGAGAAAATTATTGCGCAAAGCACTGGTAAAAGAAACTCCAGGAAAGCAGGGATAGATGCACTGGCCACTCTGATATAACTAAAAATTTTGTTGAAATTGGTCCTAAACGCTATACAAACAAGCAATTCTACAATGCTCAAAGCCAAATATTTTGTTTAGCTGAATAATGTTCGATACACCCATGAAGAGTATGAAGAGTGTTTCAGCTTTAGCAGCCTTAAGAGATGTGTTTTGGGTTATATCTGTGCTGGGCTTGGGCTTTGCAGTGATTCACCATCACCCTTGGATGGGATCAAACCAAGGGTCTCAAGATTATTACACCAAGATCTTAACTCTTTATTGGATCACAAAACTCTAAAATTTAACAGTTTTTCGGATGAGACAGTAATTAAACCGAGGTCCTGTGTGACGGTGCTATACACTTAAGATGGGTTTTGTCCTGTATCTGCACTATCCCTGGTAACAATACTAATAGCCTTCAGGGGGCATGGCCCATATGGGCGACCAGTGGCGACATTAAATAAATGCAAATTTAGTCAAATAAAATCTGACTCAAAAGACAGAAAGGAGAAAAAACATCATCAGAAAAGGAGAAAATGCTGGTCTACAGCGTTTTCTCCATTTCCAATGATTTTTTTTTAACCTTGTGCCAAACAATGGAATTTTAGATGGTCATTATTGAAACCAATTTCAGATGACAGATAAATGCGGCTCTAATCATAGGATTTGTCTTGATAGGGTATAAAACATTGTGGGAAAAGAAGAAAATGTTGGTTACCAGCATTTTTTTCTTTTCCCACAATATTTTCAGTAACCTTTTGACATGAAATTTCAAAAATCTGTGACCTTGACCTTAAGATCATGGGTATGGATAGGGTATTGCTCAATAAAACTTTGGATCTGTACCTTAACCCTTTACCACATAATCACGACTTTTAACGACCCTGAAAGAGAAGGCTTTTGAAAACATTGTGGAAAAAGGAGAAAATGCTGGTAACAAGCATTTTCTCCTTTTCACACAATGTTTTCCACCCTTCCAAGGCCAAATTTCATTGTTTAAGCCAACTTTAATTTGTGGTCTGCAAATGCTTTCAATTTGGACAAGTCTAAATTTCTTTGTGTGTTAAAGAGTTAAAGTACTCATTTCCTTTCTCTGGCATACTAAAGTTAGATGTCATAAAGTGAGTTCATTAGATACATAGCAGACCACTCAATGTGAATTTATGTCATAAACATCTTATTCTACAGATGTGCCAGTAAGTTAATTTCATTTCATTGAGCTGAAGTAGAAATTTCTTTTTTCCCCTTGGATTGCAAAAAAATTACAAGGACGTTTGCCAGAAAATAAGACCCTATTACTCTAATGCAGAAGTATTTTCTGGTAGCATATCATCCAAAAACAAATTAACAAGCCCCAATTAATGCTCTATAGAAAGAGCCAATGGGGCTCAACTAAAAGTTTCATCAGTTTTCCAAAACATCTAGTTTTACTTACAATCAACCTTGAAGTGGTTTTAAAATTCTTGCTGGCTGTCCTCTTCCCCTTCTATGCCTTTGCATGAGTAATACGATCAGTATTGTCATCATCAACAATGTGTTTCAATGGTGATGAATCAAACTTGAAGTGAATTACAAGTGTATGTACTTCATTGTTAAAAAATCCAATGAGAATATTAGGTGTAAAGAAAATGATCAAAAGAAAATAACAATGTGTGTATATTTTTTCAAAACAAATAATCCTGTTTCCAGAACTATGGTAGCTAAATAAATTATGTAGACAGGCTATAATCAGGTAAATGTACATACCAGGAAAGCCTCTACAAGCATAGATCATCCTTTCATCATTATTTCAAACATTTTCCTTTACTCTCAAAGCCACCTAACATCAATCTATGGTATTTGTGGTTCTAAAGAACCAACCTATGTGGTGGATTCTTGTCAGAATGGAATTACCTTAATCAGACAATAGAGTTTTAGTAAAAACAGGTTTTGTTGATGCTAATCTCAACTGTATTTCATTTTCAGTTATACTACAGCTCATTCCTTTATTTCACTAGAACAAGACAAAACCTTGCACTTTGGATCTTCCAACATGATTGAGCCCAAAAACCATTTAATATCTTAACCCATAACCAAATAGTCCCATGACATAGAGGGCTTCTGAAAACATTGTTGGAAAAGAAGAAAATGCTGGTAACCACCTTTTTCATCTTTACCAATAATATTTTTCTACCATTTTGAAGACAAATCCTTTCATTTAGCCATATCTAGATTGTTGTCTGAAAGTGCACTCAACATGGCCGTGTCAAAAATTTTGTCAAATGATAAACTCTTTATCAATTGACAAAATTTTAGACTTGAATCAAAAGCCTTTGTAAATGATGAAATAAGTGTGACTCAAAAATTGAACTTTGTTTTGGGATGGGAAGAAAATATAAAGGACAAAACAGACAATGCTGGTGATCAGCATTTTTCTCCTCTTCTAACTTTGTTTCCAAGGGTCTTTTTCTTTTGGGTTACCTAATTTTGGGCTTATTTGGTACAGCTTTAATTATTCAGTCGTGTATGACCCATCAAGGAAAGCAAAAACATATTTTAGAATGAGAATACCTGTCCCCTCCTACATGGATATTGGTAACTTATATACTTGAGCCATGCTCTGTGATAAGGGGGCTTAATGAACCTGCGAAAACTATCAACCAAGGTCAGCCTGCACAGACTGACCTCGGTTGAAACATTTTGCCGCTGGTCAATTTTCTGCATGTCCAAGAACTATTCTACTTCATGATTCAGTCGGCTATTACACAGAATGAACTTTATGTGGATTCATGATTATAAGATGACTTGCTTGGTATAATGGATCACAGAGATGCATTAAACCCCCTTTTGCCAGAGTGCCACTCACTTAAATAATAATCAGCCTCTCAAAATAGATGCTAAATTCTTTTGATCAAATATTAAATGGGGTTCAAAAGCTGTGACTGACTTCACCAATCAATCTATCGCGCTCTTACCTCATTTATTTGGGCCACCTAATGAATCAATTAATACACTCTAAACATTCATCAGTATTCTGTAACTAATGTCTTCATTCCTTTGCCACACAATCACAAGTTTTCCCAACCCAGAGGGGGAAAAAAAACTTTTGAAAACATTGTGGGAAAAGGAGAAAATGCTGTTACCAGCATTTTCTCCTTTTCCCACAATGTTTTCCAGCCTTTCAAAGACAAATCACATTATATTAGTGAGAGTTATTTTTTTCGTCTGCAAGTTCTTTCAATTTGGAGGTGTCTAAAATTTTGTCGTCTGGTAAGCAGTTTAACAAAATTACTATTTCGCAGCATATTGATACGATGAACTCTTAACTCATCACCTCCTAAAACAAATCCGCAGCACATGCAAAAACATAATGACAAATGGAAAAAAAAAAGTTCTTACATCTCCTTTTGCTACAGTGGTTTTGAAACTGTTCTATTGCAAGACCAAAATAATTGCTTTGGGCAGCAAATAAGTAAAGGAATGCCATATCAGTACAAGTACAATAGTAATATTTCTACAGGATAACAATAAATATGTTTGCATCAAAAGTGTCAAAATTGTAGACATTTGCTTATTAAAACTGAAGAAATTAAGAAAGCAATAGTGAGTAGTCTCTAGTAAAACTTATCTAGAAATCATACCCGGAAGTTAAGAGATACGGAAAACTATCCTAGCTACTATGCAGACTTACACAAGGAAACTAAGTACAGAAGGAACTACTTTTCATTACCAGCTGTAGGGCACTACTTGCGGGCACAAGCTTTGCTAGGACCATTGTTGAGATGGATCCCAACCTAATTCTCTGTTAATTTTTAATTGTTTTTTCTTTTGTCTTTTTTTTCTTTACTAAGAATTGGCAGTTAAAAGCTCTGCCACATAATCAGTCTCAAGTTTTAACGACGCTGAGAAAAAAAGGTTTTAGAAACATTGTGGAAAAAAAGGGAAATGCTGGTAACCAGCATTTTCTCCCTTTCCCATAATATCCTACCTTATCATAGAGCTTTATAGAGCTTCAACTCATTTGTATCAATTTCAAAATTTGTCATCTGCAGATGCTTTCAATTAAACAGAGCTTATAATTTGTCATTTGCAAAAGCATTAAAACATTTTACTTTTCAGTTTCACTACCATAGGCAACATTCATAGATTTTTAGACAACACTAGCCTGATCTTGAAATGTCTGCTAATCGATCTACCCAATTCAACTACTTCATCGTTACAGTTTAACAATAACATAAAAAATCTCATAAATTTTTCAAGATTTCTACTTTAAGTTTTGAATAAAAAATTCCAATTTATCTATTTTGCTTCAAAACAGTTAATATGTATTTAGACAGTAACAAGGGCTTTGCAAGATGGTGCCAATGCTTGGCGTCAGTTGTTTATTTAGTGAAAATTCTGAGTTGAAAAAGGGGCATAACTGTTTAAAAAACTATTTCAGACCTGCCCTTGTTGGATGGGGTTCCAATTTTGATGGTTAAAAACTAACCAAAGTTTGAAGTAAATTTTGCACAACAATGACAAGGACGACAGTGCCATGACAATATTTTGGGTTTTCTTCAAACACATCTGAGCTATAATCTAGGTTAGTCGATGCATCCACAAAAAAAAGCACCATCCAGAAAGCACAATTTAGGCAAAATAAACCCATAACCTGTGTGTTATGACCTCTGATGCCCCCTGTGAGATTGTTTGACCAAGATCAAATTGCACATATCTACAGCCTGATGTTAGTCTTCATAACTTGAACCCGAAATTTTGACTCTTTCGGTGTCATAGGCAAAAACAGTGACCTTAGCAGATGGCATAGATCAAGACCAGACTGCACAGAACGTGCAGTCTGATCTTTGATCTATACCATCCGCTTGTGTAGTCAAGCCTATACAATCAAAATCTTTGTAAGTTTCAATGGGTTGTATTTAGAGCCGTCAAAAGAGGTCGAGTTTATTTATTTGGCGCTGAAAGAGTTGATATTTGTCTTAATTATACTATTTTTCATGTGAAATCATGACCTGGATCCAAAACAAATGGCCAAACATTCCACTCTGAATGCAATATACAATAATAATTCAACAAATGATACAGTTACAACCTAACCAAGGTTAGAGCTAACATTTTTTCAATGTTAAATTGCTTATTGACTACAGTTTAGTGGACTGTCTAAAAGCATTATTTACCAGTCTTTGATATTGCTCCTCCCTCCTGTCTGGATTCAGCCAATTATCATCCTCTAAAATACCTTGGCTATATCTATGTTCATCATCAAAGCGAACTTTCCTAAAGAGTGAAAGGGAAGAGAAAACAAGAGTGCAGAATGGGATCAGAATCAAGCCACATCTATTAAAGCTGTTTCTATTGTAAATAATCTAGATAATATTTTGGGGTTAGGCTATAACAATAATTACACGAGGTATGCCTGCAACAAATCTGTGAAAGAAAAACATGCATTAAGACAAGACACACACATAGGTCTGATATACACACTTTGTGCTGGACAATAAGCATTTCAGTTCAACTTAACATTTTCATAACAACAGAAGCACAAGTATATGAGCCATGCTCTGTGAAAAGGGGGCTTAATGCATCTGCGAAAAGTATCGACCCAGGTCAGCCAAAACTTTTCGCTATTGGTCAATTTTCTGTATGCCCAAGGACCAATCTACCTCATGATTAAGTTGGTTGTCCAAAAAAGTGGATATTACTGATCCAAAAGTATGTGATGGCTTGCTTTGTACCATTCATCACGGAGACGCAATAAGCCCCCTTTTGCCAGAGCATGGCTCAATATATATGTGACACTGAACAACAGATATAAATGTTCACTGTGATGCGATCAGACAATCCTTACTATAAGTATGTGGAAGAGTTTTCTTTGGGCAAAGAAATAACATTGATAATCTTGGAAAAGCTGACAATATACACATACACCAACACATCAAGAGGAAAATGTGATGACAAAACAGAGCTTTAGATAAAAGGGAAATTACAAAAAAATTATTAAAGGGCATTATCTGAAGATCTTTGCTTAAGCCCAAGTTGTGGGTACTATTTGATTTCATCTCCAGAAAGTTCTAATGAGTACTCACAACATAGGTTTCAAAGTTTTCAAGGCTTCAAACAACCACTTATATGATCCTCTGCAAAGACATATACTGACAACATACGGTTATATACACATCTGACAACTTAAAAATGTCTCTGGTATCTTTGAAATAATGTACATTTTCTCTTTTAATGTGCTTTTCTCTTACAACAAATAGAAAATGTTTTCCTAGTACAGTCTGCATTGAGGTATCGTTTCTATAAAAATAACCCTTTTGCAAATATCTTCAAAGGAGTGGAAATTAAAAATTCCATATAAGGTACTGAGTTGAATTATCTCTTCGTGTAAATTTTGATTCTATAAATAAATGTCACTTTAAAAAACTAGAGGCGCTTGAGCGCCTGTATCGCTCCACAGGCCTGATATTTCTATAATGGCGAAAGGAAGTTTTTAACAATTATCATTCAATCCTGCATTTTAGCTCACTGAAGAAACAATTTGGTAGACAACCACCATAGGAACTTACCTGCAAAACAACAATGAAATCCAATGAATAGTTTTAGAGAAGAAATTTTTCAAAGATTTTACTTTATACCATAAAAGGAAAATGAGTCTCCCATAAAAGCCATGTTTTTTGACAGATCTTTTTTTTTTTACGGAATTCTGTAAACCTGTATCTAAGGAACATTCCTGCAAAATAATAATGCTATCCAAATAGCGGTTTGGGAGGAGAAGATTTTTAAAGGTTTTTTACTTTGGTTGCCATGGCAACCAGAATTCTTCATGGAACACAATTATTTGAAGGAATTTGAAAGAGGACCACCAAAGGAACATTCCTGTGAAATTTGGTAAAAATCCAGTCAATAGTTTCTGAGGAGAAGTTTTTTAAAGAAAAAGTTTACGGACGCACGCACGGACGGACGGACAGACGGACGACGGACACAACGCCATGACAATAGCTCTCTGGCCTTAGGCCAGTGGAGCTAAAAATGAATCCATAGATAAAATGGACAGATTTAAAACAAACTGACAAGTCCTGGAGCTTCTAATTTGGAGACATTAATTTGTAACCAACACCACTAGGCTTTAGCATAACTAGTTCTTCTTTATCATTTTTTTTTTTTCATTACATTAACCCTTTACCACACAATCCCGAGTTTTAACGACCCTGAGAAAGAAGGCTTTTGAAACCATTGTGGGAAAAGAAGAAAATGCTGGTAACCAGCATTTTCTCCTTTTCCCACAATGGTTTCTTCCTATTCAAGGACAAAGTACTATCATTTGAAAAATATGTGAATTTTGGTCTGTAAATTTCTTCCACTCAGATAAGTTGAAAATTTTGCCGTGTGGTAAAGAGTTAACAGAGACATTTTTCATTTACAATGACAACACAGATTATACAAGGTATCATGCACAATGAAGGGAAACAGTGACATATTACATTCATTGTCAAAGTTTCAAGGTCACGGCTAAGGTCAATCAGTTTTTGTCGTCTCTCAGTATAATCAGAATATGGTCGTCTTCTCTCCACAGGTTTGTAATCTCCCTTTGGATTTGAACCTTTTGTCCTTGAAAGCATTAGCAGATACAAATTCAGATGACATGTATTTACATATTACAGTCCTTGAAAGCATGGCAGATATAAAGTCATATAATACGATGGTGGATAAAAAAATATGTGGACTTTCGTCACAGTAGTTTTGTGAGATGTAATATACATAGTAATTATATATCAGCATTTTTCTATATCTCTGTTAAATATAGGTATGATAGGTCCAGTAGGTCTCTCATAGCAACCATTCTTAATTAGTTAGTGTAGTGGTACCGGCACATGGTAACAATGTGAAGATGAAAGACAGAGAATCTTGAACATGTTGTTCCTTTTCTACTTTTTGTAGTAATCTCAGTACCTAGCACACATGAACCTTTGTCATCTTCAGCTGGTTTCTCAAAATCAAATGGACGCTGCCACAACTAAGGCCTACTTTGGTTGAAATGTCATTAACAGGCAACCTACGGTCTCCCTCTTTAAGGCTCTTCACTGCAGCTACCATCCCAGTGTTCAGCATTCATTTCCGTCCTCTCCCAGTGTCATCTTTTAAAGACTCTACCATCTGAAAATCTTTTATGCCAATAAAAAACAAGAGATCTACTTACATTTGAATATCTATTAGCATCCTACATCATTTTCATCATCTCTGTTTGTGTTTTCAACCGTTTTTATCTTATTATTCTTGCGTACGCCTTAAGTTTACTGGCTGTATATTCTAAAGCACCCAATGGATGATGCTCAAATTTGCAAGGATGTTACATATGATGTCATCACATAAACAGACGTTTGGTATAGTTTGGCACTAATTTAAGGAGCCAACGCAATGCAGTCAAGAAATGGGTTGCGCCGGTGTACATACGCAAAACTGTTAAAACTTGAATTTTCTGAAACACAAGTATAATACATCAATGTAAACCATACAACTCTTTTAACATTTAATTATTTTATTTGTGTGCAAATCTTTATGTATTTACACTGAGTAGTTTTAGAGTTATCATAAAAGTCCACATGTTTTTTTTGATCCACACTCGTATGTACATGTATTTAAACATTTAAGTTCTTAAAGTTATGTGACATGTATTTACATATAACAGTCCTTGAATACATGATATATAAAGTTACATAACATGTATTGACATACAACAGTCCTTGAAAGCATGGCACATATTATGTCACATGACATGTATTCACATGTTACAGTCCCTAAAATTATGGCAGGCATAGTCACATGACATTGTATGCACATATTGCATACAAGAACTGCTGCCATCTTTCTATCTCTCATATTTTCTATCACAAACATAAAATCTCTTTAACTCCTCACCACACAACCCTATGTTTTCATGGTGTTGTGGAAATAGGCTTCTGAAAACATTATGGAGAAAGGACAGAATGCTTGAAGCCAGCATTTTCTCCTCTTCCCAAATGTTTTGTGCCCTTTGGCAGACAAATGCTATCATTTGTGCCCCAATCAAGTTTTAGTCTGCAAATGTTCACAATATTCTATGGACGAGTCTAAAATATTGTTGTCTCGTAAAGTGTTAACTCGTTATACTATCCTGAAGCTCATATACAGTAGATGACTTCAAAAACATCTCGCAAACTATGGATAATCAATATGTTGATCTTTCAAAAAGTGTCTCATTTGTTCTCTTTTTTTTTCTTTGTATATGAGCTGGCCTCTGGCAAAATAAGTTTTTAATGCATCTCTGTAATTCATTATACCAAGAAAGTCATCATATAATTACGGATCTTTAAAATCCATTTTGTCTAACAACCAACTTAATCATGAAGTAGTCTGTCCTTTGACATGCAGAAAATTGATAAAAAGCAAAAAGTTTCCAAGACTGTGCAAACTGACCTGGGTCAATTACTTTCTGCAGATGCACCAAATCCCCTTTTCACACAGCATAACTCAAAAATATATATGAGCCGTGCTCTGTGAAAAGGGGGCTTAATGCATCTGTGAAAAGTATCGACCCAGGCCAGCCTGCGCAGTCCGCGCAGGCTGACCTGGGCCGAAACTTTTCGCTACTAGTCAATTTTCTGTTTGTCAAAGGACCAATCTACCCCATGATTAAGTCAGTTATTGAAAAAAGTGGCTCCTATGGATCCATAATTATGTGATGACTAGGGCTAGTATCAAGTATAACGGAGATGCATTAAGCCCCTTTTTGCCAGAGCACGGCTCATATACATGTATATACAACACAAAATCATGCTGCAAATATGAATATGCTATTGTTATTGTTACAATATGCATGTTACAATAACTGTACTTATAGTCATGCAAGCAACAGTGTCTGTGCAATAAGTTCTGCAATACAATAACAAACAATTCCGTTAATTTTTCCTTTCTTTCTCTTTCACTTTCACCCCCCCCCCACCCCCCCAAGAGCCTTATTGCCACATATATAATGAAACATTGTATAAACCCTCTATTCATAATTTTTGGTTTGTGTATACATCATGTGTTTGGATATATACATATGTGTGTTTATTAAATCGTAATGATAGATGGCCACGACCCTCATATATCAATGGACGTGACTATTAAAGATTAAAAAAAAAAAAAATTTAAAAATTATGAAAATTCATAGACTCATTACCTTCCACAGTCAACTTTTTTTTTTGCAGCAGAGCACTTTCAAAAACATGTTGTCAAAAGGGCAAATTGCCAGCAATGACCAATTTCTCCTTTTAATGTTTTCACATGTATTCATGTATTAAACCTCAATTTGGGTCGAGAATCAATATTTTTACAAGGATGCTTTAAAAAATCTTCTGCTGAAAATTTGATTCAGGAGGTAATAACTCAGTTATTGTTTTACCTTAATCCTTTACCAAATGACAAAAAAACTGGATTCATTCCCACTGAAAGCATTTGCAGACCACAATTCAAATGTAGTTCAAAGGATGATTGCTGTCTATGAATGGGAAGAAAACATTGTGGGAAAAGGAGAAAATGCTGGTTACCAGCATTTTCTCCTTTTCCCACAATGTTTTCAAAAGGCCTTCTTCTTCATGGTTGTTTGGTAAAGGGTTAAATACACATAACTAGGTATCAAAACTGCTTGAAAATATAGCTAGAAGTTGAGGGAAGGTCACTATATTTCCATGACAAACTGCACAATGCATATTCTGTATGTCTTTTCTCGGAAAGTGTTTTACATTGTGAGGAGTTTACAATATTTGTGTTTTATGGAAAAAAAGTGAATACAAATATGTAACCAACAATTCTGTAAAGTGACAATTTTTCACATGCAGAGACACATTTTTTTTTTTTGTTTAAATTCAAAATACTAAAACATATTTGTAACGGATAAATTATAAAACGTCCCTGTAAAATGTACATAGTAATCATGATATAACTCTACCAAATGACAAAATATCAGATTTGTTCATGTTGAAAGCATTGGCAGGTGACATACATGTGACTTAACTCTTTACCAAACAACAAAATTTTAGACTTATCTAATTCGAAAGGATGTGCAGATGACAAATTGAATGTGGTTCAATCGATGGTATTTTTCTTTGAAAGAGTAAAACACATTGTGGGAAAAGGATAAAGAGCTGGTTATCAGCATTTTCTCCTTTTTTGCAATGTTGTCAAAAGTCTTTTCTGTCAGGGTCTGTAAGATTCTAGACTGTGTCGTAAAGGTTTAATATGAAGCTGGTTGCAATGTTTTCAAAAGCCTTCTTCCTCAAGGTCATTAAAACTCAGGATTATGGGGTAAAGGGTTTAACGGCTGTAATTAATTTTCAAAATTTGGACCACAAAACATCTTTGAAACAATCGTTCTATTATACTGATTAACATGTAATCATGCCAAGTGGAACTGCCTGATTCCCAATGTCTGTCAACTTAAATGACTGGCTAATATGTAAATAATGTAACAGGCCCATTTTTCTTGGACACTCACTCTCACATGTAGATATGCTATATGGTAGCAGGGTCTGATTTCTAATGGCATAGATAGTCTAGTTTCAATGATTAATCAATAATGTTATAAACAGTCAAAATATCTATTATTTTAAATGATTTTTCATTTAAAAATGGTGGTGTGTAACTAGTCACAAATTGTAGAAGGCATCAATTTCACATCAAATTTTTTGATAAAGGCAAAAGCCGAAATATTGAAACAGAGTAAACATTTCTATTGTCTATTACTTTATATTTGAATTCGCTTTTGAAATGGCTTCATATTTGTAATTAACAGCCTTACATACCTGGTTTCAAATTCTTTGTCTAGCTCTCGGGCCCGCAAATTGTCCTGTAAATATAATACGAAAAGCTAATAAATTAACCATTCTGAACTTGTATTCACATTTCTTGATGTTATTCTCTTTCCAAATTCCAAAAAGAGTCATCTGATTAGCTGATACATTGTTCACATAAATCAGACGGTTAGTTTTGGATTTTACAATAAGAACAGAAATGAATGGTAGCTGACTAACAGCCCTGATGACATATCACAGATTGATCTTTTTACGAAACGAAAAAATTTGTTGTACTCGACCAAACTGAAACTATTTAAAGACGACAAGTTGAATATACCTCAAATGACAATTTCTGTCTTTAATAAGGTAGAAAACATTATGGGAAAAGGAGAAAATACTGGTTACCAGCATTTTCTCCTTTTCCACAATGTTTTCAAAAGCCTTCTTCATCAGGGGCGATAAAACTCGGATTGTTTGGTAAAGGGTTAAACAAACTTCTATCTAAAACCCCAAAACTTCGTTCAAGGTGACTGTGAAAAAAGTTTTCTAACCTTAGACTACCATGGTCAATTTATTTTATGACATAGTTTTAACTCATCAAGACAACAACATATTACAACATGTTCTAATTGACATTGAATGCAGACGACAAGTTATGAAAACAGTAAGTAAACAATTCAATAAAACACTATCCAACATGAAACATGAAAAAAATCTTTGCAAACAGAGTACTAGGTCACTGCCAGGAACCACTCCATTTGTTATGAACACCATTTTTTCAGACTATTTACAGAAAGTTTTTAACACCACTTCAAACAAGGGATGGGGGACGGAGGGCAAGTAGACAAACCTCAAGTCTGTTTAATGCTCCTTCGCTGTGAAAACTTCTCAAACCTGCAGGCTCTTCAGCTTCTTGTCTACAAAATAAACAAACACAATTTCAAGCAAAAACACTTGTATTTTAACTCATAATTTCATTTGCTGCATACACACGAAGAAAATCTAACAATTTGTTGATTTGTACCAATGTTTTCTAGCCTGTAATCCACATTCAAATTCTACCAATCCTTATTATGTAATTTCATTTCTAACAGTATATTTAATCCTTTACCAAACAGTCCAAGGTTTTAACCATCCTGAGAAGGAGGGCTTTTGAAATTATTGTCGGAAAAGGAAAAAGTGTTGGTAACCAGCATTTTCTTCATTTCCCACAATGTTTTCTACCCTTTCAGAAACAAACTACATCATGTAGGCCACAATCAGCTTTGTCGTCTGCCAATTCTTTCAATTCAGACATATCTAAATTTTTGTTGTCTGGAAAAGATTTAAAAACCTTTGATTTTACAGGGAGGTTTTTAAAGTTGTCTGTCTCTTTCAAGAGGTAATGACTCTTTCAGGAGGCAATGAGGTAAATGGGTTGCTGTTAACCCTTTACCATAAAATTCCAAGTTTAAACAATCCTGAAGGAAGACTACTTTTGAAAACATTTTGGGAAATGGAAGAAATGCTGGTTTTCAGCATTTTCTTATTTTCCCGATGTTTTCTACCCTTTTAAAGACAGAAATCATCATTTGAGCTACATTTATTTTGTCGTATGCACATGCATTCATGAGTCCAAAATTTTGCTGTTTGGTAAAGAGTTAATAAAAAATATGAAATACCTTCTTAGAGCTTCTTCTCTCCTTTTCTGTTCTAAAATTTCTTCATATGTTGGGGTTCCCCATCCCTTCTTACGATTCTGTAAGGAGAAATCAAAATCTACATTCAGCGGCAATAATCACAAACAATTCTAAAAAACTCTCGGTAAGTCATCTGATTGGCTGATACCAAATGTCTAAGTCAAACAGATGTCTAGTCGTGAAATTTCAAATTAGATAATTAAGAAAATTTTTAGCTTGTCCACATTAAAAGAATTTGCGGTGGACAAATTTGGCTCAAACTATGTGATCTTTCTTTGAAATAGTAGAAAACAATGTGGAAAAATAACAAAATGCTGCTTACAAGCATTTTCTCCTTTTCCAACAATTTTTTCAAAAGTCTACATCCCCTTGGTTGTAAAAACTTAAGACTGTATGACTGACTGTATACCACATGACAAAATTGTAGACATATCCGTATTGAAACCATTTGCAGACGACAAATGAAAGTTGGCTCAAATGACAATTTTTTTCCTTTACAGGATAGAAAGCATTGTGGGGAAAGGAGAAAATGCTGGTTACCAGCATTTTCTCCTTTTCCAACGATGTTTTCAAAAGCCTTCTTTCTCAGAATCGTTAAAAGTCAGGATTGTGTGGTAAGGGTTTAAGAAAATAAAGACGACATTTTCAGAAAGTAGATAACAGTAACATGAAATTATCATTTCCAGGCTGATTCGGCAAGAATTATTCAAAAATAAAATTGATCACAGTCAATCCAAGATCAGACTTAAGAGTTTTGTGCTGTTTGATCATGGTCTATAAACGTAACTGAACTTATCCTTGGTTTTTAACACATAGCTTTCAGAATAAAACTGCAACTTAACCCTTTCCCGAACAATCCCGGGTTTTCACGACCCTGAGAAAGAAGCCTTTTAAAAACATTATGGGAAAAGGAGAAAATGCTGGTAACCAGCATTTTCTCCTTTTCCCACTATGTTTTCTACCATTCCCGAAACAAATTTCAGTTTTTGAGTCACGTTTATTTTGTCGTCTGCAAATGCTTTCAATTTGGAAGAGTCTGAAATTTTGTCGTTTGGTAAAGAGTTAAGTTTCTTTTTTTCCATAATAGAACATGATTACTCTGTGAAAACAAATTACAAGAGCAACAACATTTACATAAGCTGTATAGACATATCTATAGGCTGTAGGGAAAAAAATGACAAGATGCAATACATCTGAGCCATGCTGTGTGATAAGAGAGTTCAATGCATCTGCAAAAAGTATCAACCCATGTCAGGCTGCACAGTCCGAGCAGGCTGACCTAGGTTGAAACATTTTGCTACTGATCAATTTTCTAGATGTCAAATGACCATTATACTTCATGATTCAGTCAGATTTGTGATAAAATGGATTGAACGAATCTATAGCTATGTGATGTCTTACTTGGTACAGTGTATTTCACAAATGCATTAAAGCCCTTTTGCAAAAGCATGACTAATTGCTTTCCATAGAAATTCCTTATAAATGAATGTCAAAAAGGAACATTAAGCCATTCTTCAACAAAACAGTGAAAACTAGAGGCCCTTGAGGGCCTGAAATCACTCAACTGGCAGTGATTTTGCTCTTTGCTAACATATATCATGAATTCATGATGCAAAAAGGAAAAAGACAAAAACACAAACACACACACACAAAAAAAAAAAAAAAAGGGGGGCGGGGGTGTACCAACTGGGCTTGAACCCACTAAGACAGCATAAGTAGGTATGGTGAATAGAACAATTAGTGAAAAAATTAAAGTAAAATTTCTCAAAACCAATTGTTTGGAATCCAGCCAAATTTGATAGGGGTTTCAGTACGCATTGTATTAAACAATCCCAGCAAGTTCAAAATAATGTGACTAATAATGTGGGCTTTGTTAAGTAAACAATACTTAGTCATCAAATGCCTGCTTTTCCTAAACTAATAACTAGATTTTCTTCACTTTATCACTTTAACAAGAAATGGAAATTTTAAACTTCAAATGGCTACTTTTCCCATACTGATTGTCAGATTTTTTTCAAAATCAATAGGCTTCAATCTATTGATGAGATAAACAAACTGTGCAAGTTTCACGAAAATCCGACCACAAATGCAGAGTTTATCTCGTAAACAAGAAATGGAAATTTTAAACTTCAAATGGCTACTTTTCCCTTACTAATTGTCAGATTTTTTTCAAAATCAATAGGCTTCAAGCTATTGATGAGATAAACAAACTGTACAAATTATGAAAATCAAACTATAAATGCAGACATTATCAGGTAAACAAGAAATGGAAATTTTAAAGTTCAAACCACGTCATGACATAAGCTCTGCTGGCTTTTAGTTACATTGAAGTTTAATTGTTTTGGTGGACCTGCTCAACTCTGTATGCTACATAGTAAGAATAACAAAAGTGCAAAGTTTGTGATCCAGGGCAAAGCAAATGTGTTTTAACAGCTATAGGACAAAAGCTTAAACAACCCAGTTCACAATGTTAAAAAAGAAAGGGATTCGGTGTTGCAGAAGTTATGCAAACCAATTTAATAAGATAAATAATTTAATAAAATTTGATGAATTTTCAATGCAAAATGACCCATTTTCTTTGCAAATGCAGAGCTCCAGATAGAGAGAGTGATTTTGATTTCAAAATTGAAAATATTATTCTCCACTAAACCCTACGGTGTGGGTACTCATTAGAATCGTCTCATCGAGATGATTCTAATGAGTACCCACAACATAGGGTTTCGAAGAGAAATAATGACTTTAGAATACCATCACTCCCTCTTATCTGGAGCTCTGCAAATGACCCATGACCATTCAAACAAATGTGAAGCAATGAAAATGCTGAGAAAAAAAGAACATGATTATATGCATACTAAATATATATATTTTCATAAACTATGGTTTCTCCTGTCTGATGAAAATTTTAAAAAGTAAAAAATCTAATACTTAAACAGTAGAGACCAAGGCCTACATATTATGAGCCTACATTGTCTACAAAAGCTAATGAAATTGCATTTAACTCCAACACAGATGACTGTCAGACTCATCCAAATTCAAAGCATTTGCAGACAACAAATTAAATGTGGGTAAAATAGAAGAATTTGTCTTGGTTGTCCCATTCATGTCTGTTATGAAAATTAGAGTTCACATGGCACAAAACATTGCAGACTCAGATAAAATGCCTGAAAATGCAGCATATGATCCAGGTTCATGGTATTTACACTAAAAATACAGATCTTTTCACAAGACAACAAAATTATAGACTTCTTCAAACTGAATGCATTAGTAAATTGCAAACAATGAGTGACTGAAATGATGAATTTGTCTTTAAAAGGGTATTGAAAAACATTGTTTGAAATTCTGATTACAAGCATTATTTCCTTTTCCTATAATGTTTTCAACAGCAACCTCCTTAGGGTCCTTACACGCCGTATTGTTAGTAAAAGCCTAACTTAATCTACATGTAGTGTGCAGCAAGCTGAAGCTTCCATAATGGCATACTGCATTGAAAAATTCACAAAATACATACCTTTAAGTGTATCAACTGATTATTTTGTAACATAATATTTCTATAACATTAAGAGGGCACGTTGAATGAAATGAAATGAACAAGGTGTGCTTTTTAAGTAATGGAGAGAAAAAAAAAATGTGGGTTCTGACAGGATAAGCCAGGAGGGACAGTGATAAATCCAAACCAAGCACACGCCCAGAACTTACTTTGTCCTTTAAAAACTCATTATATTCTTTATTTCTCTCCTTAATTTTCCTTTTCTGTAACATCAATTATTCAAACTTCAGTGAAAGTCATTCATATCAACTTTAGGTCAACATTTACATAGGAAATTTCAGCAATGTAACTTTGTTAACCCTTTCCCAAATGACAAATTTTAGACTGGTCCAAATTGAAAGCACTTGCAGACGACAAAATAAACGTAACTCAAAAATTGAAATTTCTTTCAAGCAGGGTAGAAAACATTGTGGGAAAAGGAGAAAATGCTGGTTACCAGCAATTTCTCCTTTTCCCACCATGTTTTCAAAAGGCTTCTATCTCAGGGTCATAAAAACCAGGAATTGTTTGGTAAAGGGTTAACAGAATCAGTTTCTGTTACTCTTTACCCACCAACAAAATTCTAAATTTGTCCAAATCCAAAGCATTAGCAGGCCAAAATACAAATGTGACTCAAAAATTAAAGTTTGTTTTTAAAAGGAAGGAAAACATTGTGGGAATAGGAGAAAATGTAGTTTATCAGCATCTTCTCCTTTTCAGAAATGTTTTCAAGTCTTCTTCTTTAAGGTCAGGATTGTTTGGTAAAGGGTTAAGACAAAAAAAGCTTCCAAACAAACAAAAGACAACTATGTTTAAAACCTTTACAAAAGTGTACAATATACAATTTCAGTAACCCTAAGGAACTGCATTAAATACTATTTTGTAGTGTGCATGTTCAATAAACCTATCAAGTTATAAGTATCAATTCTGAGATGAAACTAGGTGCACACACTGTATTACAATTACACATTACACATTTCATACAACACCATTGCTAAACAAAATTTTAAAAGATGACAGGGTACTACTCTTATACTCTTACTCTCTATCAAAATTCCTTTTTCTATGGGTTTATAGAGCACTAAAGTATTGAGGAGTATTCTCATGAAAATCCCCAATCTAAATTTTAGGAAGAGAAACACTTCTTCTATATTTCTGACAAACAAATATCCGTAAACAGTCTTACAAAAGAAAAAATTGCATTTGAAGACAGTCCTAATAAATCCTTTTGATTAATCCTTTTGTGTCAATCAACACAAACACAATAAGCTCAAAGTCATCTTCAGTAGTTTTACTATTTATCACAATGTTTTCTAAAATACTTGCTTCAAAGACAACAGAAAGCCAACAAAAAGTATTGGGCTATAGTCTAAATGTATGAACTTACTTCAGCAGAGTCACAATAATTTAAACCAGGTAATGTGGCTGTAATACCCCTTCTATCCTAAAATGGTTGTTAATAAAAGAAAAGTTAGAGATATAGTTGTGAGAACAAAGTTCTTAGCTCATCTATCTGATGCAAACATGTCACACAGGGCTACAGCAGACAAAAATCATATTTTGCAATCAATCATGTCATCTATTAACTCTTTACCACATGATCACGAGTTTTAACAACCCAATGAAAGAAGCCTATTGAAAACATTGTGGGAGAAGGAGAAAATGCTGGTAACCAGCATTTTCTCCTTTTCCCACATTGTTTTCTACTCTATCAAGGACAAATTCTGCCATTTGAGCCATCTTTGTCATCTGCAAATGCTTTCAATTCGGACCAGTCTAAAATTATGTCGTTTGGTAAAGAGTTAAAGCATGTCCACTTTCTCTTTGATTGTTTTTTCAAGAAGACTCTGTATTCTAATACTTCATGTATATAATATAAAGAAATCAGCTAATCCTTACTAATCTGAATGCAATTCCCAATCAAACAAGAGAGTCATGATGGCATTGAATTACGTGTGTGAGCCTTTGTCTTTCAAAGAGTGATTAAAAAAATGTTCAAGTAAAATCATGATATTTACACTCGGAAAATCATTTCAAGTTTAAAGAACCATGTGCAGTGACATCAACAATGGTACACATCCTGTTTTAAAATTTGATTTACCAAACGACAAAATTTTAGACATGTCCTCAGGGTCATTAAAAATCAGGATTGTGTAGTAACACAAACATGTTCTGACAAAGTTTCATATAGGTGGGGGGGGGAGGGGGGAAGATGAGATTCTAAATGGCACACCAAGTTTCCAGTTTCCGATGATCTGAACTGGCAATCTACTTTTTGACTGGACTTGAGCCTTTTCAAAACTGATCTAAGACATTATCAAAATATACATTCTGGCTCAGTATCATATATATATTGGACTGCAATGTGGTTTACAGTCCACACCCAAGGTTTTTCTAAGATATGACTGAGTGAGTGGCCTTCTTGACCAAAAATGATCCTTTTTAACACAAAGGTCCTGACCGAGTTTTTTGAATATTGGGCAAAAAAATATGAACACAGTGTAAACCAGGTAAAAGTTGACAGTTGACAAATACAGCACTATCACAAAGGCTCACCATGAGGTGATCTTAAAAAGAGAGTATAAGAAAATTCAGCAAAATGGTTGATTTAGAGCTTTTCACTCTTTTAATTACATCTACAAGAACACCATCTCCAATTCAAATCATATCTACAAATACTACATACTATCAATTTAAAAAACTCAAATAAGGTTTTACTCACTCGTGGAGAATTTGGCTCACTGTGTCTCTACAATAAAGAGATTCCTAATTTACTTGGCGATTTGTCTTGTTAGACATAGTAAAAATTTTCTAGCTATTTGGGGTACCTTTCTATAAACTGCATACACACGAAATTATCATATAGCTATTTGGGGTACCTTTCTATAAAATGCATACACACGAAATTGTCATAAGCAGTTTAGGTTAGCAAGCATCAAGTCTAAAAACAATTTTCACTGAACTGCATAACTTTACGATTTGAGTAAATATTTGAATAACTTTACGTCAGCTCATACCTTTTGTTTGGTATGTATGTGTGTATATTCAATCCCAAAAAATTTACGGAGTTTAGTGAAAGGTACCCCTGGCTTTTTGATATGCATTTAATTGATATATAAAAATATCTGTCTGTTTGTAAGTATTGGAATAGACAATCTTTCAAAACACTGTGGAGGGAACAATAACTACAGTTTATTCCTAGCACTGGCTCTTTTTTCCATGTTTTCCGTATCATTCAAAGGACAGAATGTTCAAACCTAGTATGCATTCTGTGGAAGAGTGTCTAAGACCAAGGGATGATCAATTTTCTGTGCATACAGGCAGACATTTAAAACTGTCTTGCTTATTTACAGTATTTGCATTATAGCTACATAACATTTAAATACAATAATAGCAGGACTGGAAAGTAACTTTGTAACACCAAATACCTGTATCTATGCAACAGATACATGTAGATGAGCAGGTTGATTTAAGTACATGTACATGCTGACCACATAACATTTGTTCTGCTAAAAATGCAGAAGTATAACTAAATCCTTTACAAAACAATCCTGGATTTAAAAGAGTCTAAACAGGAAAACTTTTGAGAAACATTGTGGGAAAAGGAGAAAATGCTGGTTACCTGCATTTTCTCCTTTTCCCACAATGTTTTCTACCCTATCAAAAGACAAATCCCATCATCTAATTCATCATTTAATTCATTGTCTGCAATTGCTTCCAATTTGGAAAGCTCCAAAATTTTGATATTTGGTAAAGAGTTACTCAAAAAACTAAGAGCCTACCCCTGCTTGTGGTGGTTTTTTATGGTCCAGCCTGTGAGCATCTTTTTGCTGTTTCTCTCGTAAAAACTCATTGTACTCCTCATTTCTGGCTTTCATCTTTCTTATCTAGAATGTAAATGTAAACATAACTTTATATGCTTTTCAAGTAGACAACATTTGACTATATTGTGGTAAATGAGCAACTGATTTTCACAAAAGAAATGCTTGTCCTACCCCCCCCCCCCCATGTTTTCTGTGTAATTTAAAGAACCTTTCCTTTTTTGATATATTTCTCCTGAAAATCTCTAAAATTTTGTAGTAGTATGTCTAAAATCAGCGTGTTTGTTAATGGATTATATCCCTGACTAGTAACTACAAAATTAATGTGAAAATCTGTGAACTATATGAACAGAAATGTGGAGCATACATCCACACTACAAAAAGACCTTTAGAACATAAATTCAGTCATTGCCAAAATCGTACATTTTTCCACAAAATTCACATGTTGGATATTCATGCATCATAGCAAAATTACTCTTACATTGATTCCTTTGTGCACCTCTGATACTATGAAGATATGCAACAAGAACAGGTATGAAAAAGATACATCTTTACCAAACAACACTGCATTTTCATGACTCTGAGGAAGCAGGCTTTTGAGAACAGCATAGGAAATGAAGAAAATGCTGGTAACCAGCATTTTCTCCTTTGCCCACAATGACTTTTATCCTGTCAAAGACAAATTTCACTATCTGAGCCACATTTAATGTGTTTTCTGAGAATACTTTCAAAATGAGTATGCATAACATTTTGTCACTTGGTATAGATTTAATCACAGATTATTTGTGCATTTTGGTGGAAAAGAGTACTTGCATGAAGGACAAGAAAACAGATGAAAAGCAGTTTTCACATATACTCAAATTATAATAACCTGAGTAACAATCTTATCACTTTAAAATATGCAAAGACTTCCTTTCCAAGCACTTTTGTCATTATTATATAGACACAGAATAATACTCTGGTTATAGCTTGCATTTGCATCACTCTTTACCAGACAACAAAAATTGACATCCATCCAAATGACACATCCATTTTGAAAGCATTTGCAGATAAAGCTTAAATGTGGCTCAAATGATGACATTTGTTTGTGAAGGGGTAGAAAACATTGTGGAAGAAGGGCAAAATGCTGCTTAGCAGCATTTCTTACTTTTCCCACAATGTTTTCAAAAGCCTCCCACAATGTTTTCAAAAGCCATGTCCATCAGGGTCAATAAAACTCAGAATTGTGTAGTAATGGGATACACAGAGAATAAAACTAAACACACATAATGAGAAAGCATTTCCTACAACTACTCAGACTAATTTCTGCATTCATAATTCCCTGACCATTTTAAACTAGCCATATAATTGGCTGAGATGTTCTGTCTCTTATACTCATTATGGCTGGTCATGGAACATAGAATTAGAAATCAGTTCAGAATGGTTTGTGGATACAGCTCCTAATGCACAATACTAGAAAACTATAGAGGATAACTACTTTTGTGTAAAATGAAAACATGATTTCACTCAGTGAGCACCAAAATTGATATTTGCAAGAGTTGCAAAGCCACAAGTTGAAATATTTGATTTTGGTACTCGTGAATGGAATGTTATGTTGATCTTATATCACAAAAAACATGTCCTATTTCTTACATGCTGAAAGCTGACAAAACTGAACATTTCAACATTCCATTTAATGGCAAAGTACACAAGTGTGCTGTGCAGGGATTCAAAACTGCACAAGCAGTGAAATTAACAGCTGTTAAACCAGCTTATAATCCATCAGTACTTTCTATAATCATTAGAATTGCATGTAAGAAATAATTAAGAATGAGAGGTATGGAGATTTTCAAACACACAAAAACTGAGATTGGAGACAGTTAACAGTTCATATAGCCTGATTATATGAACACACATAACTGACTTACTTCAGGAGAATCACTATAGTGCAGACCTGGAAGTGTGGCATACAAGTCTCCTTGCAGACCCTACAAGAACCAGTGCCAGAACCAGTGATTAATTGTTAAGTAACATGTGTTCAAACAATGTGATAGGTGTGAGGTAAATTGTACAGAAATAAAATTTAGATCACATTTACCCTAATTGTCAAAAAGAAATATTTAGAACTAAAGAAGCATTTCAAGTTCAAATAATTTATAGGATTCTGCATTATTCATCTACTTTAGAAGAAATCTTGAATTACCATCATTAAAAAAAGTCATTTCTTTTCCTCAGAGAGGAATTCTTATTGAGAGACTGGTTAGACTAAATGGCATCTATTTGCAAAAATAAATCTTTCTAGCTCTTCCTGTCTTTTGGAAAAAAAAATAGGCTGACAATACCTATATCTAAAAGATGCAAACTACATGTATTTACTGTCCCACTGTTACAGCTTTTCAAATTAAAGTGAGCTTCTTTTGGTGTAACAACAAGCCTGTAAAAAAATCTATTAAGCAAACTTTGAATGATATTCCAATCATCCTTTACTTTAGCTCACTTCACATCAAGTCTCCAAAAAGAGAAAGTAGAAGAACAAAATTATGAAAAAAAAAACTCTTTGCAGGCTGATTCTATAAAATTAAGACCAAATAGGAGATATCAATGTATTGAGTTGGCAAACATGTCATAGGTATTCCAATTTAACAGAAAATATCTAACTGTAAAGATGTAAATCAATACTGCATGCATTGTACAGTCAGTCCAATTTCGTACTACACTTTCTACTTAAGAATTATTAATATGTGACTAAACAATTATTTGACTGGAAAAAACAAAACAGTGACATTTTGTTAAGTCTAAATTTGATCATTGTTAAGCTTTGAAAGTGAGCTAAAACTTTGTAAGAAGTACAGCCAAAGAAATAAGGACATAATTATATAAAAATACCTCAACATTAGAAGGCTGCAAAAGGATTGAACAATCATCTACTTAATCTATCTTCATTATTTCACTGGAATAGCTCACTCTATAGTTACTAGCAAAGTTTGATAAGCAAATTACAGCCTGCAGACAACTATATTCATCCTACAGCAAAACACTCTGTAAAACATGTTGGCAACAAGAGAAATTGCTGGTAATAAGCAATTTCTACATAAGCAAAAATGTTTTTTACATGTATCTAAGCATTACATCCAACTTCATCTACATTATGCCTTTTTTACAAGGATGACATAAAAATCATATGTGGCAAATTGTTCCTGGTTGAAATGAGTAGCACTTACTGAATTCACTTTGGCCATCTGGTTGAAAAGCAATCAAAATAATTTATGATGTTTATAATCTGATAATTATCTCATGAATATTTCCATAAAATCATGAATACTACAGTACAGTTATGGATTAGTCAGAAGTCACTATTATGAGCCAGTTTTCCAATTGCCCTTCTTCGGTAAACTACATTGCATCTCCTATCATAGTAAAGAATAAAATATATGTTTTCTGTATAGAGTTTTCTGTATTCAAAGTTAGGTCTAGTCTGCGGTTATTGCACTATGTTTCTTACAAAGAAAAGAAAAATGCTGATGAAAATGATAAAATATCCCCAAAACCATGTGCATAGTGATGCAATATATGTAACATATCAATTTATAGGTTGGTAGCAATCCTTTAAGATTTCACCCACATGCCATCTGAACTAAAGTTGTGCAACGCTTAAAATAACAAAATAATAGCATTCCTCTTATTGTTTTAAAACTTATAGCACATGAATTTTTCTCATGTCATTTTCTATTTGCATTCCTGTAACCAAATAAAAAAACCCTGGATTTACCTCAGCAGAATCTGTCCCACCCAGGGGCAAAGATCCTCCATTGTACTGATTTGCAGGACCAGTGCGTCCTCTAGACCTCAGGGTACCCTGCAAGTAGGAACCAGTCATCAGTAAGTTACAGAACTTT
This sequence comes from Hippopus hippopus, assembly GCA_946811185.2. Classification (NCBI taxonomy): domain Eukaryota; kingdom Metazoa; phylum Mollusca; class Bivalvia; order Cardiida; family Cardiidae; genus Hippopus; species Hippopus hippopus. Next base: position 54,332,098 of record OX328099.1, read on the forward strand.
GTTTGATTTAGGATGTAATAAGTTAACCCTTTACCAACGAATCCCACGTTTGAACAAACCTACAGTAGATGCCTATTTAAAACATCATGGGGAAAAAAGGGAAATGCTAATAACCACAATTTTCTCCTGTTCCAGCTATGTTTTCTACCCTTTCTAAGAAAAACACTATCATTTGAGCCAAATGCAATAAGTCTACCGCAAATATTTTTAATACCAACAAGTATAGAACTATGTCGTTTAGTAAAGAGTTAACTCTTAACCAAACAACAGAATTACAGACTTGTCTAAACTGGAAACACTTGCAGGCAACATAACAAAATTAATGTGAATCAAAAATTCAAATTCGATTCTGGAAGAGTAGAAAACACTGTGGAAGGAGAAAATGCTGGTTACCAGCATCTTCACCTTTTCCCTTCACTATGTTTCCAAAAGCCTTCTTTCTAAGGGTTGTTAAAACTCCAGATTGTGTAGTAAGGGGTTAATCATGGAAATGAATTATATGTAAGAAACCTTTGAGCTACAAAGAAAGATGATTGATCTCATTCCCTCTCTTTTATGAGTAGTTGCTTTAACCCTTTACCACACCAATCTGAGTTTTAACGACCCTTAAAGAGAAGGCTTTTAAAAACATTGTTGGAAAAGGAGAAAATGCTGGTAACCAGCATTTTCTCCTTTTCCAACAATGTTTTCAACCCTGTCAAAGACAGAAATAATAATTTTAGCTACATTTTTTATGTGGTCTGCAAATGCTTTCAATTTGTCCTGAACCAAAATTTTTGTGGTTTGGTAAAGAGTTAAGAAGACTTTTTCCTTTGTCTTTCCATGTCAAAAGACAACATTGAAAATATGAGGTGGAAATTTTCTCCTTTTGTCACAATGGTTCCACTTTCATACATGTACTAAACCTTAACCCTTTGCTTAACAATCTTATATTTACCTAACCCTAAGGAAGAACAGTTCCAAAAGCTTTATGAGAATAGGAGAAAATGCTGCTAACCACCACTCCCTCCTTTTCCAACACTATTTTCTACTTTTCCTAGAATAATTCCTTTTATTCCTTTTACTCTTGCCATATTTCATTTGCAATCTGTATTTGCTTTCAATTTGGAAGGGCCTGAAGTTTTATCATCTGATGGAGACTTATCCCTTCACAAAACAATCCCATGATTTAAAGATGCATCTTTACCCCGTTTCATCCAGATTTTTAATCAATTTTATCCTTATTTTATGAAACTATAATCATTCTTGTATCTTCATGCCAAATGTTACCCCTGACAGTTGCAAGGTTGCACAGATTACGAAGGATAGAAAATGCATTTCATTCTATGGAGGCTATCCCTAGACATTACAACCACAGTTTCCGGTTTAAATCAAAGACAAATCCCTGGTGTTTCCTCATCCCATACACCTTATATCAATTTTTTATCTACGTTTACATGGCTAATTAGATTCTACACACTGTAAAGTTTTAACAGCATTTGTTTACTCTCTGGCTGTAAGGATGTATCTTTAACTCTTTACCAAACAATAAAATTTTATACTTGTCCAAATTGAAAGCATTTGCAGACGACAAAATAAACGTGACTCAAAAATTGAAAATTGACTTTAGAAGAGTAGAAAACATTGTGGGAAAAGGAGAAAATGCTGGTTACCAGCATTTTCTCCTTTTCCCACAATGTTTTCAGAGTGCTTCTTCCTCTGGGTCGTAAAAACCAGGGATTGTTTGGTAAATGTGACCAGCTTTTCTCCTCTCTCATAAGTCTTCCTACTCTTTCAAAGACCTCTCTCATAAGTTTTCCCACTCTTTCAAAGACAAATAATATCATTTTAACAGTGTTCAAGCTTTGGTATGCAAATGCCTGTATTTTGGACAAGTTTAAAATTTTCTCATTTGGTAAAGAGTTATTTCACATCGATTATCCCTCTTTTTCAAAATACATCTCCATGATGCCCTATAACAAGTATATCATCACATAACCATGGATTCATAAAATCCATCTTGTCAACAAACAACTGAATCATGAGATAGCATGGTCCTTTGACGTGTAGAAAATTTACAAATGCCAAAAAGTTTAGACCCATGTCAGCCTGTACAGACTTTGCAGGTTGACATGGGTCTATACTTTCTGCAGATACCAATATGGTTGCTTTTAAAGTTGGCTGCTGCCAATTTGTAAATCAGGTATTAAATTAATATGGCTTTCTTTACCTCTGACAGCTTTTGATTGTATTCCTTCTTTCTTTCTTCACTTAAAGCTTGGATCTGGTGATCATGTTGTCCCAGATTTTTAAAGAAATGATTTGGAGTTGGAGGTTTTGGAGGCAGCCCTCTTCTCCTTTCTGTGGCAAGTTTCTAACAAAACAGACAGTGGAAAGCAAAGTCATTATCACATATCAAAACTTAAACATATACCAAAGTTACCATGATAACAAAAAGTATCTGTTCATCTGAAATCAAAATAGAGATATACAGGGTCAGCAAAATTGCAACATTTACACTCTAACAGTTAATAAAATTGTTGTCTAGTCTGTATCAAAAACTTTTGCAGAAAACATAGTAATATGGCTCAACTGATGAAATTTGTCTTTGAAAGAATACAAGACACTGAGGGAAAAAGAGAAAATTCTCCAAATATTTTCAGAAGTATTCTTCCTTGGGAAATGTAACAGCATTTGATTGTTTGGTGATAGTTAACCATTAACTCTTTCCCAAACAGCAATATTTCATGTCAGGTCCAATTTGAAAGCACTTGAAGACAACAAAATTTATATTGCACAAATGATGGGATTTGTATCAGATAGTCTAGAAAACATTGTGGGAAAAGGAGAAAATGCTGGTTACCAGCATTTTCTTCTTTTCCTACAATGTTTTCAAAGGCCTACTGCTCAGGGTCGTTAAAACTCGGGATTGTGTGGTAAAGGGTTAAACTGCCAAGTAAGTTAATAGAAACTTTGAAGTCAAAAGTAAAAACCAATATGTTGCTATTTCACAGTTATTTTGGTGGAAAAATATCACCTTTTGCAGACAGTGTAGATCCAAGATCAGACTGCACATTTTGTGCAGTCTGATCTTGGATCTACACTGTTTGGAAAAGTTGTAAGGTTGTGCATTGCTGCCCAGTGGTTAAGTTGCAAACAACATCAAAATTAAGGTAAACATATGCTAGCCACTACCAATCAAACAAAATCTTCATAATTTTAAGACAAAGGATTCCTTTCAGATTCATGTGTATAACAATAAATATGGATAGGAATAAATATGACAACAGAACAAAGAGTAACTGACGATATGATGCCATGCAGCACAATCAATGTGATAGGAAAGTGAAGGATGAATCTTTAAGATACCAATACAAAATAGGATCTATAAAACTTATGCCACATATCTGGTCACTGTAGACAAAAAAAAAACTGCAGAAAATCGCTCAAGCATTCAGTAATCTGTCAAACATGACTTGATAAAATGGACTGTATTTACCAAACCATCTGAATATTGTTCTAATTCTTAAATTCAAACTAGTCATCTGATTGGCTGAAATATTCTACATTCTATTCTCACCCAATCAGATGCCTAGTCTTGGAATTGAATATTGAATGGCTGATAACCATATGCCATGAATTGCATATTTTCCAAGAACAATAGAGACCAAAGTGCTGTAAATATCACACAAAATAAGGGACAATATACATCAAAGGTTTGATTGCCTCCTCTATGTGAAATGTGCCCTGAACTGTCTGTATAAGCACATGTACAGGATCTAGTATAAGTTGGTGCTTGAAATAAAATGATATTAGATGAATAAAGAAAGTTCTTATAAAGTGAGCCTTTGGTTAGTTTAACAACATTTTTTCTAGGTATGCTTTACAAAATTTGATTCTAAATGGCAATGAATGTCAGGTTCTTTTTATCACACAACTGTATCACAATTATAACATGTAAAATGATAAGGTCTACATATGCAAAGCCCACTCATTTATAAATGAGACCAACTCACTGCTTTACAGAAGTGTAAATTTGGCATAAGACTAGTTCCAAAGAGGCTGACATACAGTATAAGTACTTAATTTCACATCTGAGAATACAACAAACCTTAGCTTTACCGTGGTCATCAATTTTGAGAGTTGAACAAGAAAATTTGTGTCTGACATCTTTTGGCAATAATGAGAACTACGATGCCTTAACATGTGATGTCACATAAAGCTCCTATGATATCACAAAATCTTATCTCAAAAGTGTTTAAGATAAGAAGAATTGTAAAAATTGCAATAAGGGAACTTAGGTAATAAAACTTATAATTTTAGTTCAGACGTTTGAGAAGCCTCAGATGATTTGGAAAGTCAGTAAATGTATCAGTTTGAATATATGAATATCATGAGGCTGTATACCATGTGGTTTTCATCCATAAAAATAGTTTTTTTCTGTTGGAAAAAAAGTCAACTCCTATTCAACTAACTTTGATTGAGTACTTTAGGATCAGTGTACATGTATATCATAATTATACAAAAAAATAATTAATACTTTCTGTTCTACACAATATGCTTAACCCATTACCACACAATCCCTACTTTTGACGACCCTGAGAAAGAAGCCTTTAGAAAACATTGTGGGAAAAGGAGAAAATGCTGGTAACCAGCATTTTCTCCTTTTCCCACAATGTTTTCTACCCTTCACAAAACTAATTTCAAATTTTCAGTCACTTTTATTTTGTCGTCTGCAAATGCTTTCAATTTGGACAAGCCTAAAATATTGTCGTTTAGTAATGAGTTAAGTAATTTTTCATGCATAGTAAACAAAAGTAATTAATCCATAGGAGACTTTTTAACTAGTCACAATAATAAAACACTCCTAAATGCCCATGATCCCAGCTTGAACACAGCTGAAGCAGTCAGAACTGGTTACAATTTTTCCTTGCATATCATAATTTCTGTAAAATTCCACATACCTGTCAATGTAACAAATATATAGGTAACCCCCTTACCTATCAATGTAACAAATTTATATGTAACTCACATACCTGTAAATGTAACAAATTAATATGTAACCACTAACCTGTCTATGCAACAAATTTATAAGTTACAAATTTGTTCTCTCTCAATCATTTTACCTCAAAAAATATTATCAACTACAGAAGACTTTTTTCATCTTGCTGCAGACCACTTTTAAAAAACACTGTGGCAGTTGGGGAAATTGCTCCATTTTTAATTGATAATTAGTTTCCCCTTTGGTACATTTTTTTAACATGTATTTCAAGATGTGTTTAAATGTACTGATCCTTCATTTATGTTGAATGACTATATTTTACATGGATGTTTTCAAAGCCATCCACTGCATATTTCTTTAACTCTTTATCAAACGACAAAATTTAACACTGGTCCAAACTCAAAGCATTTGCAGACAACAAAATAAACTTGACTCAAAAAATGAAATTTGTTTTGGGAAGGGTAGAAAACACTGTGGGAAAAGGAGAAAATGCTGGTTACCAGCATTTTCACCTTTTCCTACAATATTTTCAAAAGGCTTTTTCTTCAGTCATTAAAACTCGGGATTGTGCGGTAAAGAGTTAAGAAAGTTACGAGATTTATTTTCTAAATTTGTGGTAAACAGACTTACATATAAATGTAAAAATCGATGATTATATGTGGAAAAACATTACATAAAGGTGCTGTTACTTTACAGATATTTTTGTTTACAGTGCAAAGTGCCTATGAATAATAAGTGAACAAGCTATGGTATCATCTTAGAAAGAAAACTACTGTCTCTCCTCAGCAACTTTTTTGCATTTCCATAGCCCTTAAAATGACAGTCATAATTTCAGTAGCTTTGGAAAGGTTTGTGTCATCTGATCATAATCTACACTGTCTGCTTTGATTGATTGATTGATTGTATGGTGTTTAACGCCGTTTTCAACATTATTTCAGTTATATCACGGCGGCCAGTGCACCTATCCATGCTTTCCTGGAGTCTCTTTTACCAGTACTCCGCACAATTTTCTTTCCAAGCCACTGGCTGCTTTCCCACATAACCATCGTCGAAACAATGGTCAGCGGTGGGACACTGTCTGCTTTGTTAAGATATGAAAGACTTAAATAGATTAGAATTTCAGTCAAAATATTTACATCTGTATTATCTCTTTACCAGACAACAAAATTTTAGACATATTCAAATCAAAAGCATTGGCAGGCAACAATTTTAATGTCTTCCAAATAGGAAACAATGTAAGAAAAGGAGAAAATGCTGGTTACTGGCATTTTCTCCTTTTCCCACAAATGTTTTCAAAAGCCTTTTTCTTCAGGGTCGTTAAAACAGGGGATTGTGTGGTAAATGATTAAGCTGACTAAAAATGTATATCTTGTCTAGTTTGGCACTGAAAGAAGTAAGTTATTGACAGTTCTTTCACTTATTTTTGAAAACCAGCAAAACTAATGGATAGCCAGATGTATGCTTTCACAGGGCCAGTATGACCAAATACCTATGGTTGCCACCCATGCTGCTTAAAACTCAAGTTCCTGTATTGTACTTATGCCTGCATAATGTTACTTGTCAAAAATTGTTTGATTAATTAATCGGTATTTTTTGTCACTTTCAACATCATTTCAGTCATATCATGGCAACAGCTCACATATTCATGGGGCTCTGAAATGTCTCACCCAAAGATACTCAGACAAAAAACCTAGTGCTTCCTGTGAGGTTCAAACCCTAGGCCAACACGTTGCGAGTCCTACACTTTACCAAGGAGCCACACAGGACCCCTGTCAAGACTTTATGAAATAAATGTACATGCAAAAGATCAAGCCAGTGTATGTGACAGAGTGTAATTACTATGAAACAACAGTTAAATACACTAAATGGTACCTAGTATACAACCTCTAGTATATGCATAATTATGGAACGCCACAGCTGTCTGATGTTGTGAGCAATAGTGTTGACATGTCTAACCTCTGTCTCATTATGTCTAAAAGAAGTGTTATTATGTCCAATTATGGTGTTGACTTGCCTAAACATCGTCTTATTTTGTCAAAAGACAGCGTTATTATGTCCAAATGTAGTGTTGACTTGTCTAAACGTTGTCTTATTATGTCAAAAAGAAGTAATGATATGTCTGAATGTGGAGCTGACTTGTGTAAACGATGTCTTATTATGTCAAAAAGTAGTGTTATTATTTCTTAATGTGGCGTTCACTTGTCAAAACGCTATTTTAAGAATATTATGTCAAATAGTAGTCTTTATATTTCCAAGTTCGGTGTCGATTTGTCTAAATTCTGTCTTATTATGTATAAAAGAAGTGTTAATATATCCATATGTGATGCTGACTTGTCTATACATTGTGTTATTATATTAAACAGTAGGGTTACCATGTCCAAATGACGTGTTGATTTATATAAACACGGTCTTATTATGTGAAAAGTGGTGTTAACTTGTCTTAATATTGTCTTATCATGTCAAAAAGTAGTGTTATCATGTTTATATGTGATGTGGACTTGTCTACCCATTGTATTATTATGTCAAGAAGCAGTGTTATTATGTCCAAATGTGGTGGTGATTTGACTTAACGATGTCTTATTATGTCAAAAAGTAGTGTTATCGTGTTCATATATGATGTTGACTTGTCTACACATTGTCTTATTATGTCAAAAAGTAGTGTTTTTATGTCCGAATGTGGTGTTTATTTGTCTAAACGCTGTCTAATTATGTCAAAAAGAAGTGTAATCATGTTTAAATGAGGTGTTTAATTGTCAAAACATTACCTTATTATGTCAAAAAGTGGTGTTACAAATTTCAAATGTAGTGTTGACTTGTCTCTATACAGTCTTATTATGTGAAAAAGTGGTCTTATCATGTCCAAATGTCGTCTTGACTTGTCAAAACATTGTCTTAATATGTTCAAAAGTGTTGTTATTATGTTCTTATGTGATGTTGACTTGTCTACACATTGTCTTATTATGTTAAAATGCAGTGTTATTTTGTCCAAATGTGCTGTGGACTTGTCTAAATACTGTCCTATTATGTCAAAAATTAGTGTTATCATGTTCATATGTGATGTTGACTAGTCTATACATTGTCCTATTATGTCAAAGAGTAGTGTTATCATGCTAAAATGTAAATTAGACTTGTCTGCACATTGTCTTATTATGTTAAAAAGCAGTGTTATTATGTCCAAATGTGCTGTGGACTTGTCTAAATACTGTCCTATTATGTCAAAAAGTAGTGTTATCATGTTCACATGTGAGGTTGACATGTCTATACATTGTCTTATTATGTCAAAAAGCAGTGCTATTGTGTCAAAGCGTGCTGTTAACTTGTCTATACATTGTTTTATTTTGTCAAGAAGTAGTTTTATCATGTTCATATGTGATGTTGACTTGTCTATACATTGTATCATTATGTCAAAGAGTAGTGCTATCTTGTCCAAATGTGGCGTTGACTTGTCTTAACACTGTCTTATTATGTTAAACAGTAGTATTATCTTGCTGAAATGACGAGTTAATTTGTCTAACCGTTGTCTTATTTGTCGAAAAGTAAATGTGACGGTGACAGGGTTTGGACAAGCCATCATACATTTGAACATAATAAAACTGCTTTTTGACATAATAAGACAATGTTTGAACAAGTCAACACGATAGTTGGACATGATAACACCACTTTTTGACATGATAAGACTGTGTTAAGACAAGTCAACACCACATTTGAACATGATAACACTACTTTTTGACATGATAAGACAGCGTTTGAACAAGTCAACATACCCTTGGACATAATTAAACTGCTTTTTGACATAATAAGACAATGCTTTGACAAGTCAACACGGTATTCGGACATGATAACACCACTTTTTCACATAATAAGACTGTCTTAAGACAAGTCAACACCACATTTGAACATGATAACACTACTTTTTGACATAATAATGCAATGTGTAGACAAGTCAACACCACATTTGGACATAACCACACTACCTTTTGACATAATAAGGCAATGTTTAGACAAGTCAACACCACATTTGGACATAACCACACTACCTTTTGACATGATAAGCAATGTTTAGACAAGTCAACACCACATTTGGACATAACCACACTACCTTTTGACATGATAAGCAATGTTTAGACAAGTCAACACCACATTTGGACATAACCATACTACCTTTTGATATAATAACGCAAAGTTTAGACAAGTCAACACCACATTTGGGCATAATAACACTTCTTTTAGACATAATAAGACAGAGATTAGGCATGTCAACACTACTGCTCACAACATCAGACAGCTGTGGCGTTCCATACATAATACTGCAGGCTGTTATGAGCTTTCTCTCTACCATTCAATGCATATGCTTTAGAGCGCTTCAGAAAACAGTGTGTCAAATGGAGATGCTGCTAATGATGAGTAATTTCTCCAACTGACACAGTGTATCTCCCCCTCACTACACTGTCATCAAATTGTTACCTCAGCAAATTTACATTCTTTACTTCCTGTTATTTCTGGTTACCAGCATTTACTCCTATTCCAACAATGTTTTCTACTATGTAGGAGTCAAATCCTATGATTCGGTTGACATTTCATTAATTTGTTTCCTGCAATTGAGCCCTGCTCTGATAAAAAGGGGTTTTAATGCATCTTCTTGATGCATTATTCAAAGCAAGTCATTACATAATAACAGGTCCCTAAAATCCGTTTAGTTTAAAAATCAATGCAGTCTGTGCAGTCTGGGGGTAGAAAGGTCCCTGGTCATACAGAAAATTTACAAACAACAAAAAGATTCAACCCATGTCAGCCTAGGTAGCACAGGTCGACATGGGTCCATACCTTTTGCAGATGCATTAACCCTTTACCACATGACAAAATTTTAGACAGATCCAAATTGGAAGCATTTCCAAAGGACATGGTAAATGTGGCACAAGTAATGGGATTTGTCTATAAAAGAAGAGAAAACATTGTGGGAAAAGAAGAAAATGCTGGTTACCAGCATTTTCTCCTTCTCCCACAATGTTTTCAAAAGCTTTCTTATTCAGGTTCGTTAAAACTCGGGATTGTGTGGTAAAGGGTTAAACCCCCTCCCTACAGAGCATGGCTCAAATGATTTGGATTTAGACATATCCAGAATGATGTCATGTGGTAAAGAGTTAACTCTTTACCACATAATCCCGACTTTTAACGACCCTGAGAAAGAAGCCTTTTGAAAACATTGTAGGAAAAGGAGAAAATGCTGGTAACCAGCATTTTCTCCTTTTCCCACAGTGTTTTCTATCCTTCCCAAAACAAATTTCAATCTTTGAGCCACATTTATTTTGTCATCAGCAAATGCTTTCAATTTGAACAAATCTACAATTTTGTCGTTTGGTAAAGAGTTAAATGCTAAATGATGCCCATTTATCAACATTGCTATCTTAACTCTTTGCAAAACAACAGAATTTTAGAGTTGCCCACCCAAAGTGAAAGGCATTTGCAGACGACAAATAAAAACTGATTTAAAAATGCGAAATTTGCTTTGTTTGTCTTCAAAAGGGTAGAAAACATTGTGAGAACAGAAAAAATGCATGTATTTTCTTATTTGCCCACAATCTTTTCAAAGGCCTTTTACCTCAAAATCCTTCTAACAGGGGATTGTATGGTAAAGGATTGATTCAGTTTCAGTTCAGTTTCAGATTGTCCAAATATAAACAAGTTACTAGAGGTCCTTGTAAAGGTTGTATTACTAGGTACATATCAGTAAAGTTGTAAGAAAATCAAAACCTCATTTTCCTGTTCTGCATACATCTAAATTTGTCACAAACAAAAAAGGAGAATGTCATCTTTTCAACACTTACATAATTATAATGTCAGTAGATCAGTCAGAGACCTGTTTAACCTTTCAAGACCATAATGTGGAAGGCTATAGAAAACACTGTGGGAAAAGGAGAAAAAGCTGGGTAACCAGCTTTTTCTCCTTTTCCCAAAATGTTTTCCCCCCTTCTACAGACAATCTTGTGCTTTGAGTCACATTTGATTTGTTGTCTGCAAACACTTCCTGTTTGTATGAATACAGTTTTCTTGCTTGGTAAAAGAGTTAATTAAGCAGAAACCATTTGTGCTTTTTTTTTTTTAGTATTTTAGTATAATTATCTTGTCCTTTGACCCATTTAAGCCAAAGTAATGGGCTTTTTCCTTAAGTCAGACCCAAAACATGGATGAACTCTTGCCATCCTTTTTCAGTTAGGGATGGCATTTACTTGTACAAATATAACAATTCCAATCATTTATGTCAAATTTAATTCGTCCTCTGTAAAAAAGTCTAAAATCCGATTCCACTTGCCTGTTGTTGTAATTCTTGGTACTCCTTGTGTCGCTCATCATGTAACTTTTGTTTTCGTGTTTCTGTGTATTCCCCTACATCTAGGGTGGCCCCGGTACCCTCTGGCATCTCTCGTCTTTGACTTCTCTGCTTCTGTAATAATAAAATATTAGTCTTTGACTCTTTACCAAATGACATCTTACATTTGTTGAAATTGAAAGCATTTGCAGAGGACAGATTAATCCTTTACCACACAACAAAATTTTAGACAGATCCAAATTGGAAGCATTTCCAAAGGACATAGTAAATGTGGCACAAGTAATGGGATTTGTCTGTAAAAGATAAGAAAACATTGTGGGAAAAGAAGAAAATGCTGGATACCAGCATTTTCTCCTTTTCCCACAGTGTTTTCAAAAACTTCCTTTCTCAGGGTCGTTAAAACTCGGGATTGTGTGGTGAAGGGTTAAATGTGGCTCAAACTTTGGAATTTGCCACTGAAAGAGTTTTCTCCTTTTCCCAAAATGTTTTCTAGAACCTTTTTCCACAGGGTCATTTAACCCTTTACAACACAATGCCGACATTTCACGACCCTGGGAAAGAAGCCTTTTAAAAACATAGCGGAAAAAAGGAGAAAATGCTAGTAACCAGCATTTTTTTCCTTTTCCCACAATGTTTTCTACCTAATCAAAGAAAGTTTTCACCATTTGAGTCACATTCAAATTGTCGTCTGCAAATGCTTTGAATTTGGACAAGTTTTTTGTTGTTTGGTAAAGAGTTAAACTTGGGGTTGTGTGGTAAAAAGTTAAATATAAAGTAACTATAAACTTAAATGTAAACACGGAATAAAAGCATATACAGCTTTGCTACAAGGAAAAGAAATCTGCCACAAAATTGTAAAAATATACTGACAAAAGGTAGTTCGTATCTGAAACAGCTACAGGATCCTTTCGATCAAAATCTCTTTCTTTGACCAAAAAAATAAACATTTCTTTTCTGTGCCATCAATTCGACATTAAAATTACCACAAAAGTATGATTTTACTAAAACATATTCTGCATCTTTACAAGTTTAATTCATTCAAACCCAAATACTTCTGGTCTCAAAACTGATCTACGATTTGTGAGGTAGCAAATAATAAATAATAAATTAACAAAAATCTAAGGATCCATAATAGATCAACTCTTTACTAAACAACAAAATTTTAGACTTGTCCAAATTGAAAGCCTTTGTAGATGATAAATCAAAGATGACTCAAACAAAGAGATCTGTCTTCAAAATGATAGAAAACTTTGTGGGAAAGGAGAAAAGGCTGGTTACCAGCATTTTCTCCTTTTCCCACAGTGTCTTCAATAGCATTCTTTCACAGGCTTGTTACAATTAGGGATTGTGTGGTAAAGGTTTCATTAAAAATATATTATGTACTAATAAAAAACTTTAAGCTATTAACATAGGTTAAGAAGAAATCAAACTTCAAAATCTGAAAAAGAAATTTGCCAATCACCAAATTAGCCGCACTCTCAGTATGTCAACAGGCTTTAAACTTGGATAATTCTACTCTTTACCATACAAATACAACTTCCCATCCCTGACTTTGACAACCTTGGAAAATGTTGTGAGAAAAGGAGTACCGTAATTAGTTGTGCCAAGCAATTGCTCTCTTTCCCACATTCTTTACAATTTTTTGTAAAAAAGAAAATCCTTGCCCTTACATTGTTGTCCTTTGATAATTAGTAATAGTATTGATAAGTGTATTATCATGTAATATGTAAATTAAATGTATAAAACCAGATGAGTGAATAAATGCAGATAAAGAAAGTGATCACAGAGGTAAGTGGGAATTTCTTTACATATACTGCATCTCTGAATTTGAAAAATCAAACAATGCAATAGAGGTCTGTTGATGAAACAAAAGAGCGCATATAAAATGAGCTGGTTTTCCGTCCACAACTTTTAGCATGTTTCCACCTACAGGCAACTTTACTTATGGTCTTGCAGCAAACTACTTTGAAAACATCGAGTCAAACTGAGATATTGTCAGAAGCCATTTCTCTTTTTGCAATAATATTTCAAAAGTAGTCCACAACAACATTAAAGAAAGAAGTCATCTCTGGCTGGTGGTGTTTTAACCTTTATCATACAATCCAAAGTTTTAACAACCTTATGCAAACAAGCTTTTGAAAACATTGTAGTGAAAGAGAAAATACTGGATACCAACATTCTCTTAATTTCCCACAAAGTTTTCTTCCAATTACAGAACTTCAGCTCATTTGTGCCATTTTCCGATATGGTTTATGCAGATGCTTTCAATTTGGAAGGGTCCACAGCTTGTTGTGTGGGAAATGTTTGGCAAAGCTTCATCAGTTTTCACACACAGAGCCAAGCATTTCTATGACCTTCAACATCTCTTGATACTCTCTTTTCCTCTCCTCTGCTAGAATGTCCTTCAGTGGGTCCGCCCTCCCAAATTTTTCAAGAAATGTTTCTGGCTCTGACCAGTTTCTCTCAAGTTTATAGTATCTAAGGAGCTAGTGCAAGTTATCAGACAAAGAAAAGTTGATTTTAACACATTACCACACAATTCCAAATTTAAATGACCCTAGAGAAGAAGACTTTTTAAAAAATTTTGGGAAGAGGAGAAAATGCTGGTAACCAGCATTTTCTGGTAACCAACATTTTCTTTTTTTCCCAAAAAGTTTCCTATCCTTTCTTAACCTTTTACTAATCAACAAAGTTCTAGAATTATCGAAATTGAAAGCATTTGCAGACAATGATTTAAATGTGAATCAAATCATGCAGCTTGTCTTTCCTAGGGTAGGAAACATTTTTTGGGAAAAGGAAGAAATGCTGGTTATCAGCATTTTCTTCTTTTCCCACAATGTTTTCAAAAGGCTTCTTGTTCTTGGGGTCGTTAAAACTCTGGATTGTTTGGTAAATGGTTAAGCCATTTCCATCAATTGAGCCACAGTTAATTTTTCATCTGCAAATACTTTCAACCTGGACAAGTCTGAGACACTTTGTCATCAGGTGAAGAGTTAAAGGAAAAGACTGTTGCAAATATTTGTCCCGTTGAGTATATCATTAAATGTTAACAAAATGTAAAACCAAAGACAAAAAATTAAGATCATACATCCCTTAGGTACAAGCTCATCTCTCTTAGTTTGTAAAGAAAGAATAGAACCTTAAACAAAATTGACCGTCAGTTGTATGATTATGGGTCAGTATATGGGAGGATATACAATAAAAACTATATAACCAATCCTCTAGAAAAAGGGGGGTTTAAAGCATCTTTGTAATACTAAATACAAAGCAAGTTGTAGCAAAGTATGGTGCATTTTCTATAAAATAGCCTGAATGATGAGGTAGACTGGTCCTTTGACAAGCAGAAAATTTATTTATAGCAAAAGATTTTGATCCAGGTCAGCCTGTGCAGACTGCACAAGCTGACCAGAGTTGATACTTTTTGCAGATGCACTGATGATTGATTGATTGAATTGACTTTGACACTGTTTTAACATCTTAGGTCCTATCATGGCAGCCAGTGCACCTACACGTGTGTTTCCGGGCTTTCCCACAAAAGTACTGACACAACTTTCTTTCAAAGCCACTGAATACTTTTCTCACATGCATCAGAAGTGAGAGGCGAAAAATAGCCAAAAAGAATGTTTGCCGTTACCAGGTATCAACCCGCAACTACCAGGTCACAAATCAGATGCACTTAAACTACCCTTTCACAGAGAATGGCTCATATACAGAAAAATCCATAAATCCATAAAACGACTACATTCTTTGAAAGACTGTAAGAAAAACACAACAGGATTCTAGAATGCTGAAAAAACTAGAGCTGTCACTGAATGTGACTTAATACCCCCGCCAGCGCTTTGATTTTGTACACAGACGGACACATGGACGGACACATGGACGGACACACAGAGGGACACACGGACAGACAGGCTGATTCCAGTATAACCCCGAAAACATTCATTTTGCGGGGGTATAATTATGTGTAAGAGGAAAGGAACTAATAAAAGTTTGATTAATTGTGCAATAGTACAGGTAATAGCCACATTTATGTATGTGCAATATCTTATGTCTCCAAAATCTACCTTGATCCTTTACCAAACAATAAACTTTCAGACTTGTCAAAATTGAAAGAATTCGCAGAAAACAAAAAAAAAAAAGGCCTAAATGGTAGCATTTGCCTATGAAAGAGTAGAAAACTTTGTGGTAAAAGAAGAAAGTGCTGGTTACCACTACTTTTTCCCTTTCCCCACAATGTTTTCAAAGACCTTTTTTGTCAGGGTCATCAAAACACAGCATCCTTTTGTAAAAGGCTTACAAACTACCACCAGGCAACTTTTCTTTTTTCTAACAACTGATCAAATTTAAATACATTGTGGCAAAAGAAATTATTCATAAAAAGCAATTTATTTTTTGGCCACCATGTTTTGATATGTTTACATGTATTAAACCTCAATTCATGGTGGTTATCTATATTTCAAAAGTATGCTTTCAAAATCCTCTCCTGCAAAGTTAGTTTTAGAAGGTACTGAGTTAACTCATTACCAAGCGACAAAATCTTAGACTGGTCCAAATTGAAAGCATTTGCGGACGACAAATTAAATATGACCCAAATGACAAAATCCGTTCTTGATAGGGTAGAAAACATTGTGGGAAAAGGAGAAAATGCTGGTTATCAGCATTTTCTCCTTTTCCCACAATCTTCTCAGGAGGTCTATTACTCAGGATTTTTAAAAGTTTGGTAAAGAGTTAAACGAGGTAAAAACAAGTTTTTCCCTCTACAAATAAAAACAGAACATAATTCCACAACAACAGACTATTTGACAAAACAAGCAACCTCTACCAAATTGCAGCAAATACCTTCTGCAAGATTTCATTGTACTCCTGTTTTCTTGCTGTTTGTAACTGTTGTTTCTTAGCATCGTATTTGGACTGATCAAGGGGCAAGCCTTGCCGCATGTTCTCTGGAGTGATCTCCTTTTTTCTAAGGTTTAGTTTAGGTACTGGATTCTGCACAGTTCGAGGAAGATACAAGACTTTAGTGTACTCTTGTTTATCATGTTTACTCCACAATACCTTTAGTTTTATCCTCGTATAAGAGATACTTGTAAAATTTGTAAATTTTGAAATACTTGATACATTGAAATTAAGAAGATGTGCAGTGTGATTTCGATTTTACTCTATGCATCATAGTTACACAAACTTTGTACTACTCAAAGTTAAAACATTTTTAGGAAAAAATGCAAAAATAAGATTATGTGAAAACTGTTACAAGAAATCAGTGTACCCATCAGTCCATTATGACAGATTACATAATCATGTAACACAGGATAAATGTGTAACTTTAACACTGAACCACATGATTAATACTTAGATTTGTCCAAATTCAAAGCATTCACAGGAGAAGTATTAAATGTTGCTCAAATTGTGGGGAGTTGACATTAAAAGAATAGAAAACTTGTAAGAAAAGGAGAAAATGCTGGTAACCAGCATCTTCTCCTTTTCCCACTAAGTTTTCAAAAGGCTCCTTCTCTCAGTGTCATTAAAACTTGGGACTGTGTGGTAAAGAGTTCAAAAAGTACATAGTTACATGCATGACACACATGTTGATTGTTAATATGAAAGAAAGCAAAATGAAATAATCATTACCTCTGCCAAATATTCTTGATACTCTCTCTTCTTCTCTTCTTCTAGCTGTTTGTGTTTATTCTGGTAGTTCTGTTGTTCGAATGTGTTTCCCTGTTCGTTTGTCAGTCTTTGAGCCTCTGCTACTTGTCTCTCATACTCCTGCTTCAATACTTGCTGTTTCTAAAACAGATTGGCAAAAGTTTTTGAAATCTTAGCATACTTATGGTAGCATAAGATGCCTTTATAGTCAGTGTAGATCAAGATCAGACAGCAAAAAATATGCATCTATCACTGATCTAAATCATCCTATATTGTGAAAGATTTTGTTGCCAAAGCAGGCTTGAAAATGCTACAAGTAGATTTGCCAATCAAGTAGTATATTGCACCTTACTTGTTTAACTCTTTACCACACAATCCAGACTTTTAACGACCCTGAGAAAGAAGCCTTTTGAAAACATTGTGGGAAAAGGAGAAAATGCTTTTTACCACAATGTTTTCTACCCTTCCCAAACCAAATTTCAAATTTTCAGTCACATTTATTTTGTCGTCTGCAAATGCTTTCAATTTGGACCAGTCTATAATTTTGTTGTTTGGTAAAGAGTTAACCAAACAACAATTTTTCACTCATCCAAATTGAAAGAAAATTACTCCATGGCTCCAAAAATGGGACTTGTCTTAAAAAGGCAAAAACATTGCTAGAAAAGGAGAAAATGTTGTTAACCAACATTATCCGCTTTTTCCACAACGTTTTCAAAAGTTTTCTTTTTTCAGGGTTGTTAAAACCCAGGATTGTGTAGTACTTTAACTTGAGACAGATTTGTAAAAAATTGACTTAAAATTGAATTTTTGGGCATTCCTAATAACCTACTTAAGAACTTTCTAATATTAGACTATGACTTTATTTTTGAACATATATGTTTGTCAGCACAAAGCAAAAGTATATTCAAATGAATAAGTTTAACCCTTTACCACACAATCCCGAATTTTAACGACCCTAAGGAAGAAGTCATATGAAACCATTGTGGGAAAAGGAGAAAATGCTGATAACCAGCATTTTCTCCTTTTCCCACAATGTTTTCTACCCTATCTAGAACCTATGTCATCCTTTCAGTTACCTACAATTTGTCGTCTGCAAATGTATTCAATTTGGACAAGTCTAAAATTTTGTCGTTTGGTAAAGAGTTAAATGAAGAAGTAAAAATTCACAAGCAAATCTATTCCAAAGAAAGTACAGTTCCAATTTATTTTTTAAGCAGTATACCAGCTGCTGATGACTCTTTTTGATTTTTCAGCAAAATGCATTTGAAAAGCATTCTTACAAAATATGATGCTACCAATAAAATGAAAGGGTAGTAAGGAGAAAACTGCATTTATGAGCAATATCCGTTTATGCTACATTGTTTTTCCAACCTCATCTACTGCAACAAATAAAAACACAACAAAATCATCTGCAAGCAGTATTCAGTAAAAATTACTCTTTACCAGATGACAAAATTGTAGACTTCCATATTCAATACTTTTGCAGACAACAACTTGAACCAGCTCAAATGATGGAAAAGGGCAGAAAACATTGACTACCTGCATTTTCTGCATTTCCCACAAAATTTTCAATAGCCCTCAACTTCAGGGTCTTAAAAAATCAGAATTGTGATGTAAACTGCTAAAAGGCAGAAAACATTGTGTGAAAAGGAGAAAATATTGAAAAAGCCTAACTTCCTAGAATTGTTAAAATTTTGGATTATGTGGCAAACGGTTAAGTGAAAACGAATCCTGAAAATAGCAGTGCAAATAATGATTCCAGGCCTGTGCAGTTGTAAACAGGAGAGTGTATCATTAGGGTGAGCAGCATGGTAAACTGTGAAATTATCAAAGTGCTAACATTTTAAGTGATACAAAATTTAATCCAGTTACTTTTTTATTTAAAAGTGTTCAAAACATTCAAAACCTGAGTAGCTTTGCCCAATCTTTCAAAATGTAAAGTAATACACCTCACAAAGTAGCTTGTAAACTATGAATTTTTTTCCATTCTTCTAATAAAATCAAAGTTTAACCCTTACAGCGCCTTTCACTACTATAATTGCATTGGCGGCCAGTGTGGATCAAGATCAGACTGCACAAAATGTGCAGTCTGATCTTTGATCTGCACTGTCCGCTTTGCTAATACACTACAGACAAAATACAGCCACGAAATTGCAATCATATGGCTCTTATTCTAGAATGAAAATGTCCATTGGGTTTATTAGGTGCTTTAAGGGTTAACTTTGAAAATTTTCTGACAATCTTAAGTATTATGTATTATACAGTGTTGGCTATGTTGAGCTTGCATGAGAGGAAGAACCAAAGTTCTTCAGAACCATGGCTATGATAATTCATGAATGGGTTACAGTCTAATACAAAACTTGAGTTCAGACTCAGTCAATCTTTAAGATAGTAAGAAAACTTGAAATTCAGACCATCATAAGAAAAAGCAAAAAAATATCTAAGACCTAAGGCATTACTCTAGGGGGTGTACTATTATGTTTATAACTTTCACGCTCAGCTCACTTTATGCACAAAAAAAGAGG
Organism: Hippopus hippopus; assembly: GCA_946811185.2. NCBI lineage: Eukaryota > Metazoa > Mollusca > Bivalvia > Cardiida > Cardiidae > Hippopus > Hippopus hippopus. The sequence continues at coordinate 54,351,578 of OX328099.1, forward strand.
TATTATAAGCACTGGTCAAGGTTTATAGCCTTCTGGCAATATCTCATACATCACTTTATACAATAAATCTTATGAAACAATAAGGAGTTTGCCTGTAAGAGGAAAGGTTTTACTGAGAAAAAAATTCAAGTAAACATTGACATGCATAAAAATGGTTCAGGTGAAATTTGTATCAAAGATGCTATCAAAATGGTAAAACAGCATGCTGTTAAAGGTAGGGGACAACTAAGGATATTTTTCTACCTCTGCCATTTGTTCATCATACATTCTTTGAACAATTTCTTGGCGTACACTTCTCGGGCTCTGATCTAAGTACACATGTACTGGACCCTGATTGGTCTGTGTTAGGTATTCAGGGGGCAGCGGGCTTTCAACATAATATGTCCCTTGTGGTATATTCTGTCAGTATGATGAGGTAATTTGATATTTAGTAAACAGTCATGATGAATCTTTCCTGTTTGCATATGAGACAGCACAAATCAAGATCAGCCTGTACAATCTATGCACTCTGATCCTGATCTACAACATACCAATATAATACCCTCAGTACCTTTACCATGCTTTGAGTTCAGATATCAACAATCAATAACTCCCTTAACCCTTTACCAAACAACAAAATAGTGGACTTGATCAAATTCAAAGCTTTTGCAGACAACAAATCATGTGTTGCTCAAATGATCAGATTTGTTTCTGATAGTGTAGAAAACATTGTGGGAAAAGGAGAAAATGCTGGTTACCAGCATTTTCTCCTTTTCCCACAATGGTTTCAAAAGGCTATTTTCTCACGGTCGTTAAAACGCGGGATTGTGTGGTAAAGGGTTAATGAAGAGAGAAAACACCAAAATTACAAAGCCACACATACACTTCCCTGTGGTTACAAAAAACTCATCTAAGTACTAGACATATCTTATATACTTAACCCTAAAGCCTTTACCAGATGACAAAATTTAGACTGGTTCAAATTGAAAGCATTTGCAGACAACAACATTTAATTTTTCGTCTGCAAATGCTTTCAATTTGGACAAATCTACATTTTTGTCATGTGGTAAAGAGTTAACCCTTTACCACACAACAAATTTTAGACCTGTCCGAATTGAAAGCATTTGCAGATGACAGTTTCAATGTGGCTCATATGAAATGATTTTTCTTTGATAGGGTAGAAAACATTGTGGGAAAAGGAGAAAATGCTGGTAACCAGCATTTTCTCCTTTTCCCACAATGTTTTCAAAAGCCTTCTCTATCAAGGGTGTTAAAAGTCGTCATTGTGTGGTAAAGGGTTAAGCAAACAAAAGTTTATAAGCTGAAAAGTTTTCCTTCACAGTTCTCTTTGTGTATAAAGGACAGTGATATCATAGATTTTCTACAATCAACATCAAACCTAAAACAAGTGCATTAACTAGCAATTCCATAATACAAGGTTGATAGAAAGCTAGCATAATCATTCATAACTTCTAGACCTTAAGCACTGTGAGTCATTCTAAACTAAGCAAGCAATAGTATCAAAGATGGAGAAAAAAAGTTCATCTACAATTCAATCTGTAAACAAAAGACAGTGATATTTTATGATTTTAACTATCAGCATCAGAGCTAAACTAAGTGCTTAATCTGGTAATGTCACAGTGTGAAGTTGATACAAAGCTAGCATAATAAACACTCTAGTATCTTCTTAACTAATCTCTGTTTGAATGCTGTTCAGTGCCATTTTCCACATTACTCTAATTACATTGAGGTAGCCAGCGCACCTATCCAAGATTTCCTGGAGTTTCTTTTACTAACACTTTGCACAATATTCTTTCCATTATCGCTTTCCCACCTAGCCATAAACACAAAACAAAAATTAGCAGGGACAGAGGGATGAATCCTGTTGCAATGAATATCATCTATTCCTGGAAGAAATTCACCAAGCTGGGGATTCCAACCAGCAACCCACTGGTTTCAAGTCTTGTATGCTAGCTACTGCACTATCAGGCTTGGAACTAATCTCTAACAAACTTTGTAAAGTGCTAAGTTACTATAAATTAGATAAGCAACAGTGTTTATGCTGAAAGAAAATTGTATAAGGACAGTGATGTTATGTAATCTTTCCTATCAAAGTTACATCTAAAACGAGTGCAAAATCCTGGCGAAAAAATGTTAGACTCATCCATATTCAACTTTAGACTTGTCAATCATGAATCATTTCAGAATGACATATTCAACAAGACTTTAATGAATGGATTTTTCTTTGAAAGGGCAGAAAACATTGATGGAAAAGTAGAAAATGCTTGTTACAAGCATTTTCTACTTTTCCCTCAATGTTTTCAAAAGACTTATTCCTTAAGGTTGTGAAGACGTGGGATTGTTTGGTAAAGAGCAAAAGTTCCATGTTGCATAAAGGTGTCTCTCTGTAAGAGTAAAAAGGCTTCAGCATTTTCACATCTAAAATTTTAGTTACTATCACATATATACTCTACTAGAAAGCTTTTAATCATAGTTGGTCCCTCATAAGCCTATTACTTAAGTAAAGCACATCAAGTTTTATCAAATCTATTGTGATGCTATTTCAGCCATTCTTTCAATTGAAAATACTTTCTGCTTTATTAATCCTTTGCTGTTGTAAAACATAACTCAAAGATGATATATACTACATGAATACGGTATCTATCATATCGTGTATCTGCTGAGAAAATTCTGGTAAGTATCCACAACATAGAGGTAAGTTATAATGAAAGAATACCCTTTTAAGAATTTGATGAGATCACTGATAAGCTCTATGATATGTTACCGATTCAAAAAAAAAAAATGCACGAAAAATCATGTCATGAGGGAACAATATCCTACTTCTATCTAATCTTGGCATCTAAGACTGGCATCTACCATAATTTCATACAGTAGAATACCTTCTCAATTTCTTCTTGAAGTTCCTGTAGCTGTCTCTTCCTTTCTTCCACATCAATAACTGGTCTGTCCCTTACTGGAGATAGTGACCTCGACCTTGTGACCTCTACTGGAGAACGAATGGGATGTGGTCTTGCCCACTGAAACCTTTCTAAGCCATCTCCAAAGTATTTTAGCTTTCCATCTTGCTCATAACTTCTACTTCTTCTGTGGCCATGATCTCTTCCACTGGGTCTTTCATGACCTTGACCTCTATCTAATCTTCGACCTCTGTCTTGAGTCCTGTCGTCTCCAAAACCTAGTTCCTGTTTTAAATACACAGCTTCTCTTTTATCTTCTTGGAACTCGGGACCAAATTTCCTGTCATAAAATTCACCTTCTTTTGTGTCCATGTGTTGAATCTGAGGCTGTTTAATTTGTCTTGGTTGATCAGGTAGCTGGGGTTGAGGCTGTGGAACCTGTCTAGGTGAGACTTTAGGCATATCCACAACTCTTTCTTCAAATACATGATCTTGACCTTCACTAAGTTTTAGCCTGTGTACAATGGGGGCTATGTTCATCTTTACGTCTGTGTGTTTTCTTGGACTTTCATGTATGCTGCGTGGTGTTACCTTGCCAACCTCACCCTCCAGGAGAGCTTTGTGGGTAAGTTGATCCATCCATTGCTGTCATAAAGCATTAAATTTGTATCAAACCATTACTTATAATTATTTTGATGCCCAACACATCTTTTACAAACTACACAAAGGACAAATAAAGCAACTTATTACAAAAGATTATTGCTCCTCTTCTAACAATGTTTTCAGAAGGTGCCAACTGCAGAGTGGTATTTTTTCATTGATGGTAAAAAGTAGTTTTGCTTCACAATTCCAATTAAAATGTAGTAAAAGTGAAAATAACGGGAACAAAAGTTTTCAAATTACTAACAAATATATTTTCAACTGAAAAAAATTGTAACTTATGCATTATTGTGTTTATCTTATCTATATGAGCCATGCTCTATGAAAAGGAGGTTTATTGTATTTGCAAAAGGTATCCACTCATATCAGCCTGCGCAGTTAACGCAGGCTGACATGGATTGAAACTTTCTACTCCTTGTAAATTTTCTGCATGTCCAAGGACTATTCTACCTCACAATTCAGTTGGTTGTTAGACAAAACAGACTTTATAGAACAAAAGTTATGCAACAAATTGCTTGGTATAATGCATCATCAAGATGCATTAACCCCCCCCTCCACAGCACAGCTCATAGTGCCCTCATCAGATATTTTTCTATTCTGCTGTTGGAATACAGATTCATCAATATTAGACGGCCCATAGTTATCACTTCCTTTTATAGAAAAATCCTCATCAAGAACTTTAAGTTAAACTTGATACTGTTGATCATTCCATCTACCTGTTCAAGAGCTTGTTTATGCATGAGATTTTGATCTCTGATACGTCTGTTTCTATCCCTCTGGTCTTCTCCAACAAACATCCCCTCCTCGGGGGTGGGTACATGACGGGTTCTCCTGCTTTTCATCTAAAATTCAAGTGTTAGTTTCATATCTGTACACGATGCATTGCTCTGTATTTTTTTTCATAACTCTTACTCTCCAGATTCTTAGCAACCGACAATTCTTTAGACTTATCCATTTGAAATTATTAATTTTGCTGACATAAATTAAATGTGGCTAAAATGATGGAGTTTGTCTTCAAAAGGGTAGAAAACATTGTGGGACAATGAGTAAATGCTGGCTACCATCACTTTCTCCTTTTCCAACAATGTTTTCAAAAGCTTTTTTCCAAAGTGTTGTTTAAACTCCAGATTGGTTGGTAGACAGTTAAAACATTTTACTTGCAAAAAAAACTGATTTTTCATCTTGCAGCAGACCACTTTAGAAGATACCACAAGTCAAAAAGAAATCAGTAGTAAAGATCAATGTCACCTTTTTCTGAAAAACACTTACATGTGTCCTACTGTTTCAGTCCTATACCAAACAATTCTGTAACGTAATGATGCTAAGAGAGGGGAGTTTTAAAAACATTGTAGAAAAAGGAAAAAATGCTGACCACACTTTGTTCCAATCTATCAAAGATCATCTTATTATTTGAGCAACATTTAGTTGGTCATCTGCAACTGATTTCAAAATGTACATGTTTAAAATTGTGTCCTTTAGTAAAGGGTTAAACTTACCGGTACATTCATTATGATTTATGATCTTACTCAAGTACTTAAAAAAGTCATCTGCTGCAAATTTATTTGAGGATAACCAATTACCATAGAGATATTAGTTTTCATGCTCCTGCAATAGACAGCTTTTGAAGACAGTTGTAGGAAAAAGAGCAATTGTGTGATACAAGCAATCACTGCTATTCACACAATCATACTCTCCTTGCATGCAAACAGACACTTTGCTTTCCTTCAAATATTACATTTCTTCTTTGTTTCATTACTACTGCTTTTGGCAGATTTGAAAATAATCCGTAACGTTATGTAATGGGTCCAAATATGATAAGAAAAAGAAAATAAGTACTGTTAATTTCCTTATCAATGAGTCTTGTAAATATATGTGATGAAAATGAGCATAATTTCCATAAAAATATTCTTCCCTTACTAAAATAATTAATAAAAAAATATTCAAATTAATGAATAACTGTACTAAGAATACCATCAGTTTTCTTTTATTATGAACACTTATAAGCACTACTAAGAAAATTAACTCTTTCATACCCTAGTAGTCTAATATCAAGCAAAAAATATCCTTTCCAAACTTATATAATGTGTTCCAAAATACCAATTTGTACCTTAACCCTTTACCACACAATCCCGACTTTTAACGACCCTGAGAAAGAAGCCTTTTGAAAACATTGTGGGAAAAGGAGAAAATGCTGGAAACCAGCACTTTCTCCTTTTCCCACAATGTTTTCTATGCTTCCCAAAACAAATTTCAGTATTTAAGTCACATTTATTTTGTCGTCTGCAAATGCTTTCAATTTGGCCGAGTCCAAAATTTTGTCGTGTGGGAAAGGGTTAACTAATTACAATGAAAGAAAATTTTGGACTTGTCCAGAAAAAGCATTTGCAGATAACAAATCAGATTTTGATCCAGTAATAAAGTTTATGTTTGAAGGGTAGTCTACAAATGCTTCCAACTTGGACTAGTCTAAAATTTTGACTTTGGTGAAGAGTTAAAAGTCCTTCTCCCTCAGGTCGATACAAGCCTGGGATAGTCTGGTACAGGATTACAGAAACCTGCTAACTTCTTTGCTTTTGTTTTCCAATACATAACAGAAACTGATGTAGCAGAGCAGGTACATGCATTAACAAGAATTCTTGATGATTTTAGGATAGCATCAGAAGTACTACATTTAAAAGTGTTTTCTCCAAAGCACTGTTTTTTTTTCATTTTTTGCCATGTTTTTTTGATATACCACTGAAAGCCTTGTTTACTTCTTTTCTGACACACATATAACCTTGATAGTGGCTTACTTTTGGCATTTGGGGCATCTATGGTGAATCTGGACACCATTACTGCAAACAAATACTTGTATATTTTGAGTTGTCAAGCAGTTGCTTAGGGAATTGGAAGTATAAAAAAAAGTGACTTTTGACAGCATATTTGGGCACGTGGTTCACCAGTGTGTCCTCAATGTGAACAAGAACAGAATCAGACTACCAATAATTCTGGTTAACCTTTAAAATCAAGTTCCTACCAAAAATACTGTATGGTTTAAACTGAACGAATGGTAGTTTTTATATGGTAGCCAAAAAGATATGATAAATGCATTTATAAAAGACAAAAGAATAACAACATAACTTTAAATATATTTGTGGTTCATTTTTTTTTCCAATAAAACATACAAATTCATGTAATCCCTAATTTTGACTTTTGAACCCTGGAATTCAGGATGGTGGGTACAAAATGGCTTCCATAAATGTAACACCTGGAGAAAACACTTGATCTATAACACGCACACATAGAGCGAAACTGATTTTATACACACATGCAAATGTAATAAGAACACACTATTCTATAAATTATTTTAGAGAATGTTTTAAATATCTAAAGAGACACATAAACAGATATTAAGCCTGTGAATATAAAATAAATAAGCCATGTTCAAGCAAAAAGGGGGTTTAATGTATCTCAGTGATGCATTATACACAGCAATTTATCACATGATTATGTAGAAAGTCTATTTTGTTTAACCCTTTACAACATGACAAAATTTTAGACTAGTCCAAACTGAAAGCATTTGCAGATGACATATTAAATTTTGCTGAAATGGTGGTAATTGTCTGTGAAAGTGTAGAAAACCTTGTGGGAAAGGAGAAAATGCTGGTTACCAGCATTTTCTTTTTTTCTCACAAGGTTTTCAAAAGCTTATTTCCTTACGGTTGTTAAAACTCGGGATTGTGTGGTAAAAGAGTTAAAAACCACTGAATCAAGAGGTAGACTGGTTCTTTGATATGTAAAAATTTCATCAATAGCAAAAAGTCATGAGCCAAGTCAGCCTTCGCAGATTGCGCAGGATGAAATAGGTCTTACTTTTTGTAGATGCATTAAACCCCTTTTCACAGAGCATGGCTTATATAATATAGATTCAGTTGAGAGAACCAATAAAGATATTTCAATTTTAAAGATATTTGGGTCAGAATACATTTTCATCAAACAAAATAGTACACAGTGCTGATCTAAGAACAGACTGCTAGCACTTTAACTCTTTAACTCTTTGCCAAACGGCAAATTTTGGACTAGACCAAATTGAAAGCATTTTGCAGATGACAAATTAACAGTTGCTAAAAAGATGATTTTTCTATATGATAGGGTAGAAAACATTGTGGGAAAAGGAGAAAATGCTGGTTACCAGCATTTTCTCCTTTTCCCACAATGTTTTCAAAAGGCTTCTATTCCTGACCCATAAAAACCAGGGATTGTTTGGGAAAGGGTTAACAAACAACAATTTTCTAACTAGTCAAAATCCAAGTAATTTGCAAACGACATTTGCCGTAAAAAGAGAAAATACTGGTTTGCAGCCTTTTTTTCCCCCCACAATGTTTTCAAAAGCTTTTTCCCCAAGGTTGTTAAAACTTAGTGCCCAGTTTCATAAAAAAGAAAAAAACTTAAGTCTCTTATTTTGCTCAAATCTGCTTACAGATCCATTTTCCAACTTAAGTAGAGTCTGTTATTTGAGAAGCACCTCACCAACGTTAAGAGTTCAAAACTGTTCTAAAGTCCTGAGCTGACACAAAGTCACAGTCTCAACTCAGTAAAATAATGGATTTTAGTCCGGTAACCGAGTTAAGTCTGTTTATTTTGCTGAGTTGAATCTGAAATGTTGTGTCTACCTGGGATTTGAGAACTTTCCTAAAGTCCCTTTTTAAAGCGAGAGAAATACCCCTTAAATAACAAACTCAACCAAGGTCAGAAACTGAGTCTGTTAGGGGATTCAAGCAAATAAGAGTCTAAAGTTCTTTCATGAAACGGGACCCCGGGTTATGTTGTAAAGGGCTAAATATGCTGTTTGTTGATACATTTGGGCTATTTTTACATGCACTAAAAAGTGTGACAAAAAGGACAGAACTACTATATGATAAGTTCAGACATGTTTTCCCAGCATTCTTTGAATGTTTTTTTTCCAGGTACTAAGTGATAGAAGACTGGCAAAAAGACAGCATTCATTCTTGACCCCCATCTTTGTAGGAATAATGCAGAAGAATGGAAAGTCGGACAGGAAAATCGGAACTGATCATTGAATATGAAGAAATTGCTTAGCATGAGCAGTTTTACAATTTGTAGCAGTATTTAGTTTAGTTTAAACATATTTATTTTACATCGATTGAGAAACAAGTTCTTACAACTTATACTAATCTCTCTCGATTCTGCTTCCTGGGAACTACACCAGTACTCGCGCTGAATGTGTGGGCCAATGAAAAATCCCAAAGTTGGCACCCTCTCCCGGGTATCAAACTCGGGACCTCATGGTTACAAGGCCGACGCTCTACCTCAAAACCAGGGACACCAGTACAGAAGCAGTATTTGAAAAACCTTCAGCCATAATTACTTCAAAGTTTACATGAAACAATAACAATACAGTACAATACAAATACTAGTACACAATTAACAAAGTTATGCTACCAATATCTCTTCCTATTAGACATAATACTTTTATCTATACACTAGCTTTCACCTTCACTCGCTTACTTTTAACTCTTCATTAGATGACACATAAATTTGTACACTTGTTCATATTGAAAGTATTTGCAGACAGCATATTGGAATCCGTCTCAATGATAAGATGTATCTTTGAAAGGGTAGAAAACGCTGTCAAAAAAGGAGAAAATGCCTATTACCTGCATTTTCTTCTCTTCTCAAAGTATTTCCAAAAGCCTCTTCCACAAGACTGTAAAAAAAGTTGTGATCATTTACTAAAGAGTTAAGCAGACAAGAGATTTAGCCCTAAGTCTCAAACATTTCATATTCCAATGGAAAACAACACAGATTTCTTCATATGTGTTTGGATTGTTGAGCAACTTCTGTCTTGTGATGAATTTCCTTTTTATACAACAGGACCTGAGCAATAATATGCATAAATCCTAAGATTGACTTCACAAAAATTAACCCCTTGATTAGAACCTAGAACCTCGGATGTGAGAGGGTGATGCTGGAGACCTAAATCACCGTCTCCCACTTTTTGTAACTTACCTTACATACGGACAAATGAGAAAGGCTTTATGTCATTAAAACTTGTTCTAACTTATCTTAAACTTGTTCTAAAATATCTTGTCCACCCTATTTTCTGACACAAACATTAACATTGTTACACATCAATTCATATTATTACCCAGTCCTGTGACTTTTTTGTTTTTCCAAGATTTTCTGACATGCTGTTTTCAAAACTTGATGCAATATTTTTCTGAAAAGTCTTAATCTTACACAATCATGAAAACACATTATGTGTAAAACACATTTTTCTAGATATCAATTTTTCAAAAAAGCTGATCATGATCCAAACATTTTACTAATATTATTTCAAAACATTCTTCATTACTAATTATTTCCATGGAAACATGACATTAAAAGATAGTGTACCTCACTGAGATACTTGTTGTAGTCATTCCGTTTTTCTTCCATGAGGGACCGCTTGGTCTCCTCATAGTCAAATACTTCACCTTTAACAGGGGTCAACAGCATTTCCCTCTGTGTCAGATATAGGAAAGGAAGAAATATTAACTCTTTACCAAACGACAAAATTTTAGACTTGTCCAAATTGAAAGCATTTGCAGACGACAAAATAAACGTGACTTAAAATTGAAACTTAACTTTAGAAGAGTAGAAAACATTGTGGGAAAAGGAGAAAATGCTTGTTACCAGCATTTCCTCCTTTTCCCACAATGTTTTCAAAAGGCTTCCTCCTCTGGGTCATAAAAACCAGGGATTGTTTGGTAAAGGGTTCAACTATTTAAGACTCACTTTGAGCAAACTTTTTTTTGTACAGTGAAAAATTAATCCAAAAACAGCATGTAAATTAATGAGAAGATCTTTTCAGTCCTCTAAGAGTTATTCAACTCTTACACATTTTTATAAGTAACCAAACAAAAACATTACTTTCAACCTGTACTGTATCTCATACTTGTGTTACTTGAACCAGTCTGTTATTTGTGCAAAATTAGCCTGTATGGTTATATTGGATTTAAAAAAAAAACTGAAGTGTTTTAGATCTGTTCCTCAGTTAAATGATATCAAATAAGAAAATTACATGTATTCCTGTTCAATTCCTTACATACATGTATAACATGTTTATTCCTGTTCAATTTCTTACATATGTTACATATATAATATGTTTATTCATGTTCAATTCCTTACATACATGTATAATATGTTTATTCCTGTTCAATTCCTTACATACATGTATAACATGTTTATTCCTGTTCATTTTCTTACATCCATGTATGATATGTTTATGCTATATGAGATTATATACTACTCAAGCCCTCAGACTGGCTGTAAAAAAGAAATAACAAGTAATAGATGGTAAGAGACTTCCCCTGGAATATATCAAAACATTGTAAAATCTCTATCTTAAACAAATATAGTAACATCTACCCTTCACACCATATGCAAAATTTACACTCATATCAAGGTTTTGTGCAGAGAAGGCAAAAAAGCATTTTGTACACAATGAAAGGATAACATTATGGTACATGTAAATAGATTTGTGGCTCACAATGAGCAGATTCAACATCTGTCACCATGTTTTCAAAGTTATCAATATATCGATATATTTAACAATATGACTAAAATTTGTGTGATTCTAACCTGAGCCATTGCAGCTTTCATTTCTTCATTTCGTTCCTTTTCAAGGGCTTTTCTCTTTTCAGAGTACTGACCCAGGGGCAGTCCTTCATGGGCTGGGGTTCTGGGTCGCCGATTTACACCTGGACCTTTCTGAAGGGTTGGGGTAAGGATAAAAAGCAAGGATATATACTATTTTATGATAGAGACTGAGATAAAGATAAGAGGGGCTTACCAAACTCTAGAACCATTATTTCTTCACTAGAATTTATGTTGCTGGAATTGACTAGAACATCTCATCAAGAAAATTCCAATGATTACACATGACAAAAGTTTTAGTGAAGAATGAGAAGATATGAACCATGCACTTAAAAAAAAAAAAAAAAAAAGGGGGGGGGGGGGGGTTCCATGATGCATTATACCAAGCAACTCATCATATACTTACGGATTTATAAAATCCATCTTGTCTGACAACTAACAACCAACTATATCATGAGACAAAAAGGTCCCTGGACATGCAGAAAATTTACCAAAAAGCAAAGTTACGACCCATGTCAGCCTGTGCAGACTGCTAAGGCTGACATGGGTTGATACTTTTAGCAGATGCAATGAGCCCCCTTTTCACAGAGCATAACGTATACATAAGTATCTGAACCCCAAAAATCTGATCCATATCTGTATCTCTGTGGGTAACAAGCACAAGATGCATAGTTTGTTCTATATCTACAACATAAAAAAATCCTTAGGATGTCAAGGACAAGTTGTTGTGCTTTTGCAGACAGTGTAGATCTCTTATTTAGTGATACAATGTGAGATATTTTGACAAAAAAAGTCATGATATTGCAATATTTGGTTTCTGTATTGTCTAAAAGTTATCCATATTATTCATCTGGCACACTAAGGAGTAAGAAATTACCATTAAATAGCATGCAACATCCTTTACCAAGAAATGGAAAATTTAAAATTTACTACAGGAAAAGCTAATACATAGGATGAAGTATGGCTGAACATTTTCAAAAGGAGGTGCTTAACCCTTTACCAAACAATCTCCTATTTTTTATGATCCAGAGGAAAACGCTTTTAGAGCCAATCTGGGAAAATGAAACAATGCCAGCATTCTACTCTTTTCCCAAAACAACTTCTACCCTCTTCACAGACAAATCCTGCCACTTGAGTGGCACCTTACTTCCTCTGCAGAAACTTTCAGAGCCTAAAATGCTGTCATCAGCAAAACGGTTGAAAAGAGACTGAACATTTACCCTTTACCAGACCAGAAAATTTAACCTTGTCCGAATTGAAAGCATTTGCAGATGACAATTTCAATGTGGTTCAAATTGTGTAACTTTTCTTTGATAGAGTAGAAAACATTGTGGGAAAAGGAGAAAATGCTGGTTACCAGTATTTTCTCCTTTTCCAACAATGTTTTCAAAAGGCTTCTTTCCCAGGGTCGTTAAAGGTCGGTATTATGCTGTAAAGGGTTAATATGGTTTTTCAATCATTCAAATATTTTGCTTTTTAGAATTTAAATGCGAGAACACTGTGGGGAAAAAAAGTAATAACTTAATGTGAACAAAGGCTTTTTAACAGTAATGATTTCCTTCTGTGACTTTTTTCCAGATCAGAAATTTTCATTTAGTCTAATGATCTCATACAGACACATTTTCATATGAATTACCAGATGACCTTTGGCAATATCATGATTAATGAAGATGCTGCTCAAAAAAAAATTTCAATTTACCGCAGTCTTTCTTGCTGGCCAAATGCGCTGTAAAACGTAAATGGTCCATTGGGTTAAATTTTCATACCCAATGTACTTACTTCAGATGAATTCAATAACTGTTTTGCAGATCTGATATTTAAACTCCAAACTCACAAAATAAAAATGTAGAAGATAGTATCTGAGAAAACAGACAAGAGACAGAAATCTAAAATATAACGACAGTTTGCAATACAAAATGGGAGCATATACTTGAAAAAAAATGGGATAAGCCATGCAATAAGAGTATACATGTAATATCAAAAGTTTACCTTTGTAATCAATTCATTGTATTCCTTTTGTCTTTCTATTTGTAATTGCCTTTTCTTTCGCTCTTGCACATCATCATTCCCCAAGACTAATCCAGAGTCTGCCTTTTGCTGGGGACCTCGGGACTGTGAAAAAAATATGCAAACTTTTTTTTTTCTGTTTTCAATATCTGTAGGCAAAAACATACCAGGGCCTGTATTCACGAAACATTCTTTAAGAGCAGTCTTAATCTTATTCTCTCCACAATTTTCCAAAGTTGAAAGTAATACAACTTCTGATTGGCTAAACCCTTTGGTTTAGCCAATCAGAAGTTGTGTTACTTTCAAATTTAGAAAATCTTGTAGAATAAGGCTTAAGACTGGTTGGTAAATAAAGATCAAGATTACCTCCTGCAGACAACTTTTTTTATCACAACTGACAACCTGGTCACAAAAGCAAAGCATCAAAGGTTTCTTTCTGCAGGTATTCTGGTCAAGAATAGCCTTTAACATTTTGTCACACATTCCCAACTTTAACAACCCTGAGAAAAAAATCTCTTGAAAACACTGTAATTTTTTCGAACCTTTCAAAGACAAGTCAAACCAAATTAGTCAGACTCTAATTGTTGTCTGCGAATGCTTTCAATTTGGACAAGTCTGCAATTTTGTAATCTGGTAAAAAATTAAACATGAAATAGCCTGTGAAAACCTCGTGAGAAAAGGAGAAAATGCTGGTAACCACCATTTTCTCCTTTTCTCACAAGGTTTTCTATTCTTTCACAGATAATTACCATCATTTCAGCTACATTTTAATTTGTGTTCTGCAGATGCTTTCAATTTTGACCAGTCTAACATTTTTGCGTGTGTGGTAAAGCGTTAATTGAAAAATAAATTAATTTATTGAAACAAATGTAAATTGTAACAACATGGTCACAATCTTAAAAAAAAAAAACCTACAAAGCTGCCAAAAATTCACAGACTATCTTTATTTCATTAATCTTTCTGAGTCTCAATACACCAACAAAATAACAATTAACCCTTTACCACACAATCCTGAGTTTTAACAACCCTGAGGAGGACCTCCTTTTTAAAACACTGTAGGAAAAAGAGAAAATGCTGGTAACCAGCATTTTCTCCTTTTCGCACAATGTTTTCTCCCCTATCAAAGCAAAGTTCCATCATTTGAGCCACATTTAAATTGTCGTCTGCAAATGCTTTCAATTTGGACAAGTTTAAAGTTTTGTCGTTTAGTACAGAGTTAAAACATAAAATCAATTCTCACCTCTTCTGCTAGTTTAGTATTCCCTGCACGTCCTCTATCCCACTGTTTTCTGTTGGAAGGAGAGGTAACTTTGGCTCCTGTCGGATACCTAACTCTATCCTATAGAAAATTCTTGTGTGTATAAAAGTGACCATGAAGTTAATCATTTGATATACGAGGGGTGATCAGAAAGAACGTGGACCAGTGCCCGTATCGGAAAAGCATTATAGAAAACAACTTGGAGTGTTTACTATTTTTGAGAGTAACCTCCTTTGAGTTCTATGCACATTTTCATTCTTGATTTCCACGCGCGAAATGCGTATGCGAGAGCGTCACATGACCTTACTAACAAGGACCCATTCGTAGCTAGGGTTAGCTCCTCTTTGCTCTCGTAGTGTATTCCACATACAGAATCTTTCTAAACAGGGACTAGTCAGAGGTCACACGGAGTCAGGACTAAATTATAAGGAGAGTTGGCTAGTCTTTCTATGTTTAGTTTTTGCAAAGTTTCCAGTACAAGTGTGGCTTTGTGAGTTAAGGCGTTATCTTAGTGTAAAGTGACGTCAATCCGCAGGACTTCTGGCTGTTTTCTTGGTGTGGTGTTTGTGAAATTTATTTGAATAATGTGGGCATAAAACTCAGTATTGACTGTTGTATGTATAGATACAACATGATTTAGAAGAAAAAAATGGAGAACAGAAATGCATGATGTAGATAACTTCACCGACTGACTTATAAAGGTTGGCTTTACTAGCGGAAGGCGATGTTGGATGTTTCCATACACTGCTTTGTTGTTTAGATTCAGTCTCGTTAAAGTGTGCCTGTGTTTCATTGCATGTTACAATACGATCAGTAAAGTTTGACCCCTCTACCCTATTGCGTTCTGAAATTTCTTCACAGATTTTGACCCTAACCCCCATTTTCTCGGGCGTCAGTTGCCGAGGTACCTACCTTGAGCAAACACGCGACATTCCAAGATTCTCGGTCAAAATCTCCTGAGCACTTCTATATGAAATGTTAAGTGTCTCAGCTATTTTCCTGACAGTATCTCAGCGACCTTGTTTTACATGCTGCTCTACATCCGTTATGATTTTGTCTGTGACTGATGTTGATGGACGGCCAGATTTAGGGTCATATCTAACAGTATCGCACCCTTGTCTAAACCTGTCTGATCCATGTACAAATATCAGATTTCTTAAGTGCAGTGTCCCCTTAAACTGTTTCTAAATCGGTTTTGATTTCCGATGAATACTTTTCGAGTTTGACGTAAAACTTTATGATTATGAAAGCTTGAGTCAGTTACCAGATAATTAATGCTCATCTATGCAAATTTTTGTAATCCTAAATATAGTAGTTTTCAAAATAACAAGGTGGTCCACGATCTTTCTGATCACCCCTCGCACAGTAAGACACTAAACAGATTTTTGTTCACTTCAACATATATCCATAAGCTATCATCTGATACAGAACCCTTTTTCACAGAACTCAATGGATTGGACATTACCTTCAATTCATGCCTTTTTATATCTCATAGCAGATGACTTACCAAATCTCTCTGGCAAATGAAGAAATTATTCATAACCAGATGTTTCTTTTATGACAGAAGGTCTTCACATGTATTCATATTCAAAACAAAAAAATGCTGCCAATCTTTATCAAGGTAACAATTTAACCCTTTACCACACAATCCCAACGTAAGGAAGAGGGTTTTTGAAAAAAAACATTGCGGGAAAAGAAGAAAATGCTAGTAACCAGTATTTTCTCCTTTTCCCACAATGTTTCCTACTTCACCAATGACAGGTAACATCATTTTAGCCATTTCTAAGTTATTCATCTGCATATGCTTTCAATTTGGACAAGTCTAAAATTTTGTCATGTGGTATAGGGTTAATTCAAAGGGAGTACCAAAGTCCTCTAGCTCATTTTTTCACGATTACTTGCCTTCTATTTTCAGTACAGCTTCAACTTAAACAATATCAAACATCTTCCCCTCAAATTTCAAAGATCAATCTAAAAAAAAAAGGGAAAGAGCCTACGCAACAAATTTCTCCTTTTTTACACAGGAAGAGAATGTAAAAGATGTAGAATATGATCAGAAAAAGGAAAATGACAAAACATTTTATACAACCAAACAACATTAGAAAAAAGAATAATATGAAAAGAAATTTATAACCCATCATACGAAAATATATACTTGTAAATTAAAAAACAATTTGTTGCATTTTACTTGGTATAAACAAAGATCTGTTGAGTATGAAAACATCTTCATTCCTTTCTATAAATAATGTGCTTGTTTAGTGCCTCTGCAAATATTGCAATTTACTTTTGATTAGAATTGTGATTCTCTCCCCCATCTCCCCTACTCTAAGATGTAATCAGTTTGGATGGCTATGTACAAATATATCTGTGGGGTAAAATGACTTATAGTGAATTATTAACATGAAACAAAATGCAGGTTCATGCAGTAATGGTGAAAAATGAAAAGGATATAGGTGTCTGGTTACATATAAACATGCAATGAATCTGAAAGGACTTTTTTAAAAACTTGACCTTTAAGAAAATATAAATTCAGGAAGTCTCAAGCCAACCTTTTTTTTTTTTTCTTTTCTTATATGCTCAACTGAAATATAAACCCGTAATCCTTTTCCACCCAATCCTGAGTTTTAAAGACCCTGATGAAAAAGCCTTATGAAAACATTGTGGGAACAGGAGAAAATGCTAGTAACAAAAATTTTCTCCTTTTTCCACAATGTTTCCTTACCTATCAAAGACAAGTTCCATCATTCAGGTCACATTTAATTTGTCCTTTGAAAATGCTTTCAATTAGAACAGTTCTAAGATTTTGTCATTTGGTAAAGAGTTAATCTGTTGTGAAAAACAACATAAAGTCATTTTGCAGACAATAAAGATGAACATCCATATTTAAACCTTAACACTTTACCAGGCAACAAAATTTCATCAAGACTCGTCAAAACTGAACAGAATGCAAATTTCATTGAGGAAAAAGGAGAAAATGCAAGTAACTAGCAATCTGTCCTCTATCCAAAATGTTTTCTATTCTTGAACAACCAATCCAATCATTTGAGTCACATTTCTTCTTATCCCTGCAAATGACCTAAATTTGGACAAGTCATAAACTTTGCTAAAAGTTAAGCTTTGATGTCAAGTGGTCAATTAAAATCAAACGACCTTGAAGAACATCAGAAAGAAAAATACAACATTTAATCCCAACATTATTTTTACCATTTATCTTAAACCTGAAATAAGTAAAAGTAAAAAACTTATGAAAAATAACTTTTAACTCCAAAACAAATTTCCAGCCAGCAAATATGCAATGCTCCTAGTTAAATAGGGCTAATAAACTTCATTCAAGGTTTAATCCATGAATATATGTAGAAAATTTTTCACTACAGCGAAACAGGGCCTGGTTTCACAAATAAAACTAAAGTCTTATTTTTCTCAAATCTGCAATCAGACTCAGTTTCCGACTTATGTTGAGTTTGCTGTGACACATTTCTTGAACATGAACAGACTTTAGTAATATTCTCAAAACCGAGTTGACACATCATTTCAGACTCATCTCAGCAAAACAAAAGGACTTAACTCAATTAACAAAGTTAAGTCCATTATTTTGCTGAGTTGAGCCTGGAAGTTTGTGTCATCTTAGGATTTGGAAATGTTATTTAAGTCTATTAATGTCAGTAAAATGCATCTAAAGTAACCAACTTAATTTAACTCTGAAAATGAGTCCTTTAGAGAATTTGAGCAAAATTAAGGTCTTTCTTGAAACTGGGCCCTTATCATCGTACAAGCAATTTTTCCTTTACCATATTTTTTTTTCAAAGTAGTCTTACTTATATATAAACATTCTTCTGCATGAAAAATGTTTTAATACACAATCATTCTTCATAAAACACCATCAAATGTACTGCAAAGATAGCCACATGAAAAGGGTAAAGTTACAGAACCAATTCATATAATGAAGAAAGCTTACATCCAGTTCATTTCTTTCTTGCTGGACTTTCTGTTTATGACTTCGAATAAACTGTTCCATGTCGGTCTCAACCATTGTGCCCATTTCAGCTTCCTATACCATCTAACAGAGAAACAAAAGATTGTAAGTTCAGATAATGCTTTTTCTGTTTATTACAATAAATACCTAAACTTTATATTTGCTGTGAAAGGATTAAGATTATGCTGGGAACCTGCATTTATCCATTTTCCAGTGAGTTTTCAACCCTGTATAAGATGAATTCCATCATTTGAGTTACAATTAGCTTGTTTTTTGTGAATGCTTTTAACTTGGATAATTTTGAAAATTTTGTTGTCTTGTAAAGAGTGAACAGTCAAGTAGATTTTTTCTTTCTTAAAGACAGGCACGATACTCCTGAAAAATCAGTGTTCCTAGTACTTGTATGAAATATCTGAATATCTGAATGAGATCATTCACAGATTTCATAAAGAAAGTATACACATGTCTTTTAAGTCCCCGAATAGCCCTACATGTGAAAGGAGCCAACACTGAAGTGGCGCCATTCAAGATTCTCTCTGGAACAGTGACAAGAAAGAGTTTCTTTTAAGATGCCCTATGAATCGTAAAAAAATGGATCAAGGAACTGGCTTTTTAAAATGATACAGTTCCATAGTAAACTTACCTTTTCCATAATGCTTCCTAACCCTTTAGGAGGCTTTACCAAACAATCTTAAGTTATAACAACCCTGAAAAAGAAGGCTCTTGAAGACATTGTGGGAAAAGGTAACCAGTATTTTCTCCATTTCCAACACAGTTTTATACTCCAAAAAAGATAGAAATCATCATCTGAGCTACACTGGTCATCTGCAAATGCTTTAAATTTGATTGAGTCTAAAATTTTCTAGTTTGGAAGAGTTAAACAGTTGTCAATTCATCTATCAAAATGATAAGATCAACAAACAAAATAATCAATTGCCTGTACACTTAAAATATATTTAAACAGGCAATGACTGAGGGAACATGTCTCCTTATGATTACTGTACAGTACTGTAGGGTACTGTGTGAGTACAGTTGGGTGAAACGTGAGCGTTGGTAGCAACAGATATTTTTATGTTTGTTTTTGTAATTTCAAATAGTTGAGGATGAAAAGTACAAATATATTTTTGATTAGTCTTCTCTTAACATGTATGAAAAATATTTTACATGCCCAATATCTTGACTTGTCAAAAACACAGAAATGAAGCACTGTTTACTTCTGTGTTTTCTAGTAGCAACTTGAAAACCGGAAATGAAACGTGCGCATGCTCAGAAATACTGTGGTATGCTTGGTTTCTATTTTATATTACGAATTTTTAACGTTGAGTTTTATTTTGTTCCAGATAACCGATCAGTTACACAGACTCGTAAGAACTAGCATAATTATATATATATTTTGGGGGGGGAGGGTTAATTTTCCAATTTTTATGTTAACATGATGCAAATACAAAAATAACATACTGCATTATAAATGTCTTTTGCACAAAAAAAACACATGTATATATAGGATCCCTGATCTAGCCAAGTCAGCAGATAGTAGCAATATAAACAATACCAAGATAATGAAGGCTGCTTTAAATAAGCTTAAAATTAACGACATCTCCTTCACATTTTCTTTCAAAGGCAGTCTTTCTCAGAATAATAGAGACGGTAAAATCGTTTGGTATCTATTAAAGATTTTAACTCTTTACTAATCGAGAAAATTCAGGTTTGTCTAATTTGAAAGCATACCTAGACGACGAATTAAGGTAGCCGTGAGAGTTTGTCTTCTGTAAGGTAAAAACATGGTGGGCAAAGGATAAAATGCTGTTTACCAGCATTTTCTCCTTTTCCAACGATGTTTCAAAAACCCTTTTTTTTTTCCAAGGGTCGTTAAAGGTCGTCATTGTATGGCAAAGACTTAAAATAAAGAAGCTGCCCAGCCCTCAGGAAAACTACGCCTATGGACTCCAAATATTGACCTTCCTGAATATCTAATGGTCGCCGTGATAGATCTCCCACGACTTTTTACAGGGTGCAGTTATGATCTACAGGCAGGTTCGTTCGGTCACTTACGATATCAGACAGCTCAGACACGGTCCACGGTACAAGCAGCTGCAAAATTGGAACAAGAATGGTTCAAGTGCCTTAACCCCGGGAGACTTCACCCTTAGGCTACTAAGCGCGACTCACTGACCTTTTGTGAACAGTATAGATCAAGATCAGACCACAGAACGTGCAGACTGATCTTGGATCTACACTGTCCGATAAGGAGATAGTATTCCTCAAAACATAACGTTGAAATAGCAATATTTGGATTTTTACTATCGAATTGAAAATTTTATTTTAGGTATTTAGCAGGATAAGGGTTTATACCAAGACTGTCATTTGCCATGATCGACCAAGACATTATGATCTGTAAATAAAAGAAAGAGCGGGCCTCGTCATCCATTAAAAAAAATTTAGGGCTAATTCCAACAATTCCTGTTCGCTCTTTACCAGACAACAAAATCTGGGCTCATCTTAATGAATACATGTTTTAATTAACAGACGGCAAATTAAATATGGCTAATTGATGAGAGCTGTCTTTTAACTCTTTATCAAACGACAAAATTTTAGACTTTTCCAAATTGAAAGCATTTGCAGACGACAAAATAAACGTGACTCAAAAATTGAAACTTGACTTCAGAAGGGTAGAAAACATTGTGGGAAAAGGAGAAAATGCTGCTTACCAGCATTTTCTCCTTTTCCCACAATTTTTTCAGATTGTTTCTTCCTCTGGGTCGTAAAAACCAGGGATTGTTTGGTAAAGGGTTAAAGGGTAGAAAACATCGTGGGAAAAGCAGAAAATGCTGGTTGCCAGCGTTTTCTTCTTTTTTCGACATTTTTTTTCTAAGGCTGTCTATTTTAAGGTTGTTACACTGTGACAAGGGATGCTATGGCGAAGGGTCAGCCCCTTTCTCATTGTACAATGCAAGACTATCCATTCTGGCCTTATCCGACACAGCAGGGATCGTATATAACATATATATAGAATCCCTGGACACAGACAGACTACATATCTTCAAATGGCTAGATAAAAGAGCCATGCACTGGCACAAGGATCTTAATGCATATGTGTGATGCATCGTACCAAGCAAGTTGACATATACTTATGGATCCATAAAATCTATTTTGTCTATCAAACGACTGAATAATGAGGTACAATGGTCCTTTGACATGCAGAAAATTGACCTATCGCAAAAATTTTGATTCAGGTCAGCCTGCTCGTACTACGCAGGCTGACCCGAGTCGATATTCTTTGCAAATGCTTAATTACCCCATTTTCACAGAGCTTGGCTCAAAAGAAAGAAAGATCGTCGTTAATAAAAGCAGGGATCGTATATAAGATCCCTGATAAAAGTAAAAGAAAATCTGGGACCATATTTGCAAGATGCGTGTACTCCAAATTGAAGTATCGTTTTACAATTCATGACAAGTCATCTGATTGATAAATCATGACAGAATATATATCAGCCAGTGAAATGGCTTGTCTTACAGACAATTCTAAATTTACAATGTGTTTCTCGACATACAATTTAATACAGATTACATCAACCAATTAAATGTCAAGTCTTTGGATTAAGAATCAGAACCGCTTATCTACATGGATTGGTTGGTAAAAATATGAGTCATAGATAACACAATAACCAGGTATTGAACGGCTTAGATCTCAGATCAGGCTGCACGTTCTATGCCGTCTGATCTTGATCATAAATGTAAGAAGAAGCATCTCTTCATAATCAAGGTTGTTCGATTTGGCCAAAGGATTAATTATTCTGTTAATGGGTATAGGGTATACAAAAAACCCCAACACATAGCTTGTAACACAGAGTACGTTAAACTTTTACACCTCGCTGCATATAATAGTCATAACATAAATCACTATTTCACTTGCTTTTGCAGACGGTGAAGATAAAGATCAAACTGTACAAAATGTGCATTGTGATCCCAGATCTACACACGCTGCTATTTTGAGATCCTGGCTGAAAAAAAAAAAAATGAAATCGAAATGGTTCAATGTTTCGGGGTGAATAATGTCCACACCATAAAGGTTAGCGCTTTGCAAGACGACAAATTTTAGACCTGTCAAAAATCGAAGCATTTGCAGTAGACAACTCAAATGTGGCTCAAACGATTGAACTTGTTTTTGGAAGGGTGGAAAAGGTTGTGAGAACGGTAGAAAATGCACTAGCATTTTTTCCATTTCGTACAATGTTTTGAAGCGACTTCTTCCCTCGGGGTCATTAAAACATGTGATTATTTGATAAAGGGTGGAATGTCTTCTACTATTTCATATGTTCCCGGCTGCCAGAAAACTATATAACAACCGATAGAAGATGATTTCGCACATTTCTCATAAAATCGTGCAGTGGGAAAGAAGTAGGAAAAAGGGAAGATGTACTACGGAAATTAATGCATGGATTCAACTACTTGTATACAATCGAGGTGACTCATGGATCAACCTCACGAACGATATATAGTATTTTTACATTATTTTTTACACTGATTCACTTTTTAGGTCAATAAAAAAAGTTTGTGTAAAGTGGTAAAGTGCTTTTCAGTGATTTCGGATTTTAAAAGACCTTCTGTGATAGTGTATTTATTTTCTACTTATCTTTTTTTAGTTCTTAAATCATCGTCTCCTCGTGCATGCACTAATTTACGTCGTTGTAGATGCGGGATCGTACATATACGATCTCTGGTGCAGTTGATAGCATACAAGTAAAGTTGACAACTTTATAGGATATAGAGGGAACAGGAGAAATTGCCTGTCTCAAGAAATTGCTAATCTTTCTACAAGGCTTTCCAATCAAATTTCAAGCTCATACTTGATTTTTCTTTGCGTCACTTCGTAATTTGTAGGTATACATGTAGGTATAAAACAGCTAATGCACTGATAGGATAAAGATATTCGAAATGTTTTAATTTCATTATTTAACTCTTTTCCACACAATCCTGAGTTTTAACGACCCTGAGAAAGAAAGCTTTTGAGAACATTGTGGGAAAAGGAGAAAATGCTGGTTACCAGCATTTTCTCCTTTTCCCACAATATTTTCTGCAACCCTTTTCCTCCTTTTCCCACAATTTTTTCTACACTTCCAGATAGAAATTTTAGTTTTTTAATTCACATTTATTTTGTCGTCTGCAAATGCTTTCAATTTGGACAGGTCTAAAATTTTGTCGTCTGGTAAAGAGTTAACACTTTACTAGGCGACACAATTTTTTACTCATCTAAACTGAAAGCGTTTGTGGTCGATAAAGTAAATGTAATTTTAGTGATGGAATCGAGTTTGTAAAGGTAGGAAACATTGTGGGAAAAGGAGAAATTATAGTTACAGCTGTCTTCAATGTTTTCCAACGCCTTCTCCCTCATGATTATTCAAGTTGAGGGTTAAATTGACTAGAAAAGTTTGAAACATATCGGACATCCTATCAAGTGATGGGTGATCTAGATCTACACAAACCGCACAAGAAACCTCAACTTTCGCGCCTTATATTCAAAGGATTAAGGGTTATTGAAATTCTTGATAACATATTTCTGCACACCTGTATAGTTCTACTGGATTACAAAGTAAATATACGTCAATATGTTTGTATATGCCGCTCTCCGAAATTTACGAGGAAATATGTAAATTTCGCTAATAGATCTAACAGAGGTTGCCAAGTAACCGTTTCATGTTGTTTCTTGAATATACCTAATGATAGAGTAACATAAAGAATTTAACCCTTATCATGCTAAGTGCAACATCAGTTTCTTTTGCAGGCAGTGTAGATCAAGATCAAACTGTGTAGGACGTGCTATATGATCTTGATCTACACCGTCTGATATATACGTCATATTCCTGCCTAAAGCTTTGGTTTCGATGATAATATTTACATTGGTATTTATCACTTATTGAAAAGGTCCGTTTCACTCAATTGGTAGAGTTGGAGTTTCAAAAATATTTAAAGCCTCAACTTTCATTTTCCTTCCGATCATGTCTCGACATATTTCAGAAAAAAAAAAAGCAATCAGCTCCAGATTTTGTTTGCCAAGAAAGTAATACCAGTATTAGTATCTTCGGCGTAACTCATTACGATCGGCGGGCGACTCTAGGTTTCAGCTCACCTGAGCACAAAGTGCTCAAGGTAAGCTTTTGTGATCGTACCGTGTCCGTCGTACGTCGCGCGTCGTCCGGGTGTGAACAATTACCTAGTGTGAATTCTAGAGGCCATGAAACTAGGTCAAAAAGTTTTTTTTTTTTGATAATGTGTAGGACACTTTCGAAATTGGATCACATCGAGTCAAAAAGGAGGTGACTTGGATAAATCTTAGAAAAGCCTTGTTTGCACTTTAAAAGCCATATTTTCAGCCCAGTACACATGAAACTTGGTCAGAATGTTTGTCTTGATAATATCTCGAAGAAGCTTCGAAATTGGGTAATATCAGGTCAAAAGGTAGATCACGGAGACAAATCCTATAATCTAGAGGTCAGTTTTTGAGTCTGATACTTACCAAATAAGGTCAGAATGATTGTCTAGATGATATCTCGGACAAGTTTGAGTAGGTCAATGGGACAAACCTTAGAAAAACCTTGTGTGTACTATAGAGGCCACTTTTTTTTTCCAATACCCATGAAAGTTAGCCAGAATGTTTTCCTTGATATCTCAGACAAGTTCGAATTTTAGTCACTTCGGGTTAAAAAGTAGATCACTGGGCTAAATCTTAGAAAAACCTTGTGTGCACTCAAGAGGCTATCTTTCTGTCATAAAAGTTGGTAAGTTGGTCAGAATGTTTGTCTTGATGATATCTAGTAAAAGTTCAAAACTAGGTCACGTTGGGTCAAAAAGTAGATCATTGGGACGAATCTGAGAAAAAAGTTTGTGTTCATTCTAGTGACCATATTTTCAGTCCAATACTCATGAAATTTGGCGAAAATGCTTTTTTTTTTTTATGTTGATATTTCGGACATGTTTGAAGTTAGTTCACACCAGGTCAAAAAGTAGGTTACTGAAATCTCAGAATAACCTCATGGGCACTCTAAAGGCCAGAGTCATGAAATTTGATAAAAATGATTGTCTTGCTAATATCTGGACTAGAGTCAAATCGAATCAAAAAGTAGATCACTAACAATCTTGTGTCTACATCGTCACAGTCAGGATTTCTACAACTTTGTCAATCCTAGGTGGAGGGGTCCGACAAATCACCGAAATACCACCGAAATACCCGTATTTTTTTAGTTATTACAATAATTGAAGTTGTGGCTTTTTACCAAATTGTAATTTCATTTATGAAGGAGGGTTAGTGTTAAACCTAATGTCAAAATAGCAACATGTTATTGAGGCCTGCCGTGAAGAATGTGCACCGGAATAGCCTACCGTGCTGTAAATGTCCACCGAAATACCCGCTCCACGTACTAAAATTGGTCAATTCAGGGATTATACCTCCGCAATCTCCCTTCAGTTGTTTTTGTACAAGATTGATGTGTCTGAAATTTATCCATAAGTATGCTAGAAAAAATAGCTTTCCATTTTTAAGGTGGAAAATATGAGATAAAACGTCACCAAATTAGAAAACCGGCAGCCATTTTGAATGTTTAGTTAGCACAGCACCAGGCGTAAATTGATAAGACAATTACAATTTCGCCGATAAGATTATTATGGTGGCATATTTCTGCCGCGAGATACGAGATAGCTATGACGATAATTTTAGAAAACTATCGTGATAAAACAAAGTTTCCTGGAAATATTATCTAGATAATAAAAATTTTCATGATAAAAATATCGCGATAATTCTACCTGTAATCATGATTTTTTTTGCTTTCGTGCCCATAACTGACATTCACGGTATCTATAATTAGATACGGTTTCGGAACATCTTCGTCTACAACCTTATGAATTCTCCTTTTCCCTGAATGGTTTTAAAGCGTTCGTAGGAGGCATTTCGAGTCGTCTTTGTGATTTTACAGACTTCTGTTCATTTCGAGTCTTGTCAAAATTTACCAATTAAGCTACAACTATTAATTATTCGAACTTTTACTTACTGCAATCTTGTGACGTCAAAAACTACCGAGTTCATCCAAATGATAAATTTTCTATTTATAGATATCGAGAAACAGGTAGAACTATCACGATAATTTTATCTTGCATGTCAGCTTCGTGCACGATTGAGAATTTTTGCGTTAAAATATTAAATTTATCGTGATATTTTTTTCAGGAAACTTTTCACTATCTCGATAAAATTTCCAGGAAACTTTAATTTATCGCGATAGTTTTGTAAAATTATCATGATAGCTATCTCGTATCTCGTGGCAGAAATATGCCACCATAGATTATAAATATAACCATGTTACTTTAAAAATAACAAGGACAAACCTACATATCAAACAAATTTGAATATGTTAGCCGAACATTTATGATCGCTTCACTTTAACAGAACAGAAGAGAACAGAACGTGCCGAGAAACTTGTGTTTGTCGGATCAGAGACTTACATCATGTAATGTCTGATTTGGAACTCACCGTCTACTTATTTCGCAAATGAAGTGGATTAGCGCTCTCTTTTGTGTGTGTTTACCATTCAAAAGAAATATAAGTGATAATTTCAAATTGATAAATCTTAGGTCTAGATTGTCGTCATCGAGATCGGGTATTTCGGTGTGTAACAGGTCAGGCACGCGAGTGTTTCGGTGATTGTTCTCAACGTAAATCAATGATCAGTGTATACTAACAGCGTCACTCTTCTCAATAATGATTAATACTTTGATTAAGTATGTTTTCTGAAAAAGAAAAGAAAGAAAAAAATCCTGCATACTTTTGTCAGTTATTTGAACCCAACAATAAAAAATACGGGTATTTCGGTGTTATTTCGGTGATTCGTCGGACCGAGCATATTAGGGCCAATGGTCCTCTTGTTTTTAGCTCACCTGAGCACAACGTGCTGAAGGGGAGCTCTAAGGATCACGTTGTGTCCGTCGTGCGTCGTGCGGTGTGCGTCGTCCGTCGTCCGTCGTGCGTCGTTCGGCGTCAACAATTCTTTAAACATCTTTTCCTCCTAAACCGCTGGGCCAATTTGGACCAAACTTGGCTGGAATGTTCCTTGGGAGGTCCTCTTTGAAAACTGTTCACAGAATTTGATTCCATCAAAAACTCTGGTTGCCATGGCAACCAAATGGAATTTTCTAAGAAATTCTTTAAAAATCTTCTCCTCTGAAACCGCTGGTCAGATTTTGAAATAATTTCACAAGAATGTTCCTTGGGTGACCCTTTTCAAAAAGTGTTCGCGAAATTTTGATCCGTGGAAAAACATGGCCGTGGTGGGGGGGAGGGGCTCTTTGCGTCGTGCGGTGTCAACAATTCTTTAAACATCTTCTCCTCCTAAATTGCTTGGCGAATTTGGACCAAACTTGGCTGGAATGTTCCTTGGGAGGTCCTATTTGAAAATTGTTCAGAGAATTTGATTCCATCAAAAACTCTGGTTGTCATGGCAACCAAATGGAATTTTTAAAGAAGTTCTTTAAAAATCTTCTCCTCCGAAACCTCTGGTCAGATTTTGAAATAATTTCACAGAAATGTTCCTTGGGTGACCCTTTTCAAAAATTGTTCGCGAAATTTTGATCCGTGGAAAAACATGGCTGTGGTGGGGGAGGAGGGTTCTTTGCACTGTATAGACTTAAAGAAATTCTTTGAAATTCTTCTTCTCTTAAACCGCTGGTCAGATTTTGAAATAATTTCACAGAAATGATCCTTATATTATGCCCCTTTTTTAGCTTGGCTGTTTTCGAAGAAAACATCGAGGTATTGTCACAGCCCTGTTGTCGTCGTCTGCGTTGTTGTCGTTGTGCAAAAACTTTGACATTTTGTTATATCTCGCCTTCCACTCCACACATGTACTTGAAACTTGGAATAATTGTTCACTAGTAAAAGAGCAACACATACAACAAGGGCAGATAATTCTAAAATCATTTTATCCAAATTATGCCCCTTTTTCGACTTAGAATTTTAACTTACTGTCCAGCACCCAACAGCCAATCGTTGGCACCCACATGCGGTGCTCTTGTTTGACTTAATATTTTTAGCCACTATCGGGCATGTGCTCTTGTTCAAGAAATGGTCCTTGGGTGACCTATCCCAAAATTTATTTGCAGAATTCTGATTCGTCAAAAACATGGCTGTGGTGATGATTGTAGGGGTGGTGACAGATTTTGAAATGATTTTTACAGGTGACCTTTTCAAAATTGCTTGGCAAAATAATGATTTTGTTTCCAAAATTTCAATACTTCAAAAAAAAAATTGGCTATGGTCCTCTCAAAAATTCAGGTGAGCGATCCAGGGCCATCTTGGCCCTCTTGTTTCTTGAAGCAGACCAGTTTTTTGTTTGAAAATGTTGAGAAAAACGAGTTTAGATATTCGTTCTGAGATTTTGTTCCTTCGCAGCAATTTTGAGAAAATACGGGAATTAGGATATTCGTTCTAGGAATTTGTTCCTTCATAGCAATGTCTCTCATTCATTTATTCGTGAAGAAAATCCGCGTTGTCTCAGCTGCATATTTCTTGCGATGTACGAGTTAGTTAATGAATCAGAGAAGTGTGTAAGTTGAAAGGGTTAAGTGGTAATGAAGCGTTAGGAATTTTGATGAGATGCTGTACAGGTGGGAGAGTAGCGATATCGTTTTGCAGTCTGTGCAGTGAGAATCGAAGTACAATGTTGAGGGATTTTTTAAACATCCGTTTTCTATATAACTTCATAAAATATATAGTATCTGTTTTGTGTAAAAAGACAGTCATTGCTCTTCGCTTGGTTTGAGGCAATTGTGAGGTTTTCTTTTTAAAAAGGAATTAAAAATGATGATTAAGAACAGACAGCAGAAAATGTGCAATCTGACTTTGAATCTACATACCTAAGGCGTGAGAGTAAGAAAATACTTTAGTTTCTGCTGTGAGAACAGACGGGCAAAGTATAATTAGTTTAACATCCGTGTTCTTTCAACTCTATACCAAATGAAAAACTTTAGACCAAATCCTATTTGAAAACATTTGCAGACGACAACTTAAATGTGATTCAAGTGATAAGATTTATCTTGAAGTGGGCATAAACAGTGAGCAAATACAATGTTTTCAAAAGCCTTCAGCCCCTTGGTCGTCAAGTAACGGGACTGTTTAGTAAAAACTGAACACAGGTTCTTTTTTGGACGGCCTCATTTACTTGTCGTGTCTTGCAGCAGAATGCTTTGTGAAAACATTGTGGCAAGTGGAGAAATTCCTCGTAACGAGTAATTTATCCTTTTGTTGCTGCGGTTTTCCATGTACCGCGGATATTAATGTAATTATTCTTTATTCGTGTTGATTAATAATTATCCGTCCAAATCAAGGGTATTTTGAAGGAAGACTGCTGCAAAGATTTCAGAAAATAAAACAGGTTAAGTTGTATAACGCGGTTGCAGCTAGTCTTTGCTCACTGGCTCACAGTGAAGATCAAGATGACACTGCACGGAACGCATGATATGATATCTAATTCACACACTGTCCGATAATATGTTATATTTTCAGACTAAAACATGCAAAGAATTTGCAACATCTATGTTTTTCTTAACTGACAAACATTCGGCCTTGTAAAAAATGCTGTTTTTTTTTTATTTCTTTCAACGAACCTGTATAACGTTACTGCCAACTTTCGATATTGCTGTTAAAATTTTACCAAAAATCAGTTTTCGTTCACTTTAATTCGAATTTAAGTTGGACTTACAAACAAGACTGACATCACAAATAGAGGAGTTTAAATTAAGATCAGACAGCACGAATGTGCGGGCTGATCTTGCTCTACATTCTCCGCAAAAAATATGGATAGTCTTCGCTTGAAGGATAAGAGTAAACTCTTTGTAAACCACACGACAAAAATCTAAACACCTCCATATTGACAGCAGTTGCAGACGACTGATTGAGTTTGCATAAAACGGCGTGATTTGTTTGTGAAAGGGTAGAAAACATTGTGGGAAAAGGAGAAAATGCTGCTTACCAGCATTTTCTCCTTTGCCCACAGTATTTTCAAAAGCTTTCTTTTAAAACGTCGTTAAAACTCGGGATTGTGTTGCAAAATGTTATAAAAAGTTGTCGTTTTATGCTTGGATGTAATCCTAAATCAAGCTTCAGGAAACTTGCCGACAGTGTTAAAGGGTAACCACATGATAGTTTAACAGAATACTGCATCAAAAAGGATGAGACTGTTTACATTTTGATGTTAAATCTACTGTTCAGACTGTCTTGTTTGGATTCAAGATCACGACTTTAACGTAAACTTGTGTGTGAGGTATTGTTTCTTTTTCTGACTGTGCCATGAAAGCGATGTGCTAGAAACTTCAGTCGGTGAATCAAACGAAGTCTAAACTATGGCTTCAGCTATATTAAAGTCGACGTTTGCAAAATAAAATGATAGCAATTTACCCTTTTTTTCAAACTGTGTAAATTGTCATTTATTTCAGTTGCCTCTCGAAACATCTATGTAGTGCAAAGGGTAAATCTCGGGAGGACGAATTTTAAACTTATCAAACTGTGACTTTTCAGACGATATCTGAAAACCATCATTTGAAAGTAACCAACACCAGTCAACTCTTTACAAAACAGTCCCAAGTTTTAAAGACAAAGACTTTTAAACACAATATAGAAACCAGCATTTTCTCCTTTTCCCACAATTTTCTTCAACCATTCCAAAAATCAAATTCAAATATTTTTGTCACGTTTATTTTGTCGTCTGCACATGCTTTCAATTTGGACGAGTCTAAAACTGTCGTTTGATAAATAGCTCAGTTTAAACCCTTAACCTGCCGAATTTGAACTGTGGACTGTTAAAAAAAATCGTTCAAAAGTTTATTTGCATTCGATTGGGTTCATATGACCGGAAGTAATGATGGAGCAGGGGAGAATGTAAAGCAAGATGAGACTGCTCATACGTGCAGTCTGATGTACTGATGTAGCACGGAAGAATGTAAAGCAAGATCAGACTGCACGTATGTGCAGGCTGATCTTGCCTTACACTCTTCGCAAAGTACACACACGGTCGCACAAGGCAGGCTAAGGGTTAATGCATGAGTACAAGTGAAAACATTGCGGTAAAACGAAAAATTACCGCGATGTTTGTAAATGTGGTCTGCTGTATGACGTCAAAGGTCGGCTGTGGCAGGTAATGAATTAACCCCCGAGGGTCTTTCACAACCATAGTTAACTTTGCTGCCAAAGTAGATAAAGGTCAGACTGCACAAAACGTGCAGTCTGATCTTTGATCTACACTGTCCGGTTTGCTGAAACAGTAAAGACGAAAGCAACCTTTGAATTGTATTTAATTAGGTCTTATTTCTGGATTGGAAATGCATGTTTGGTGTATTCTGCGCTGTAAGGGTGAGCATCAACTTTCATATTGAAAACACGCCGATCCTACTTTCTTTTTTGTTGTCAGATTTTACCTAGGGTTCACAAAGAAACATTCTTTAACCCTTTTCACTCTACAGGCAGGAAAAAAAAAAGAAGCTTATTACGGACAGCCTAGATCAAGACCATAATTTTTGTCGTTTATTAAAGACTTAAAAAAAAAAGATCGGCCATGAAAATAAGTTATGAGCTATGAAAAGATAATTTTGATTCGAAATGATTAGATTAAGTCCTGGGAGTGTTTTTGTAAGTTGGTTTTGCGAAAGCTGTGCTTTACAATTAGACTGTTTGCAACGTGCTGCCTGATCCTTAATCTTAGAACAACACAGTTCGACTCACTGGGAGGCATTTCTGGCGAAACAGCTGTGACATTAAGATATTTCGGTATTTACTGGATATTGCGTGACAATACCTGCTTTGAGCATTTTTTTTTTTCCTATTAAAACTTTACCACTTAACAGACAACACTTGACCACTTGTACAGACCACGTTTGAAACCATTATTGTGAAAGGAGAAATTAAACGTCTACTTTTGTCACAAGGTTTTTGTCTGCATTCATGTCCTAAACCTTACTTCGTTTTAATCATCCATTGTTTACAAATTTGTTTTCGAAGTAATCTAACGCAGATTTGTACAAGTTGGCTTCTTTACAAAAGAAGCCAGGAGAGGTCAGCATCAGTGTTTTCAAATAGTTTATTGGCTTTTAATTTCAATATATTTTGGAACATGTAAACAAACAAATAAAAAAGGCGCCACATAGAAACGTCATATGCTTTACATGACGGTCATTTGACCTTCTTGTCGCGTTTTCAAGTCGCATAATATTGTCCAGCGGTCTTATTTCTCTTTTTTAACGAAATTCTTTTTATTTTTTCTTCTGCTTAGATTTATTTGCTTAATGAAAAATTACAATTATTTGAGCGGTCATTTGCAGCCATGGCAAATTAATATGACAAATATTTTCTGAAATTCGTCATATAAAAATAAACCACTTCTATTTCCTGTTTTGTTTTTTTTTTTATTTCGCTTTATTTACAAAAGCATGACGAAACAGACTGTGTATCAGAACAATTTCGCAAGAAAAATGGATTTAGACAGCAAATTCTGTGGCAGTCTGCCTTTTAAACTCACCACTGTTGGAGAGGTCTGATGACCTCTCCAATAAATGCCAGGTCGTAATGATTTAACCCTTTACCAGACAATGCCGAATTTTAACAATCCTGAGAGAGCAGGCTTTTGAAAACATTGTGGGAAAGGAGAAAATACTGGTCGCCAGCATTTTCTCTTTTACCACTGTTTCCTATCCTATCAAACAAAAATTGAGCCACAATGAAATTGTTGTCTGCAAATGCTTTCAATTTGGACAAGGCTAAAATTTTGTCGTCTGGTAAATGGTTAAGGGTTACGGTGGTTATTAATTTGTGTCGCTGGTTACTACAGATGAAAATACCTTAATTTATGTAGCGGGTGACGGGAGAATAATAAAAAGGCAGGTCTACCTGGATAATACAGACACACACTGGGGGTTGTCAGAGTTGTGAGGATTCTATCTTGGAAATATATCAGCAAACATATCGCGTATGTTGTGTAATTAGACAGTTATAATACATTGTTTAGACCTACTAACAGGCTTCAGAACCTCCGTTTATGGATAATTATTTGTCCGTTTTTCAAACAGTCGAGATATGATGAGTAGGCTTATCGTCAAATCCGAGGATAAATAAAGTGTGTTTGGGGATTGTACCTTTTGTAACACGTTAGATTTATGTAGACCTGTTTGTCGATTTATTTTTGTTTAACCCTGTACCAAACAGTCTCGTTTTTTTAACGACCATGATGTGGAAGGGTTTTGAAAAGACTGTCGGCTACTGACAAAATGCTGGTTTTCTGCATTTTCTCCTTTCCGTCAAGCTTTCTGATCCTGACTCATTAAAAAAGTAGCATTTAATCTGTCGTCTGTGAATACTTTAAATTCGGACGCGTAAGTCTGTAGTCTTGTCGCCTGATAAAGAGTGACGATGCCTTTCCTCCCCAAGCAGTTAAAATTCGTGACCTATACTCATCGGGAAAGGATTTGATAAAAGTTTTGTTGAAAAATACGATGTGCATCACTGAACTGAGAGTTTTGAAGTGTTAAGGATCTGTTCCGGAGTTAGTATGAAGGAAATTAATGATATCCGTAGACGCAGAGTACGGGCTTATATATAGCCAAAACATGATGTATAGACAACGGGACAGCAGAGTAAAAAGTTCCTGGTCTGTGCTTAGATACGACTTACGGACAGCCATAGACGTGCTTGGTCTACCATGTTTGGTGAAATTGTCTGAAAATGACGTCGACACAATTTTTCATGGCGTCACCGGAAATGCTGCATTGGGTGAATATCATGTGAAATTCGAAAAAACTTTGTCGTTTTTTAGTGTACGTGCACGTGTTTGTGAACTAAATGATATAGACTGGTTCACATTGTGCAAAGGGGAGGAGTTTGTAGCGCAGCACAGACGATTAGTTGGAACTGAATTCCTCATTCCAGCGGACTACAAAGGAAAGATTAGACTGGCGGACAGGACGGAAAATAGAGAATACTTGAGTATAGTTGAGGTAGTTCATCTACATCTAATTCTCTCTCTCTCTGCAACTAAACACATTTCTTCCTTTCTTTCATTCTTTCTTTCTTTCTTGCCGACTCAAATGTATTTTTGTCGGTAGAGTCCACTCGCCAAGGCAATTCGTTTATGTATATAAATGATAAAACACTATAAGGTAAGGTCATCAGTAAATCTTATACTTCACATCTCCCAGGATACCTCTTACAGACAACATGTACTTATCCATACCTGTACAGATGTGGGTAGATCTAGTTTAAACCCTTTGGAAGCCATACTCATCTGCACTTACTTGTAAATCTGGATCTAGATCTACTCCTTTTAGAAAGTAAGGTTATGATCAGACAGTAGGCTACAAAATGTAGGCTCCAGTCTGATCAAAATCTATACGACCTGATAGACCTATTTGTAAAATGTACCAAAGCAGCCTTTTTTCACCCCTCTCCCCCAATTTGTATTTGAACTTCTTTTCTTTTTCTTCTACACAAAATGTCCTTTTTTTCATGAGTGAGAAAAGAAAATGAAGTCTGAAAAGCCCACCACTTTCATTACATGCACAAGTTTGGTGGCTGTATCTAGTCAGTACTCTTTCAATATATGGATGTAAGTCTGTTTTTCCAAGTCTAACTCTTTTGCTACTGAATAAATAAATTGCATTTTCTCAAAAGCTAAAAATACATTTCCTCCACGAGATCAAAAGACAGTTCAGTTATAGTTTAGAATATAACAGTGGACAGTGTAGATCAGAGATCAGACTGCATGTTCAGTGCAGTCTGATCTTGATCTACACTGTCCACAAAAGCTTCTGGTGTCGTCTATGGTATGGAAAGAGGGAATAATCTACTTCTTTTTTTGTATGGTAATGTTTTTCAGCTTAAGTGCATCTAACCATGCTTTTCTAGAGTTTCTTACACCATTACTCTGAATAATATTCTTCCCAAGCCACAGGCTGCTTTCCCACATAATCATTTTTGAAACAATGATCAGAGGTGAGGGAAGAATGAATCCTGCTGGATATACTAACTTTGGTCCTCGGAACGAAATTGGCTGAGCTGGAATTTCAAGCCCTGTATGTTACCAATTTAGCTACCAGGCTGGGCTTTTAAAATCTATGATAGATCTGTCGGTTTGAGGGTTAACCCTTTACAACACAATCCTGAGTTTAAATGACCTTCAGGAAGAAGGCTTTTGAAAACATACTTGGAAAGGAGAAGATGCTGGTAACCAGCATTTTCTCCTTTTCCAACAGTGTTCTCTTTCCTCTGAAAAAAAAACTTTCAGTTTTTGAGTCACATTTACTTTTTCGTTTGCAAATGCTTGCAATTTGGACAAGTCCACAATTTTGTCATTTTGTAAAGCATTAAATAAAAAATTACCAACAAAACAGCTCAATGTGTTGTAATTTTATGCTTTTATGCAAATGTGTCACATGAATTTTATTTTACTTTCAGTTCTTTTCTATCAATCAAATGTCAGATCAGTTTTCATTAACAAGGTTTATTGCCTGCAGCTGAATTTAATTTTGTTGAGAGGGGTAGAAATCATTGTTGCGAAATGTTCTACAACTTCTGAACTGAACTCCTTAACACAGGGCAAAATTTTAGATTCTTCAAAAATGAAAGAGTACTGGTATCCAGACAAAAAATTGAATGTGCCTCAAATTATGGGATTTGTTTGTGAAAGGGTAAAAAACATTTTGGAAATGGCAGAAAATATTTTACAGTTAAGCAAATTGAAAGCATTTGCAGGCAACAAATTAAGTACGACTCAGTTGATGGGATTTTTCTTTGAAAGAGTAGATAAGGTTGTGGGAATACAAGAAAATGCTGATTGTTTGCTTTTCCCACAATGTTTTCACAATATTTTCAAAGGCCTTTTTCCTCAGGGTCCTTAATTCTTTACCACAAGACAAGCTTTTTATCTTGTCCAAATTGAAAGCATTTGCAGTCGACAAATTAAATGCCACTAAAATGATGGAAATGGCTCAAGAAAATGGAGAAAAAGAGAAAATGCCAGTTACAAGCATTTTCTCCTGTTCCAACAATGTTTTCAAAAGGATTCCTCCTTAGGGTCATTAAAACTCAGGACTGTGTGGTAAAGATCTAAAACATGGGACTTTGTGGAAAATGGTTAACTCCTGTCAGATGACAAAATTTTAGAGTTCTCTGTACTGAAAATAAATTACTGCAGACAAAAATTTAAAATCTATCTGGCTCCAATGATTGTAATTTTCCATAAATTGGTAAAATGAATTGTGAGAAACAGACAAAAAGCTTGCCACATGCAGTTTTTTTTCTCCCCACTGTGTTTTACAAAAGGGTTTGTTCCTAAGAGTTGCAAAAACTTTGGATCATTTGGGTAACCCTTAGGCTTCTAAGCGCGACTCACTTGCCTTTTGCGGACAGTGTAGATCAAGATCAGACTGCACAGAACGTGCAGTCTGATTTTTGATCTACACTGTCCAATAAGGACATTATTTTACCCCCAAAAAACCTTTGAAATGGCAAAATTTGGATTTTCACCATCGGCTTAAAAACTTTATTTCACTTATTTAGCAGGATAAGAGTTAAGTATGAAGAGGTGAATTACCTCCAATAGATTGTAAAGAAAAAACAGAAAAAATACAGGGAAGAGGGGAGCAGTCAAATTTGAAGTTATGCTACATATAAAATGGGTTATACTTTCACCAAAAAAAAAAAGGTACATTGTCATAAGTGTTTGACAGCCCCATTACTCATCTAGGTGAATCCAACCTTTACTTGCTATTTTACCCCCAACTTTTCTATTAACCCTTCACCATACAATCCCATGTTTCAGCAACCCTGGGGTAGAAAGCTTTTGGAAACATAGTGCTGGTTACCCAGCGTTTTCTCCTTTTCACAAACTATTTTCCACTCTTTTCAAGATAAATTTCATTATTTGATTCACTTTGGGTTTGTTGTGTGCAAAAACTTTTAAGCAAAAAATATACTCATATCATTCAGAAAAGATATTTTCTAAAATAAGCCCCTTTAAACATATGTATAGATTCAAAAGGATGAAAGGAAGTGAAATATTACAATAAATCAGCTGTTATAAGGTCACCCTAATGTCAACACTTTCCTTGACTTTTGAACTATACTATGCTCATAAAATTATCTTATCAGGCCCAGAATTACTGACTTGGTATGGATTAAGTGCTCTGCATCATGTCTTTCACTCTTTCACTGCCAGCTAAATGGATTCAACTTTTCATGAAGTAGAAAAGTATATTTTAGTTGTGATTGCTGCCAACTCTCGTCAAAGATTAATACCAGATAGTGGATGGTGTAGTTCCAAGATCAGACTGCACATTTTGTGCAGTCTGATCTTGATCAATGCTGTTCACATAAGTTATCCTAGGCAACATTGGGAGTGAAAGAGTTAATGTAACCCTGTACTAAATAACCCCCTAGGAAACAGTTTTAGAGAAATTTGTGGGAAAAGACAGAATGATGTTTACCAACCTACAATGTCTTCTATCCTTTTATAGACAAGTCCCATCCTTTGAGCCTCAATTAATTTTTAGGTCACCTGAGCACGAAGTGCTCAAAGTCAGCTTTTGTGATCGTGCTGTGTCCGTCGTCCGTCGTGTGTTGTCCGTCGTGCATCACCAACTTTTACCTTGTGTACGCTGTAGAGGCTATTTCAGTTCAGTACTCTTGAAACTTGGTCAAAATGTTTGTCTTGATAATATCTCGCATGAGTTCAAAAATTGGTCATGTTGGGTCAAAAACTAGGTCTCTAGGTAAAATCTCAGAAAAACCTTGTGTACGCTCTAGACACCGCATTTTCAGTCCAATACTATTGAAACTTGGTCAGAATGTTTGTCTGGATGATATCTCGGATGAGTTGGAAAGTGGGTCATGTTGAGTCAAAAACTAGGTCACTAGGTCAAATCTTAGACAAACCTTTTGTATGCTCTGAAGGCCACATTTTCTGTCCAATATGCTTGAAAGTTGGTCAGAATGTTTGTCTTGATGATATCTCAAAAGAGTTCAAAAATGGGTCATGTCAGGTCAAAAACTAGGTCACTAGGTCAAATTTAAGGAAAACCTTGTATACGCTCTAGAGGCCACATTTGCAGTCCAATACTCTTGAAACTTGGTTAGAATGTTTATCAGGCGAGTTTGAAAATGGGTCATGTCAGGTCAAATACTAGGTCACTAGGTCAAATCTTTGGAAAATCTTGTGTACGCTCTTGAGGCCACATTTTCAGTGCAAAACTGTTGAAAGCTGGTCAGAATCTTTGTCTTAATTATATCTTGGATGAGATCTAAAACGGGTCATGTTAGGTCAAAAACTAGGTCACTAGGTCAAATCTTTGAAAAACCTTGTGTAAGCTCTTGAGGCCACAATTTAAGTTCAATACTTAAAACTTGGTCAAAATGTTTGTCTTTTTAACATCTTGGATGAGTCTAGAAAAAGCTTGCGTACAAGCTAGAGGCCAAATTTTGAGTCCAATAATTATGAAAGCTTGTTAGAATGTTTGTCATAATATCTAGAAAAAGATTTAAAATGGATCATGTTTGGTCTGAAGGCTCAGGTGAGCGACTTCAGGGCCATCATGGCCCTCTTGTTTGCTTTCAGATGGATTTCAGTTTTTGCCACATCCAAAATTTTGTCATTTGGTATTGAGTTCAAATTGGCAATGACACATTCTGAAATTGCTTGTAATTTTGATACTGGTACTATAGTTACTGTGGTATTTCTATGCCTCTAAACAGAATTATAATATTC
This sequence comes from Hippopus hippopus, assembly GCA_946811185.2. Lineage (NCBI taxonomy): Eukaryota > Metazoa > Mollusca > Bivalvia > Cardiida > Cardiidae > Hippopus > Hippopus hippopus. Next base: position 54,390,794 of record OX328099.1, read on the forward strand.
CCATGCTCTGTCTTTAGCTCTACTGGCTGAAAGCCAGCAGAGCTTATGTCATGGTATGGTTTCCGTTGTCCGTCCGTCTGTTTGTCAGGCCGTCTGTCTGTCTGCATGTCAGTATGTCTGTCCGTCCGTCCATCCGTCTGTTAGTCTTTTTCTTGTTTACGTGATAAAGTTTGCATTTGTGGTCGGATTTTCATGAAACTTGCACAGTTTATCACATCAATAGCTTGAACCCTATTGATTTTGAAAAATAAATCCAACAAACAATATGGGAGAAGGAGCCATTTGAAGTTGAAAATTTCCATTTCTTCTATATGCCATAAAGTCTGCATTTGTAGTCAGATTTTCATGAAACTTGCACAGTTGCTTTGTATCATCAACAGCTTCAATCCTATTGATTTTGAAAAAAATTTTACTATCAGTATTGGAAAAGGAGCCATTTGAAGTTGAAAATTTCCATTTCTTATTTACACTATAAAGTCTGCATATGTGGTTGGATTTTCATGAAACTTGCACAGTTTGTTTATCTCATCAATAGCTTGAACCCTATTGATTTTGAAAGAAATCTTACAATCAGTAAAGGAAAAGGAACCATTTGAAGTTGAAAATTTCCGTTTCTTGTTAACGTGATAGAGTCTGCATATGTGGTTGGATTTTCATGAAACTTGCACAGTTTGGTTATCTTATCAATAGCTTGAACCCTATTGATTTTGAAAAAAAATCTAAAAACAGTATGGGAAAAGTAGCCATTTGAAGTTGAAAATTTCCATTTCTTGTTTACACCATAAAGTCTGCATTTGTGGTCAGATTCTCATGAAACTTCCACAGTTGCTATGTATCATCAACTGCTTGAACCCTATTGATCTTGAATAGCGATCCTGTTTAGCGATAAAGTCTGCATTTGCGGTCGGAGTTTGAGAAACTTGCACAGTTGCTTTGTATCATCAACAGCTTGAACCCTAGTGATTCTGAAAGAATTCCGACAGTCAGTATGGGAAAAGTAGTCATTTTAAGTTGAAAATTTTCATTTCTTGTTTGGGTAATGAAGTCCATATTTTTCATCCAATTCTTTTGAAACTTGCAAAGATTATTTGGTTCATCAAGGGATTGAACTTTATTAAAAGTGAAGAAAATCTAGCAATCAATTTAGGAAAAGCAGCCATTTGATGACTTTGTATTGTTTACTCAACAAAGTCCACATTATTAGCCACATTTTTTTTAAATTTGCTAGGATTGTTAAATGCAATACATACTGAAACTCTATCGTTGGTTTTGAGAAATTTTACTTCAATTTTTTTTCACTATTTGTTCAATTCATTATGCCTGCTTATGCTGTCTCAGTGGGTTCAAGCCCATTTCTTTTTTTCTGTTTTTCCTTTTTCATAAATTCATAATGTATGCCAGCAAAAAAGCAAAATCTCTGCCAGTAGAGCGATTTCAGGCCCTCAAGGGCCTCTTGTTTGTGTGTAGTTTTTCAGATATCTTTCAAAATGAATATCAGATGATTAGAATCTATAGTTTGATACTGAAAGACAAGTGAAAATTCACAAATATAGTAGTAGATTACTGGTAGATAATTATACTTTGCATTATTTTGTTTTTACAGGTGATCAAAGATTTTCCCAAATTTGTAAGAGTAGAGAGTGACACAGCATGTTTTTCTCCTGGAGATATCAACTACCACGTTGTCCACAAGGGGACAGTGCTAGAGCTTGACAGAGTGACACAAAACAACAGAACTGCCGGAGGATCGCATGACAACTTTCTCATCTGCTGTGACCGAGAAAGTGGGCGGGAATTAGCATTTAGAGTTATGTCCCCAGTACATTTTAAAAAAGTACACAACACAAAAAAATACACTTTAAGGGAGTTTATTGAACATTTGCAGTTGCCCCAAAAGGTGGAATTTGTCAACATTAATCCATATGACGTTGTTGTTGCAGATGACAATGTAGCAGTTGATATTCTAGTTATGTTATCTGGTCCTGTAGAACTACTTGAATTGCAAAGCTGCAAGTATTTAATAGGTAGAACTCAAAATACAGAATCTGGTGCAATGAATATACTTGCTTTACCAACAGATTGTGAAATGTATGAGGATTTCCTGGTTTACATTCCTAGCACTTCAATTATTGAGAATGCCAAAAATTATGCAGATACTGTGATCCCTAGCTATATTGACTGTAATATTTTTCAACAAAAACTTTACATGAACTCTGACAGACAGAAATCACCTTTATTGTTGAGATGTGACCTGCCATCAACATTTAGTTATGACATTGCAGACCCCCCTGATACACCTCCATTACCACCCAAATTTGGTAACTATAATCTCTTTTAGCAACATAATATAATGTATTAACTCCACCTCTTTCGACAGCATTAGATACTATGCGCTGAAACTTAGAGTTTTATCTTATAGGCTTGGCTAAACGATCCAATATCAGACTGCATTTCTGTGCAGTCTGACACTGTTGATGTTGTCAGCAATTATCATGTAGGCCAGACAAATATCATGTAGACTAGAATAAATGAGTAGACGGTAGAGATTCAAGATCAGACTGCACTTTCTGTGCTGTCTGATCTTGATTTTGATCTAGGCCATCCGCCAAAGCCTAACACACCACTTTTATCTAACAGTTATTTAACAAAAATAAACCAGATGATTTAGAATTTTTTTTTAATCCTTTTAAAAACATTATGGGTAAAAGAGAAAATACTAGCAAACCATATTTTCATCTTTCACCACAATGTTTTCTACCCTTCTACAGACAAATTCCTGTATTATAGCCACGATTAATTTGCCATCTGCACATAAATTTTGATTTTGAAAGGTCTTAAATTTTTTTTTTGTTAAAATGTGAAAATACTTGTATGGATAACCATCATAAATATTGAGATTTGGCACATTAGCATAGATGTATTGTTTGTCAAATGTAGGGTCACCCTACACCACAATGTTTTCAAAAGTTGTCTGCTGCAAAATGAAAAGGTACCAAGCAGGAACTAATGACAGAATTTTTTATGAACTTTTTAACCCTTTGCCATATAATCCTGAGTTTGGACAACCCTGAGGAAGAAGCCTTTTGAAAACCTTGTGGGAAAAGGAGAAAATGCTGGTAACTAGCTTTTTCTCCTTTTTCCACTGCTATCGTAGACTAATTCCATTATTTGAGCCACATTTACATTGTTGTCTGCAAATGCACACAGTTTGGACATGTCTACATTTTTGTTGTGTAGTAAAGAGCTTACTATTATGACCCTCAGGAAAAAGGCTTTTGAGAACATGGGGAAAAGCAGAGCAATTAGGCTTCCTATGTTTCAAAGACATAATTCCATTGTATAGTTGGGCCAATTTCCCTATGCAAATGCTTTCAGTATAGGCAATTCTAAAATCATTATCTTCAGCTAGGTTGCATTTTCAAATACATATCTTCAAAGAATATGACATGCACAGACAACAATTCTAAAATTTTTGTTGTCTGACAAGGTGGTGATTGTCATCAGGGGTTCCACCTTCAGTATTTTGAGTTGGTTTGCCTACTTTCATAAAAAAATTTTTTGGTCATAAAATATTTCTTGTAATATTTTCCACAGACTTTGCTGCACTTCGATCCACCCTTTCAGAACAACATGTACCAAGAACGGACTCTGAATCAGATAAAATGGACACTTGTCGGAAGCGGTTCTTATCAACAGGTGATCTGAAAGGTGCAAGAAGTGAGTTTGATTGCTATCTTATTTGGTTCGCATCTTTTAGTAACTCAAAGGTTTTTGACTCAATTCTTAAGCAAGAAATTAGTCAACCCTTTATGAAAAAAAAATCAAAAGACCAACACCTTAAGCACTGAGCTAAAGAGAATTCTCCCTTACCCACTTTTTAGCTCACCTGAGCACAACGTGCTCAAGGGGAGCTTTTAGGATCATCTGGTGTCCGTCGTCCGTCGTCAACAATTCTTTAAACATCATCTCCTCCTAAACCGCTGGTCCAATTTGGACCAAACTCGGCTGGAATGTTCCTTGAGAGGTCCACTTTAGAAATTGTTCAGAGAATTTGATTTCATCAAAAACTCTGGTTGCCATGGCAACCAAATGGAATTTTCTAAGAATTCTTTAAAAATCTTCTCCTCTGAAGCCCGCCTGGGTGGCTCAGTGGTGAGCGTGTCGGACTCATGACCTGGTGGTTGCGAGTTCGATACCCGGTTGAGGCGAACTTTCTTTCCGGCGTATTTTCGCCTCTCACCTCTGCTGAAGCATGTGAGAAAAGTAGTCGGTGGCTTTGGAAAGAAAGTTGTGTTAGTACTGGTGTGAGAAAGCCAGGAAACACATGTGCGTCACCGACCGCCATGATATGACCTTAACTGTTAAAGTGGCGTTAAACCCCAATACAACCAACCAAATCTCCTCTGAAACTGCTGGTCAGATTTTGAAATAATTTCACAGAGATGTTCCTTGGGTGACCCTTTTCAAAAACTGTTCGCAAAATTTTGATCCATCGAGAAACATGGCTCTGGTGACTGGGGGCTACTTGCACTATACGGATATGAAGAAATTCTCAATAATTCTTCTTCTCTGAAACGGCTGGTCAGATTTTGAAATAATTTCACAGAGATGTTTCTTGGGTGACCCTTTTCAAAAATTGGTCGGGAAATTTTGATCCATCAAGAAACATGGCTCTGGTGACTGGGGGCTACTTGCACTATACGGAAATTAAGAAATTCTTAAAAATTCTTCTTCTCTGAAATGGCTGGTCAGAATTTGAAATAATTTCACAAAGATGTTCCTTGGGCGATCCTTTTCAAAAACTGTTTGCAAAATTTTGATCAGTAAAGAGACATGGCTCTGGTGACTGGGGGCTACTTGCACTATACCGCCATGAAGAAATTCTTAAAAATTCTTCTTCTCTGAAATCTCTGGTCAGATTTTAAAATAATTTCACTGAAATGTTCCTTTGGTGACCCTTTTCAAAATTTGTTCGCAAAATTTTGAGAAACATGGCTCTGATGGGGGGGGGGGGGGGAACTGCTGGAATCTTTTCAAAAATTGTTTGCAAAATTGTGATCTGTCAAGAAACATGGCTCTGGTGGTGGGGGCTATTTGCACTATAGGGACTATAGGGACATGAAGAGGAATTTCTTAATTCTTCTTATCTGGAACGGCTGGTCAGATTTTGAAATAATTTCACAGAAATGTTCCTAGGGTGACCCTTTTCAAAAATTGTTAGGGAAATTTTTATCCGTCGAAAAACAACAGCCAATTGTTGGCACCTGCATGTGGTGCTCTTGTTCGACATATGTTTTTAGTCACTATCAAGCATGTGCTCTTCTTCAAGAAATTGTCCTTGGGTGATCTATCCAAAAATTTATTTGTAGAATTCTGATTCATCAAAATCATTGCTGTGGTGATGATTGTAGGGGTAGTGACAGATTTTGAAATGACTTTTACAGGTGACCTTTTCAAAATTGCTTGGCAAAATAATGATTTTGTTTCCAAAGTTTCAATACCTCAAAAAAAATTGGCTATGGTCCTCTCACAAATTCAGGTGAGCGATCCAAGGCCATTTTGGCCCTCTTGTTATTGATTTTATACAGGAAGAAGCTATGCAGTAAGGAAGGAGTGATCTCCCGTAACAGGGTTGTGAAAAACTGGATAGCTTTTTTTGACCTGAACAATTATCAAACTGTTCAATGCCAAGGCTTAATGTCATGGCTTTTTTCCTCAGTATACAATGTATAAACTATTGGGTAGTACAGACCATTGCCTCTGTCCAATATTTTGTGAGATGCACAGATATCGTTTTCCTTTTACTTTTCTTATCTTAATCTGTAATTTGTCTTGAAATATCCCATTATAATACAGGTTTTGATTATGAAATAATGATTTTTGAGTACATTTTGGAGTACCAACTCTTCAGTTTATCTTAACTGCTTCATTAAACCTTATAATCTTTTCATATGCTTTCTTCCTTGGGGTTGCTAAAACACAGGATTGTCTGGTAAAGGGTACATCACTATTGTTGTTGTTTTTTTATATTGAAGGTCGATCAAGCCTTGGGAGTGTGGACAGAGAGGTAAGACTTGATTAGCAGAGCACCAGTTTTTATGATGTGATTGAAGATGGCATTTAAACTTTTAATGAAATAAGGAAAAGGCTTGTAACCATAAAAAGAATTCAACCTGAATTATGGTGTAACCCTTTACCAAACAATACTGTAACCGGCTTTTACTGCTTTTCCCACTATTTTTTTTACCATTCAGATAGATACATGTACATCATTTTCTGTCAAATTTAAGTTGCAGAGTGTAAATGCTTGTAATATGGATGATTATTAATCTTGTCATTTGGGCTTGCTATAATCAACAACAATAAATTATTCTTTATTGCATTCTAAGTCTATTTCAAATCCTAGATTTTGAAAGTAACCTAATTTCTGATTGGCTGAACCATTTGATTTAGCCAACAGGAAATTGTGTCTCTTTGAAATTTAAAAAAATTTGGAGAATTATTGCAGTTCAAACATACAAGTTTTTACAACTTATATTAATCACTCTTGATGATTGCTTCTTGGAAACCTTAATTCTTTACCAGAGTTACAAAGTTTTAGACTGGTCCAAATTGAAAATATTTGCAGACGACAACTTAAACTTTGTTCAAATGGTTAGATTTGCTTGTGATAGGATAGAAAACATTGGGGGAAAAGGAGAAAATGATGGTTACTAGCATTTTCTCCTTTTCCCGCAATGTTTTCAGAAGCTTTCTTTCTCAGGGTTGTTTAAAAGTCGGGATTGTGTAGTAAAGGGTTAACCAGTTCTCGTGTCGTGTTGTGCTTTGGAGAATTAGAAAAAGAATGTAGTAAAGAATTCCTGGGGAATACTGGCACCAAAAAAATTTTAAATTCATCATGATAATGCATTTCTGTACAAGAATCTGCCACAAATTTTGGTTCAGGTTATTGGCTAAAATATTGATAGGCACCAATCCCTTGTACTGTAAACGAGCCATCAGATTTTATTATACTGCAAAGAAATTTCTCGTGATCTGATTGGATAACATGCCCCAAACATATATATCATGTACACTGGCAAAACCAACGTAAAAGCAATTTCCCTTTCGGGAACCCAGATTTGAAAAAAGGGGGGGATTTGCCTGCATACTTTTAGAAAAAGTCAGGGATTTTCAAAAAGTGTGGGGCCAATGAGGCAATGTATTTAGATCTAATTAAAACATCATTTGAAAAAAATATCATTTAGCCATTGTTTCTGTTATGCAAAAGTTCCACAATCAGCCTTTAGGCCACAATTGCTGGAAAGTGTGTTGCTTACGGTTTCATGAGGGCCCTTCATCTGCCTCAGTGGGATCAATAATAACCGAGGCTTCCTGAGCTTCCTAATCAGCTTTCTGGGACGAGGATACAGTAGACAAGGTGAAATGCTTCATCATTTCTGGATTGCAGAATGGTCTAGTTTAAGAAGTAATAAATTTATATTACAGACGACGAAACACTGGGAAAAGGAGAAAATGCTAGTTACTAGCATTTTCTCCTTTTCCCACAATGTTTTCAAAAGCCTTCCTCTTCAGAGTTGTTAAAACTTGGAATTGAGTGGTAAAGGGTTAATGAAATTTAAAGAAACTTCATGGGAAGCTTCCCTATAATGACATCGGGATATTGTCAGCATGTTCTGGTTTGATGATTTTTCCCCAGAGTTATGGTACTTTGATTTTTTTCCATACCTGAAATATGAGCATTATTGAAAAAATTTAAATTATTGAAACATGATTGGTTGATTGGTAACCCATATGAAGAGATTACATCCTACTCCTACAGCTATTTCTTTTGTGACAAACAATACTGGGAGTATCACCTGCCTCTGACAGCTCTTCTGCTTATCTCTGAATGAATGAATTTGTGTTAATTTATCGTCGCCACCTTTTGTCCATATGGACAATGCTCCCTGAAGACTGTAAGTTTTGTAAGGGGGAAAGTGCAAGAAACAGAACAAAACCCATCCTAAGTTCTGCCTGGTTCTTTTACGTGCTCAGTCTATAGCACCATCACACGGGACCTCTCTTTAACATCTCATCCGAAATACTATTCGTAATTTTTGTTGGTCAGCCTCGGGGCTCTGTCCCAAACCCACACCCTCAAGTGACCCATGACTTGATGTTTACAAGCCCTATGCTTGACCACCTGAGCTATGCAGGCTGGTCAAAGTGCTTATCTTTCAGACTAAAATAAGCTTACCTACATGTGGGCCATGCTGTGGATAAAGCGGGTGCAATGCTTCTTCATGATGCATCATATGGCCTACAACAGGCAAAAAGGGTCATTCGGACAGTTGCATAAAGTGTCACTCCAGATCAGCCTATGCAGTCAGCGCAGACTAATCTGAGATGAAACTCTCCGATCGTGTGAGATTTTCTGTTTCACGCAAGCCTTCTGTAGGATAAAATCTAGTGTTGACGTAAAGTGCCGTCTCGGATTAGCTTACGCAAATGTCTGAAAGCCCCTTTTCGCATGTTGCAGGCCATATCATGCAAGTCATGTCATAGTATGGATTCAAATTGTCTAGAAACTGGCAGAAGCATTAGGTAGAATTGTTCTTTAAGCCCCCGTCACAACAAACTAGTTCCTAGAACGTCTTAACCCGTCCTGACAAAATCAGAAAACGGGTTGCGGTCCGGGTAAAACGTGTAATTTTGGCCTAATAATGCCTGAAGCCCCGTCTCACCAAACCTGATCTTAGAAAGTCTTACCCTGATCAACAAATCATAAAATAGGCTGCGGTCGGGATAGGATGTGTAATTTCAGTCGGTAAATTGCAAACGCACTGCCAATTGATGTCCGACTGCACTGCGTCTCTAATAGGATCGAAATACGGCATGTCCGTTTGTAGTGCGTCCATCTCGTTTTAAGCACATTGTCACTGCATCTTACTATAGGACGGGATGGACAGCAAAAAAATTTTGAGCAGGCTCAAAGTTCTGGAACACCCTTCCCGTCCTAACCCATCCATTAAGTTTGTAAACAGATCGTAAAAGGTTGCTAATTTTTAGAACGGAGTGAGAACGAGTGTGGTGTGACGGGGGTATTATATACATACGGAAAATTTACCAATAACAAAGTTTCAACCCACGGTCAGCCTGCACAGACTGACATGGATCGATACTTTTTGTGTTTGCATAAAACCTCCATTTCACAGAGCATGACTTTTATATATTTATGTCGTTTATTTTTCAGACCCGTGGCATTAGAGGATATCTGACCCATTTAAGTCACAGAGTTAAGTCCAAAGCCTCGCAAGTATTTTCAGGAATTGAGAGCCTGTCAAAACCTGCATCTATATCTAGGACACCATCACAATCTTCAAGAAATTTTTCATTCAGAAAATTCTTACCACAGAGAGAAAATTCTTCTCCTAACTCATCTTTTGTTTGCTACCTTAATTGTTCAGATGAAATAGATCAACAAATATCTGTTAGAAATGTTACAGAAAGTCCAGTACAGAACAGAACATTGGTTAACTATCCTATAAACAGCACATGTATTCCCGAGGAGCCAATCAATGCTACTAATGAGGAGACAGCCAATCAAAATACATCAAATAATGTCACTGACATCACATCCAATCAGACCTTTGAAAATCAAAATAAAGCTGGTGCTGTCTCTAAGTATTCATTGAATATGTCATCTGAGGAGATTGTGTATTCAACTATTCAAAAAGTTAAGAAACAGGAGAAACAAGATGTTCCTGAAGTGTTTTTGTGCCAGATATGTCGTGAAAACTACCAACATCCCATTCCAACAGAGGAACAGGTTTAACTCTTTACTTGACCACAGAATTTTACACTTATCCATAATATAAGCATTTGTAGACTACAAATTAGAAACGACTGTTATGATGGGATTTGGCTGCAAAAGGGACGTGGACATGTACTATGGAAAAAGGGGGAAATGCTGGTTAACATTAGTTTCTCCTTGTGTCACAGTATTTACCAAATCTTCTTCCTTAGGGTTGTAACCTTTTATTAAACGGTCCCTGGTTTTGAGGAAAAAGGCTTCTAAAGACATTGTGTGAAAAATGGAGAAAATGCTTGTAACCTTTTCTTCCTTTTTCTTCTCCTTCAAAGAGAAATCCTATCACTTTAGACACTTTAATCTATCATGTTTCCAAATGGACAAGTCTAAAATTTTGTTATCTGCTATAGAGTAAAAGTACAGGTTCATTTGATAGATTTTTAAACTGTTTGCTATCTTCTTGTTGAACATTCCACAGTTGTATTAACTTTACATGGATTTTCTGTCATCTTAACAATAAATAATGTGAGGGTTGTTCTAGAAGTGCATGTCTATAGACTTCCAGTGACTACTTTAAAAAAGTTTGAGGTGACTTTTCAAAGGGAAGGTCAAGGTGACCTTATTTTGTGCAATTAGTGGTGTTTTGCAATCCTTTGTAACTTTTATCAGAATCATTTTGTTTGATGTAAGTCATAGTATGTATCAATGATACATTCAATGATACTTTGCCTTGGTATTGAATAGTTGATAAACAGTTGAGTTATGGTGAAAAGTCTTCATACTTCTGGGACAGTCCTCAGACATGCATCTAAAAATTCTGCTTAGAAAATTTCGGATGAAGATGTAACTGATCAGTAATTAGATTGGAGAAATTTTTCTTAACTACCAGTCCATGTTTTCCCTCAATAACTTACTTGTATCTATGGATTAAAGAGTAATCTTATTCTACAAGATTGTCTCTATTTATTATGGTTACAAATGAATGAATTTTTATACGCCCGTCAAAGACTGGACGTATTATGGGATCACCCATGGCGTCCGGGCGGGCGTCTGGGTGGGTGGGCGGGCGGCGTCCAGTTCTTTGTCCGGAAGATAACTTTGTCATCTCAAGTCCGATTGACTTGAAACTTGGCATTTGTGTTTATTGCAATAATACGGAGTGCAGTGCAAAAGAACCATAACTCTACCTCACACTGTCTTTGAGTTATTTCCCTTTGATCGTCCGATTGACTTGAAACTTGGCATTTGTGTTTGTTGCAATAATACGGAGTGCAGTGCGAAAGAACCATAACTCTACCTCATGCTGTCTGAGTTATTTCCCTTTAATCGCTTGTCCGGAGCATAACTTTGTCATCTCCAGTCCGATTGACTTGAAACTTGGCATTTGTGTTTGTTGCAATAATACGGAGTGCAGTGCGAAAGAACCATAACTCTACCTCGTGCTGTTTTTTAGTTATTTCCCTTTGATCTTCATTTTTATAGCATTTCTTGCTTGTCCGGAGCATAACTTTGTCATCTTAAGTAGGAATGAATTGAAATATGGTATGCTTATTTGTTTCAATATTTGGAAGTGCAGTGTGCAAGAATTGTAACTCTATCTCGTGCTGTCTTTGAGTTATTTCCCTTTGATGATCATTTTTACAGCATTTAGTGCTTGTCCGGAATATAACTTTGTCATCTCAAGTCAGAACGACTTCAAACTTGGTATGCATTTTTGTTGCAATATTACGGAGTACAGTGAACAAGAACAATAACTCTACCTAGCGCTGATTTTGAGTAATTCCACTTTGATCTTCATTTTTACAGTCCAGTTCTTTGTCTGGAGCTTAACTTTGTCATTTCCAGTCCGATTGACTTGAAAATTGGCATTTGTGTTTGTTGCAATAATACAGAGTGCAGTGCGAAAGAACCATAACTCTACCTCATGCTGTCTTTGAGTTTTTTCCCTTTGATCGTCATTTTTACAGCATTTTCTGCTTGTCCGGAATATAACTTTGTCATCTCTATTCTGAACATCTTCAAATTTGGTATGCGTGATTGTTGAAAAATTACGAAGTGCAGTGCACAAGAACCATAACTCTTCCTAGCACGAATTTTGAGTTATTCCCCCTTAGATCTTCATTTTTATAGCATTTCTTGCTTGTCCGGAGCATAACTTTGTCATCTTAAGTAGGGATGACTTGAAATATGGTATGCTTATTTATTGCAATATTTGGAAGTGCAGTGCTCAAGAATTGTAACTCTACCTCGTGCTGTCTTTGAGTTATTTCCCTTTGATCGTCATTTTTACAGCATTTAGTGCTTGTCCGGAATATAACTTTGTCATCTCAAGTCAGAACGATTTCAAACTTGTTATGCATGTTTGTTGCAATATTACAGAGTACAGTGCGCAAGAACAATAACTCTATCTAGCACGGATTTTGAGTAATTCCACTTTGATCTTCATTTTTACAGTATTTCTTGCTTGTCCAGAACGGAACTTTGTCACCTCAAGTCAAATTGACTTGAGACTTGGTAAACATGTTTGTTGCAGTTACGAAAAGTGCAGTGCTCTGGAGCCGTAACCTTACCGAATGCCCTTTTGGAATTATTCCCTATTCATTATTTTTTTTATAGCTTTTCATGCTTCTCTACAATATAACTTTGTTGTTTCATGTTGGAATGATCTGAAACTTTATATGCATGTTTCCTTAACATTAGAGGAGACATTTATGCCTATTTCAATCACTTGAATGATTTCTGCTGCACTACTATTTTCCTCTTCCTGCCCTTTACGATTATTATCCCCCCGTCGACAACTGGCGGTGGGACGGGCTTATCTTGCGACAATTTGCCGCTCTTGTTGTAGTTTTATTTAACCCTTTACAAGTCCTTGTTTTTACGACCCCAAGGAAGAAGCTTTTTGAAGACATTGTGGGAAAAGGAGAAAATGCTGGAAACCAGCATTTTCTCCTTTTTCCACCGTGTTTTCTACAGTTTCAAAGAGAATAGTCATCTTTTGGGCTACTTCTAATTTGTTGTCTGCAAATGCATTCAATTTGGACAAATCTGAAATTTTGCTGTTTGGTAAAGAGTTAAGCAGTTATGAATCAAGAGGAAAGGGGAATAACTCTTGTAACATAGATTATCTTCAAATCTTGTTGCATTTAACCCTTTACCACACAATTGCTAATTTAATGACTCTGAGGAAGAAGCCTTTTGAAAATGTTGTGGAAAAAGGAGAAAACCAGAATTTTCTCCTCCCCCCCCCCCACAATGCTTTCTGCCCTTTCAGAGACAAATCCAATCATTTAAGTCACATATAAAATGTCGTCTGCAAATCTTTCAATTTGTACCAGTCTAAAATTTTGTCATGTTAAAAATGGTAGAAAGTTCATGAGTTTAGACATTAATACCTCATTGTCAGCAGACAATTTTTCGCTCACATGGTACTACTTTTGTAAGCATTTTGACAAAATCAGAAATGTTGAAAAACATGGGTAAAAAAGAAATTGCTTTTAACAAGTTCTATCTTGACTGTTGCAATGATGACACAAATATTGTTGTACAAGACTGTCCCAGACGACTAAATACATGTATAAGACTCATCTGTGTTAACTGTATTTTACCAATACGATTCCGAGTATTAAAGACACTTAGAAAGGGGCCCTTGAAAACACTGTGGGAATAGGAGAAAAAACTGGTAACCAGCATTTTCTCCTTCTCCCACATTGTTATCTCTATTTTTTTCAAAAGCAAATTAAATGATTTTTGTGGCATTTAGTTTGTCATTTGCAAATGCTTTCGAACTGGACATGTTTAGAATTTTGCAGTCTGGTTAACCCTTTACCACACGACAAAATTTTAGACCTGTCCAAATTGAAAACATTTGTAGATGACAGTTTTAACGTGGCTCATATGAAATGATTTTTCTTTGATAGGGTAGAAAACATTGTGGGAAAAGGAGAAAATGTTGGTAACCAGCATTTTCTCCTTTTCCCACAATGTTTTCAAAAGCCTTCTCTTTCAGGGGCATTAAAAGTCGTCATTGTGTGGTAAACGGTTAATTAAGAATTAATAACATTTGCAGACCAGAAGTTAAATGTGACTCATTTGCTACAATAATTCTTTGAATAGATAGAATGCTTTGTCCTAAAAGAAGGCCAGCATTTTCTCCTTTTCCAACAATGTTTCCTTAACTCTGTACCAAAGGACAAAATTTTAGACTTTGTCCAAATTGAAAGTATTTGCAGAGGAAAAAGGAGAAAATGCTAGTTGCAAACATTTTCTCATATTTTTGCACAAAGTTTTCAAATGGCTATTTCCTCAGGGCCACCAACACTTTGGATTGTGTCTAGCTTTCCTCCTCTGGGTTGTTACCTCTGTACCAAAGGATAAAATCAAGTCTAAATCCAATGTATTTGCAAATGACAAACTAAATGTAGTTGAATTTGCTAGATTTTCCTTTGGAAGGGTAGAAAACATGTGGGAAAAGGAGAAAATGCTGGTTACCAGCATTTTCTCCTTTTCCTACAATGTTTACAAAAGCTTATATTCTTCAGGGTCTTGAAAATTTGGGATTGTCTGGTAAAGGGTCAAACACAGGATTCTTTGGTAAAGGGTTTTACCTTGATAAATTGATTCATGGGATTAGGGTGCCCTTTACCAAACAGTCATGTGTTTTAATGACCAAAAAGGGGAAGGCTACTGAAAACATTGAGGGAAAAGGAGAATTATGATGGTAAACAGCATTCTGTACTTTCTAATGATGCTGCTGTCTACCTGCTCAGTAATAAATTCATTATTAAAGTCTTTTGTTGTCTGTAAATGCTTTCAATTTGGACCAGTCTAAAATTCTGTCTTTTGGGACAGAGGTAACCCTTTACCAAACAACCCCGAGTTTAATGACTTAAAAAGAAAGCTTTTGAAAACATTGTTGGAAAATGAGGAAATCTTCTGGTAAACAGTTAAACTTTGTTACTTTTGGTGGAAAGCCTATTCTTTCATGTTATTTTGAAAGTTTGTGAGTTAAGAGGTTGAAATTGACAGACAGAAATGGAAGATAATGGGTCTGTTATACATTTTTACGGTCACTTGTAATAATTTCAACCCGATAACAGGTTGCCAGATATTTTTCATGTTGTTTTTCATGTCAATTGGTCATGTGACTGAAGAACTACTTTTTTGTTAGCATCTCAGTAAGTAATTAAAAGTATCTTAAGTGATAATTCTCGCTAAACATTAAATATCATATTTTTTTATATTATTTTCATTATTATTCACGCTAAAGTACTAAAAACAGAAAAATACATGGATCATCTGTCTTCCATGGGTCAATGTCACATTCGTGACATAATCAATAATAACTCATGACTTTATTATTGGAGCTGCGTACATAGTACATGGATGCTTTACATGGTTCTTTTTTTCCCCATAGTGAAAAAGATGTCGGTATGCACATTTTCAATAAAATATTCAATAAAAGTGGATATGGATTATAAAATACAGATCAGTAACTCAGTAGGGCCATTCAGACCCATATGGGCCTCTTGTTTGGAAGCAGAAGAAATGACTCATAACAAGAAATTTCTCTATATGCAAAACTGGTTCAGATAGGGGTCCTATGTGGCTCAGTGATGAAGTGTAGTGGATCCACTGGGTTTTTCTTGGGCAAGACACCTCAGAGCCTAGTACTGGTAAAACCGAGGCAACATGAATATGTGAGCAGTCGCTGTGATATGACTGGAATAATGTTGAAAGCCGCATAAAACACCATTCAGTCAATCAATCAACAATTAATTATATACAATTTACTAATACCAAACAATCCTGAGATTTAACAACTGTATGGAAGAGGACTTTTTATAACACTGGGAAAAGGAGAAAGTGGTGATAACCAGCATTTTTTCCTTTTCCCACATTGTTTTCCTACCTTTCAAAATTTTTTTCTTTTTTTCCTACCTTTCAAAATTTTTTCTTTCTTTTGAGCCTTATTTTATTTGTCAGTTAACCCTTTACCACACAGCAAAATTTAAGACCTATCCAAATTGAAAGCATTTGCATAAGACAATTTCATAGTGGCTCAAATGACACAACTTTTCTTTGATAGGGTAGAAAACTTTGTGGGAAAGGTAGAAAATGCTGGTTACCAGTATTTTCTCCTTTTCCCACAATGTTTTCAAAAGGCCTCTTCTTCAGGGGTGTTAAAAGGCGTCGTTGTGTGGTAAAGGGTTAAGATATTTTTGATTTGGACAAGTCTTAAATTTTGGTAAAGGGTTAACCTTGAATTTTTTTCAGTATTGTTAGATAGGCCTATGGGGCTGATTTGTAGTTGATTGTGTACAATAGGGTCAGAAAGAGGAAGAAGATAGGTGTACATGTAGATACCATAGATAGAAAGCAATCAATCCTTTACCAAATGACAAAATTTTAGACTGGTCCAAATTCAAAGCAAATTGCAGACGACAAATAAATGTGACTCAAAAACTGAAATTTGTTTTAGGAAGGGTAGAAAAAATTATAGGAAAAGGAGAAAGTGCTGGTAACCAGCATTTTCTCCTTTTCCCACAATGTTTTCAAAAGCCTTCTGTCTTAGGGTCGTTAAAGTCGGGATTGTGTGGTAAAGGGTAAAAATTAACTGAAACAAGGAAGGTTGGGAAGAAAAATGGACTTTCACCTTACTGGTGTACATTTTCATGATATTATGACTCATAAACTTGTATTGACCTTTCACCAGACCCTGTGTTCCCACATCCCTTAGGAAAAAAGCTTATGAAAACATCGTAAGAAAATTAGATAACGCTTGTAGCTATCATTGCCTCCTTTTTCCACAATGTTTTCTACTCTCTCAAAAAAGTATATTATATGTAGAGCACATTTAATTAATATCTAAAAATTAAGCAAATCTAAATATAAAATTGTTCACATTTTTTGTACAGATACGAGGGTTGTTCGATATGTAATGTGTATTGTACGATATCTCAAAAGCATTCGACTCAAATAGTGAAATGAACATTACATCCCTTCAAAGTATTCTCCGTGGTTTGAAATACATAATTTCAATCTCTGAATCCATTACTGAAATGCGTCACAGTACGCTGACTTAGGTAGACCTCTGAGGCACTGACTGATGGCTGAGCCAAGGGCTTGTCGGGACTTGTAACGACGACCAAATAAGAACTTTTTAAGTTTTGGAAAAAGGAAAAAGTTGTATGTGGCTAGATCTGGAGAGTATGGTGGGTGTGGCAAGACAGTAACCTTCTCTGACTTCAAAAATTGCTTCACAAGCTCAGATGTATGTGATGCAGCATTATCATGAAGTAGACGAACATGCCTAAATCCTGACACAGGGCGTCGTTTAAGATAATATTTCTTGACCTTTCTTAGTATAACATCTCGGTAATACCGACCTGTAACACTTTTGCCCTTCGGCACCGGAATTTGTACGGCTATACCATCACAGAAGAATATGCAATAAAGAACCTTCTTTGTGCTTATGCTTCTTTTGGCAAATACAGGCCTTCAACCGTGTTTAGTTAGCCATATTTTGTTTCTAATTTTTCTTACTGGTTCAAAATAGTGAACCCATGTTTCGTCACCAGTAACAATGTTTGCAAATTGTCTTTGATTGAATTTAGGAAACATTTTGAGCAATTGCTTAGCGGTTTGTACTCGTACCCGTTTTTGGTCATCTGTCAATATATGCGGTATCCATCTGGCAGAAATCTTTCGTACTTTCAAAATATGCTTCAAAATGAAATGCACCCGCGATAGCGATATGCCAATAGCGTTGGCAATATCACGAATCGTGTATCTACCATCACTTTCAATTATTTCCCTGGCTTTTGAGACATTTGCCTTGCCTGTTACAGTCTCAGGTCGGCCAGATTTTGCTGCATCTTTGACGGACTCTGTGCCAGTCAGAAATTTCTTTCTCCACCTACGAACTGTCTAATAAGATACCTTATCAGACCCATATCCTTCCCCCAATTCAGTAAAAATCTGCATCACCGAATGACCGAGTTTTGTGCGAACTTTTATATAAGCTCTAATTTCTTTAGTATTCTTAATCCGTTTCCCAACCATTTTTACAACATGTGGTCAACAACTAGCTCTATTGAAATGACTATCAGTTTAAAACTATGTAGAGCTGAAGGCTCGTGTTTATACCGTTGGAAAGGTATTGAATAGAGCTATTCAAGCGTATCATCATCCACGAAATCGTGCAAAGCGTTATGGCGCTGTGGTACAATACACATTACATATCGAACAGCCCTCGTACTTTATCAAACAATCCAGAGTTTTAAAGACCCTTAGGAAGAAGGCTTTTGAAAACATTGTGTGAGAATTTTGAAATGCTGGTAATCAGAACATTCTCCTTTTCCCTCATTGTTTACCTCAACAGAGACAATCCTATCAATTGAGTCATGTCTGACATCATTCTACAATTTGTTAGATTTGGATGGGTCTAAAATTTTGTTGTTTGGGAAGGAGTTAACCCTTAACCACACAATCCCGACTTTAACGACCCTGAAAAAAAGGCTTTTGAAAACATGGTAGGCAAAGAAGAAAATCCTGGTAACCAGCATTTTCTCCTGTTCCCACAATGTTTTCTACTCTATTAAGGTCACATTTCATCACTTGAGCCACCTTTATTTTGTCATCTGCAAATGCATTCAATTTGGATTTGTCTAAAATTTTGTCATGTGGCAAAGAGTTAAAAATAATCTTTTATTTTCAATATTAATTGTATCATTAGCTGCACATCCTGTTTACCTAGCCAATTGCATACAGTTCTGTATTTTTTATGTTAACCGGTAGAGCACCAAATAAACCCAACAGACATTTTTAGTGTAGAAATAAGACACAAGTACTTGCAATTTAAAGGTTCCTTTGTCTAAAATGATTCCGCAAAGCTGACTTACTGGCCACAAAGGCAACTATAGTCATGACAGGGGCTTCAAGTGTTAAGGGTTAATCCCATGTTTAACTCTTCACCACACAACAAAAAATGAGTACTTGTCCAGATTAAAAACTATTGCAGACAACAATTTAAATGTGGCTCAAATGATGTAATTTGCCTTTGATAGGATAGAAAACATTGTGGGAAAGAAGAAAATGCTTGTAACCAGCATTTTCTTCTTTTTCCATAATGGTTTCAAAAGACTTCTTCCTAAGGATTTTTAAAATGCGGATTGTGTGGTGAAGGGTTAAACAGCACTGAAGATTAAAGCTTTTGAAAACCTTGTGGCAAAAAGAGAAAATGCTGGTAGCATTTTCTCTTTTCCCCATATGGTTGTATATCTGATCTTAGACCATGCATGCAGCGAATTGGCCAATCAGTGATCAGTATTTCAAAAGTATATATTGAAGATACAACTCCTACAGTTGTATATCTAGATATACAATCCTAGTATATCCTGCACATGAATTCCGACAAGTTTTGTTTGTTAGCAATATCGAGTCAGAGCAAAACCTACCTGTCGCGGTAGAACACAGTTCGGAAAATATGATTCAGGGAATCAGATACAGCATTTCGATGGGTGAGTCCAATACTATTCTAAGTGCGTATACAATACAGAACCAGCTAGAATAGTATTGACCTTATCTATTTATTAAAGTAACCTCTTCAGTGGAGTGTGTTTTTGACAGAAGAAAAAATAAGACTCCAGTAAGGAAAGCTAATTTTGGCACTAGATGATATCACGGCGGTCAGTGAACCTATGCATATGTTTCCTGCCATTCTCATACCACAACAAAACAACTAAGCAACTTTTCTCTATGATTAAAAAAAAGTAAAAATTCATTTTAATTAAGAAATAAGAAATTCCACTTCGCTCTTGTGTTTGTAATGTACAGGAGTTTTACGCTGTTTTAATAGCTATAAGGTCATATCACGACGGTCAGTGGACCTATGCATATTCTCTCTGGCTTTCTCACAGCAGTACTGACAAAAAGTTTCTTTCCAAAAGACTACTTTTCTCACATGCATCAGAGGTGAAAAGCAAAAAATCGAGGGAGCTTGCCGCAACCGGGTATTGAACATGCAACTATCAGCTCACAAGTCAGATACGCTAGCCACTGAGCTACCAGGCCGGGCAGAAATTCACGTACTGAACATATTTGATAAAAAAGAACATTATTTCTCAAAAACATTTTATGTTTTTCGTAATAAAATAGAAAGTTCAGTCGAAATGTAACGTTTTCAAAATATTGAAGACAACTACTACTTCGATCTTGAACACTCCACAATGAGGTTTACCTTGATTAAATATCCTAATGAATAATTTAGCATTTTGATAGAAATTATACCTTTTATTTGTTTCTTTTGAAGCTAGTGCAATAACTTTCATTTTAACGATCACAGTGTCTCCATTTCGTAACAAGATTTTTATCTCA
The DNA here is from genome assembly GCA_946811185.2 of Hippopus hippopus. Classification (NCBI taxonomy): domain Eukaryota; kingdom Metazoa; phylum Mollusca; class Bivalvia; order Cardiida; family Cardiidae; genus Hippopus; species Hippopus hippopus. The sequence continues at coordinate 54,410,964 of OX328099.1, forward strand.
TACGCACATGTACATTTGACATGAAAAGCACAGATAAATAGTTATGTGGTCTAAGTAAGATAGAAAATCTCGTGCCGTGGTATATGGGAAATATACACTCACTAACGCTCGTGTATATTTCCCATATACCACGGCACTCGTTTTCTATCCCATACAAGACAAAGCTATCACTTTAGCCATGGTCGTTTTCCTGTCTGCAAATGCTTTGGAAATGGAAAGGTGGTGTATGCATCCGCAAAAGCTATCAACCCAAGTCAGCCTATGCAATCCGCACACTGAGCTGGGTCAATACTTTTTGTTTCTGGTAAATTTTCTGCACACCAAAGGACCATTCTACCTCACCATTCAGCCATATTACACAAAATGTAGCATTATTATGAGAGGATTTTTCTTGTATAATGCTCTACAAACATGCATCAAATCCCATTTTCCTGGAGAACTACTCTAATACATGTATATGCTGATGAAAGTGGGTTGTTTTGTCCTAACTTCACTGTCATTATAAATACATTAGATGACAAGTGACATTAGACACTGATAATATTGTTTGATAGACAGTATGTCAACATACCCTATCTTGAAAGTCTAAGCATGACAGTTTTATTTGTTGAAAAACAATAGTACTTCAAAATATTTATGAACTTACTGCTAGTACACCTATTCATGTATTTCTAGTGTTTCTTTACCACTACTACACACAGCACTCTTCTCAAGCCCTTTAACTCTTTACCTGACAAAAAAATTTTAGGCTTGTCCAAATTCAAAGCATTAGCAGATGACAATTTAGATGTGTCCCACTTGACTGTATTTGTCTTTAAATGGGTGGAAAACATTGTTAGAAAATGAGAAAATGCTAGTTACCAGCATTTTCTCCTTTTCCCACTATATTTTCAAAAGCTGTTTCTCTTTGGGGCTGTTAGAACTCGGGGTAGTGGTAAAGACTTAAGAAGCCTTTAGGTATAACTGTCATCAATCCTTGACTCCTTTCAGGACCAAATATATGAGTCATGCTCTAGCAAAAAGGGGGCTTAATGTATCTCCCTTGTCCATGACACCAATCAAGCCATCACATACTTATGGATCTATAACATACACTTTTTTAACAACCAACTCAACAATGAGGTAGACTGGTCCTGTGACATGCAGAAAATTGACCAATAGCGAAAGTTTTCTTCCTAGGTCAGCCTGCGCCAACCGTGCAGGTTGACCTGGGTCAACATTTTTCGTAGATGAATTCACAGAGCATTGTTCAACTATAAACTCAACCTCTTTTGACAATTAAAAGTCAAATCCAACAAAAGTCAGAAAGATTTTTATCTTTGCAGGTCTGACTAAACAAGCAGACAATGTAGATCCGAGATCAGAGTGCACATTCCGTGCAGTCTTATCTTGCTATGTGCTGTCCACAAAAGCTTCCAATTTCCCCTACGGCACTGAAAGGCTTAACCCTTTACCACACGGCAAATTTTAGACCTATCCAAATTGAAAGCATTTGCAGAGGACAATTTCATAGTGGCTCAAATGATGCAACTTTTCTTTGATAGGGTAGAAAACTTTGCGGGAAAAGGAGAAAATGCTGGTTACCAGCATTTTCTCCTTTTCCCACAATGTTTTCAAAAGGCCTCTTCTTTAGGGGCGTTAAAAGGCGTCATTGTGTGGTAAAGGGTTAACCCTTTATGAGACAACAAACTTTAAGATCATTCTGTGCAGTTTGATCTTGCTATGTACTGTCTTCTAAAGCTTCAAATTTCGCCTACTGTACTAAAAGGCTTAAGCCTTTATCAGACTACTTTAAGATCATGTTGGAAGCATTTGCAGAGGCAAATTTTTTAACTGTTTTTGAAAATGCTGGAAATTGTCTTTCTAAAGGTGGAAAACATTGTGAGAAAAGGAGATGCTCTGGTTATCAACATTTTCTCCATTTCCAACAATGTTTTCGAAAGTCCTCTTGTTCAGAGTCTTTTTAACTTGGGATTGTGTGGAAAAGGATTAATTTTCTACACTTTAAAAGGCTGTTTTCAAAGTTGAATGCTGCTATTTTTTGTAAGGAGGTAGTAAATTGAAATTTTAACCCTTAATGCACCAAATAAACCAAACAGCATTTTCAATCTAGAAATAAAGCCCCAATAATTGCAATTTCAAGGTTGCTCTTGTCCAGAATGTCTCAATAAAGCGAACAGTATAGATCAAGATCAGAATGCACCTTCTGTGCAGTCTGATCTTAATCCACACTGGCCGCAAAGGCAACTCTAATAGTGAAGAGTAAAGATGACTCTGATAACCTATAACTTCACAGTCCATGGCAAATAGAAAGCATTTAACCCTGCAAGAAACAACCCCATATTTTGGCAAACAGTGAAGAAAAAGGCTTGGGAAAACATTGTGGAAAAGGTGAATATGCTGGTAACCATTATTTTCTTCATTTCCCACAAGGTTTTCTACTCTTTCAAAGAGAATAACCCTCTTATTTGAGCCACAGGAAGTTTTTCGTCGGAAGATGCATTCAATTCATAAAAGTCAAAAATGTTGTCACCTCAGTAACAAACTAAAATCAACAACCATAGCAAATGATACCATAGTTGGTGCAGCAGCAACAATGAACAGAAATGAAAAAAAAACCTCTCAAAGTTGATTATTTCTCCATTTTTCAAACTATTTTTGGTTGATTGTGGAGTAATATTCAGCAAACCTACCTGTACGAGGGCTGAGAAAAAAGTTAAAGGAATTTGTCAATTAAAACAAAACTACTATTGCTATTACACTTAAATTTTCATACCTTGAAGGGCCAATCATAACAGATAAAAATGGAAAGTTTCAGACAAATTGATTCCAAAACATGTGTAGTTGCTATGACTCTTTGTACAACAATCATAACAGCTACCTGGAACACACCGTGACATTAACGTCATTTAACTATGGCATTAGTTATTATCTTTGCACGTCTACTCCTTGGGTCATCTTCAATGCTCTTTTGTCCTTTTTTTAAACTGAGCATGCCACTTGAACACTGCAGACTTTTTCAATGGTAGCTTTACCCCAGCTTCTTTTTAATAAATTAAACATTTTAGATCGACTTTGCCCTAAGTTAACACAGAATTTTATTGCTGTGTGAGTTTCTGTCACTTCCGAAACGAACTTTTTTGCCTTGTTTTTCCTTGGATAGGTCTCACAAAAGCTATCGTCCTAACGTTGTTTTTCAGAATGAAGTCAGAAAATTTGCACAGAACATCAAAGAGCACTATCTATTATGTTGACCTAATTTCAGGAGATTTGAATGAGACGATTGTGAAATATGGTTGTTTTTTAAAAGCATGACGAATGATTTTACGGCAAGCTTCGGGGTAGCAAACCTTGCACTCTTTACGGTGAAAATAAATATATCTACAGTAAAATAAGACAGGTGATTTTTCACTTGAAAATTGATATAAAACTATGATTACACATGTGAAAATCTGAAAACAATCGAACATCAAATAAAAAAGTTATGAGGAAATTTCATGAACTTTTTGCTCAGCCCTCGTACATGTCCATGTAAAGAAAGGTAAACAATTGATGAACTGATAACCTTTTTGTCAATGTAGATACAGTATTTAAATCACGAATTCAAAACTGACTGACCATTCTACTTTCTGTTTGGAGAGAAGAGTTCAAAATATAATGGTGAGGAGATAATATCAAAATATGTGAATAAAAAAAATCTCAAAGTTTTAACAACATAGAAGGACTTTGAAAACATTGTGGGAGGAGGAGAAAATGCTGCTTACCAGCATTTTCTTCTTTTCCCACAATGTTTTCTACCCTTTGAAAAGAAAATCCAAATTTAATTTTAGCCACAGTTACTTTGTCATCTGTCAATGCTTTCAATATTACTTATCCCTTAGGCTGCCAAGCGCAACTCACTGACTTTTTGGGACAGTGTATATCAAGATCAGACTGCATAGAATGTGATCTACACTGTCTGATAAGGAAATATTTTCCTCCAAAAAATACCTTTGTAAATGCAAAATCTGGGTTTTTACCATTGGCTTTAAAGTTTCATTTCACATATTTAGCAGGATTAGAGTTAAGTTTTGCTGTCTGGCACAAAGTTAAGGGGAGAACTACCTTCACAGTGAGTGATGGCATCAAATACGGTAAGATTTTACAACTTTTTAGCTCACCTGAGCACGAAGTGCTCATGGTGAGCTAGTGTGATCGTGCTGTGTCCGGCGTCAACTTTTTACCTTGTGTACGCTCTAGAGGCTATATTTTCATTTCGATACTCATGAAACTTGGTCAGAATGTTTGCCTTGATGATATCTCGGACGAGTTCCAAAATGGGTCATGTCAGGTCAAAAACTAGGTCACTAGGTCAAATCTTAGAAAAACCTTGTGTATGCTCTAGAGGCCTCATTTTCAGTCTGATATTCATGAAACTTGGTCAGATTGTTTGCCTTGATGATATCTCGGACGAGTTAGAAAATGGGACATGTCGGGTCAAAAACTAGGTCACTAGGTCAAATCTTAGAAAAACCTTGTTTACGCTCTAGAGGCCATATTTTCAGTCAAATACTCCTGAAAGTTGGTCAGAATGTTTGTCTTGATGATATCTCAGACGAGTTTGAAAATGGGTCATGTCAGGTCAAAAACTAGGTCACCAGGTCAGATCTTAGAAAAACGTTGTGTATGCTCTAGAGGCCACATTGTCAGTCCAATACTCTTAAAAGTTAGTCATAATGTTTGTCTTGATGATATCTCTGATGACTTTGAAAATGGGTTATGTCGGGTCAAAAAATAGGTCACCAGGTCAAATCTTAGAAAAACCTTGTGTACGCTCTAGAGGCCACATTGTCAGTCCAAAACTCTTGAAAGTTGGTCAGAATGTTTGTCTTGATGATATCTCAAACAAGTTTGAAAGTGGGCCATGTCGGGTCAAAAACTAGGTAACCAGGTCAAAGCTTAGAAAAACCTTTTGTATGCTCTAGAGGCCACATTTTCAGTCCAAAACTCTTCAAAGTTGGTCAGAATGTTTGTCTTGATGATATATCTAACAAATTTGAAAACGGGCCATGTTGGGTCAAAAACTAGGTCACTAGGTCAAATCTTAAAAAAACCTTGTGTATGCTCCATAAGCCACATTTTCTGTCCAATACTCTTGAAATTTGGTCAGAATGCTTGTCTTGATAATATCGCAGACGAGTTCAAAAGTGGGCCATGTGGGGTCAAAAACTAGGTCACTAGGTCAAATCTTTGAAAACCTTGTGTGCGCTCCAGAAGCCACATTTTCAGTCCAATGCTCTTTAAAGTTGGTCAGAATGTTTGTCATGATGATAGCTTGGATGACTTTAAAAATGGGTCATGTCAGGTCAAAAACTAGGTCACCAGGTCAAATCTTAGAAAAACCTTATGTAAGCTCTACAGGCCACATTTTCAGTCCAATAATCTTGAAATTTGCTTTGAATGTTTGTCTTGATAATATCTTACAGGGGTGTGGAAATCTTGAAATTATCTACTTGTCCATGGACAAGTAAATCTAAAATATCTACTTGTCCGTCAGAGAAGCTTACTTGTCCAAAACAAAACAATTTTAAATGGCACACAAAGACCTAACTGAATGTACCGTAGTTTGTAGATAATGATGTTCTTTTAACCATTTAAATTCGCTTTGCTTATGTTTTTAATAATAATGATGAAAATAAATCAAGCAAACCTTTACGGGGCTTTTTTTTTTTTCCAAAAATTGGGAAGGGGCCTTAGCCTTTCATTTTGGGAAATTCAAGCGTGATTTTGGCCAAATTGGGAAAGTTTGCATCATGTGCAGTGATAATAATTGTCTACTTTTCAGACAATGGAAGATCGGCGATGTCCGACAGACCCGGCACTTCAGATTGAGACTCGGTATGCGGAGATTTCATTACCTGCAGATCGATCTGCAAAGAATTTGAACGTTTTACGCCGAAAGTAAAAAGGCTGCGCTGGCCTTTATCGTCTACAGCCCTTTTAACAAACTTTTTGTAACGTTTCCCGGTTCTTGACATGTTTTACTTGGAGACAGCGTGTTTGGTTTTCTTTCAAATACGGTTACTGCAACCGAGTAAGAATGCGTTCCACAGTGTTAAATTAAGACAACTTCTTTTGTCAGCTGTAAGTTTTTGCGAACGACAAAACAGAATTTAATATTGAATGGTAGGGAAATGACAACCGCGTTAAGTCTACGTGCAGTGTTATAATGCGCAAAAAATGACTCGGTTCTGTTATGGTTGCCTCCATTAAACAAACCAAATGGCGCGAAGAAACCACAATATTTCGGCCGTACTGCTGCGCAGTCAAAATCATTAAAAAGCCCGCGTAGCTCATAAAATCAGAGTCAGCCACGTTTGTTTTTGATTCCAGATAGATCTATCAGGGAATAGTTTATCATAAGTTAATTTAAAAATGTTGTTGTTTACGAAGTGAGACAGAGAGAACACTTCTATTTCACAAGGATAATGTTATATAATACAGATCTTTATTTTCAATTTCCTCCTCATTTTCTACTTGTCCGCGGACGAGTAGATTGCAAAAAGCCACTTGTCCGACGTCAAATTTACCCGAGTCTGACGAGTCTGACGTAGGATTTCTGCACCACTGTCTTAGACTAGTATGAATATGGGTCATGTTGGATAAAAAACTAGGTCACTAGATCAAATCTCGGAAAAACCTTTTGTACACCCTACAAGCCACATTTTCTCAAATACTCATGAAAGTTTGTCGGAATGTAGAGCAACGTAGGGTATTGTCGACCGTCGGCAGTTATCGTCAATTCTTTATTGTGTCCTTTAATTCCATGAAAGATGAGCAAATTCCATTTTCATGATGTAACATATGACGTCAATATTTTATCTAATCACCGTGCCGGAAGTAAACAGTACTCTTTAAGTCCCAAAGAGTCAAAAAAATTTTACGGTAATGAAATTTCCCAACGTAAACGTCTACGATAAGGGGGTGGTGGTTTTTGTCAGCGCGTAGGGCGTACTGAAACGTGCTCGATTGCTTGAATTCAAACTTAAATACGAGTTTCAGATATAAAATAGTGTTCGCATCACAAAATCGAGCGTGTATTACCCGCCATAAAGCAGCTTATTGATGTGTCGATGACTGCCGATGCATATTTGTGCGATCGGCAATTATCGACAGATTAAGACATGAATAAAAGAAATAAGAATTAATATGTTTTATATAACCACAATTCCTTTTTTTCTTTCGGGTTACAGCTATGTCCAGACAAATTTTGGCTTGAAAACTCCAAAACGAGTTCAATACTCGCCGACTAAAATGTCAAAGGCCATAGAAATGGTGCGCAGTGGTGCAATGTCCAAACCCCTTAGTCCATGATATTACCAGCGTGTACCTGTTCGGCCTTCTTTTGCGGTTGTACTTATGTTATTCGCCAAGTTTTACTATAGTTGCTTTATATTAGATCCAACTCGGCAACAACTATTGGAATAAAACCCGTAATGGCGAGTTAAAAGAGGATTTTGATGTTTAATTATTGAAAATTAAATACTATGTCGATAATAGACGAAACCTGTCGATATCACCCTACATACCCTTATGTAATGTTGGCGTTGTTTGCTACCATACGCAACTTGGCGCCATTATTTTATACGCGTAGATCAGTAGAGTATCCGCAAAATAAACCATTGATAACTTCTGTTTGTATTTAAAGCGGCTGTTATCGACACCACACTTTTCGATCTCTTAAAGTGTCGATAATACCCGATGTTGCTCTATGTCTGGATAATTTCTACATGTCAAGTAGGCCGCTGAGACAAATTCTAGAAAAACCTTGTGTGCACTCCAGAGGCCATATTTGTAAGCCCAATACTAATGAGTGTTTGTCAGAGTGTTTGTCTTAATATCTCTGAAGAGATTGGAAATGGGTCATGCTTGATCAAAAAGCTCAGGTGAGCGACTTCATGGCCATCATGGCCCTCTTGTTTGTTTTGTTTTATTGTTGTATGTATTTAAATACAAAGGATGCTTCACTTCTTTATTGATGAGCGTAACCCCCAGCTTTTAATATTTACAAGACACTGGAATCAACTTGAACATTATTTTACTCAAAAAGGCAACATAGGTAGTTTTTGAAAAAGATGCAAAAATGCTTTGTTTGTCTTATGGTAATGTTTTCAGCATTATTTTGCTTATATCATTGGGGCCAGCGCATCTCTCCATGCTTTCTTTCAGTTGCTTTTATCAGTACTTCTCATTAAAAATTGTTCCAAAGCCACTGGCTGCTTTCTCAGATACTGTATACATGGATATATAAGCGTGTCGAAAAATTTGCAAATTACCAATTACGTACATTTAGCATACGAAAATGTTTGTTCATTACTTATTGCTATATTTGTGGTAAAATATGCAAACAGAAAAGTTTGCGAATTTTTCAAATTCGTGAAATCGCAAAAATTTCCTCTTCTCAAAAATTTCCACTTACACAGTAGTCACTGTCAAAACAATGGTCAGTGCTGAAAAAGGAATGAATCGTCCTTCAATGACTGTCATCAATTCTAGGAAAAGAACTTTGTGGAGCTGTGGATTCAAACAAGCAATGCCTGTACCTTACCAACTGAGCTGCTGGGCTTGGCAAGTCTAGCTGCACAGAACAGGGCTGCTGTCTGATCTTTGACCATCACTGTCCACTACTTTTTTTTTTTAACTATAACCAGGCAGTCTCTTCTTTTGAAATAGGACTATTTTTGACCTTTTACCAAAAAGACCTGTATCTTAATGACCCTAAAATAAGACATTGGAAAATATTGTGGAAAAAGGAAAAAATGCTGGTAACCATCATATTTCCCTTTCTCACAATGTTTTAACATTTCAAAGACAATTTATCTTATGAGTAACATTGCATTTTGTTATCTTTATGATTTCAATTTGAAATAAACTAAAATTTTGTTATGTGGTAAAGATGTTAACTCAGGCTGCTAAGCGCCACTTACTGACCTTTTGCAAACAGTGTAGATCAAGATCAGACTGCACAGAGCATGCAGTCTGATCTTCGATCTACACTGTCCGGTGAGGACATCTTGTCCCCCAAAAATTACCCTTGAAATAACAAAATTTGGGTTTCTTTCTATTGGCTTAACTCTTTACCAAACAACAAAATTTAAGCTGGTCAAAATTGAAAGCACTGGCAGACGACAAAATAAATGTGACTGAAAAATTGAAATTTGGTTTGGGAAGGGTAGAAAACGTTGTGGTAAAAGGAGAAAATGCTGGTTACCAGCTTCTTCCTCAGAGTCGTTAAGAGTCGGGATTGTGTGGTAAAGAGTTAACCCTTTACCAGACAACAAAATTTGATTCTTGTCCAAATTGAAAGCATTTGCAGACGACAATTTAAATGTGGCTCAAATGATGCAATGTTTCTTTGATAGGGTAGAAAACATTGTTGGAAAAGGAGAAAATGCTGGTTACCAGCATTGTCTCCTTTTCCTACAATGTTTTCAAAAGGCATCTTTCCCAGGGTCATTAAAAGTCGGCTTTGTATGGTAAAGAGTTATAGGTTTCATTTCACTTATTTAGCAGAATAAAAGTTAACCCCTTAAAGAACAATTCTGAATTTCCGGAACCTGGTGTAGGCTTTTGAAAACAGTGGGAAAAGAGGAAAATGCTGGAAACTAATCCTTTCTTTTGATCAAGCCTTACTTCATTTGTTTTAAGAAATTACTTTTAATATGGATGAATCTAAATTTTGATCTACTGGTGAAAAGTTAATCCTTAGTACACAATCACGAGTTTTAACAACCCTGCTGAAGAAGATTTTTGAAAACATTGTTGGAAAAGAGGAAAATAATGGAAACTACCGGTAATCCTTTCTTTTGATCAAGCCTTATTTCACATGTTTTTAGTATTTACTTTTAATATGGATGAATCTACATTTTAATCTACTGATGAAAAGTTAATCCTTAACACACAATCATGATTTTAACAACCCTGCTGAAGAAGATTTTTGAAAACAGTGTTGGAAAAGGAAAAAATGCTGGTAATCAGTATTTTCTCCTTTTCCCACAATGTTTCTGACTCTTCAAAGAAAAAGGTCCATCTTAAAAGACATTTCATAAGACTTCTGCAATTTCTTTTAATTTAGACAGGTCTAAAATTTTATCATTTGGTCAAAAAAGAGAAAAAAAATCAACTCGTTTATTGGTAGAAGATTTGTAAACCCTGCAAACCCCATGCTCTCAACATCACACTGTTATTTAAAGGGCCAAGAGACGTGGAAGGAACTCCTAGAGTCCATGAAAAAATGTCAAACTCTGTTTGAGGACGTCAAGAGAGAAATAATTGAAAAGGACCATTTTAAATATGCTCTTGCCCTGGCCTCACATCATCTCCCTGGCAACCTTGAGGCTGTGTCGATACCAAAAGACTTGAAAAGAAGATTGGATCATATTGAAAGTCGGGAAATACGCATTCTGATAGCAGGTAATACTATGGTTTGTAATCAACCTCAGATTGCCAAATAATCAGAAGGGTCATGAATGGCACTCTAAGGGTAAATCAACAAATCATAAGTTGTTTCATATTCTGAATTAACGTGGCTGGCCTTTTGATTAGACAAGACAAGTTGTCTTGGCCAGTTATTAGGCAAACGATTCTTCATTTTGCTGTGTTTTTTTTTCAAAAGTCACAGGTCTGCTAAAAGATCAAAGTTATCTGCAGGGGGTAATAAATTCAGGTTAGGACTTGTTTTTGTTGAAATGAGCTACCGGTATTATGGGTAACACAACTTTGTTTAAGGTTTTGACTTGCAGTAAGTGTTGTTAATCCTTGCACAACCATAAGCAGCTTTTGCATACAGCATACATGTACATCAAAATCAGACTGCACAGAATATGTCTGATGTTGTACCTACACTGTATATCACTTGGGTTAGAAATATGGCCTAAAGTTTCTGCAGTTGCTTTTGAATGGTATTATTTGCTGCTTTAAAAAAAGCCAACTCATGTACATATTTATGGCAACAAAGGACTTTTATACATAAAATAAGGCTTTGTGAAAAGTAAGACTCTATTTAAAGCTAGACTATGAACAGTGAAACTTTAGAAAAGTAAGACTTTGTTTGAAATAAGACTGAACAGTGAGACCTTAAGAAAAGTAAGACTGAAAATAAGATTGTGAACAGTGATACTTAAAGAAATATAAGACCTTATTTAAGATAAGATAGTGAACAAAGAGACTTTAAGACAGGTAAGACCTTATTTGAAATAAGACTCTGAACAGTGAGATTTTAAGACAAGTAGATGTAAGACAGTAAAAAGTAAGACTTAATGAAAAGTCAGACATATAATTATCAAGACATTGTATCAACAGAAACTGTATAAAATCTTATTTTCTGAACAGGTGACGTCTCTGCTGGTAAAAGCACACTTATGAACATTTTGATGGGTTGAAAATACTTTCCAGTACAGTATTTGAGCACAACAAAAGTATTTTGTGAAGTTCAACATTGCATGGAAAGGACTGCAGTCATACAATTCGAAAATGATGAGTGTCATCATCATCGAGACAAGATAATACCTCTTGTCCAACACCCAAAGCATGCAAGCTGGGAAACCGTTCGGCAAGGCATAACGACCAAGAAACTTGATGGCAAACAAATTAGAAAAGTTCTTGTCATGTGGCCTTTAGAACTTCAACAGGTTGGTTGATAGTGAATATTTCATATCATACCATATTCATTTGACTTATCAGCAAAGATGATTTTGAAATGATATGTCTTGGATAACGCTTATTTTATATATTATATAGTTATTTCAAATCATTTGAGAAACAAGTTCTTGCAACTTATACTAATTGCTCTCGATTCTGCTTCCTGGAACCTACTCCAGTACTCATGCCAAATGTGTGAACCAATGAATGGTCCTAAAGTTGAAACTCGCTTCCTGGTACTCGACTTGGGACCTTATAGTTACGAGACTGACGCTTTACCTCACAAACATGATTGTAAGTCTATACAACAGTAAACTGTTGTGTACGTTACTTGTGTGGTCTAAGTCCAAAAAAAAAATCTTGGGCAGTAGTATACAAAAAACAAGAGGGCCATGATGGCCCTGTATCACTCCACTGGCTAATAAGTAAAAACCTTACATGCCAAACATTACAATACTTGGCCAACTGGTTTTGAACTAGTAGACATACAAAATTTTTTCTATTTTCTCTATATTTTCTCGAGAAAGTAATGACCCCAGGGCAAAGCTATTTTTGACCACAGAGCTATAATTAGTTGAATCCTGGTAGAAGTCCACAAGATATACATGTAGCCCCATACCAAATGATATAGGTCTAGAATGTGTGGTTTTAACCAAGAAGATTTTCAAAGTTTCCTCAATAAGAGGCTCTGTAAAACATGAGACCACTGAGACAGGGCTTAACTTGGTAGCCCTAGTTCATATGGTTAGTAACAAGAAGATTTCTAAAGTTTTCACTATATAAGCCCATGTAAAACTTGAGACCACTGGGGTGGGTGCAAACTTGACCCCAGGGCTATAATTTGGGCCCTCATGGTAGAGGCCGACTAGATAATGCTACATGCAAAATTCGGTAGCCCTAGGCCTTATGGCTAGGTACGAGCAGATTTTTAAATTTTTCCCTATATAGGCCATTGTAAAACTTGTGACCCACAGGGTGGGATCAAATTTGACCCTAGGGCTATAATTTAAGCACTTTTAGTAGAGGCCTACTAGATAAAGCTTCATGAAAAATTAGGTAGCCCTAGGCTTTATGGCTAAGTACAGGGAGATTTCTAAAGTTTTCTCTATATAAGCCCATGTAAAACTTGTGACCCCTGGGGTGGGGTCAAATTTGACCCCACAGCTATAATTTGGGTGTCTTTGGTAGAGGCCCACTAGATAAAGCTACATGCAAAATTTGGTAGCACTAGGCCTTATGGCTAGGTGCAGGAAGATTTCTTAAGTTTTCTCTATATGAGCCCATGTAAAACTTGTGACCCCTGGGGCTATAATTTTAAGAAAACTTGATAGAGGTCTACTCGATAAATCTACATGCTTAATTTGGTAGCCCTAGACCTTATGGTTTCAGACAAGAAGATTTTCAAAGATTTCCAATATTTTTCAGTTTTGTTGCCATGGCAACCAGAGTTTTTGAAGGAACCAAATTCTATCAAAAAATTCTGAAGAGGACCATGGCAGGATCATTTCTGTGAAGTTTCATCAAAATTGGATGAGTAGTTTCAGAGAAGAAGATGTTTGAAAAAAAAGTTAACACACGGACGCACGGACGCACGCACACGTGCACGCACACAGGCAGGTACGCATGACGGACACCTGGTCATGACATAAGCCCACTGGCTTTTGGCCAGTGGAGCTAAAAACCACCAACTAATGCATGTGTACATATCCAGTACATGATTACTGGCACTGTCTCCTATTTACACAAACTTTCTTAGGGTTGTTGAAATTCAGGATTGTTTAGTAAGTGATAAAAGAAATTGGCCATATCTATTTTTAAAGATACAATATCAGGACAGCCTCAAATTTCAATGACTTGAGCTTTTTCCCTGACTGAAACTATCCCTTTTGTGTTAAATTTTCTAAGTGTCGCAGCTAATACACAATTTTTGTGTGATTGTAGGACATCATAGATCCAGATGAAACAACACCAAAGACAACATGGGACAATGATCCAGATCAGATAACACCAATGAGAGTTGTTGGTGATGACTCAGTTCAAACAACACCAAAGACAACATGGGAAAAAGATTCAGATCAGACAACACCAATGAGAGTTGTTGGTGATGACTCAGATCAGACAACACCAGAAACAACATGGGACAATGATCCAGATCAGACAACTCTAATGAAAGTTGTTGATGATGATTCATATCAGAGAGCTTTAAACACAAAGAAGGAACGTTTACAAGATTATGATAAATTGTCTTGGTCTCTTCTAGATGTAAGCACATATTACAGTATTTAGTTACTTGTTTCCAAGCAATCCCATTTTGCTGCCACCCCAAAGGAGAAGAAATCTTTTGAAAACATTACAGTAAGAGACCGGTTACCATCATTTTCTCCAGACAATCTTCTCTACCATTGCAAGATAAATTCCGTCATTTAAGTCACATTTGAGTTGACATCTGCCAATGCTTTCAGTATTTGTAGATCTTAACTCTTTGCTACACAATCCTGAGTTTTAATGACCCTGATAGAGAGGGCTTTTAAAAACATTATGGGAAAGGAGAAAATTTTGGTACATGTATTCGGATTTTTTCCTTTTCCCACAGTGTTTTTACAGCCTTTCAAAGACTATGCTCATTATCTTAGACATCTGAGCCGCATTCAATTTGTAAACATAAGATTGCTTCTTTGTGTTTATAAAGGGTTAAAGTTTTATTGTTTGGTAAAAGGTAAACCTGTAGATTGAGTGTCAAATAGAGAAATGAACAATTTTGGCCAGTTAACACTTTATGAAAAGGAGAATTTCAGACTTAGTCAAAATGAAAGCTTTTTTCAGAAAACTGATTAGAAAAAAAAAAGACCACTAAAATGATGACATTTGTCTTTGAAAGGGTAGATAACATTGTGGTAAAAGAAGAAAATGCTATTCACCGGCGTTTTCTGCTTTTCCAACAGTGTTTTCTAAAGCCTTTTTCTTTTCATGAGACATAGAATTTTAAACTTTTTCAATACAAAAGCTGTGACAGACAGCAAATCAAATATGGCTACAATGATAGAATTTGTCTTTGAAAGGGTAGAAAACAGTGGTAGAAGCAGAAAATGCTGGTTACCAGCATTTTCATCCTTTTCCAACAATATTTTCAAAAGCCTTTTCATCACAGTCATCATAACTGGGTATCGTTCGGTAAATGGTTTAATTCTTTCCCACACAATCCTGAGTTTTTGGAACCTGGAGGAAAACGGCTTTTGAAAACATTGTGAGAAAAGGAGAAAATGCTGGTAACCAGCATTTTCTCCTTTTCCCACAATGTTCTCTACCCATCCAATCACAAAATTCAGTTTTTGAGTCACACTAATTTTGTCGTCTGTAAATGCTTTCAAATTTGAAAAGTCTTACATTTTGTCGTTTGGTAAAGAGTTAAAGGATCCACTTCCATGAATTTCAAGGAAATATCACAACATAATCAGGCGGAGTAGATCTGATCTACATAGTTCATAAACTAACTCTTGAAGCACTCTTCAAAACCATGGTTGCCTTTGTACCAAGCGTAGATCAAGATCTGAATGCACAAAATCACACACTGATCTTTGATCTACACTGCCTGTTTAGCCTCTGAAGGAATAGCACCTTGCTGATCTGACAGTATTTTAAGTCAATCATAATGGTAGAACACAATCCTTTTCAAAGCAGTAAGAGTGAGGATTCAGAAGCAGACAATACATGTGATAGAGGTGCAACTAGTGGTGATCCAGATGGTATTGATCGCTTAAAAACTGTACCAGTGAGGAAAAACAGTAACATTTCAGCATCAATGGCTCAAGATGAGGTTTGCTTTTTATATGTTTTACACATTACCAATAATCCTATGTTGTACTATCATGCTTTTCAATTTGGACAAGTCAAACATTTTATTAGACTTAAGTTGTCTCCTTATGCTTTGATTTCATATAATGTGTAGAATTATCTTACACTGTAAGAAGATATAACTGAAATGCATGTAAACTGAGTCACACTAATTTTGTCACCTGTAAATGCTTTCAAATTTGAAAAGTCTTACATTTTGTCATTTGGTAAAGAGCTAAAGGATCCAGTTCCATGAATTTCCAGGAAATATCACAACATAATCAGTTGGAGTGGATCTGATCTACATAGTTTGTAAATTAACTCTTGAAGCACTCTTCAAACCATTGTTGGCTTTGTACCAAGCATAGATCAAGATTAGACTGCAAAAAATCACACACTGTTCTTTGATCTACACTGCCTGTTTAGCCTCTGAAGGAATAGCACCTTGCTGGTCTGACAGTACTTTGATCCTTATCCTGCTGAATGAGTTAAATTAAACTTTCAAGCTGGTAGTAAAACCCGGAATAATATTACTTCATACTTATATGGACCATGCTCTGTGAAAAGGGGGCTTAATGCATCTGCGAAAAGTATCGACCCAGGTCAGCCTGCGCAGTCCGCGCAGGCTGACCTGAGCCGAAACTTTTCGCTATTAGTCAATTTTCTGTATGTCTAAAGGCCAGTCTACCTCATGATTCAGTCGATTGTTAAAAAAGTGGCTGTTTTGTATCTATCAGCATGTGATGGCTTTCTTGGTATGATGGATTACGGAGATGCATTAAGCCCCCTTTTGCCAGAGCATGGCTCATATATTTTGGAGAAAAAATATCTCCTTATAGGACAGTGTAGATCCAAGATCAGACTGCACATTCTGTGCAGTCTGATCTTGATCTACACTGTCTGCAAAAGGTCAGTGAGTCACGCTTAGCAGCCTAAGGGTTAAGTCTATCATAATGGTAGAACACAACCCTTTTCAGAGCAATAAGAGTGAGGATTCAGAAGCAGATGATACAAGTGATCTAGGTGCAACTAGTGGTGATCCAGATGGAATTGATCTCTCTAAAACTGAACCAGAGAGGAAAAACAGTGTCACATTAGCATCAATGGCTCAAGATGAGGTTTGCTGTTTATATGTTTTACACATTACCAATAATCCTGTGCTGTACTAGCAGATGCTTTTCAATTTGGACAAGTCAAACATCTCCTTATGCTTTGATTTCATATAATGTGTAGAATTATCTTACACTGTAAAAAGATATAACTGAAATGCATGTAGGGGTGTTCTATGAAAAGTGCAATAACTTTTTCTATAATACTATTTCATATATGAGTCATGCTCTGTGAAAAGGGGGCTTAATGCACTTGCGAAAAGTATTGACCCAGGTCAGTCTGCGCAGTCTGACCTGGGCCGAAACTTTCTGCTATTGGTCAATTTTCTGTTTGTCAAAGGACCAGTCTACCTCACAATTTCATTGATAGACAAAATGAATTTTATGGATCCTTGATCATGACTGTGATGACTTGCTTGGTATCATGCATCACGCAGATGCATTAAGCCCCCTTTTGCCAGAGCATGGCTCATATGAGATTTCAACCCCAGATATCTTTTTTTGTGTGGTATATGATATAGAAAAAAAAAACTTTGAGTACAACAATTACAATCTTCCAGTCACTATGCAAAACAGATGGGTTGGACATTTTCTCATTAATGTAACAAAAGACACAAAACTTGATACAAACACTGATTTATCGTTACATTTACTTTTTTTACAGGAGAGAGATGAATTCAAAATTATATTTGTTGACACCCCTGGTATAACAAGTAGGACTGCTAAAGAGCATGAAGTATTTGATGAAATAGAAACCACTGGTCCTCTTTACCAAGCATTTATTCTGGTCAATGATGGTTTTATAAGGGAAGAGGGTGTAAGTATGAAGTTTGTGTATATTTACATGTACTTTATCTTCAGCCAGAATAACATTTTAACCCTTTACCACACAATCCTGATTTTTAATGACCTTGAGAAAGATAACTTTGAAAACATTGTTGGAGAAGGAGAAAAATGCTGGTAATCAGCATTTTCTCCTTTCCCCTTGTTTATTACCTTTCCAGAAACAAATTTCAATTTTTGAGTCACTTTTATTTTATTATCTGCAAAATTTGTGCTATCAGTTTGGACAAGTCTAAAACTTTGTTGTTTTGTATAGAGTTAAGTCTTTTAATGTCATTTTTTGGTGTAAGTATTTTTTGGAAATAGTGTAGATTTTAGATCATCTTCGACACAATGTGCTATATCTGACCCTGTAGTTCAGTATAGTTGAAGGGTGAACTCCTCTGTTGTTTGATATAGTACATGTAAACTGGTTAGAAAAAAGTACTGTTTCTAACACTGGTTACTCTGTGTTCAATACAATTAATTGGTTTAAGAACTGTGCTGCTTCTGAAATTGGACCCTCTATACTTTAATACAATTAAGTGGTTCAGGAATGCTACTGTTTCTGAAATGGGTACCTTTGTAATTGAATACAACTAAGTGGTTCAAGAACTGTACTGCTTCTGACATGCATTTCTATAATTCAATACAATTACTAGTAAGTGCTTTAAGAGTGCTGTTGTTTCTGACATGGGTCCCTCTGTAGTTCACCACAGTTAAGTGGTTTAAGAGCTGTACTGCTTCTTACACTGGTGTCTCTATTCTGTAATGGCAATAGGCAGAAAAGATGTTTTCTCTGTAGTTAGGCACACTATATGGTTTGAAAAATGTACAGTTTATAGTATTATATCCCCTTAGGTTCAGTATTTTTGAAAAGTTGGAGAAATAGATTGGTTTTCATATTTACTTCTCAGTAGTTCATTATAATTGATGGATTAAAAATATCCACAGTTTTCTATAATGTGTTAACTGTAGTTTATCACAGTTGATGGATTAGAGAAATGTAATACCGTAATACTTTTGCCACAGTGTTTCAATAGGTATTTAACATAAGTTCCAGATGGCTATTCATCTATATCACAATGATGATTTTTTAAGTTGTATTGTTTTACAAGGTATGAGATGATAAAGTTTTCTATCTGTTTCAAGTTCCAAAAACTGATGGAGGACATAGAAAGATCCATTGTACAGCGTATCTACATGATGAATCCAGAATGCGCGCTCTTTATTACCAACAAATTTGATCAAGTTGCCAGAGAGGAAAGACATGCTGTGAAAAAAGATGTGGAAAGGAAACTTTTGAAGAAATGGCCACGTACTGTTAAACAAAATATCATCTTCATGTCAGCATCAAAAGAAGTAAGTCAACTGTGTTTAATCCTTTAACCCTTTAACAAATTACAAAAATTTAGACCAGTTCAACAAGAAAGCATTTGTAAAGTACAAATTAAGGTCTATGGCCCCTAACTCCCACATTAAAGGACGAAAGCTGCCAAGATTAGCCAAATAGCCTTTACGAAAACGTTGATGTTCATGGTATTTACCGATGGGTTAGCATTCGTAATCCTTAAATGTGGCTGTAATGATTGGATTTGTTTCTGAAAGGTTTGAAAATATTGTGGGAAAAGGAGAAAATGCTGGTTAACAGCATTTTCTCCTTTTCCCACAATGTTTTCAAAAGCTATCATCTTTAGGGTTGTTAAAACTCATGATTTTCTAATAAAGGGTTAACCGACAATCCTTTGATTTTACAACCCTGAAGAAAAAGAAATTTGAAAACATGGCAAAAAAAAGGAGAAAATGCTGCTAGCTAGCATTTTTTTTTTTCCTTTTTAACCCTTTACCACACAATGACGACTTTTAACGCCCCCTAAAAGAGAAGGCGCTTGAAAACATTGTGGGAAAAGGAGAAAATGCTGGTTACCAGCATTTTCTCCTTTTCCCACAATGTTTTCAACCCTATCAAAGAAAAATCATTTCAGAAGAGCCACGTTAAAACTGTCATCTACAAATACTTTTAATTTGGACAGGGCTAAAATTATGTCGTGTGGTAAAGGGTTAAAGCAATCTTTAAATTCTTTCAACGACATTTCATTTGCTGTCTGTGAATGCTTTCAATCTAGACAATTGTAAAATGTTGTCCTCTGTAAAAGAACAATATTTGAAGATCAGTTTTCATGGAGAACATTCATCTCACTACATAATGGACATTATGAGTCAAAGATAAGCAACACATTGTTACGGGAGACCACTCCTTCATGCATGGCTTCGTCCCGATTTAAAATACAATACCTAGCAGCTGCGTTAGGGAGATATCTCTTTAGCTCAGTGGTTGTGGTATTGGTCTTTTAAACCTTGAAAAACGAGGATCTTGTCCGCCGTGGGTTCGAATCCCGCTAGATGTGGTTTGTATTTCTGCTATGCATTTGTTCATTTGTTTCTTTGTTACGGACTTTGTTCATGAGATGGGGGCTCGTCCGGGATTGGCCATTGAGCCATTAATCCCATTTGTTGTCCAAAAACGGACATTTGTTGTCTAAATAATAGACTTACTGCCTAATAAGGCTTGAGTCATCAATAAATGATGACTTTAAGAGGGGGTGTGTTACGGGAGACCACTCCTTCATGCATGGCTTCGTCCCGATTTAAAATACAATACCTATCAGCTGCGTTAGAGAGATATCTCTTTAGCTCAGTGGTTATGGTATTAGTCTTTTAAACCTCGAAAAACGAGGATCTTGTCCGCCGTGGGTTCAAATCCCACCGGATGCGGTTTGTATTTCAGCTATGCATTTGTTCATTTGTGTCTTTGTAACGGACTTTGTTCGTAAGAACGTTCTGTGCAGTCTAATTTTGATCTACATAGTTCATGAAAGCACTGATACTGCATTCAGCCAAACATGTCAGTACTGTTTTTAGCTCCACTGGCCGTAGGCTGGCGGGCTTATGTCATGGCACGGTGTCAGTCATGCGTGCGTGCACGTGTCTGTGCATTAACTTTTATTTCAAACATCTTCTCTGAAACTACCCATCCAATTTTGACGAAACTTCACAGAAATGATCCTGCTATAGTCTTCTTCAGAATTTCTTGAAAGAATTTGATTCCTTCAAAAGGCCTAGGGCTACCAAATTTTGCATGTAGCTTTATCTAATAGACCTATATCTAGTTTCTTCAAATTATAGTCCTTGGGTCAAAATTGCCCCTGCCCCAGGGGTCACAAGTTTAACATGGGCTTATAAAGGGACTTAAATTGTATATAGTGATCAAGGGAAACAACTCCTGTTATAAGATATATGTATAGTTTATTAGTTACCTCCCTTGATTAACAAAAACTGCACTATTTCATGATTGATGTTACGTATTCAGGATTTTCGGATAGAAAATGTTAAGTTTTTAGGAAATATTGTAGGAAAAGGAGAAAATGCTGGCTGACAACATTTTCTCCTTTTCCCACTGTTCCTTCAGAAGGCTTCTCTTTCAGGGTCATTAAAACTCAGAAATATGTGGTAAATGGTTAAAAGCTAGTGGAATGATACAGGGCCATCATGGCCCTCTTGTTTAAGTTATTTCTTTTAAA
Organism: Hippopus hippopus; assembly: GCA_946811185.2. Classification (NCBI taxonomy): domain Eukaryota; kingdom Metazoa; phylum Mollusca; class Bivalvia; order Cardiida; family Cardiidae; genus Hippopus; species Hippopus hippopus. The sequence goes on from OX328099.1 coordinate 54,431,986, forward strand.
TAAAAATCAGGACATTTATTCAAAACTTTGATATGGGGAAATAATTTGTCTTTTGTTTGATGTTTAATGCATCCTTGCTTGAGTATTGGCTGCAACTGATGGGATTTGGTTATGATTCTTGTAACCCTTTCCCACACAATCCTTAGGCATTTGAAAACATTGTGGGAAAAGGAGAAAGTGCTGGTAACCAGCACTTTCACCTTTTCCGACAATATTTTCTACTGTTTCAAAGAAACATCCTATCATTTTAGATATTTTTGAGTTGTGTGTCTTCGTAATACTTTCTAAAATTTTGTTATTTGGTAGAAGTTTTTTTCCAGACTACAACAAAATGACTTTTCTAAATTGAAAACATTTACAGATGACAAATGAAATTATAGAGTAGAAAACATGGTGTGAAAAGGGAAAAATCAGGTTACCAGCATTTTCTCTTTTTCCCACCATGTTTTCAAAAGCCTTTTTTCTTCTTAGAGTCGTTTAAACTTGAAATTGTGTGTTCAAGACTTAAGCAACTGAAACAAAATTTGGCCCATTATTAAATCTGCTTCACCGTGTTCCAGTTTTTGTATATGTTTCATTTTCAGAAGATATATGGCAGTAGCATTATTTCTGGCTCTGGCAATTTTTTGAGGGGGATCAAACAGTTGCTGAGAGATTTTGTAACAAAAGCCATCAGAATATCTGAGCGGGTGTCAACTTTGGGCTTTTTCACTGGCCCACACATTCGGCGCGAGTACTGGTGTAGTTCCCAGGAAGCAGAATCGAGAGAGATTAGTATAAGTTGTAAGAACTTGTTTCTCAATCGATGTAAAATAAATATGTTTAAACTAAACTACAATTTCTTGTCTAATGACTTGTCTTATTTGAAAGCATATGTATGTAGAAGACAAATTAGATATGGCTCAAAAGATGGAATTTGTCTATGAAAGGGTAGAAAACATTGTGGGAAAAGAAGAAAATGCTGGTTACCAGCATTTTATTCTTTTCCCACAATGTTTTAAAAAGGCTTTTTTCTCAAGGTCATTAAAACTCAGGATTGTTGTAAAGGGTTAATTCTTTACCAGACAACAAAATTTTAAACTTTTTCATATTGAAAGTAGATCTGCTGATGATAAATTACATGTGGCTAACAGGATGGGTAATCAGCACTTTCTTCTGTTCCCAAATTATTTCTAGAACTTTTTTTATTTTTTCAGGGTTGCAAAAACCAAGGGTATGGTAATGGTTCTCTTGTGACCTGCAAGTGGTTATGTTGTATTGCTAAAGACCACTCATGAAAATTTATGGCAAATTGCTTGTAACATTGCAAATTCTCTTTAAGTCACAATCTTTTCACATGCATTCATGTATGAAACCTTATTTAGTGTTGAGTGTCCATATTTTAGAAGGAATTTTTTTCAAGGTCATCTGCTGCAAATTTTTTTTCGCAGATAAAGAAAATAACCCATAACAGTAGTTATTTGCAAATTTTAAACCATCAAGTGAAAATATTTGAATGAAAATGAAGTATACTGGCGAAAAAATATTTTAGCATTAAAAAAAAATCACTTCAGATTTATTTTTATAAGCCAGATGCAGATTGCTTGGCTTTCCTGAGATCTTTATCTCTACAAGATGGAGGGTGTTAACTCTTTACCAAATGACAATATTTTAGACAGGTCCAATTTGAAAGCACTTGCAGACGACAACATTTATATGGCACAGATGATGGGGTTTGTATCAGACAGTCCAGAAAACATTGTAGGAAAAAGAGAAAATGCTGGCTACCAGCATTTTCTCTTTTTCCCACAATGTTTTCAAAATGCCTACTTCTTAGGGTCATTAAAACTCGGAATTGTGTGGTAAAGAGTTAAGTTGGTAAATCCCGTATACCGTATCCGCACCTTTCGGGAGTGCTGTTTTTAGACTCATAAAATTTCGATGACGTATTATACTGCAAAACTTGCTCTTTGTGAGAATTTAAGTTGACATTGTTACGAGACAAGCTTAACGAGAAAGAAAACCAGCAACAAGCCTTTCACAATTAACAATATTTATTAATGAATAAAGACAAAAGAGTACAATAACAGTTAAGTTTGAATGAAATTTTGACAATTTTTAATCTTAGAATAAAAAAAATAGAATAAGTCCCTCAAAATTAAGAATTATGTTTAGACTACAAAAAGTATGAAATTTCTGGTTCCTAAAACCTAAATTAACAATAGTTTTAACTTGCAAATAGATATGAGCAACCTGTTTGAAAATTAAGTAATTCCAACTTACAGATCTATATTCCGATCGAATAAATCCAACACTTTCACTAATTCTATATCCTCAAAGCCACAAGTCTAAATTCAAAATCCCAAATCACCAAGTAAGTCACTCCTGCTTATATCAGCTTGGAAAATTCTAGATTAGTCTTTTCTAGAAAGATGACAACATGTATTAGTAAACAACTTGTTTACTAACAACCTCTGTTACTAAAAATAACCACAATGGAAAAACCAATGAATGTTCTTTATGTTTCTAGAATACTCTGAAAACAGGTTACATCTATATCCTATCTACATAACAACATGATAATCCACTGGTGTATCCTTGTTAAGAAATCTAAAGTGTTCCTAAATTCTGACTTGAAATTCATGTTTGGTCTCTCCAGCATATTGTTCCTTGCATTTTTTGCAAGTTAAAAGATAGATCATATTTTTTGTTGTGCAATGTCCTCCAAATATTGCACATTATCCCTGGGGAAATAGCAGAACAAAAAATGTGATCTGTCTTATAACTGGCAATTCATGCAAGAAATGAAATGCTGCAGAGACCAAATGTGATATCAAGTTAATTATTCATATCTTCATAGGTGGCTCATGAACCTACTGGAGATACTGCATGTGATCATGAAAAGTGGAAAACAATGGGTGGCAGCAAGACAAACCCAAAAACAGCTGAAAAGAATGCTAGGAGATTACAAGTCAGAGTCAATACAACTGTTAGAAGATGTAAATACAAGATCTGAGAAGGAACTGGATAAACTGTACCAAAAAACAAGCCAAGAATTAGTACAACATATAGATGTTAAACTTGTCTGGGATCCTGCAGAAATAAACAGAGAGATTCCAAATCCAGATATTGAATGGAGTCAGTTGATAGATATTGTTGACAACATGATATTTAAGAAGATCATGGACCAGAAAAGGAGAGAGATAGAGGACCTCAAGAAAAAACATCAAATGCAATGGGAAAAGATTTATAAGTCAGAAATACAACGTCTGAGAAAGCTACAAGATTCACTTGATGGTATGGGGTGTCAGGACAAGGATCAAACAGGTGTAATGGAGGGAATTGCTACGGCCATGTTTCCAGTGGCTATCAGTGGAGTTGTACGCATGGCACCTGTAACTGCTCCTTTCCTGTTTTTGACTGTTCCTTTGTTACCCATCCCACTCCTACTGAAGCTGATTGTAGATGATTACAAAGGCTACAAGAATGAAAAGTTGAGGGAAGATTTCAAAGAAGACAAGGTTGCATTCTTCAATAAAAGAAGAGAAATACTGACAAATGCCTTCCAAAACAGCCTCAGGAATCAAAAAGGGCAATGAGTTGAAGAAGTCTCCCCTGTTTTGTAACCTTTTTGGCAGTTCTCCAAAGTTACATCTGATGTCAAAAATTAAGGATATCCAAGATACAATACAAATGTTAGAGACTTTGGAGTCTTCGAAAAAATCTGATGATAGCAAGGTATGTGAAAAATACCTCGCCAAGACAATGGAGATCTATACAGACAGAATATTGATTCATGGAATACAAGCTGATGAAATAGAGTGGAGCCTTGATGAAGATGGGAAAAGAATTTAACTGGGTGGCACTGTCTATAAAGGAAAGAGAAATTCAAGTGGTAAGAACTTTCTGGCCTAAACTAGCCTCTATCAAGGTAAAAGGATCAAAATTTATAAAGGGCAACAAGTATACATACGGAATATTATGCTGTAGTGATTTTCCTGGTGCTTGTATTCACTTCAAGCAGCGTGAGAAAATTTGGTATATCGCGAGACCGAAGGTCGAGCAAGATGCGAAAATTTTCTTAAGCAGCAAGAAGAAAGAATGATGGTTACCAGCATATCTTCTACCTCACTCTGCATTTTGCATTCAAGTGCTTCAGATAAGCATTGTTGTCCTGTATGACCCATTCACTTCTTAGGCTATAAAGCGATCCTGCTTGACCTAAGGGTTGAGGTGTTCGATTTGTAGTCAGGGCTGTGGTTGGCTTTTGAAAAGTGTTATGGCCTAGGAACGCCTCTGGCATTCTGAAGTGCCAAAAGTAAGAATTAAAGGAAACCACAAGAGGGGGATGTTGTAAGATGGGTTTGGAGGACCTCCCATGATAAAACCCTTGAAGTTACGACGTCTGTAGAAGCGATTCCATGAAACCATTTGAGACCATTTAATCACCACATTGAAAAGGAAAAGCAAAGAAGGAAAAATGGGGTACAGGTAATACTATATGTATTTGGCAAAAAAAGTGGTACGCCGGTCTTGGTTATACAGAGTTCCAGTGTTTAAACCTTAATCTAGGAACTTCACTGATGAATGAAAATTGATTAATTAATTGAAATTAAATAATGTTAAAAGTTAATGTTCAACCCTTTACTAAACAACCTTTTGTTTTAGCAACCTGGGAGAAGAAGACTTTTGAAAAAAATTGTGAGAAAAGGAGAAAAGTCCGGAAACCAAAATTTTCACCTTTCTTGTTATTTTTTTTTACCCTTTCGAAGGCATATCCCACCATTTGAGCAAGAGTAATTTGTCATCTGCAAATGCTCTTAATTTGGGCTAATGTACATGTAAAATTTTGTCATCAGATAAAGAGTAAATACATTAACTCTTTACCAAACGACAAAATTTTAGACAAGTCCAAATTGGAAGCATTTGCAGACGACAAAATTCACGTGACCCAAAAATTGAAATTTGTTTTGAGAAGGGAAGAAAACATTGTGGGAAATGGAGAAAATGCTGGTTACCAGCATTTTCTCCTTTTCCTACAATGTTTTCAGAAGGTTTCTTTCTCAGGGTCGTGAAAACCAGAGGTTGTTTGGGAAAGGGTTTATAAAGATTATAGAACTTTGCAATTTTCCATCTGGTAGACTTCATTAGAGCATCGTATAGGTTAACTACTGCCATACATTTTTAGATGTGGCTGTTAAAGAATTGAAGTATAAGAAAAGCACAAGTTCTCAACCATATGCTTCTGTACATTCTGATTTGGATTTGTATAAGGAGTGCTTTCTACTGCGGTTTGTATATCTTAACCCTTGGTTTGATAAATTTGATATTTTCAGATAGGAAGGATACCCACATAATTGCAATTTCAAGACTAATTTTGGCCAGTATGTCTCTGCATAGCTGCAGTGTAGATACAAGATCAGAATGCACATTCTGTGCTGTCTGATCTTTGTCTACACTTGGTGTACACTGACTGCATAAGCAGCTATAGTTTTTGATAAGCATTTTAACCCTTTACCACACAATCCCAAGTTTTAACGACCCTGTAGGAAAAAGCTTTCGAAAACATTGTGGGAAAAGCAGAAAATGCTGGTAACCAGCATTTTCTCCTTTTCCCACAATGTTTTCTACCCTATCAAAGGCAGAAATCATCATTTTAGCTGCATTTGTCATCTGCAAATGCTTTCAATTTGGTCGAGTCCAAATTTTGTCGTCTGGTAAAGAGTTAAGGGTTAACTTATTATTATGCAAACATGACTCTTCAAAATCCCTGCCGCAGTAGGAAGGATTCAAAAATATTGTTAAAGAAGTTATCTAGTGCTCAAAGGATATTATTCATCAATGCAAAATGAAAAGATCTAAATTTTTTGATGGCCAAAATTTGTTTTTTTAAACTGAAGACACTTTTTGGTCGTAGTTAACTATTAAGCACTGGATAGTGAAGATACACCACATGACTGCATTTTCTGTGCATCTGACCTTGATCTTACATAACATCCATGACAGGTAATGAGTTTTCACTTACTATTGAATTTTATCTCTATCTGTTTCATGGAGTAACAATTTAAAATATTACCAAACAATCCTGTGTTTTAATGACCCTGAGAAATAATGCTTTTGAGAACATTGTGTCATTTCCCTTTTTTATACACCCTGGTTACCAGCATTTTCTCCTTTACCATCTATGTTTGAAAAGGCTTCCTAATCAGGGTCATAGAAATTTTTTATTTACTGGCAGGTGATAAAGGGTTAATAGAAGTAAGGCAAAATGTTTGGGTGCTTGTCTAGGGATATTACCTGAGACTGAAGCATTTCTATTGAAATGTCAGAGGCCCTAGTCTGTTTGTCTGCATTAGGTCACCCAGCTAGGCGCAATTGTTTTTTTTTCATATCCATTTCATCTTGTTTGCTGTTTGTTGCCAGTAGCCTGGTCATAACAACTACAAATCAACAAGGTTTTTTACATTGCCTGTTAATGTTGCTCCTTTGTGTAACTTGCTCAAGTTAGCTCAGCTGCTTTTGAAGAAAACGTCGAGGCATTGTCATAGCCCTGATGTTGTTGTCTGCATCATTGTGCAAAATCTTTGACATTTTATCACATATCTGGGATCTGTCATTATTGAAGATATTTACGTCAAACTTTGACAAGTTCTTCACTATCAAAAGGGGAACCCATGCAACAATAGCAGGTGACCATAAAGGTATTTTTGACACAGTTATGCCCCATTTTTGACTTTGAATTTTCACTCAAAATCAAGCGACTGCAGCTGAGCGTAGGCACCTGCATGTGGTGCTCATGTATTTATAGATTAAGAAACAGTCTATTTTGTGTTGTTTTTAACTTTTTCAACTAAAGAAACTAGACAACAACAAGTCAAGGGTGAAGATGGCAGACTTTGGAGCAGCAAAGCAAAAAGATTTGGTAAATATGTCTCCTTGAAATGAATTCAGGGTCTACGGCCCCTAACTCTCATATGGCCTGCAACACGCGAAAAAGGGCATTCGGATATTTGCGTAAAGTGTCGTCTCAGATCAGCCTGCGCAGTCCGTGCAGACAAATCCGGGACGACACTTTCTGTTTTTATGTAAATTTCTGTTTTGCACAAGTCTACTGTAGGACAAAATCTAATAAAGTCGTAAAGTGCCGTCTCGATTAGTCCGCGCAGGCTGATCCGAGACACTTTACGCAAATGTCCGAATGCCCCTTCTCACGTGTTGCATGCCATATTATAAGACGGAAGCTGCCAAGATTGGCCGAATAGCCTGTACGAAAATGTCGATGTTACATGATATATACCGATGAGTTAGTGAGTCTTCAGCCCCTAACTCTCATTAAAAGACAGAAGCTGCCGAGATTGGCCAAATAGCCTTTACGAAAACGTTGATGTTACACGATGGTTACCGATGAGTTAGGGGTCGTAATCCTTAAGCTAATCTTGTCTTTTAACTCTTCTACCAGACGACAAAATTTGGACCTATATTGAAAACATCAGCAGATATGAAATTACATGTGAGTCATATAATGGGATTCGTGTTTGGAATTTAGAAAATATTGTGGGAAAAGAAGAAAATGATGGTAAAAATGGCTCAGCAGCTTTTTAAATCAGTAGGTAATTACACACCATTTCATGTCCTGAAAACATAGACTATATGTGTGACAATATTTTAACTCTTTACCAGACAACAGAATTTTAGCCTTTTTAAAATTGAAAGAATTTGCAGAAAACAAAATTTAATGTTACTGAAAACATAAAATTTATTTTTCAAAATGCAGACAACATTGTGGAAAAAGGAGAAAAATGTAGAATACAGACATTTTTCCCTTCCACAAAGTGTTTTCAAAAGCGTTCTTCATAAGGGTCATTAAAATTTGAGATTGTTTGATAAAAGGTAAAGGTTTGTTTAATCTTTTACCACACAATCCAAGATTTTGACAACCCTGAAGAAGAAGGCTGTTGAAAATATTTGGGGAAAAGAAGAAAGTGCTTTTTCCACAATGTTTTCTCACCAATCAAAGCCAGAAATCATCACTGTAGCTACAGTCAATTTGTCTTCTGCAAATGCTTTCAGTTTGGTAGAGTAAAAAATTTTATTTTGTAAAGAGTTAACACTCTTTAGAGATTATAACTTTTATCCAGTGAAGTAAGTGGATGGTAGCTTTTGTCATTTTGGCTTGATACATGTACATGCAAAATTTTAGACCTAGCATTGGCATACACCATATTTTGCATTGCTCAAATTATTTAATTTGTCCATGAATGGATAGAAAGCATGATGGGAAAAGGAGAAAATGCTGGTTACCAGCACTTTCTCTTTTTCCCACAATGTTTTCAAAAAATGCTTTCAGTGGGGGGCTGTTAAACTTGGGATAGTGTGGAAAAGGGCTAACAGACAACAAAATCTTACACTAGCTTGTGTAAATTGAAAGCAATTGCAGAAAACAAGTCAAATGATTGGACTTAACTTTGAATGGGAAGAGAAAAGACAAATGCTGTTTACCAGCCTTATCTCCTTTTTCCACTATGTTTTCATTTACATTCTTCCTCATGGTTGTTAAAGATGCTGTGTTGTTTTGTTCAAACTGATCTTGATCCACATTGTCCACAGAAATGGCTAGAACTTGGCACTTTAAGGATTTAATACATGAAAACATAATGGCTATGGGAGAAATCTATAATTACAAGAAATTTCTATTTTTTTTCATATTGTTGTAATTCAATATTAGTTGTTTTCATGAACATTGGCAAGTTCTGATTGGCTGAATTTTTTTTTTTCATAACTCCATGAAAAAAAAAAATCATGCACTGCCGGAACTACTTTTGCTGTCAAACTCATGCAAACAAAAATGTACATACAATTTCATAATGTTTTTCTTTCCAGTTTTAAACCAAGTCTGAAGTTCAAATGCTAGCTGAATTTTCTCTGAATATCATAAATTGAAAAAAAAAAATATCCTACAATTTCATAAAGTCTAAGTAAAAACTTAAAACTCATTGTCAGTTTACAGGGTACGAATTATCTAATTTTCAACTTACTTCCAGCATATTAAACTTCTAACATTAGATCTACTAACTCTGCAATGTTCAATGCTACGACGACATCATGAATTACACATTTTTACGTCATGAACGAGCTGTTGTCCCGTGCTACGAAAATTTCTATCAATGAAATGTGCATTAGAAAGTAAAAAGTGCAATATTGGATTTACAAAAAAAGTGCGGTTAGTATTGTTATCATTTACATGTATGTGCATCTTTGTTGTCTGTGATATTGAATTATAAGGAATGAAGATATTTTTTTTTTTTTGTTTTCATGGAGGTATGAACAAAAAACACCTAGTCACACTTTTGTATGAAACTGCTTGGTGGTTTCATACAGAGTGATTAGGTTTTTTTTTTTTTCATACCTCCATGAAATAAAAATAATTCTCTTCATTCTTAAAGTCAAAAATTAGCTTGCTACCAGTTGAACGAAATTGTATACAGAAGGTTATGAGTTCCATTAAAATTTACAGATTTGTACCCACGCAGTGCGCAGAGGAACACCATATTACTGGGCACCAGAAATTGTGAAGTATGCAGACATTAGATTTCATTCAAAAGCATTGGACATATACAGTCTCGGACTTATCTTGTGGGAACTGTGGTACAGACGGCATGCCTACCAAGATTTCAATGTAATACTTGCAGAAATTCCACACAGGTTTCCAAATAAACAAGAACCAAGAGAAATACTGCAAATGTGTCTAAAAAGTCAGCCATTTCAACGTGCAAGCATATATACATTGGAGCGGCATTCATTTCTGCAGGTAGCTGGCCACGGAATGGCAGCAGATGGTCAGCCTGCACCAAGAATGGAAAGACCTGAAAGATTAAATGAACAGTCAAACTGATTACTTTCAGAAATTTGCAGCAGACACATTTGGAAGCACAGAATAAGGAAAATTGACATGAAATATAGGCCTACTTGAAAATCATAACAAGCAATTTTTTCTTGTGCAACAACATTTTAAAAAGTGTTTGATGCAAGAAGGGGAAAAAAAATTGTCAACAGGATTTGATGAACTGAGAGGTTGTTATGGAAACAATAATTAGAAGACTTTTACCATTACACTGTTAAGTAGAATGACGAAATCAAAATTTCCTGTCAATAAGATAAGTCAAAAGACTTTAAATTCATGCATGGCTGTTTCTGTGATATTAAATTGTGATATTACATTTCAAGTGATAGCATATTGTGATTATCTATAAATATGTATGTGATATTGTCTTCATGATTTTACCCTTACCAAACCAACCTGTGTTTTTTATGACCCTTGGGAATATATCTTTATAAAGCATTATGGAAAAGGAGAAAATGCTTGTTGAATGTTCTTGATTTCAGCTAAATCTGCAATACAAGTACATGTATAGTACAGTGCAGAACATAGAGGATGATTGTTATGTGCCATGTTTCAAGATATGACTGTTTCTTTTATGAAAAATGATGATATTACATTTAGATCTACAAGAACAAGGCTTTTGAAAACATTATGACGAAAAGAGAAAAAGATGATAGCCTGCATTTTCTCTTTTTATCACAATTTGTCCATTTGAAGCATACTTCTTCAGAGTCGTTAAAACTCAGATTTTGTGGTAAAAGGTCAATTCGTAACCATGGGATAAGGCCATGTGCATGGATGTCATCAGTTGTGTGACACCCTTGGGATTTAAAACCCATTACCAGACAAAATTATTTTGAATTTTTCAAAATCAAAAGCATTTGCAGACCGCAACTTAAAAATGAATCAAATAATGTAATCTATGAAAGGGTAGAAAACTTTGTGGGAAAAAGAGAAAATGCTTTATTCCAGCATTAGCTCTTTCCCACATTTTTTCACAAGTCTTGCTCCTTTCTCAGGATTGTTACAATACAGGATAGCTTGGTACAAAACCAGCATCAAAATGGTCAAAAGACTCCTTTCACTTTTTGTCAAAATATTTTCATAAACCTATTGATGGCATAGGACCTTGCATAAAAATGAACTGAAAAAAGAAATGTTCAAGGCATGTCTGCCTCTAACGACCGTTGCAGGGCTGAACCAAGATTAAATTATTGTGGACTATGTAGATCAAGATCAGACTGCACAGAGCATGCTGTCTGATCTTTGATCTACTCCGATTTGCTTCTTTGCCAAATTCTCTGTCAAAAAGCAGCCTTACAATTGCAGTATCTGCATCTTCAGTGCTGATATGAAATGTCCATTTCATCTATTTAGAACTGCATGGGTTAATATTCCAGGGTTTATGATTGGTCCAACTATCTGCTCTTTTGTCACAACCCAACAAAACAGAACAATAGATTAAAATTAAAACTTGCTATGTACACGTATGAATATTTTCAATGATAAACTTTGTAAGTGCTTTAATCCTTTACCACACGAACCAACTTTTAAGAAGGTCTTTGAAAACATTGTGGGAAAAGGAGATAATGCTGGAAACCAGCATTTTCTCCTTTTTCCCACAATGTTTTTTACCTTTTCAAATACAAATTTTAATTTTTGAGTCACATTTATTTTGTTGCCTGCAAAGGCTTTCAATTTGGAAAGAGTAAAATTTTGTCGTTTGGCAAAGTGTTAAAAGCCTGGCAGAGCACCAGTCAGAACTACAGTTGGTTTTGTGTTTAATGAAGGTCAAGATCAGACAAGTTTGAAAACAAATTGCAGTTTGATCCTTAGCTATGTTTACTCTCTTTTAAACTCTTTTCCACACAATTCCATGCTTTAATGACCCTGTCATTTGAAAATGTTTTCAAATTGGACAAGTATAAAATGGAATCATCTCTAAAAAGGATTATTTCATCTTATTTGCTTGCTTGTAGTCACAAAGTTTTCTAGGTTTTATGAACCTTGTACTTCTATGTTAAGTTTAATGGTCATCCTGTTTTATTGTTAAATAGATGTAGTACATGAAGTGTTAGATAGCTTTGTTTTTTATTTACCCCTTGGTTATTAAATAAATCCAGTGGATGCACTTGAAAACATTGAGACGAAGGATAACTTACTGCTTAAGAGCAATTTAAATTCATAGATATAAATTTATGCATCATGCATTTTATCAACCCTTTACCAGATAATCCCAAGTTTGAAAGACCCTGAGGAATAAAGCTTTTGAAGACATATGTTTTCTTCCCTAGTGTAGACATACATCCCATCATTTACGCCACAGTTGTCGTCTGCAAATACTTTCAAATTGGACAAGTTTAACCCTTTACCACACAGTCCCAAGTTTTGACAACACTGAAGGAGATGGCTTTTGAAAACATTTTGGGAAAAGGAGAAAATGCTGGTAACCAGCATTTTCTCCTTTTTCCAAAATGTTTTCTTCTCTGTCAATGGCAAATTTTATTATTTGAACCACACTCAATTGGTTACCTACAAATGCTTTCAATTTGGCTATGTCTAAAAGTTTGTTATGTGGTAAAGGGTTAAAATAAGAAATGTGAGTCTAAAATAAGATAATGCTTTTTGAATAGATAGGGCAGATGAGTCTTCATTGAATTGTGAATAAAGTTCAAAACAATTTCATTTCATTTGAGTGATTACAACTGCATGCTGCTGGATCTACACTATTCTCTGTTTCACAAATCTGTTCCAGCAAATACTTCCTGTACTAAAAAAAAAAAAAGTATGAGCTGCACTCTGGCAAAAGGGGGTTTAATGCATCTCCCTAGTTCGTTATATCAAGCAAACCACTTAATTATGGATCCATAAAGTCTATATTCTTGTCTAACAACCAACTGAATCATGAGGTAGACTGGTCCTTTGACATGCAGAAAATTGACCAATAGAAAAAAGTTTCGACCCAGATCAGCAAGCGCGTACTGTGCAGGCTGACCTCGTTTGGTACTTTTTACAGATGCATTAAACCCCCTTTTCACAGAGTATGGCTCATATGTACATATGTTTCAGAATTAAGGCATCCTTGTAAAACTCAGATTCCACATTATAAATAACAATAAGTACTGAGAAACTGTTGAACCTTTTATAAAAAAAAATGCACATTTTGGCATGCCCTTTTGCACCACACAATCCTGTGTTTTAACAACCCTCAAAAAGATGGGTTTTGAAAACATCATAGGAAAAGAAGAAAATGCTGGGAACCACCAGCATTTTCTCCTTTGCCCATGGTACTTTTTACTCTTATAAAGACAGTTCACATTTTTTGAGTCGCACTAGTCACCTGCAAATGCTTTCAGTTTGGTCTATTTCAATATTCTGTCGTCTGGTATATAGTTAAGGCATTTGCAAATGACATTGTGGCTCAAATGAGATTTTGCCACCTGTTTAAAACATTGAAAAATTGACAGAATTTCTAAAAACTTTTTTTTCTCTTCAAGTTTTTTTTTTAAATATTTTAATCTGGAAAGTGGGCTGAGAAACCCAATAGAATTTTCTTACCTTTTTTCTGGTGTAATAAGTCAGATGTGAACAGGAGTAAAGCATTTAAGTTTACAAAATATTAAATTTGATAGATATAACATCGGCGGATCCAGTGGGAGAGGGGTCGGGGGGGGGGGGGGGGTCAGGACCCCTCCCCGCTAGAATTTTCAAAGTAACGGCTGTCTGCCTGAAATTTTAACCAAGTATTCATGTCACAGTTGATTCTAGGTCATTTCTTTGCATGTTTTTTTAGTAAAATTGTTCTCAGGTATATCATAATACCGATATACACACTGACAGGAGATACAAGCATTTCATGCAGTAGCAAATTTGAATTTGTAATGATCTATTCGATTTTCTGGACCCCCCCTGGAAAAAAATCCTGGATCCACCCCTGTATTACTATATTTTTTCATTCAAGTGTGTCATCAGACCATATGAAAATTTTACATTCTGAAAATGTTTTCAAGAGATAAATTTCTTTTGTTTTCAATATCATTTTTAAAAGATAAACTTAATTACATTTTTAGGTAACGAACAACTACTTTGACTAAACTAAAGTGGTACGTAGTTTTTTCGGTCGAAACCTAGTAAGCCTAATGATTGGCTCGTGATTACTTCCGGAACTGTATTGCGGGAAATAAGAATAAAACATGTCGACGGTTGCAGAACGATCTCTCAGCTCTAACAATGAAAATGTTGAGAATAATAGGAAAGGAAAGGTATGTTGCAATACATTGCTTTAAGTTATACATTTCACCACCTAAAACTTACGTTCGTCGGACAAATATGCACAAGACCCATACATTCGTTACGTCCCATACATTCGTTACGTCGTAAATTTACGGAATTTTCTCACGCGCCCGACTTCCATTCCATCCGAGTATCGGTAAAGTTTTTGCCAAATGATGAAATCTGTAATCACATCGAAGAAAAAAGCTGAAATGCGTAAAAAATAGATAAAGTGTGGTTTTAAAGTCTTACCTCGTGTCAAAATTTCTCTTTTTTATGTAGAAACAAGCTATTTTATGATAAAATGGATTATTTGCTAAGACGAAAACATGACGTAGCCATTTTAGGTGCTTTCGTCTTCATTGTTTTGCACACGGGCCAAAGATATTGAAATAAAATACGCTAAGGTCACCAGTTTTGATCCACCACGCCGCAAATCAATCTGGCGAGCATACGTCTGATTGATGTTTCATTTTACCCTATCCTTATACTAAGTATCTTGGATCTGATCGAGCTTGCTTATTTTTCTTACCTACTTCAGAAAAACAGTATAAATAAACGTATGCCAAGATTGCATCTACTTTCACAGTTGGATTAAGTGGAAGACATTTGATGAACCTAACTGTATATTGAAAGTTTACCCGGGGAATGACGTCAGTTTGATGTTGTTGTCTGATCAATTACAGGGAATGAATGTATGGGTCCTGCACTAGAGTGATTCAGATCAAAACATATGCAAGTAAAAACAAAGTTAAAGATGCCTGTCTACAGCCAGTAAGCAAAAACACTGTTAAATTTCAAACAATTTAGAATGGTACAGGAATCAGTCCTTTGTGTAAACATGGATAAATTACTGACATATATGGTGTAATTGAAAAAAAAGGAACAGAGATTTGTATCAGAAACCGAACATTGGTCAGAAGAAAACTGGCTGACGATCGAAGCTGTAAACAATGGCGGTGCGTCACGGAAATTTATCGTTGGTTTCTGGCTAGAGTCGGATACGGTGTAATTTGCATATAGGTCGCGACCTCCGTCTGAAAATCGAGGCTGCAACAGAGAAGCCTCCATTTTCCTTTGTTTACCTCATTAGACGCAGGGCGAAGGTCAAATATAGTCATGTGACAGAATGCATGATCTTCATACGAATCTACCCGAGTGTATAACGGATATATCGAAATCTTCAGTTCAAAAACCGGAAACGACGAGTCTGTTTACATGGAAAGCCGCAACTCAGCGAAATGCATTTTCTATCGACCGTAATCTAAGCAACCTTGCAGTCGTCAGGCGCAATATTTGGCATGAAGGTATAAGAATGACTATAGTTTGATAAAATAAAGACAAAATGAGTTAAAACTGGCTGAAAATGAGTATAAGGGCCTCTTTAAGTTGTAGTTACGTTGTTTTTACCGGATTTTTTAGTGTTTGAGATTTATAATATGTCCAATGTCTTATTTTTCTAAAGTTTTATCAAATCATCTACCAAGCGGTAACTCGCATGCACAAAAATATGATGTTAGAGTAACGAATATATGGGTCCACAGGCTAAAGTTAACCAGAGATTTTTTTTTTATCTGCAGCCATACTCAGTAGTCCCTTGCCTGTTCGATAAAGTCTTTAGAGGCACGGCGAGAACCGCTGGCCCAATGACAACTCGCTGACAGACAACCAGTGTTGTTCCTAGGTCAAAAATATTTGGGGATACCGGTGTCCCCCAGTGTCAAACATTGGGGGACATTCTGTAAAACACGCCGAGACGGACAAAGACCACTTCAAATAAAGTTTACTTAATACCTGTAAAGTGTAGTTGAATACATATTACAACAACACTTGTTACAAACAGACGGTATTGAAAGTTTCAAAGCAGACTTGCAACAAACTTAACATACCCATGAGACTCATTCACTCGTAACCATGTGAATATGCCCAACCACATCTGAAATGTCTTATTTTTCTGTTAAATTTAGAGCAAGGTTCATTTTGAGAGCTCTACTCTTGTTATTTTTGCTGTTTTTGGTCAATTTCCCTATTTAATTCTCCGATGTATGGAAATATTGCTGGTAGTTGACGACGTTTAGACTCCATGATGCATACAGGCTGCTTAACAAAGTATTGTTAAATGCTACGTGACAGTAATTTGAAAATATCGAAACGCAGTCTTGTAATTTTACATACATGATTTCCACTATCCAATATATAACAGAACAGAGTATTATGCTGCATGTATCTGGCAATGCAGAGTGAGAAAATAAAGAACTTGAGCGCGCCCGATATGCGACTTAAGGCCCACACTTCTGCATTTTTTGGGGGACATTTTCATAAAAATTGCGGGAATCCTGCGATGGTGCAGTCTAGGCATAACACTGGACAACTTGACCTGATACAACGTTCCAAAAATGCAATTTGCACCAGTTTATCACCTGCTTTCCTTTTGCCAAGAGAGACATCCTACATACTCCTTGCCATTTATGTTGTTAGAATGGCTTTAGCCTTTGATGTAGAATAAATTTTAATAAGGGTTCTCACTAGGTCCAGAATCCCAAGAGTCATTGACTTGTGTGCCCAAATTTTCAAGAGTCAAAATGGAATTTCAAGAGTCAAGGAGGAATGTCCAAGGGTCAAAATTATTTGGTTACCGTAAATACTATAAGACGTATTTTTTTCCCTAGAAATTTTGAGCTTGAAGTAGGGGGAGTGTCTTATAAGCGCATAATTAAAGGACTAAATGTGAAATTCCATCTGGAGAACTTACTTAAGCTAAACAAAAAAATATCTATGTTTAGGGTTTCGCTCTGAGATGCTGTAGGTAGGGTAGGTAGGGAACTTATTTTTTGCCCAGAAACTTTTTACATGGACCATGTACTGAAATCATACTCCACAGTTTTTTTTGTCTTCAATCGTAACATAAAAAGCTTAGGGTTGACAGCATTTTCTAGGTAGGGTCGGGAAACCCTTAACACAGTAATTTTTTTTATAGGCCTTACCTGCCGATCGACACGAAGAGATACTACCACCTCCCAAACAAGTCATGCTGATGTAAAGCTATAAGTGACTCAGTTATAGTTGTTATCACCCTTTGTGTGAAGAAATAAGTTTTCATGTTTTACTAGTTAGTTTAGCTGAAAATTTATTACAGACTGAGCAGTTATTCCTCTAATTGTTGTTTCAGTCAGTTTATATACGGCCCACAAGTTGACTGTAGTACATATAAAAGTATGGTCTGTTGATTTACCCTTTCGACAATTCTAAAATTCTAAGATGAATCAATACTTTTTACAAAATCAAATGCTTTCTAAATGATAATATTTGGCATTATTACATTCTGTTACTAATAATAGTAACATTTTCCACTGAAAATGGTGTAATATCAGTGTCACGCGAGGGCAGATATGGTGGGGCAACAGGCTGATATCTGATATCCTGCCCATTGACAAGATATTTGTTCTAACTCTATAGCAACAGAACACTCGCTCGTACACTAACGTTCTCAAAACATCCAGTTTGAAAAAAAGATGGCTGAATCAGTCCGTCAGTCGCTAGCGGACAAATCTTCAGAACTACAGGCAATGATTGAATCGCAAAACCGGCAAAGACATGATAGAGAATACATTGTTGTTATCTCGGATTGGGAAAATTTACCGGGCAAAGCGTAGTGTCCATAGGCTAGTAGATCTACGAATGTTACTCGTTGAGCCGGGGGAACTGAGCCTGATAAAGTTTTCCAATCCAAAGCACCAACATCTATTCTACTTGTCCTGTTTCTCATTTATATTCCGTATCATACTAAATTGAATAGTTGGCTCGGAAAACACACATACCAACATATTTTAAACTATGAATAAAGATGAAGAACCGTTTAAAACGTCCTTATACTGTATTTGCAGCTACGATAGTCATGATGCATGATTACGTCATGAACGTGACGTTTACCCGCAGAAAAAAGTTGTGTTGAATGAAGACAAGAATTTCTATGTTTTAAGTGATTAAACATATTAGAAAACGGGAAAAAAAACGAGCGAAGGATCAGTGAATGTAATAAACAGGTTATTACACGGCTGATGAGGGACGGAGAGTGATATCGGCCCGCCACCTCAAAATCTGCCCTTGGCCTAAAGCCCTCGGGGCAGATATCAAGGTGGCGGGCCGTTATCACTCTCCAGCCCTCATCAGCCGTGTAATAACCTCTATTTATGAGTACTTAGAATGATGTAATGAGACAAGTAACCTACCTGATGTAAATATTTCGACAGTGCAATTCAGATCTAAATAGAAATTTTGTAGCATTTGTCAGTTGATCATCGAGGTAAGGAGGTAAAAGGTTGTGATTGCAGTCCATGTTTTACAACACAGTAAACACCTGTTTCTAGCTCTACTGGCTGAAAGCCAGCAGAGCTTATGTCATGGCATGGTTTCCGTCGTCGTCCGTCCGTCCTTCTGTCCGTCCATCTGTTAGTCTTTTTCTTGTTTACGCGATAAAGTCTTCATTTGTGATCAGATTTTCGTGAAACTTGCACAGTTTGTTTATCTCATCAATAGCTTCAACCCTATTGATTTTGGAAAAAATCAAACAAACAGTATGGGAAAAGTAGCCATTTCAAGTTGAAAATTTCCATTTCTTGTTTACGCGATAAAGTCTGCATTTGTGGTCAGATTATCGTGAAACTTGCACAGTTTGTTTATCTCATCAATAGCTTCAACCCTATAGATTTTGTAAAAAAAAAATCCAACACACAGTATGGGAAAAGTAGCCATTTCAAGTTGAAAATTTCCATTTCTTGTTTACGCGATAAAGTCTGCATTTGTGGTCAGATTATCGTGAAACTTGCACAGTTTGTTTATCTCATCAATAGCTTTAACCCTATTGATTTTGAAAAAAATCCAACAAACAGTATGGGAAAAGTAGCCATTTCAAGTTGAAAAATTCTCATTTCTTGTTTAAATGACAAAGTCTGCATTTATTGTCAGATTTCCGTGAAACTTGCACAGTTTTTTGATCTCATCAATAGCTTCAACCCTATTGATTTTGAAAAAAATCCAACAAACAGTATGGGAAAAGTAGCCATTTCAAGCTGAAAATTTCCATTTCTTGTTGACGTGATGAAGTCAGCATTTTGTGGTTGGATTTCTCTTCGTCTCACTTCGTAAACTTCAACATTTTTTAATTGAATTATGATAAACTATTCCCTGACATCTGGAATCGAAAACAAACATTTGGCTGAATCTGATTTTATGTGCTACGCAGGCTTTTTATTGATTTTGACTGCGCTGCAGTAAGGCCAAAATGTTGTGGTTTCTTCGCGCCATTTGATTTGTTTAATGGAGGCAACCATAACCGAGCCGAGTTATTTTTTGCACATTATAACACCGCACGTAGACTTGATGCGGTTGTCATTTCCCTATCATTCAATATCAAATTCTTTTTTATTATTCGCAAAAACTTGCAGCTGACAAAAAAAGTTGTCATAATTTAACACTGTGGAACACATTCTTAGTCGGTTGCAGTAAACGTATTTGAAAGAAAACCAAACACGCTGTATCCAAGTAAAGCATGTCAAGAACCGGGAAACATTACAAAAAGTTTGTTAAAAGGTCTGTAGATGATAAAGGCTAGCGCAGCCATTTTACTTTCGGCGTAAAATGTTCAAATTCTTTGCAGATATAGATCTATCTGCAGGTAATCAAATCTTCGCATACTGAGTCTCAATCTGAAGTTTCGGGGCAGTCGGACATCGCCGATCTCCCGTTGTCTGAAAACTAGACAATTATTATCATTGCACATGATGCAAACTCTACATCTCCAGACACAATAACCAAGCCTAGCCTTTTAACTTCCACAGATAATGATTCCCTTGTATCATATGATGGCTGGTAAGCAGTTCTGCTGAAGTATTAACTCCGGCACCCATAGGTTTACCACAGTAGTGTAAAAAAAAAAAAAGGGCTGTAATAGTCCTATTTATAAGACCCTACGTACGTTATTTCACATTTTGACATTCATCGTGTACGTAGGGTCTTATCGGTTCCTTCTTAGGTTTCTTTAGCAAACTCCGACATCGAATTTTGTCGCTGTTTGAGCAACAAATTCGGACACTTAAAATACAAAATGCCCAATATAACTTATATCGGTAACAAGATAAATCAATATTGAACCGATTTAAAAGACTTGGTTGTAAAAAACTTACTTTTTATGAGTTAAATCCGCTTCTATTTCACACTACCCTATTTTTGAAGTGAAACTGGTGTGTAAGAGTGTAGTTAACGCAACTAAAATAATTTTTTTAAACGAAATTCCTATACCTCCATTAAAGTGTTGCAGAAAGGGGCAACCCTCATTCACAAACATAACTTTGCCTAGAAAGAAGTACTGAATCGTCTAATGGTCCATTACAGACGGTTATAGAGTTTTAAGACTATTTATAAAGTAAAGAAACGCCGAGAGAATGTCCTAGTAATTTGTCCCAAATCTAGATTGTTCCCACGTATTCTGAATCGATTGCCCCGGATTCCTCGGCCAACATGAGTTTCTGATACTTTCTGGAGTTGGTGTGTTAAATAGAGTGATAACTTTCTTGAATGATTGGTTAAGTGTTACATATCAGATTTTAAGATGTTTTATGTGCATGGCTTTATTTTACGTAGATAAAGACATGGACATAAATGAACGTATGGCAGTAAGGCTGCAAGTATTTATGTAAACTATAACTTTGGCAAATATTGAAAAGCTTCATTTCATGAAAGAGGAATTAGATCTATCGTCAATCGACGTGTTTTCGAGGGGTGCATGAACCCGAAATGCATCCAAGTTTTCTTGCGTACTATGAAGTGAAAGACGTCACCTTTTTATATGAACCCCTTATTTGAATACAAACAATAGTTTCACTGCTGTTAATTTAGGAACTGCAACCAAAACAAGACCGTATGCATGTTTCTAAAGGAAAGATCGGTTTTAGTGGGATTTTTATTACCTTTTTTGGATCAGATTTTTTTTTTTTTTTTTTTTTTTTGTCTCCTACGACGGAAAAAAAATTTCCAGACCACTCGCTGTTATTACTGAGAGTGAATATTTCCAACCCTTTTATTACGACACTGAATATTTTCAGGTGATTTATGATAAAGTAATTGTGAAGAAAATTCCTAGTCCTTCTTCACAGGTGCTAATAAATTTGATAGAAGGAACCAAAACCGGTATTTCCGCTTAGGGTACACTTACCCCCAGAGCTGTAAATCTGTGGTTTAGATTTCATATTAGAGGGTTGGACAATAATGGTTCTCAACTACAGCTTAAGCAACCCGTATTTATGATTTGCAGCAAATAAAAGTCTGTTAGATCAAGATAATTGTGAAAATTTTCTGTTTAAAGTAATTAAAAAGCTGAAAAGACGGTCTGAAGTCTCAGATTGGGCTAAGTCTAACGGAACATTCTGTTGTGTCATGGGTTTCTGCGTTTTTTTGCACCGATCAGTTTTTCGTGTCTGTTAATTTATGGATTAGTATTTCCGCATGATTTGACAAAGAAAATGTCAATAAGGGTGTCAGTTTACTGCAAAACTGTCAATTTACACAAGATAACGGAAAAATGGCTCTTTTTTATTCTTTTTTTTTTTTTTTTTTTTTCTTGCGTGAGGTGTCGCGTGTAGCCAAAATTTATTACGTGAATTTCAATTCCACAACTTGATTTTCGCATTAATTTGCTTGATCAGAAATACTGCAAAATGCATTATTATTTATTTTCTGGAATTCTAGTGCTGCTGTCAAGAGGCCAAGGGACGCTAAATTTTACACTCGTCCGTCCTGTTTATCGCGCTGCAAAAACTGAAGCTAATTAACTTAGAACTGTTCATTTATATTAACCAAAACAGTTACTTCTAGTGATAGGAAGCATTTTAGTTGAGTTTTTGTATATATTATGTTTTTTCATGAACTGTTCAATGGATATTTAAAGCCACGCATTGAGGTCGGGGTTTCCCATGTCTAAATTCAGCTTCTGGCACAAGACCGAAGGCTGAATATGTTGTTATCATTGAATATACATGATTCAAGTAGGGACTATAGTTATACAGGCATTTCACATTAATTTATGTGGGGGTTATGAAAATAATTTTGGTAAACAGAACTTCATTTAAATATTCGTGAGATAAAACCGTCAATTAAGCTCTTCGAATCGTTGGTCCACCCTGTCACTTATTCGTATTCTGATATGCATGTTGGCCACAGGAAATTGTGCAAAAACACCGATCTTTATGCAATTGACAGAGCCAGTGAATTCATAATTGTTACTGAATGCAGTTCAAAATATCTAAAAGGTTTAAAAAAAAATTGGTTGCCAAAACCATTGTTACAATCCGGTCCGGGGGGGGGGGGGGGGGGGAGGGTAACCCGATTTCGTTAAAAAACTGTTCGGAATGTCGGTTCTTTATTTAACCCGAAATATGCTTGTAAATATGGCGGCATTTGTGTTGAAAAAGTTACACGATTGAATTCTAGATGAATATATCATGAATGTGGCCCTTTTTCAGAGAGAAAAAAGTAAATTTATATCCAGTTAAGTCATCTTTCATGTTAAGTTCAGTGCTTTTTCAACATTATCTCGGATTTTAGGAAATCGAATTTGCTACATAGAACTAAGTGGGGCCCGTTTAGACGTAACATGCAAAAGAAAAGTAAAACGTGAAATGTCCGATAGATAAATGTTGAACGGCAAACAAGCATGTGTACGTCTAAATATTTGGACTAGGGCTGTAAGTGTAAACACTGAGATATTTGGCCATGGTCTAAGCAGTTATAGTGTAACTGTTGAATCTTTTTCAATTATTAAATTGTTGTACCTTTCTATTTACTGTATGTATGTACAGTGCCATTAATTCGTTTTATTGACCTTGAAAGTCGGTCTGCTTTTTCCGAATTTGGCCAAAATCAAGCTTGAATATCCCAAAATGAAAGGCTAAGGCCCCTTCCCAATTTTTGGAAAAAAAGCCCAGTAAAGGTTTGCTTGAGTATGGTACAGTCAGTTAGGTCTTTGTGTGCCATTGTTTTGTTTTGGACAAGTAAGCTTCTCTGACGGACAAGTAGATTTTTTAGATTTACTTGTCCATGGACAAGTAGAAAATTTCAAGATTTCCACACCCCTGCATTAAGGGATAGAACACTATTAAAAGTGAAGAAAATCTAGTAAATCATTCAGGAAAAGCAGCCATTTGATGATTTAGTATCGTTTACTAAACAAAGTCCACATTATTAGTTACATTTCTTTGAAATTTGCTAGGATTGTTTAATACAAGGCGTTCTGAAAGCCTATCAAATTTGGCTGGATTCCAAACAATTAGTTTTGAGAAATTGCACTTCATTTTTTTTCACTGTTTGTTCAATTCACCATGCCTACTTATGTTGTCTTAGTGGGTTCAAGCCCAGTTGCAGTTGCATTTTTGTATTTTTTCTGTTTGCATCATGAATTCATAATATATGCTAGCAAAAAAACAAAATCACTGCCAGTAAAGCGATTTCAGGCCCTCAAGGGCCTCTAGTTTAGGAGATTTACAGCTACAGCTTGAACTGCCCAGGCCACCGATCGGTAAATAAGTGCAGATTACACCAGACTACAGTTAACTCTATACCTAGTTTCAATAATCAGGCGCTACAGTGATTTTTTTTTTTTTTTCATATTTGGACATTAATTGTACACCGTACCATCTCAAGTCCATCGTAAATTTTCCGTAGCAAAGATAGAACGTTATACTGACTTTCCGTTTCGTCGGTTTAATCTGTATTGCAGCAAAATGCAATTAACTTTTAGTAACAACATGACCAAATACAAATTATTAAACCCTTCATTACATAAAGAGCTTGTAGAAGTCAGTTTGTAACATGTAAATCTTGGAAAAATCACTGACGAAATTTATCATGCGTGGAGGCCATTTTGTGTGTTTTTGGGAATGTAAACAACTCGAGTAACAGATGAAATGCATGGTTTTCTCTTATGTTCAACGTTTAAATTGAAAGTATTTGTATTTCAAACAAAGGGTTATTAAATATGCAAGCAACAGGTATGTTTAAATCCTACTTTTAAGCTCTTTTTGTGAAATTATGATTTTAAACTTGTGCACAAAATCTGTGCAGAGCTTTCAATTGATTTTGTCTTGATCGTCTCCGTATCCAGAGGCAACCAGTCAAAAAGTAACATCGCCTTTGGGGACAGTTATCTGTACTAACTCTATACCAAACGACAAAATTTTAGACTGAACCAAATTGAAAGCATTTGCAGACGACAAAATTACACGACTCAAAAATTTAAACTTGTTCTCGGAGGATAGAAAAAATTGTGGGAAAATGGTGGTTACCATCATTTTCTCCTTTTCTCACAATGTTTTCAAAAGGCTTCTTTCTCAGAGTCATGGAAACCCGGGATTGTTTGGTAAAGAGTTAACAATATAATATTATATGATGTATTGATTTTTCTCTTGAACTGCATGCCTATTCAAACTAAGTAGATGGATAAAATTAATGTACACTGATGACAAGAGAATTCCTCTTTGCTTTACAATAAATGGTGATGTTTCAGCTCCTTCCCCCATCCCCACTTTGTGTCTCTCTGTGCGTATAAATATTTTAATCTTTGCTACGCGTATGGATGGTCGCAGAATACACACCACTAATGATACATTCAGTGACAGGATAACCACCACATAAAGCAGAATCAAGGCACTTTAAAAAGTATGGGCAGCTACTAAATACTTCTACATTTCTCGACTGTTTCGCAGTAGCAATCATATGCTTGATTGATTAGCATTATATGGTGTGTATGCATGTATTGTTTGTAATTAGATAAAACCAACTGGTGCATGGCAAGTGCATGTAAATGCTCCCTTTTTCTTTGTAAAGTAAATACACTGTGTTTTGTTTAAAATAGCCCAACAGTAAATGCTTAAGTTCCAGGTAATGCTGGACAGTTGGGTTGACGGTAGGGGTATTTTAGTCAGTCCTTCTATTATTTAAATGGTCATGACCGATAGTATTCGCCATGACTGATTTCATTGAACACCATATTTTCAATAGGACAATGAAAAATCATCACACAAATACATGATGTCATATGTTGTATGCCAATTTTCATTGGTCTATTTAAAGCTGAGTAGAGTATGGGAGAATCTCTCCCCCCCATGATGTTCTTGAATTAGTACTGGTATTTAACCTTTTGATCTTATCTATCTTGAAGGACACATG
This sequence comes from Hippopus hippopus, assembly GCA_946811185.2. Lineage (NCBI taxonomy): Eukaryota > Metazoa > Mollusca > Bivalvia > Cardiida > Cardiidae > Hippopus > Hippopus hippopus. Next base: position 54,457,334 of record OX328099.1, read on the forward strand.
TGTAAGAAAATAATATAAACGGTGTCACTTTGAATCTTGTGATATAATCTATCTACATTGTATTTTTGCAGAGCACTTTATCAACAAACTTGTCAGAGAGGAAAACTTTAAAGACCTTACAAGTTGGTCCAGATGGGAAACTGATTGGATCAGAGGTACATGCAGTTTTGTAAACTTACCACCTTAGGGCAACTTTTTGTGTCTTGCTCCGCTTGTGAAGCTGATGTGGCAAAAGCAGAAATTGCTTATAACATGCTATAATAACATGCTGATTCAAATTGGCCATAATGTTTTCACTTGTATCCATATATTCAACCTCTGTTATTTAGGTCATCCATGAGTCAATGACTTATTTAAAAAACATATGCTTGAAGTTGTTTTTGGAAATAATAGGTTCAACCTTTCTCATATCTAGCTTCACCAGTCTTGCCTAACTTTGACAAGTGTAAACTTTAGCCAGTTTACATATTTGTTTAAATTGAAAGCATTTGTAGACAATAAATAAAATGATTGGTTTAGGTTTTAAAGAGTAGAAAACTACCGCATGTGGTGAAATAAGAAAATGCTGGTTACCAGCATTTTCTCCTTTTCTCACAATAATTTAAAAAGCATTTTTTCTAGGAGTCATTAAAACATTTGTTGGGTAAAAGGTGAAACGAACCTGAAGCTCTTTTCATTTATGAAAAATACACTTATGAGGCATCTGTGGGATCTATAGTTACAGTTCTACAGCATGAAGTTGTCAAAAGTGTAAGCTTTTTTTGCATAAATTTGAAACAATTTTTCTTCACTGTTATCTTGATAATTCAGGTGCAGTAAGGATATTCTGATTGAAGAATTTAAAGTGATTAACTCTTTCACTTCTAGATAAATATACTACACATTTCCATTGGTAGCAAGTATAGTTCCACAGCAAGATGAAGAGACAGTTTAGTCATGGTCATAATCTAGTATAGAAGAGTGGACAGTGTAGATCAGAGGTCAGACTAACTACTGTGCAGTCTGATCTTGATCTAAACTGTCCTCAAAAGGATCCTGTGTTTTCTACAGTAAGGAAAGGGTTAAGCCCTGTACTGTAAATATTTGTTTGCCTTACAAAATCAAACTTCAAATTTCTATTAGTGAATAATTATGTTTTACACCCCTTTCAACATTTTTTCAATCATATTACAGCAACACTGTTACAGCTGGCATACTCCTTTTTTTCCTGGGTTTTAAAGTAAGCTGTCATTGTTATATGACTGAAAAAAGGTTGAAAGTGGCCAAAAACATTATTCAGAGTGATGGTACAGGCATTATTCATGTAACTTTTTAAACAGAAAAAGAAGCCAGGGCAGAAGAAAATAGATGTTTCCAACAAGCCAGTCAAAGTATTTGTGGACAGAAAAAAGACATGGCTAGAGATAGGAACACAGACAGACAAAACCTCTCTTCATGAGACAGAAGTCCAGACAGAAATATCAGGGGTTGTCCCTGGGGTCACCAGTGCTGCCGAGTCTAAGTCACTTGACCTACATAATGATAGTGGTGTAGACAACGGGGACATAGATCCGGAAGCATATGATCTTATGGTTAAAGGTTATAATTTGTTTTGTTGCTAGAACTACATGTAAATTAATATGACTGTAATCCCTTGTGATCAAAATTTAATAGTGTATGAATCTAGGAATCAGTGGAGACAGGAAATGAAATGAAATTAGAAATTCGTGGAAATTGAAAGCCAGTACATCAATTTCTACTTGCAAATTGTTGTTATCACAAGTTCATTGCCAGCTGCAAGATGAAAATATATGCAGTCTGATCTTGGACTCAATTGTCCCCAATGTAGAGATGCCAAAAAGAATTGAGAGACCTAGCATGTTTGCCAGAGAGTAGGTACAATTTAAGAACTTTACAGTCATCCATTTTAACACATAGATTTACCAGTAATCATAATTGTGAGCCATGCTTAGGGTTCTCATTTGACCCTGGGGCCCCTGTTTTTGAGGCTTGGAAATTTGAAATGACTGGTTTTTGACGCTCAAAAGTATCTGCCTGAGCTTCAATCTGACGTGTGAGATTATCAGCCAAAGCTTCATATAAATTAGCTGTTGTACATCTGGCAGAAATGTGGGCTTTAATATTTAAACACAGTCAGTATCATAATATGTGAAGGATGCAGGTGGCTCTGTTTATCACAGCAGCCTGCTTCCCTACTTGACAAATATGTCAAATCATGCTGTAATACTTCTCTAAAAAGTTAATTGACATCATAAAAAAGACTTTTAAAAAAAAAAAAAAACTTGAAAACCCATGACACAACATAGTTCAGTTTGACCTGGCGTACTTCAAACTGTTCTTTCATCTTTAATTATGAATTCAAACAGTGAATTTAGATAAATCTCTGTATAAAACAATAAGTGGAAGCTAAAATCACTGTTTGATAATGAGGAAACTTGTTTTATGGATTGAAACTATTAAACCTACAAGTTAGACGGTGGAGGATGAGGTTAGGCCTTCTCGTCATACAGTATTAGCACTGGAATAAGTGTTAACTCTATACCACACGAGAAAAATTTTGACTTGTCCAAATTGAAAACATTTGCAGACAAAAATTCAAATGTGACTCGTTTGGGAATATTAATCTTTGATAGGGTAGAAAACATTGTGGGAAAAGGAGAAAATGCTGGTTACCAGCATTTTCTCCTTTTCCCACAATGTTTTCTAAAGCCTTCTTCTTCAGGGTCGTTAAAAGTCGGGATTGTGTGGTATAGAGTTAAAGAAGAGGGTATTGAACATTCATACAAAGAAAGAAGAACAGATTGAAAACATCTTTAATGGATGTGACCTTTATTTTCTCCCTATTCCACAATGTTCTATGCTATCAAAGACAAATCCAGGCATTCTAACCACATTTCAATTGTCAAATGCAAATGCTGTAAATATGAGTGAGTCACTGTCTAACATTTTGTTGTTTGGTAAACAGTTAAAAGATTGTTTGTGACCATTCATTCATGATGAATTGAATGCTAAGGCTACAAGTCAAAATTTCATCTCTGCACTTCATTCCAACCAGTATTTAGCTCTACTTGTTAAGATAAGGCATTTTCTTGTTTGATTTCTGTCCATAAATAAAGAACATAATTTGAAAAATTGTGTTTATTTCACCCTTACCTCTTCATTTGGACATTTCTCTTTGACTCTTGGAAATTCCATTTTGACTCATGAAAATTTGGGCCCAAGAGTCAAGATTCAGGATCTAGTGAGAACCCTGCACCCTCTGTGAAAAGTGGGTTTAATGCATCTCCGAAAAGTATCAACCCATGTAAGCCTGCCGGGTCGAAACTTTTTGCTATTGGTCAATTTTCTGTATGATGTTGCTAGACAAAATGGATTCATAATCATACGATAATTTGCTTGGTACAATGCATCACAGAGATGTTTTAATTCCCCTTTTCCAAGAACACCATTCAGTTATAAGGCAGACATTGTTACAGAAAATATGTCACTATTAACTTTAAGATTCTAAATTAAACACATTATCAGTCAGTAGAGCAAAATGAGTTGTAGCAATTTCATACTGGTTTTATTTCCTTTATTTATATCTGTCTATATGTCGATCATTGATCAGAGTCCACAAAATCAGTTTTTGTCGCCATAGCATAGATCTATCACAAGTCGATCTTCTTTGTTGCTTGTCTGATTTTAGACCCCATTCCAGAACATTATTGGAGAGATCTGGCTGAAGAGAGACGGTGTTCCCTAGCGGAAGCTCTGTCAGAAAATGAAATGGTAAAACTTCTCTTCTTTTTTTTCCCCTCTGGGTTGGCATTCATCAATACTTCTCAATTGAAATTTTATTTTCAAGCAAGAGGAATCATCAGATTGCCCAAGACATACTGTCACTGGCAATTAGAGTTTATATAATTAGAGTGGACTATAAAATGGTTGTTGTGTAGAGTCCAAATTATAGATATATGTTGAGCACAAAAAATTTAGTTGTTTCATCTTTAGCATATAGTATTATAAAATTTAATGACATTATCAAACATATCCTTGCAGTTTAAAAATATTTAGTCCAATTTCCCCTAGAAATCAAAGAATTATGCCAGATCAAACAGTAATTGATGACAACAAGCCAGTGCTTTTCATAGACTGTTTCGCAGTTAAAATCACATACGTCAACGACGGGTAAGGCAACCCCTGTGATCCCAAGACGTTTAATGAGTGAAAGATCTGGAGAATGTGCCTGTCAGTCAATCCTCGGTGACCCAGTTTACACAAAGATCGAAAGTCGTCCCTTTATTGCAGAATGGCATATCTCACATGAGACAAGCGCACTGACGGCCGCCATATTTGTTGACAACCTTGGGTTTTTTCCAGGGTTATTTATAGTAACGGAAGAAATGAAATTATCTTCTCTACAAGAGAGTATCATTATGTTCAAGATCTTTCGATTGGCTATTAGGGTACTTCCCGACCATATGAATATTCATAAGAAACGACGATTTGCGCAGGGGTGATGCATGGAGAGTAAGGCAATGCTTCAAACCTGGGTTCCGAGGATGCTGTCAGTCGAGTGTAAGAATGTTGCTCTGCTCCAAAATGTCCCTTGTGAAAATAGCAAATTTGGTGCAAGCGTTGTCTTGCTGCAGAATGCAAGCTTTGCCTCTTTGAATGTGTGGAATCACGACAGGAGTGATGTTTCTTCATAATAGCATGGGGCATTTAGGTGTTCATGTTAGGTGCAACATTTAGGTGCCTCTTTGAATGTATGGAATCACAACAGGAGTGATTTTTCTTCACAATAGTGTGGGGCATTTAGCTGTCCATGAACAGTTACAATTTCTGTTTGAACACTATGTGTTATGCTCTCCCCTATATCATAATGCTTTGATCCCCATACTTGTCCCGTTCGATATTGATTGCCATCCATGCATTCCCTAGTCCATCACCATTCCCATATTCTCTCAACGGCAAACTGGACATTAAAACATGACTCCTCTGTAAAGAGAACATGGCTCCATCTTCACCTTGTCCATCGATAATGTGCTCTTGCCCAGTTCAGCCTTAGCTTTTGGTGACGTTGTGTTAACAGGACACAACATATGATCTGTAGACGTCTTCTCAAACCTGCACTTCTAAGGCAGTATCAAATGATGGAGAATAAGACATAAGTGTGGGTACCATTCATCAGATAGGCTGCGATTATTCTACAGGATTAGAACAATGATTTCTTGAAGACGTAATGATGTACCTGTTGCCTCTTTGTGTCGTTTCCCCATGTCTTCCACAGAGTGGAAGATCAGATAATGCCCCTAATTGATGACAGGGTGCTCTAATAGACTGAAAAATGTGCTCAGACTAATTGAAGTGTCGCGAAACATGTCGGAAGTATTTGCAATCAGCATCCCTAATGCAGCGCTTTGCTGATCTAACGTCATTCAAGGCTGGGGTCTCATCTGGGAATAATCTCATAATTCAAACATTTAAAAAGTTAAGCACATTTCATCTTGTGTAAACAGACGTGGTGCATGTGCTTTTGACATCTGTCATTTGTTACGTTAAGGAAAAGAGTAAGTTTATCTACTGGCGACAATAAGAAGTCTGATGACTAACACTAATTTAACAGTAATGTGCTTTTTCACAAAAAAAAAAAAAGCAATTTTGTCGCAAGATTAAAAATCTGACTAAACTTTTTGCGTTCAGTATACATGTAGTAAATGTTTTCATGGTTAATCAGCTCCTGCCCAGGCTACTTTATAAACCAACAAGATGTTGCTGTGCCACCCGTGAAAAAATTACCAATGATATTCACTCGATGAAATAAATTTCAATCTTTCACCGAAAAAAAAAACACAGTCCTGTATATCTTACAGCTTCATCAGTCCATGGAAGAACTAAAGGAAGAAAATCACAACCTGTCACTACTTGCCAGTCAAGCTGAATATCTTGCATCTGTTCTGAATGTAAGTGCTATCTACATTTACAGTCTTGCTTATTAGTCCCAAGCTAGTTTTACTGAAGTGACTTCAGGTTAACTTTCCCTCTGTCATGTTCCTACCATTCTGTCTGTTCTGTTTTAGATTAAGGTGAAGCCAGAAGGTCTGTGTCATTTTAATTATACACTGCAATTAGTTGAACTCTTTGCCACACAACTAAAATGTAGACTTGTCCAAAGGCATTTGTACACAAGAAATTAAATGTGGTTCAAATGATTGAATTTGTCTTTGATAGGGTAGAAAACATAGTGGGAAAAGGAGAAAAGGCTAGTTAACCAGCAGTTTCTGCTTTTCCCACAATGTTTACAAAGGGCATCTTCCTCAGGGTCATTAAACTTTGGATTGTGTGGTAAAGCATTAATGAACTATGGGCTAGGCTATTGAAAATTTGCATGGTAGACCAATGCCTTCATCATCTGGGCCTCTAAGTTTATATATACAAGTGAGTCAAGATTCAAGATTGTAAACTGATTCTGAAGTAAAATTTTAAGTTTTGAAATGGTTAATATATTTCTAAGAGATGTCTTTTTCACAAGGCATAAGCCCCAGCTGTATAGAAAGTCTGTATACTAGAGTTTTGGCAGGATGTTTCTGTACAATTTTTTGTTAAAATTGAAGTGATAGGTAAAAAATAATGAATGGGTTTAAACTCTTAACTCTTTACCAAACGACAAAGTTTTAGACTTGTCCAAATTGAAAGCACTTGCAGACGACAAAATAAACGTAACTCAAAAATTGAAATTTGTTTCCAGCAGGGTAGAAAAACATTGTGGGAAAAGGAGAAAATGCTGGTTACCAGCATTTTCTCCTTTTCCCATAATGTTTTCAAAAGGCTTCTATCTCAGGGTCGTAAAAACCAGGGATCGTGTGGTAAAGGGTTAACATGCCAAAAGCCAGTATCAACTGTTTAACTCTTTACCACACAATCCCAAGTTTTAACGACCATGAGGAAATAGCCCTTTGAAAACCTTGTGGGAAAAGGAGAAAATGCTAGTCATCAGCATTTTCTCCTTTTCCCACAAGGTTTTCTACCCTCTGAAAGACCAATTCAATATATTGAGCCATATCTATAATGTTGTCTGCAAATGCTTTCAGTTTGGAAGTCTAAAATTTTCTTGTTTGGTAAAGACTTAACCCTGTACCAGACAGCAACATTCCAGACTGGTCCGTATTGAAAGCATTCGCAGACAACAAAAAATGCGGATCAAATAATGGAATTTGTTTCTGAATCAGAAGAAAACAATGCTGGAAAAGGAGGAAATGCTGTTCACACATGCTTTTCAAAAGCTTTTTTCCTTAGGATTGTTAAAAGACAGGATTGTTTGGGAAAAGAATAAATGAAAAGATTGTTTGGGAAAAAGATAAATGAAAAGATTATAAATATTATTGGAAATCCGAATGATGCAGAAAATAATTTTTCTAATCTTGGACCTTCCTGTCAGAAATTTTGTTAGATTATGTGAAGAAAGATAGTCTCTAGGCTGTACTATTAAATCAATATTTCTGAAAAATTGTTTCGATTCAAACTTTCTAGTCTAGCCATCTGATTGGCTGAGACATTGTCTTAGCCAGTCATAGGGCTAGTCTTGAATATTTCAGTTATATTGTTATTTGGAATGGTTTCGGTTATATTGTTATTTGGAATGGTTTCAGTTATATTGTTATTTGGAATGGTTTCGGTTATATTGTTATTTGGAATGGTTTCAGTTATATTGTTATTTGGAATGGTTTCGGTTATATTGTTATTTGGAATGGTTTCAGTTATATTGTTATTTGGAATGGTTTCAGTTATATTGTTATTTGGAATGGTTTCAGTTATATTGTTATTTGGAATGGTTTCAGTTATATTGTTATTTGGAATGGTAGGTGAATATCAACCACAAAGAACTTGCAGTATTGTTTTGACCTGTTGAAATTCAATTTGATATTATTTAAGGATGTGCTGGGTGACAAAAAAGATACTTTGGAAGAAGATAGTGGAGGGGAGAAGAGAGAGGAATCAAAGGTAGAAGTGGAACAGACTAAAACAGCTCAACAGGAGGGAAATGTCCAAAAGTTCAGTATGGTAAATTGACCCTTTCTCATATGCAGATATTCTGTTCTCTTTGTTAAAAAAAAATGAATTACCAAATAATCTCGAGTTTTAACAGCCCTTGGAAAGAAAGCTTTTGAAAACAGTATGGGAAAAGGAGAAAATGCTGGCAAACCAGCATTTTCTCCTTTTACCACAATGTTTTCTACCCTTTCCAAAATACTATTTCGAATTTAGAGTTACATTTATTTTGTTGTCTGCAAATGCTTTCAAATTGGGGAAGTCTAAAATTTTGTTGTTTGGTAAAGAAATAAAATGGATATGATTTTTGATGAAGTTGGGCTTTATCAGCAAGGATTGAATTTTCTTTACTTTGTTCCTGGTGTTTCTCTATATCAAGCTTTGTTTCTCTAGATTTCTGCTTCCTTCATTGCCCGTAGCACTCACACAACTGAAAGAGCTTAGAATTAAGTCAAAAGTTGGGTAAAACAAAATTCAATTAAATGAAGAATATCAAAAAACTGAAATTTAGATATTGCAGTTGTCAAATCCCCATTCAAGTACTACTTTATACTCTACTGGAGTAGAGTGTTTTGGTAAACATTGACTGATAGGGAAAAGTTCCTTGTTAAAGTTAACCCTTTACCACACAATCCCAACTTTTATCAACGCTGAGAAAGAAAGCTTTTGGTTACTAGCATTTTGTCCTTTTTATACGCCCGTCGAAGACAGGACGTATTATGGGATCACCCGTGGCGGGCAGGCGGGCGGACGGGCGGGCGGCATCCCCATTCTTTGTCCGGAGCATATCTCCAAAACTATGCTAGCTACGGTTATGAAATTTCATGGGTGGATAGATCTCATCAAGGTGGAGTGCAGTGCACAGGAATCATAACTCTTGCTTGCTTAATTTTTTAGTTATTGCCCTTTGTTGTTTTTCATACTTGAATTTTGTCTGGAGCATATCTCCAGAACTATACTAGCTACGGTTATGAAACTTCATGGGTGGATAGATCTTATCAAGGGGGAGTGCAGTGCACAGGAATCATAACTCTTGCTTACTTAATTTTTGAGTTATTTCCCTTTGTTTATATTCATACTTGAATTTTGTCCAAAGCATATCTCCAAGACTATGCTAGCTACGGTTATGAAACTTCATGGGTGGATAGATCTCATTAAGGTGGAGTGCAGTGCGAAAGAACCACAACTCTACCTTGTGCTGTCTTTGAGTTATTTCCCTTTGATCGTCATTTTTACAGCATTTTCTGCTTGTCCGGAGCATAACTTTGTCATCTCCAGTCCGATTGACTTGAAACTTGGCATGTGTGTTTGTTGCAATAATACGGAGTGCAGTGCGAAAGAACCATAACTCTACCTCATGCTGTCTTTGAGTTATTTCCCTTTGATCGTCATTTTTACAGCATTTTCTGCTTGTCCGGAGCATAACTTTGTCATCTCAAGTCCGATTGACTTGAAACCTGGCATGTGTGTTTGTTGCAATAATACGGAATGCAGTGCAAAAGAACCATAACTCTGCCTCGTGCTGTCTTTGAGTTATTTCCCTTTGATCGTCATTTTTACAGCATTTTCTGCTTGTCTGGAGCATAACTTTGTCATCTCCAGTCCGATTGACTTGAAACTTGGCATGTGTGTTAGTTGCAATAATACGGATTGCAGTGCAAAAGAACCATAACTCTACCTCGTGCTGTCTTTGAGTTATTTCCCTTTGATCGTCATTTTTACAGCATTTTCTGCTTGTCTGGAGCATAATTTTGTCATCTCAAGTCCGATTGACTTGAAACTTGGTATGCATGTTTGTTGCAATATTACGGAGTACAGTGCACAAGAACAATAACTCTACCTAGTGCGGATTTCGAGTAATTCCACTTTGATCGTCATTTTTACAGTATTTCTTGCTTGTCTGGAACGGAATTTTGTCACCTCAAGTCAAATTGACTTGAGACTTGGTAAACATGTTTATTGCATTACCTGCCCTTTACGATTATTATACCACCTTGACAACTGGCGGTGGGACAGGCGTATCTTGCGACAATTTGCCGCTCTTGTTCAACAATGTTTTCTACCTTCTCAACACAATATTCAGTTTTTGAGTCAGTTTTATTTATTATTTCCTTTTGTCTGCATCTGCTTTCAAATTAGATAACTAATTTTTTTTTTTATCTGGTAGAGTTAAATGGCAATAGTGTGTTATCTGATTAAAGCCTTTTGATCTTGGGAAGAACAAGCATAATACAACACTTAAATATGGCTTTCATTTAAACCACATATTACATTCCAAAATGTGTATTATTGGTATTTTGAAAGATATTCTACTTATTCTGTACAACTGTATTTGACTTTTGTTTATATACAGGTGACACTATGTAGTTACTGAAGTACAAATGCTATAGATCCTATTCCCACAATGTTCTTGTTATTCAAAATGGATATTTTCCTTTCAGTAAATACCTTTTCTTTCTGTCACCTGTACAATTCTATTAAGTGGAATGACTTAAAATAACCTGAGTACTAATGATTTTAAGTAATACAAACAAATCTTCACCAATCAACATTTTAGACTAGTCCAAATTCAAAAAAATTGCAAACTACAGATTTTTTATGTCTGAGGTAGTGAAATTGTGGTTAGAAACATTGTGGAAAAAGGAAAACATGGTGTGTATTAGCATTTTATCATTTTCACATAATATTTTCAAAAGCCCCCTTTCTCAGTGTTATTAAAATTCTAAATTGTTTGGTAAGGAATAATTAGCCTTTTAACCCTTTCCCAAACAATCCCTGGTTTTCACAACCCTGAAAAAGAAGCCTTTTGAAAACATCGTGGGAAAAGGAGAAAATGCTGATAACCAGCATTTTCTCCTTTTCCCACAATGTTTTCTACCCTCCCAAAACAAATTTCAATTTTTGAGTCACATTTATTTTGTCGTCTGCAAAAGCTTTCAATTTGGACTAGTCTAAAATTTTGTCGTTTGGTAAAGAGTTAAAAGAGTGGATGAGTTGATTTTTTGTGTTCTGTTGTTATCTTTCCTGGCAAGATATGCATATGAGCCAAGATCTGTGAAAAGGGGGCTTAATGCATCAGCAAAAAGTATCGATCCAAATCAGCCTGCGCAGTCTGGGCAGGCTGACCCGGGCCGAAACTTTTTGCTATTGTTCATTTTTTTGCAGCTAGAAGGACAAATGCACCTGATAATTCAGTCTTTTGTTATACTAAATGGATTTTATGGAGCCATAATACAGTTAAAAACTTGCATGGTATCATGCATCACCGAGATGCATAAACCCCTTTTTGCCAAAGCATGGCTCGTATATAGAGGACGTGACATTTGTAAGTTGGCTTTTGAGATAAAATTTCATTAAACGAGTCTTGAAAAAGGGTTACTAAACAAGCCGGTGACAAGCTAAAAAACTTTCTGTAAACATGTTCTTACGAACATGAAAGTTCGCACCAAATGCATAGCTCAAATACAAACTGCACCTGGTGGGATTCAAACCCGTGCGGACAAATAGCCTCGTTTTTCAAGGTTTAAAAGACCAACACCATAACCACTGAGCCAAAGATAATTCTTCCTAATGCAATCGTCAGGTACTGATTTTATACGGGAAAGCTATGCAGTAAGGAAGGAGTGATCTCCCGTAACAAAGTTCAGTAAAATTTTTTATTATATTCTTATCAGTGAATTACTGGGATTTCGCAGTGAATAACACCACTAGTTATGATAATTATGGTATCAACACTAGTGACAATATAGTGTTAGAATGTTTGCCAGAACTACTTTTTTCCTATATTGCTCATATCATATCATTCTTTATAATTATTAGAGTAAAAAAAGGTGAATTAGGAATATATGAAATAGGATAATCGACTGGTTGTGTGTGATATTAAAAATCTGTCACTCGAATGGGGTTTGTACAGTTAAAATAACTGGTCATTCGGACTCGTTTTTTTCAACCGCATCACACCCCATTCTAGTGACAGATTTTTAATATCACACACAACTAGATAATTATCCTCTATATCTCGAAAGCCAACAAACATCAGATTCTTTTAATCACATGATGATATTTTTTTAATTTCAGTCAGAATATGCAAAACATACATGCACATGCGGTTATTTCCATGAATAAAACCTGATTAACTTCTCAGACCGAAGTTTAAAATGACTACAATTATGGCCTGCAACAGGCGAAAAGGGGCATTCAGACATTTGCGTAAAGTGTCATCTCGAATCAGTCTTTGCGGTTCGCACAGGCTAATCCGAAACGACCCTTTCCGCTTTTATGTAAATTATCTATTTTGCGCAAGTCTTCTGTAGCACAAAATCTAATGTAGTCATAAAGTGCCATCTCGGATTAGCCTGCGTAGTCCGTGCAGGCTGATACGAGACGACAATTTACGCATATGTCCAAATGCCCCTTTTCGCATGTTGCAAGCCATATGATGTCACTATATGCTTATCTCAGACTTGTGTAAGATGAGAAAATTTGTCATGGGTATATTCCACTTAAAACAAGGAATGTTGTGTGATAAACTGATATCTCTGGAAAAAAAAAATTATAAAGCTTTTAAAATACAGATGAAGTAATTTATAATTTGAGGAAAACTTTATCTTTTACAGACAGAAGACACCAAAAACACTGAAGACCGGTAATCAGGAAAAGACTAACACCCACAGTCTTTCTTCCAATCAACAGTTTGTGATAATGGAATGCTTGTGTCATTGGATCATTATGTCACTCCTAAAGTCATTGTGATTTTTATCTAAGCTGGTATACCAGAAGTGAGCTCATGTTGCTGCTCAATATCCTGAGTTAACCTGTCCCTTTTTCCGAGTAAGGTTTACATTGTCACATATTTTACAATTTTACAAAATTTCAAAGATCTTCATGCCTTGAGTGACGAGTTATTTTATATTTTCTATATGGTGTCATTAAATGGTATGATATCAGAATTTTCCTAATATGTCACTCAGGTGAAAGATGAGCCATTCCTAGAGTCACATGCCCAATCCTAGCAGTATTCTGATAAATGAGCCATGCTTTGGCTAAAGGAGGCTTAATGCATCTTCCTGGTGCATTATACCAGGCAGGTCATCACATAATTATAGATCCATAAAATTCTTTTTGTCCAACAACCCTCTGAATAATGAGGTAGACTGGTCCTTTAATATGCTGAAAATTGACCAGTAGCAAAAAGGTTGGACCATGTCAAAGGTTTAACTGTGCAGATTGCACAGGCTGACATGGATCAATACTTTTTGGAAATGCATAAAGTCCCCCTTTCACAGATGGTTCATATATTTAAATTAACTTCGGTGAATGATGTTGTATGGGACCATGGTTTTGATTGCCTGATGTCTCCATTAAATGTGAATGGGGTAACTTTTTTCATCCTAATTTTAAGCTCTACTGGCTGAAAGCCAGCAGAGCTTATGTCATGATTTCCGTCGTCCGTCTGTCTGTCTGTCCGTCCGTCTGTCAGTCTTTTTCTTGTTTACGCAATAAAGTCTTCATTTGTGATCAGATTTTCATGAAACTTGCACAGTTTCTTTATCTCGTCAATAGCTTCAACCCTATTGATTTTGAAACAAATCCAACAAACAGTATGGGAAAAGTAGCCATTTCAAGTTGAAAATTTCCATTTCTTGTTTACGCAATAAAATCTGCATTTGTGGTCAGATTTTCATGAAACTTGCACAGTTTCTTTATCTCATCAATAGCTTCAACCCTATTGATGTTGAAAAAAAAATCCAACAAACTGTATGGGAAAAGTAGCCATTTCAAGTTGAAAACTTCCATTTCTTGTTTACGCGATAAAGTCTGCATTTGTGGTCAGATTTTCATGAAACTTGCACAGTTTGTCTATCTCATCAATAGCTTCATCCCTTTTGATTTTGAAAAAAATCCAACAAACAGTATGGGAATATGGGAAAAGTACCATTTAAAGTTGAAAATTTCCATTTCTTGTTTACATGATAAAGTCTGCATTTGTAATCAGATTTTTGTGAAACTTTCACAGTTTGTTTATCTCATCAATAGCTTGAACCCTATTGATTTTGAAAAAAATCCAACAAACAGTATGGGAAAAGTAGCCATTTAAGGTTGAAAATTTCCATTTCTTGTTTACGCGATGAAGTCAGCATTTGTGGTTGGATTTTCATTAAACTTGCACAGTTGCTTTGTATAATAAACAACTTGAACCCTATTGATTTTGAAAAAAATCTGACAATCAGTATGGGAAAGTAGCCATTCAAAGTTGAAAATTTCCATTTCTTGTTTAGGCAATGAAGTCCACAGTGTTGATCCAAATCTTGTGAAACTTGCAAGCATTATTTGATTCATCAAGGGATTGAACTCTATTAAAAGTGAAGAAAATCTAGTAAACCGTTCAGGAAAAGCAGCCATTTGATGACTTAGTATCGTTTACTCAACGAAGTCCACATTATTAGTCACATTTCTTTGAAATTTGGTAGGATTGTTTAATACAAGGCATTCTGAAAGCCTATCAAATTTGGCTGGATTCCAAACAGTTAGTTTTAAGAAATTGCACTTTTTTTTTTTTTTCACTGTTTGATCAATTCACCATGCCTACTTAATGGGGTTCAAGCCCAGTTGCAAGAACACATTTTTGTGTTTTTTCTGTTTGCATCATGAATTCATAATATATGCTAATATGCTAGCATAAAAGCAAAATCACTGCCAGTAGAGCGATTTCAGGCCCTCAAGGGCCTCTAGTTTTTAGTTCATTTTAGAAGGCTTTTAATTGTGGAGGCAATTATTTAGCACCTATTATGCTTTACATTTGGGGATAATGTTTGACTTGGTGATATGCTGAAATTTGGATCATTTGTAGTCAAACGCTAGCTCACTTGGTCAAATCTGACAATACGAGCTTTACAATTACCTTATGCCCATTCTAAATGCCTTATTTTTGTCCCAATCTTGATATAAATTTGTCAGAATGTATGTCCAACAACTTCAACTATGGATAATTCACAATCAGAACTTGCTTTTTAGGTCAAAATTTAATGTGAGAAAACTCTCTAGTTCACCTGATTGTTTGCTTTATTTGAAAATAGTTAAGGGTTAGTCAAAACTAGCTCTCTTGATCAAGCCTAAGCTTGGTAGAAAAACTTTGAGTTTACTGAATACGGCCTAATAATACCCATACCTTTATGACTGTCTCGATACTGTAATCTTATACAAGACGTTTAATAGCTTTAAGACAGGGCTACAGAGTCAAATGGGTCAACTTATTTAAAAAAAAAGTATCATCTTCGGGCCTAGCAATCCTGATCATTGTAGAACCCAAATGATCCCTTTGAACTTTCTTCATTTGAATCAAAGCCTAGGTAACCAGGTCAAAATTGGACAAACTTGTTCTAATTACACCTCTACTTGTCAATGTTTTTAGCTCCACTGGCCGAAGGTCAGCTGGCTTATGTCATGGCCCGGCGTCCGTCCGTCTGTGTGTGAGTGCGTGCGTGCGTTAACTTTTATTTCAAACATCTTCTCTGAAACTACCCATCCAACTTTGATGAAACTTCACAGAAATTATCCTGCCATGGTCTTCTTCAGAATTTCTTGAAAGAAATTGATTCCTTCAAAAACTCTGGTTGCCATGGCAACAAAACTGAAAAATATTGAACATTTTTAAAAATCTTCTTCTCTGAAACCATAAGGCCCAGGGCTACTGAATTTGGCATGTAGCTTTATCTAATGGACTTTTAACAAGTTTCTTAATATTATAGGCTTGGGGTCAAAATTGGCTCCATCTCAGGGATCACAAGTTTAACATGGGCTTGCTTACATAGTCATGTGAATTTGAATATTAATCAAGGGAAGTAACTCCTATTATAAAGGATAAAGTTTGTTACTATTTACCTTCCTTGATTATCAAACTGCAGTGATACATGATTGGTGCTAGGCATTTAAGTTTTTTGATAGAAAATATTCTGTTCAGAGAGAGTGATTCATTTTGTTGCTAATAGTTATGCTCACATGAGTGGAATATTAAATTTAAAGTTAGGCTTCTATCATTCAGTTTTTTTTTTCCAAGAACTTTACTTTTCATGCCAATGAATAAACCTGCTTGTATTGCCTGACACTGTTCAATGTTTTTGAAAGCCTTCTCTTTCAGGGTCATCAACTCTTCGATTTGTATGGTAAAGGGTTAAAAAGCCAGTGGAGCAATACAGGCCATCATGGCCCTCTTGTTGTAAAGTAAAGATCAAAATGTCATTCACAGTTGAGTGATTCCAAGCCTTCCAAGATGCGTGTTGTTTTTTTTTTTTTTTTTTTTATCATTTTTGAGTTTGCCAGGCTCACAGCATAATACAGCATAAAAATCAAAGTTGCATATAACTTGGGATGATATATAGACTTTGACAAAGTTCTTTTTAAAATTGAAATAGTGATAAATAGGGAGAGAAAAAAATATGATGTTGTGGAAAAGAGAGTGACTTCAGTTTTCAGATTGTGCTTGCAGAGTCATTTTCAAAGGTGTATTTCGAGCATGCATTTATGTGAATGAAACATCCAGTACAAATCATCTATATTACTGTAATCTTACATTTGTATTCAAGTATTACATTCAAACTAATTTGTTGTGCTAGTCCATCAAAATTTTTTAGGAAAAAAAGAATTTAGCCTACAGGCAACACTGTTTAACCCTGTACTAAGCAATCCTGAGTTTTATCTACCCTGAGAAAGAAAGCCTTTGAGAACATAGTGAGGAAAAAGCAGAAAATGCTGGTTATCAGCTTTTTTTACTAGCTATTTGTCCTTTTTCCCCCACAATGTTTTCGATCTTGAAGACAAATTCTAAGTCTTGTGCAATCTTTAATTGTCCACTGCAAATACTTTCAAAAAAACAAGCCTTTTTTGTTGTTTTTTAGAGCTAAGTATTGTAAAAATGTTACACCTTTCTTTTCGTCTGATATACCAGTATTACCATTATCTTTCAACCACTAGCTCCTGCTGCGGATTTTTTTTTTTTTACATCTTGCTTTGTGTGGCTTTTTTTAAAACATTATTGGTAAAGAAGATCGTGCTCTTCATACGCAATTTATTTGCATCGATTTTTAGCTCTGTTGTTTTCAGAGTAAAATTTTGACATTTTGTAATATCTCTTTTATTACTGATGATATTTACTTCAAACTTGGGTAATTTGTTCTTTATCAAAAGGAGAACTCAAACAACAGGGGCTGGTAACCATCAAAATATTTTTGACACAGTTATGCCCCCTTTTCAATTTTCATTGTAAATCGAGCACTTGCAGCTGAGCGTTGGCACCTGCATATGGTGCTGTTGTTTGTTACACATACTTGTGAGTTGAAACTTTTTTAACTTAGTCCACCACATTTAACTGGTTTTTTGAACCCACCTGCTGCAAACGTTTTTTCTCCACTCTCAAATCCTTATCATATCATGTTGTACTTATTAGTCTTCCACTGTATGACATTCATGTCTGGTACAGGTAAATGACCTCAGTTGTGAATGAACCAAAAAAGCAACAGTGAATATTAGTCATGGTATCAGAAGCTGTTGAGCGAATTTATAGCCCAATTTCTTACATAATATATTTTTCATGTAACTCTGTACTAGACAACAAAATTTTTAGACTTCTATTTTGGAAGCATTTGAAGACAACAAAATGAATGTGGCTCAAAGATTGGAATTTGTAAAAGCTTTTGAAAACATTCTGGGAAATAGAGAAAATGCTGCAAAACAGCATTTTCTCCTTTTCCCACAATGTTTTTTAAAGGTTTCTTCTTCAGGGGTGTTACACATTGATTGTGTAGTAAAGGGTTAATTTATCAAATATGTGCCTTTACGTTTGAATGAGAATGAACATTCATGTAAATACCAGTTTAAGTACCACAATGTTCTTTACATATGGATTAACTATGAAAGATGCCTGTAATAGAAAGTCAATTTTAAGTTGAAAATGTCCATTTTGTTTCTAGAACAAGATGTCTTTCTAGCTGATAGTTGAATTATTTTTTTCCTTTAATAAACTATGCAGTCTGATCTTTACACTGTGTGAAATAATGCGTACATGTAATTTGTGCTTAGAATGTGAGGTTCAATATTGAAAATTAAAGAGCAAGAATTCTGAGTTTTTAATCTGTATATATTTTTCTTATTTTGTGTTGTCAATAAAAGATGTAAAATTTGCAGTGTCAGAATTCTCTTTGTCTGCTCCATCTTTTATGGGGATCTCTGAAGCTTAGACAGTTGAAGGGTGTCCCTAAAGATCAATAGAAGGGTGTCCCAGAAGCTCAGTAAAGGGGGCCCTAGAAACTTATTTAAGAATGTACCTTAAGCTCAGAAGAAGGATGTCCCTGAAGCTCAGTAAATGATGTCCCTGAAGCTACATGTAAGTAGAATGATTTCCCTTAAGCACAGAGGGCTGTCCCTTTATCTCTGTAAAGAATGTCCCTGTGGCTAAGTAGAAGGGTGTTTCTTAAGCCCAGTAAAGGATTCCCCTTCAGCTAAGTAGAAGCGTGTTCCTGAAGCTCAGAAAAGGATGTCCCTGAAGCTAAGCAGAAGGGTTTCCAAAGTCCCTGAAGCTCAGTAAAGGGTGTCCCTAGAGCAAAATAGAAAGGTGTCCGTGAAGCTTAGTACAAGTGTCTCTGATGCTCAGTAGAAGAATATCCCTGAAGCTAAGCAAAAGGGTCTCATAAGCTCAGTGAAGTAGAAGGATGTCCCTTAATCCCAGTAAAGGATGTCCCTAAAGCTAAGTAGAAGGGTATCCCTGAAGCTCAGTCAGTAAAGAATGTCCTTGAAGGTAAGTAGAAGAGTGTCCAGTGTCCCAGAAGCTCAGTAAAGGAGTGTCCCTGAAGCTAAATAGAAAGGTGTCTGTGAAGCTAAGTAAGGGGTGTTACTAAAGCTAAGTAAAAGGATGTCGCTTTAGCGCAGCTACGGATGTCTCTGAGGATAAGTAGAAAGGTGTACCTGAAGCTAAGTAGAAAGGTGTCCTTGAAGCAAAGTAAAAGTTCCTGAAGTTCAGGAAAGGGTGCCCCTTAAGCTTGGTAAAAGGGAGCCGTTTTTTGTTGAGTTTGTTATTATAGAATAATTTCACTAACAAATACGGACCATAGTAGCCTTCTCAGATCCCGAGTTGACAACGTTTCAGACTCGACTCGGCAAAATAATGGAAGTCAGTCTCTAGCTGAGCTAAGTCTATTTTGCTGAGTTGAGTCTTAAATGTGTTAACAGGATCTGAGATCGTCACTAAAGGCTGTAAATGTTAGTGAAATGAGTCTTGAACTCGACTTTAGTCAGAAGGTGAGCTAGAGGATTTGAGTAAAAAAGGAGACCAGTTTTTTCTTGAAACTGGGGCCAGGTGACTGCTGAACACAAATGTTGGCTAAAACAGGTTTGACTCCTACATTCCCAATATTTTTTTGGCCAGAATATTTCACAAATTACGGAACTGTATTGCATATAAGTTACTATGAGTCTGCAAGTCATTCTTGTGTATCTGAAACACCCAGACTAGACTTAACATTTACAGTGTGTATAATGCTTAACAAAGTAGCTAGGGTCTTCAATTAGAAATGAAGTGAGGAGCTGCTTGTCAAGAGAGTCTTTAGCATTGTTGTCAACAGTATAAATAGTCTCAACAATTAGATGCTACGGTGATTTTTTTTTTTTTTTTTTATTCATATTTGGACATTTATTGTGCACCGTACCGTCTCAAGTCCATCGTAAATTTTCCGGTAGCAAAGATGGAGCACTATACCGACTTTCTGTTTCGTCGGTTTAATCTGTATTGCAGCGAAATGCAAGTAACTTTCAGTGCCAAACGTAACCAAAGACAAATTATTAACCCCTTCATTACCTCAAGAGCTTGAAGAAGTCGTTTATAACATGTAAATCTCGGAAAAGAACTGGCGAAACCTTTCGTGTGTGGAGGCCTTTTTGTGTGTTTTCGGCAAAGTAAATTACTCGAGTAACAGATAAAATGAACCTTTTTTCTTATGTTCAGCGTTTGAATTGAAAATATTTGTATTTCAAACGAAGGATTAATGAATACGCAAGCAAAAGGTATTTTCAAATCCTGGTTTTGTGCTCTATTTGTGAAATTATGATAGTTCAAACTTGCGCACCAAATCTGTGCGGAGCTTTCAACTGATTTTGTCTTGATCGTCTCTGTACCCAGAGGCGACCAGTCAAAAAGTAGCATCGCCTTTGGGGACAGTTGTCTGTACTAAATGACCCATTTACTATATTATACATTACATGTAGTTACCTGAAGGCACTCTTCACTTTCAAAAAGTTCTGTGGTTTAAATCTTCCTATTCATGTGACGGTACAAGAGCTTGGAGATACATTGTGACTACATTTGTCTCTTTATGACAAAGTTCCCAAGTTTTGAAGACCGTAGCGGAATAATAGGCCTTTTAACTCTTTACCACACATTGACGCCTTTTAACACCCCTGAAGAAGAGGCCTTTTGAAAACTGTGGGAAAAGGAGAAAATGCTGGTAACCAGCATTTTCTCCTTTTCCCACAAAGTTTCCTACCCTATCAAAGAAAAGTTGTTTCATCTGAGCCACTATGAAATTGTCTTCTGCAAACACTTTCAATTTGGATAGGTCTTAAATTTTGCCGTGTGGTAAAGGGTTAAAACATTGTGGGATGGGTAAATAGTGGTAGCCAGCAAATTCTCCTGGAACCACAATGGTTTTTACCCAATTAGAAAACTAGAACTCATATTTACCAATTTGGAATTTGTCTTCTGTAGTTACTTTCAATGTGGAAGAGTGAAAAATCTGTTGTTCGGGACAGGGTTAAACCACCAATCTTACCATTGGTTTTATATCTTTCAGGCTGGAGGTTTTTTTAAACTTGCTTTCAAATAAATTGATTTGACTGTGCTGTCTATATTTTCGTTGACGCCTTTTCTAATTGATCAGGTGGCGGATGGTGAAGATCTAAGATCAGACTGCACGCTTTGTGCAGCTTAAATTTAGTCTACGCCGTCCGCAGAAACTATCCAAGACGAAATTGGCAGCGGAAGAAGTAAATAAAACATTGTGGGAAGAAAGGGGAGAATGGTGAAAACCAACATTCCTTTTCCTCAAAAATGTTTGGGCCACGTTTCATATGTCGTAGTTTATGGTAGAATTTTCTCTCTTCCCCTGGGTCATGTGTATATACGATCCCTGGTCAAACTCTCCATGGGCTACATTGACGTTAGCTTTCATTTACGAAAGGATGAGTAACTCTTATACAGTCAAGTACTGCATTTGGACTGAATTGCCTCCCTTATACCCCCCTTTTCGTTCCTTCACATGAGTTGCCAGGAGATATTTGTATGTTTTGAGGAGTCTACAAATACTGCTTTACCAATGCATTTCAGATTTAAAAGGAAATTGCTGCAGTTGTATCCCAACAACATGGCTTGAACTTTAAGCGTCGAATTTCAAGTGTGTGCGATATATCAGCTAATGAATCTGTTTCTACCATTAAGTGGAAAATCCCGACGTCAGTTTGACGTCATCAGTGTACATGTAGTTACCATAATGGCGATCTAAAAGAGCATGCGAGCAGAGTATAGAAAATCTGCGTATGAATTACTGGACAGTGCTGAGCTAAATGTAAGGAAAGACAGTTAGAAATTACTGAACCAAATGAATTTATTTAGCATTGTCATTCATAACAACGTCTGCATCGTCGAAAATGATTTATTCCCAGTCTGATCCGTTGACATTTCTGCGTTGTGAAAATGGGTGGGGTATGTTAATCCATGTTTCCAATTACTTGTTTCTACAATAACCGACGATACAAGAACAAGGGCACCTGTCCACAACATTTGATTTTGACAGGCTTTTATTTTCGTCATTTATTGTCTTCTTTTTATCGCAATAATTTGAGATGAAGTGTAAATATCCATTATGAAGTACAGTGACAGAAAACAGAATTAGGTTACCTCCAGGTACAAATATGTAGCAGAAGAATGCGGGGATGACCCTGTGAAATGTAGATAATCGACATGATTTAACCTGTACCAGACAGCAACATTTTAGATCCAAATTCAAAGCATTTGGCCAAGCCCTGGTAGCTCAGTCGGTAGCGTGCAGGACTTGAGAACAGGGGGTCATGGGTTCGATCCCTGGCTCGGCCAATTTCTTTCCAAGGATTGATGATAGTCATTGCAACAGGATTCATTCCTCTCCCACCGCTGATCATTGTTTCAATGATGGTTAAGTGGAAAAGCAGCCAGTGGCTTAGAAAGAAAATTGTGCGGAGTACTGGTGAAAGAAACTCCAGGAAAGCATGGATAGGTGCACTGGCCACCGCAATATAACTGAAATAATGTTGAAAATGGCATTAAACACCCTAAAATCAATCAGTCAATCAAAGCATTTGCAAGTGACAAAAATGGCTCTAGTCAAATGTTGAAATCTGTCTTTGAAAGGGATGAAAACATTGCAAACAATGGATGAATGTTACCATATGCCTTTCCCCTAGGGAGCCTGTTTCTAGATCCACCATGTTGTTAGCTGTTTAGGTAAAGCACAGAGAAAGTGAAACTTGTTATATTATGACAAAATTTTTAGGCTTTTCCATACTGGCAGCACTTGCAGATGAAATGTGGCTCAAGTGGTGTACTTTTTCATGTACAAGATGGAAAATAATTGTGGGAAAGGAAGAAATACTTTTCTTGCAAAATGTAGCTATTTTTTCCCCTACAATATTTTCAAAAGCCATATTGACCTAATATGGGTCATAAGATTTTCGATTTTTTTGTAAAGGCTGAAAGGGCAATGTTTTTCCTAAGACACAGAATTGCTACCTGTATTTATTAGCTTTATTATATACCTGCATTTATTTCCCCCCCCCCTTTTTTTTCCAGATGTTTATTGGAATCTGTGAGAAGAAACTTGGATGAAGATGGCATGTGCAGAGTCACTTGACCGCAGACTGGAGGCAGACAGATTTGTTCTTGATGATGTAAGTTACGGTCAAGATCTTCTACAACACCTGAATGAGTTACGGAAGAGTGGAATTTTTACTGATACAATCCTATGCTTAGGGCAGGAGGAATTTCCTTGTCACAGAAATGTTTTGTCTGCCAGCAGTCCTTATTTCAAGGCAATGTTTACAAATGACCTGAAGGAGAAGAGAGATGAACGCGTTTACTTTGACAATATATCACCTTGGACCTTTAAAAGAATCATTGACTATGTGTACACTGGTCGCCTAGAAATATCAACTGATAATGCTCAAGAAATGTTGGCCGCTGGACGTCAGTTCCAGTACCCAGCCATAGTCAGCTCTTGCTGTAATTTTTTATTTAAACAACTTCATCCGTCAAACTGTATTGGAATTCAAGACTTTGCCCAGGTACACTCTTGCCAAGAACTTGAAGACAATGCTAAGAAATATGCCCTAGAAAACTTTTCATCCCTCGTTCAATATGATGAATTTTTGCATTTACCTATAGAAAAAGTTATCGAGTTTGTTTCAAGTGATTTGATTGAAGTGCGGGATGAGGAGACAGTTTTTGATGCTGTGATACGCTGGACTAAATTTGACAAGGAAGACAGAAAGAAATTTATGTATGACTTATTACAGGAAGTTAGACTGCCTGTCATTGCACGGACAAATTTACGTAATATGGAACAGGAGGCCCTGATTAGAAGCTGTGATAATTGTTTGTCATTAGTACGAGAGGCACAGATTAAACATGAGACTATACATGATCAGTATGGGCGTCGGAGACGTAGTATGCAAGACTCTCAATTTCACCCAAGGCCGTCCACGGTAGCTAAGGAAGTTATTGTTGTAATTGGAGGTGTGAATGGGTACGTGACTAGAACTGTTGAAATGTATGATCCTCATAAAAATATGTGGTCATCCCTACCTGACCTTCCCAAACCAGTGACTTGGTTTAGTGCATCAGCTATAGTTAACTCTATCATTGTGGCAGGTGGTACCCTTGATGGACGGATTGTTAGTAATGTTTGGAAATTTGATACAAGTCAGAGAATCTGGCTGGAAATGCCGTCTATGAGCCAGCCACGGGCCAAGCATGTCTCAGCAGTATTGAAGGATAGATTATACGTATTTGGTGGTGTCACATATACTTCAAACTTCGAAGTTGTTGATCAAGGTTGTATAGAATGCTTTGATCCTCTGAAAAGTTCATGGTCAGTGGTTGGTCATTCGTCTTTTCCAAGAACTATGTCCAAAATTGTTCAGTATGATGTAAACCTGCTGATAGAGGTAGGTGGACTACAGGGTGAGGCCAAAGTTAATACAATGGAATGCTATGAAGGCTCATTAGATAGTTCAACAGTCAAACCTCTCAGAGAACATTTTATCTTACCTGAAGCTATTGAACATGCCCAAATTGTGGTGCTAAATGGAGTTTTCTACATCATCTGGGAAGATTCTAAGAAAGTTATCACTCTCGATCCAGAGAAACGTACATTCCAGCGCTTGCCGGACATGAATTATAGTCACAAAAATAGTGGTGCTACTGTCTTGAATGAGAAGCTATACATTACAGGGGGGATTATGGGAGGAAATTCTAGAGGATCTGTAGATTCAAAGCCAAGTAAAATAGTCGAGTGTTATGATCCGGAGACAAAGGATTGGACAATTGAGAAACCGTTACAAGAGGCAAGAAGTTTCCATGGTTGTGTAACGGTTCACATGTGATAAAGAGTTACAGAATGATCTGAGTGGCAAACAATATTTGACAGTTTACAAAGTTTCCATCCTAATTCATAGAAATAACATGTCAAAATAAAGACTGAATGATCATTCAAACCCCTTCCAAAGGACAAAATTTTAAAATTCTCCTTATTCAAAGTCTTTGCAGACAACAAATTAAATGTGGTTCAAATTGTTTGCTTTTAAAGGCCTTCTTCCCTAGAGTCGTGTCTCACAATGTTTAAAATCAAATCCCATTATTTCAGCTACATTTTATTTTTATTTGTGGTCTGCAACTGCTTTTTATGTCGATGAGTCGGAGTTCATGTTGTATGGTAAAGAGTTTACATAGCCTTCTGAAATAAATCGACCGCCCGGGTAGCTCAGTGGTTAGCGTATCAGACTCATGACCTGGTGGTTGCGAGTTCGATACCCGGTTGAGACAAACTTTCTTTCCAGTGATTTATTGCCTCTCACCTGATGCATGTGAGAAAAGTAGAAAGTGACTAGGAAAGAAAGTTGTGTCAGTACTGGTGTGAGAAAGCCAGGAAACACATGCATAAGGGCTCTGACCGCAGTGGTAAGACCTTAGCTGTTAAAACGTTGTTGAACTTAATTAATCAATCAATCTGAAAGAAATCGGCAGCAATCTACTTTGAAAATATCCTTGTAAAGTAAGTTTTCATTCGTGAGCATTTGAAAACGTTGTAGCAAAAAGAAAAATTACTCATTACAAGCATCAGTTTTTTCACATTTATACATCCATTGAATTTAAGTCATGCTGATAAATGATAATACTTAGTTTAATACTTTACCACACAATGCAGACTTGAAAAAGAGGACTTTTGGAAACATTGTGGGAAAAGGAGAAAATCTGGTATCCAGCATTTTCTCCTTTTCCCTCAATGTTTACTACTCTTTTGAACACAAATCTCAATATTTGAGTCACATTTAATTTGTCATCTGCAAATGCTTTCAATTTGGACAAGTGTTAAATTTTGTTGTTTTTATAAAGAGTTTAACCAACAGTTTCAACAGTTTTGAAGTAACAAAAGGCCAACAGCCATTTTGATCTTGCTTATGAAGTTAGAGTTTTAAACATATTTATTTTACATTGATTGAGAAACAAGTTCTTACAACTTATACTAATCTCTCTCGATTCTGCTTCCTGGAAATTGGCCAGGACTCGGTATTTTCAACCCTTTTGTAGACAAATTTTATCCTTCGCTTTGCATTTGATTTTTAGTTTGCCAAGGCTTTCAGTTCAAACCAGTCTGAAATTTTGATGAAAGATTACTTTGGTACATAATCTTTAAATTCATGTAATTTCCAAGTTTAGAAGCTGTATATTCCTCTTCCTGATTTTGAAAATATCCTATACTATTTTAGGCTGACAGGACAAGTGTATGCTCTATTATCTCTTGCAGATCACTTGCTTTGAATCTCGTATGTCAGAATCTCATGTTTGTATCATCAATATTTTTTGTTGAGGGTTTCCAGCTGTAAAAAGTTGGGTAGGTCACATGTATTGCTGAACAGGGATTTTGAGTTCAAATACAATGTTTGAACTGCATTGTAATGTGTCCTATACTGCTGAATATTGTTGACCTCCGGATACAAATTTGCAGTAGAGACAAAACATGTTCAGTGATTGAAAAATATTCACATCTTCAAGCTGTTCTCTGTATCTTGTAGATCCAGAGGATACTAGTAGTTACTCCTACATAAGTTCTGTGGTGCTGTATGAAATAAGTATTTAAATGAAACAGACAGCTCTAGTATAAATTAACTCTTATACTGCTAAATAAGTGAAATGGAACTTTCAAGCCGATAGTAAATACCAAAATGTTTCTAATTCAAAGCTATTTTTGTAGGGAAAATATCTCCTTGTAGGACAATGTAGATCTAAGATCAGACTGTATGTTTTGTGCAGTCTGATCTTAGATTTACACTGTCCGCAAAAGGTCTCAAGTTGCGCTTAGCAGCCTAGGGGTTAAGATCAGACATACAGAATGTGCCATCTGATCTTGACTCTATACTTTATAAGATAGATGACTAACAGGAATTTGAAGCTGTAACAGCTAGGTTTGTATCTATTTAAAATTTATATGTATCTCTCTACCAAGTATTAGCTTTTTCTGTTTAGAAAGAATTACTAAAAGCTATCACAAGAGGGACAAATAATTGAAGGAAAAGAAAAATCAACGAGGTGAAACTTTTGTGTTAAAAGTGATTTCTTCTTTTCTTGCATTGTTTCTTAAACCTGTCAACTGTAGGGCCGTAAAAATCAGTTTTATTAGCTCCACTGGCCAAAGGCCAGCGGGCTTATGTCATGGCCCTTTGTCCGTCTTGTGTCCGTCCATCCGTCTGTTAACTTTTATTTTAAACATCTTCTTCTCTGAAACTACCAAGCCAATTTTGATGAAACTTCACAGAAATGATCCTGCCATGGTCCTCTTTAGAATTTCTTGAAAGAATTTAATTCCTTCAAAAACTCTGGTTGCCATGGCAACAGAACTTAAAAATATTGGAAATCTTTGAAAATCTTCTTGTCTGAAACCATAAGGCCTAGGGCTACCAAATTTGGCATGTAGCTTTATCTAGTAGACCTCTATCAAATTTGACCCCGACCCCGGGGGGGTCACAAGTTTTACATAGGCTTATATAGAGAAAACTTTAGAAATTTCCCTGCACCTAGCCATAAGGCCTAGTGCTACCAAATTTTGCATGTGGCTTTATCTAGTGGGCCACTACCAAAAGTGCCCAACTTATAGCCCTGGGTTCAAAATTGGCCCCGCCCCAGGTGTCACAATTTTTATATGGGCTTATATAGACAAAACTTTAGAAATCTCCCTGTACTCAGTCATAAGGCCTAGGGTTACCAAACTTTGCATGTGGCTTTATCTAGTGGGCCTCTACCAAGAGTACCCAAATTATAGCCCTAGGGTCAAATTTGACCCCACCCCAGGGGTCAGAAGTTTTACATGGGCTCATGTAGTGAAATCTTTAGAAATTTTCTTGTTACTAACCATAAGAACTTGGGCTACCAATTTTAGTCCTGTCTCAGGGGTCTTATATTCAAAACCAATTGGCCAAGTATTGTAATGTTTGGCATGTAGGGATTTTACGTATTAGCCAGTGGAGCATCTTGGCCCTCTTGTTCAGAAATTTGTTTCTGCTTAGCAAGGTGGACTCAAGGTTGAAAAATGTCAATTAAAAATGAAGTTGTTTGATTTACGTTGGAATCATTTGATAGAATTAAAAACGAAATTTCATGTAATTGTTGACTTTGTAATTTTTATAGAATTTCCTCAAATCAATTCATATTATAGGAGTAGATTGTAACTGTCATAAGATAATAAGTCTGTACCATACAACAAAATTGTAAGACTTGTCCAAAATCTAAAAACTGCAGACAACCTATTTGAATTTGCTACAAATGATCTGCAACTCTCTGATAGGGTAAAAAATATTTGGGGAAAAGGAGAAAATGCTTTTTACCAGCATTTTATCCTTTTTCCCACAACGTTTTCAAAATCCGTCTTCCTTGGGGGGTCCGTACAACGCAGGATTGTGTGGTCAAGAGTTAACTCAAATGGATTAATCCTGCCAAATTTAAAATATTTTGACAAAAATGTATTTTCTTAACTGCTATGGCATTTTATTGCGATTTCATGTGTGAAGCAAATGAAAATTGGATTGTGTAGGCAAAGACCAGGTTGCATAGATAAGCTGTCTGATGTAAGTTTATATATTTGGTTTCCTCTGAATGAATAATTTGTCTAATTTGTAGAGGTAAAAATTCAAAGCACTAACTTTTTTGGAGATTGACTAGAATCTTTCATTGGACAGCGTAGATCCAAGATCAGAGCATATTACCTATGCAGTCTGATCTTGATCTGAGTTGGAGGCAATAGCTGTGTATGTATTTTGCATAAGGCAGTGAAAAAGTAAAATGTTAACCTCGCAAAGGAAATCTGAAATGTAGAGGAAGTGGGATCGCCATAAAAAACTTTGGCCTCATGAAGTTATCATGTTATGTACAAGGCCAAGACTTAGTAACACTGATGTGGTCGTATACACAATATTACGTCCTATGTGATCGACGGGCCAAAAACCTTTTTCTTCCAAAACCTTTTTCACACGACAAAAATGTAGACTAGTCCATCTTAAAAGCTTTTACAGAGGACAATTTAGATACGGGCTCAAATCATCGAATTTGTCTTTGATAGGATAGAAAACATTGTGGAAAAAGGAGAAAATGCTGGTTACCAGTATTTTCTCCTTTTCCCACAATGTTTTCAAAAGGCTTCTTTCGTAGGATCGATTAAACTCAGGATTGTGTGATAAAGAATTAAGCTTTTATGCTGAGTATGTTACATACTGGACTTGAAACCAGGGGGTCGCCGGTTTGAATCTCCAGCTCGGCTCACCCAAGGATTGATGATTGGCTCAGCTAATTTCTTTCCACGGATTGATGATAGACATTGCCACTTGATTCATTCCACTGTCACCGCTGATCATTATTTTGATGATGTCTATGACGGAAAAGTAGCCAGTTGCTCGGGAAGAATATTGCGCGAAGTACTGGTAGAAGAAACTCGAGGGAAACATGAATAGGTGCACTGGCCGCCGTGGTAAAGAGTTACTCAAAGTTTACAAACACTTTAGACCAGTTTATTTTAACCTTTATTAGTTTTATTAGCAATCAGATCGAAGCCCAATAAATTCTATCTTGCTCGCGAAGATATGTTTATCAACTGGACTGAAGGGGGGGGGGATGAAACCCGACACTTTGTGTGCTTCATAACCTCAGAGTGTCAAATTAGTGAACTGGAACTTTCCAATATGAATATTTGTCAAAGTAATGGACAATGTGGATCCAAGATCAGATAACACGTTTTATGTAGTCAGATCTTGGCTTACACTGCCTACCAAAACAACAAGAGTTGCGCTTAGTGCTCAAGGGGTTAATATTAGTATTTAATTTTGAAGCTTGCGAATGTGAACATATAATTGAGCCATGCTCTGTGAAAAGGAGGCTTATTGCAACTGCGAAAAGTATCGACCCAGGTCAGCCTGCGCAGTCCGCGCAGGCTGACCTGGGCCGAAACTTTTCGCTATCAGTCAATTTTCTGTATGTCAAAGGACCACTCTTCCTCCAGATTCAGTCATTCATTAGACGAAGTGGATTTTATGGATCTCTATTGATGTTATGACTTGCTTGGTATAATGGATCACGGAGATGCATTAAGCCACCTTTTGCCAGAGCATGGCTCATATGTGTCTCATATAAAGGAAAGCGACTGTTCAGAAAGCTAACTCTTCCGCAAACAAAAATTAATTGTAATACAAGTTGCTTCCCTTGGTCTAAACATTTTTAACAGTCTTCGTATTAGTGACTGCTAACCGTTTTCTTTGGGTTATCAGTCTGTTACTTTCATGAGTGAAAGCGGTAATAAAGATTGATTGTTAGTATTAAAAACTCTTGTAGATCTAGATTCAACTCGATTTCAAAACTTTTTAGCGCGGTTGTTTTCGGAGAAAATGTCGAGAAATTGCCATAGCCCTGGCGTCTTCGTCGTTGTCATCCTGTGAAAACTGACTTTTTACATTACGTTCAAAAAGCACTGAAGACAGTTTACTTCAAAACGAAAGCCTATACCAGAGGGTCAGATAACTCTCAACACATATTTGACATAGCTATCCCTCGTTTTCGACTGAATTTTCTCATGAATATCACCTGCAGCCGGGCGTTAGCATCCGCTCACCATACTGTGCTCTTGTTCTTTTTTTCTTACAAGCGATATGTAAACAGCATACCATCATACCATCCGTACAAAATAAAAACCTCAGTCAAACTTCAACGGTCTGTCTCAGCCAACCGGATGGCTTGTCTTGGACTTGGAAAAAGAAGGAAGATTGGTAAATACAGCCCGTGGATTGCTAAACCCTTTACCACATGACAAAATTTTAAACAGATCCACAGTGAAAGCAATCGAAGATGGACACATTAAACAGGCTCAAATGGTGGAAATTTGCTGTTGAAAAAAGGAGAAATAATTTTGGAAAAAGGAGAAAATGCTGGTTACCAGCATTTTCTCCTTTTCCCAAAATGATTTCAAAATACTTCTTTTTTAGGGTCGTTAATTCTCGGGATCGTGTGATAAAGGGTTTTGATCACAGTCTCACAATGTTCATTTACCAGGCATGATACTTTAAAGGTGAACAGTATCAGTCAATATTTACAAAGTTGTCAATTGAGTTATGTTTCGTAGAGAACAAGAAATCAAATTCATTTACAGGCGTATGTAAATTTTGGAACGTGAGGAGAATCAAATTTGTCGTCTAGGATGATGGGTTTGTCGTGTTTTCCTGAGATTTTAATTAAAGAAAATAAAGGTATTACCGCTTACCGCCTGCAGACGACTTTTCGCGTTTTTCGGCAGATGATTTTTTTTGAAAACATTGTGGCAAAAGGAGAAATTTCTCGTATCTTTACTCGTAAGAATGCCTTTTCATCACGTTTTCGCTTATACTTGTTAATTAAATCACAGTTAATGTTGATTTTCCCTATTCCAGGAATTTTTTTTTTCTTCAGTCGTCTACTGCAAAGATTCAAGAGGTGATGAGTTAACTCTTTACCAGACGACAACATTTCGACAGGTTCATCTTGAAAAACATTTTGCAGACGACAAATTGAATTACATAGCTCAATTGATGGGATTTGTTTTGGTGGGGGGGGGGGGGGGGGGGGGAAGAGGGAATGTGGAAAAGGCAAAAATGCTTTACCAGCATTATCCCTTTTTTCCCCACAATGTTTTTAAGAGTCGTTTAACTCCCGGGATTGTTTGGTAAAAAAGGGTTAAAGGAATTAAGCCAAATTCTGTGAAAAGGGGGTTTGAAGCATTTGCAAAAGGTGTCGACTCATATCAATTTATGCAGTCCAAGCAGGCTGACATAGGTCGAGACTTTTTATCATTTGTAAATTTTCTGCTTGTCCAGGGACTATTCTGCTCCATGATTCAGTCAGTTGTTAGACAAAATAGAACTTCTGGATCCATAATTATTTAACATTATGTTTGGTATTATGCATTAGGGTGATCCATTAAAGCCCTTTTTCCCATAGCGCCCATCAATTGAATATGCTGTCTATCAGAATTCAATTACTGACTTGATTCAGCGTTATTTTCATCTTGTAGGCAGAGGAAATCATCCTGTAAAAAAAACTCAGAAATGTCACTCCATCTATCAGTATTTAATTGACTTTTTTACCATTTTCTGTAACAAATTTGGAGCAGGCCACTTTGAAAACATCATTGTGAAAGAGGGATGATAAAAATCAGGGTCTAATAAAGGATTAGGCTTCTGTGAGTTTCATGAAGCAAGGGAAGCAACTTTAACCCTTAGGCTGCTAAGCGCTACTCACTGACCTTTTGCGGAAAGTGTGGATTAAGATCAGACTGCACAGAACGTGCAGTCTGATCTTGGATCTACACTGTCCGATAAAGAGATACATGTATATTTCTCCAAAAATAAGTTTGAAATAGCATAATTCAGGTTTTTACTATCGGCTTGAAAGTTTCATTTAACTTATTTAGCAGGCTAAGGGTTTAAAATAATGAGCCATGCTCTGGCAAAAGGGGGCTTAATGTATCACAGTGATATATGATACCAGCCCAAGTCATCACATAATTATGGATCCATAAGAGCTACTTTTTTAAATAACCGACTTAATCAAGTGATAGACTGGTTCTTTGACAAACAGAAAATTCACCAATAGCGAAAAGTTTCGGTCCAGGCCAGCCTGCGCGGACTGCGCAGGCTGACCAGGATCGATACTTTTCCCAGATGCATTAAGCCCCCTTTTCACAGAGCATGGCTCATTAATGTTTTAACGTTCTGCTTTAACCCTTTACCAGACGACAAATTTTTAGTCTTGTCCAAATTGAAAGCATTTGCAGACGACAATTTCAGTGTGGCTCTAATGGGGCCATTTTTCTTTGAATGGGTAGAAAACATTGTGGGAAAAGGAGAAAATGCTGGTTACCAGCATTTTCTCCTTTTCCCACAATGTTTTCAAAAGACTTCTTTCCCAGGGTCGTTAAAAGTCGGCATTTTGCTGTAAAGGGTTAAAGGGACGTAGATTTCTTTTAGCAAGATTTTTTTTTTCAGAAAAAAAAAATCACAAGAAAAGATGGTTAATTTTCGTTAGCGTGCAAAGATGACGTTGCAGATGAGTTAAAGCCCCCTTTTCACAGAGAATGGCTCATTTTTAAGACAATGAAAGACCAGTTGGCTCAAAAGCTCAGTTGGTTTTGACTCTCTACTAACTAGCGTTGGTTTTTCTTTTTACAAAAACGTCACCCTTTTTAACCTTATACGAGTATTTCTTATACACAAGGTCAAAGAGGACGAAGGTTGTCTAAAGTCACAAGGGCCTGTGTCATCAGCTTCTTGAACTTATTTCCGACAGATGACTTTGGAAAACATGCCTGTTTACCCTTTCACCGTAGAGTCCCCACTTT
This sequence comes from Hippopus hippopus, assembly GCA_946811185.2. NCBI lineage: Eukaryota > Metazoa > Mollusca > Bivalvia > Cardiida > Cardiidae > Hippopus > Hippopus hippopus. The sequence goes on from OX328099.1 coordinate 54,490,567, forward strand.
CAACGAACCTGATTGGAAAGACTTTTGAAAACACTGCGGACAAAGGGGAAAAGGCTTGTAACCAGCACTTTCTTCTTTTTTTCCCATCATGTTTTCTTTTCTTTCAAGGGCAAATCCCATTTTTTTTAGCCATATTTAATTTGTAAACATTGTGGGAAATGGAGAAAATGGTGTTAACCAGCATTTTCTGCTTTTCTCACGATGTTTTTTCCCCTTTCAAAGACAACCCCTATGATTTGAGCCATATTTGATTTGTAAACATTGTGGAAAAAGGGGAAAAATCTATTATACAGCATTTTCTTCTTTTCTCGCGATGTTTTCTACCGTTTCACAGACAAATTTCATGATATGGACCAAATTTAATCTGTAAATATTGTGGGAAAAGGAGAAAAGGCTGTTAACCAGCATTTTCTCCTTTTCCCACTATGCTTTCTACTCTTTAAAAGACAGTTCTTATCAATTTAGCCACATTTAATTTGTCGTCTGTAAATTCTTTCAATTTGGACTAGTCTTAAGTTTTGTCGTTTGGTAAGAGGTCAGGGTTAATTATATGAATAATCCCTACATGTGACAATATCGTGACAAAGTCTGATTGTCTGAGAATGTCTATTCTTTTTTGATGATTTCTCATGGGAATTGTTTGTTTGGTATATAGCGCCGTTGCAGCGGGAAGTGCACCTGCAGATGTGTTTTAGGACTTTCTTTACCTTCCTTTTCGGTACGCACAGCACTCTTACCAAGCCATGGCTGCTTTCCCGCACAACACGAGCAAAGTGGGATTAATGTTTAGCTATGGAGATGAATAAATCCTGTCATAATGACTTCGTCAGTGCTCTGAATTTTTTTTCGGCGTAGCAGAATGTGCTGGCTTTTGACCCACTTTCTGGTACTGATAACAAATGAATAAATATAGAAATTTGTGATTGGTAAAAAATGTAGACATGTTTATTCTACGGGCCCTGCCTATTTCCTGGCAAATTCACGCCGTCTATCTTTATTAAAGATATTACTTGTTTTAACTGAGTGCGGTACTCAAAATGACAAGCACTGGATTTCTAGCCATGCGTTTCACCTCTGACCTATTGGAAACGGGGCACCCGGGGACATAAATGTCAAAGAACTTTCTTCATTTGCAACAATTTTTCCTCGGCTTGAAGTACCGGTATCCTTGAAATATCTATAGGGAGGTAAAGATTAAACCTGACGGACTGAAAAAGACAAATGAAATTTGTTTGCTCATTAGTGAGTGACATTTTCTGAATATCTCTGTAAATGAGGACTGTCCGTCTGCGAATAACGCCCAGAGCTGCGATTATGGATTGAACACTTTAACGGCCGTAGGCGACATTTTATGAGTCGCTTTTGCAGATGATATACATGCAGATCAAGGTGCAGTCTGATCTTGTGTACACCAGAGCTCCAGACAGAGGGAGAGATTTTGATTTCAAAATTGAAAATGTTAATTATTCTATACTAAACCCTGTGTTGTGGGTACTCATTAGTATCGTCTCATCGAGACGATTCTAATGAGTTCCCAAAACATAGGGTTTTGAAGAGAAATAATGGATTTAGAATACCATCACTCCCTCTTATATGGAGCTCTGTACACCATTCGTAAATCGATTTCAAACTCTGACTGTATACAGCTTCGTTTGTAGTGAACTGAGGGTGAGGCAAGGGGTGAATGGGGGGGAAGGGGAGTTAACCTTTTAACAGCCTTTTTAGCGTAGAAATAAGATCCAAATAAGAGCAATTGCAGAGTTGCTTTTGTTCAAAATGAGGCTCAGAATACCGGATAATGTAGATCAAAGATCAGAATGCACAGAACATGCAGCCTGCTCTTTGATCTAAATCTACGTTGTCCTCAAAAGCAAGTAAAGGACGCTTTATACATGTGGGTTTACATAAATGCTACCCAGAGCAAAGTTCTATGGATTTATTCGGCTGATATGTGCAATCTGATCTTGTCTGCGCTTACGGCTATTTTTTATGTTTTTTCTGAGATAATGCTGTCCCTATTGTATAAATGTCTGTAACAAATGATAAAATCTTCGATTTCTCCTAATTGAAAGCATTTGCAGACGACAAAATAAATGTGATTCAGAATCTAGATTTTTTTCTTGGTAGGGTAGAAAAAATTCACGGTAATCAGGTAAACTCGTCCCTTGACAAGCAGAAAATAGACCGATAGCAAAAAGTTTCGACTATGTCATCCTCCAGATGCATTTAGACCCCTTTTCAAAGAGCAGGGCTTTATTAGTTATACGGTCAGGTGGCAGGGGACTTGGAAACTTGTTCACGGCTGTGATGAATCATGTCGAAGACAAAGAGGCTCGGGGCGACATGATTCACCACAGCCGTGAACAAGTTTCCAAGTCCCAAGACCGTACAACGAATTTATTATACTGCAAAGTTTTACCATTCCAACGTGTGTTAAGCGAATTTTACCTGTTTTTTGGTTTCAAAAATTGAGTACGCTGACGAAGTAGGATTTCCCTTCTGAGTGCCCCAATTCAATGAAAACTGACGTCACTGGGAACTGACGTCACTGAAACCTTGGTAAAACGCATTATCTCCCGCTAGATGGCATTCTACAAATATACGTCTATCTAATATGGGCATTATGGGTACAGAACCGGACTACTTTTCAAAACAACAACCGTTACTTTGAATTTCAAAATGAAATAAACGTTTACTCAATAAAACGCTACCTGGTGCGATTCATTCAGCTGTGCTCGGCTAGCATGTAACATATGCATCGGCCATTTATTGAAACAGTCCCTACATGCTTGGGTAATAGGCTAATAGCTTCTCTGTAAGCCCTACTTTTCCCGAATATTCGGGGGATGGGTGATGCGTCATAGCAGACAGGTCGAATCTTCGAAGAATATGACATGCGCAGAAAACGGGTAAAAAGTGCTAAAAAGTGCAGTTTGGCGTATAATCTTGATGTTAATCTTGATCGAAGCCGCCATTTTGGATGTTGTGTTGAAAGTGTAGTCATGTATACGGGGCTCCCGAAAGGGAAACTGCTTTTACGTTGGTTTTGACAGTGTACATGATACATATGTTCGGGGCATATTATCCAATCAAATCACGAGAAATTTCCTTGCAGTATAATAAATATAAATATGTCAGGGAAGGGGTTAATTCAGCGCTAAAAGATTTCACCTTTTACCGAACGATCCAGCGTTCTACTGACCCTGAGGGAGCAAGCTTTCGGAAAAAAAAGGTGGGAAAGGGGAAATGCTGGTGACAAGCATTTTCTTCTTTTCTAACATTGTTCTCTATCCTTTCAAAGAACACGTCCTCTACCTTTGACATTATCTAGAATGTAGTTTGCAAACGCTTTGAATTTGGATAAATCAAAGATTTTGTCGTCATATAAAAAACAACCGAAGAGAGGATTAGCCTAGATTCGATCGATCAAAGGTGAGTGTACTTAGACATAAGTTTTCATTGATAGAGAACGCTTGTCCTTTAAACAGAACAGTAGGCTAATGGAAACACACGCTTTCAAAATCTTACGTAAGATACATTTTCCAATATCCTACATATACTGACCTTTAGACTCCCATGTGAAGATAGATTATGCAAGAAGATAGGGATCAGACTGCATGGATGAGAAGTCTGATCTTTGTTTAAACTCTCCGATTGATACGAAAAGGTCTGTGTACAGCTGTCTTAGGCTTTGCTGAACTCTTGAAAACTGACAAGAAGGTGGTTGATTCTATGGATGATTGCAACCCGAGCTGGATAAAGGTTAATGGCCCCACATAAAGACTTCGATATTGAAAGTCCTTGAGGAACCGGCCACTTGCCCATCTGAGACCCTTCTTAACCTTTCAGTAATGACTTGAACTGTTTTGATATTGGACAATGACGTCACGTTGACGTCAATCGTGAACTTAATCTCGGCTGCGGAATATTGTTCCATTCGTTGTATTATAGTTGTGCAGGCGGAGTGCGATTAGTTTTTTCGTTTTTTCCAATAAACGAGGACGGCTGTAGGAAGAAAACAAAAGTTCGCGACCCTTGTTATCGGAAAACGGAACATAGGAACATAAGAAGCACCGACTCACATTTCACATCTTAACTCTTTACCAAACAATCCCTGGTTTTTACGACCCAGAGGAAGAAGCCTTCTGAAAACATTGTGGGAAAAGAAGAAAATGCTGGTAACCAGCATTTTCTCCTTTTCCCACCATGTTTTCAACTCTTTTAAAGTCAAGTTTCAATTTTTGAGTTGCGTTTATTTTGTCGTCTGCAAATGCTTTCAATTTGGACAAGTCTAAAATTTTGTCGTTTGGTAAAGAGTTAACTCTTTACCAAACAATCCCATGTTTTCACGATCTTGAGGGAGACAGTTTTTGAAAACATTGTTGCAAAAAGAGAATCAGCATATTCGCCTTTTCCAAAAATGTTTTCTGCTCTTTCAAAAACATATCCTATCATTTCAGCCACATTTCATTTGAGGTTTTGAAGTGCTTTCACTGTGGACAAATCCAAATTTTGTCATATGGTAAAGGTTTAGATCTAGTAAGTCTGGCTTTTTTACATATCTCTAAATTACCAAACGATTCCATGTGTTTACAATCCTTTGGAAAACATCGTGAAAAAAAAAAGAGAGAAAATGCTAACCAGCATTTTCCCTTATATGTATTCAGGACTACAATGTTCTTTACCGTGGCATGGACGGACTCACGACCATCAAAATCATGATCCGTCGCATCTATCAAATGTTATATGCGATTTTCTTTTATTCAAGAGGCACTGTTCTTCTAATAACAGTTCCTAAAGGTAATACTGTTACCAGGAAGTTTCCATCCTCGGCGACCTAGTTTCGATTCATTCTGTGATGCATGGAGTAATGCTTCAAACCTGGGTTCCAAGGATGGGAAGTTTCATGGAGACAACGTTCTCACACAAGTCTTTGATTTCTACCAGAAACGTAGACCGCGCACTGGCGTCCGCGACATAAAGTTTCCGAACTGAAACGCGCTGGCACATAGATCTAAATCCGCCTCGGTACACGAGCTTTTGAAAGAATCTGGGCTTGGTGTTTATGAACATCTTCCATACAGTTCTGACCTGTCACCTGTCAGCCCTATTGGAAGTGCGGTCTACTAGTGTCTTCAACATATACGTAAAGAAAAGTATTGTGTGGCATTGCGGAAGTGGATAGATTGTTGTAAAAAGTGCGCGGAGGCAGATGGGGTAGGCTATAGATCTACTTTCAAGGGCCTTCCAATAAACAACATTTTAATATCGTAAACAAAACTGGAAAACCGCCCCACTATTTATGAGCATAAAATGTCGCTTGTATATACATAACACAATAAGACTTGCATAATATATAATTGCAAACAGATAAGTTGCTCGTTACGAGCATTTTTTTCTGTACAGTTTGAAAGTCGTTTGCTTAACCCTATGCCGCACAATTCCGAGTTTTAACGATCAAGAGCAAGGAGGATATTGAAAACATTGTGGGAAAAGGAGAAAATGCTGGTAACCAGCATTTTCTCCTTTTCCCGCAATGTTTTCTGACTTTCTACAGACAATTTTCACCATTTGAACAAAAATTATTTTGTCGTCTGCCAGTGCTTTGGATTTGGATGAGTCTAGAACTTTGTCGTTTGGTAACGAGTTAAAGGAATAACAGAAAGTCGTCTGCAGGTGTTTGCGGGTTAGGACAGTATATTACAAAAATGCTGAGAGACAAAATAGATTGTTAGAAGACATGATTTCTTACCAAAATGGTAATCCGTCCGCTTTCGATAGTCTTCAGCGTTTCTGTTGCAAAAGCAGTCTGTTATTCACTCTTCAACGCTTTACCAAACGACAAAATTTAAGACTTGTCCAAATTGAAAGCATTTGCAGACGACGAAATAAATGTGACTCAACAACTGTTTTTTGGTTGTTTTTTTTTTTTGTAAGGGTAGAAAACATTGTACGAAAACGAGAAAATGCTGGTAACCAGAATGTTCTCCTTTTCTCACAATGTTTTCAAAAGAATTCTTTCCCAGGATCATAAAAAGTCGGGAAGAAGGGTTAACCCTTTACCAAACAATTCCTCAATTCCTTGAGGAAGAAACCCTCTGAAAACTTTCTGCGTGTAAACAGCATTTTGTCCTTTTTCCTGCAATGTTTTCGCCCCTTTCAAAGACAGCTATTATTTGATCCATTCTTAATATTGTAAGCAAATGATTTAAACTTGGACAAGTCTTAAATGTTGTCGTTTACAACAGAGTTAAAGACTCCGAGGAAGAATCCTTCTAGAACTTTCTGGGGAAATGGCAAAGTGCTGGTTAACAGCATTTTGTCCTTTTTCTGCAACGTTTTCTCCCCTTTCAAGGACAAATCTTATTATTTGATTTATATTGTACTTATGTAACCCGCTGGGAAAAGAGAACAACGCAAGTTCTTTTACTGTGCTGTTAATATGTACAGAAAAGCCTGAAATATAAATTATTAAAGCATCCTTAATAATCTAGATCTTCAATGCACAGTACTAAAATAAAACATATACAAGTGTGCAACAAAGGAATAAAAAAAAAACCCACCAGAATCAAAATATTGCAGTAAGTAAACAAGTTAGATAATCTGGGTAGCCTTAAGCTTCCAGGTCCCAAAAACATAGGTCTGTCCTTGTGAAAGGTCTGTGTCAGAGTGCCAGACAAAGAGTGCTCTATGAACAGTGGCATGCAGGATTAGGTAGGCGAATTCATATCTCCCACTAAATCTCACTTTCCTTACTTTCTACTCACTCTCCCTTAACCATCTCTTTACTCTCCTTTAACTCTCTTTTGGCTATAAAACAAATGAATGCATAGATGTATAAAATGACATTTATGATATAAAAACACACTATATACATTCATGGTAGAGTAAAATACACTGGTTACACTTAATTTTGTAGGCAAATTATTTGGCTTTAGACAAGTCTTCAATGTTGTCGTTTAGTACAGAATTACGCGTCAAATAAATAAACTCGACCGCACTGAAACTCCGAAAGATTCTTCTCGATAAAGGCGCTGCTTGACTAGAAGGTATAGAACAAAGATCCAACTGCACTTTCTGTGCAGTCTTATCTTGGATCCATGCCGTTCGGAGAAAGCCCCTGTTTTGTCTATGGCGCTGTGATAAAAAGAAACATTTTTCTTTTTCTGACGGTTTCAAAATCATCCTTGTAAAACATGGATAACCAACGTACGTTCAAGTCTTTACCGAACGTCGGAATTTTTATTCGACCAAATTTGCAAACGACAAATCAATTGTAGCTCAAATGATGATTTCTGTCTTCGATAGGGCAGAAAACATTGTGGGAAACGGAGAAAATGCTGGTTACCAGCATTTTCTCCTTTTCCCACAGTGTTTTCCAAAATGCCCTTTCTTAGGGTCGTTAAAACTCGGAATTGTGTGGTAAGGGGTTAATCCTTTACCACACGATCCCGAGGTTCAATGACCTTGAGTAAGGAGACTCCTTTCCTCCATAATATTTTCTACCCTTTACCCAGACAAATCTAATCATTTGAGCAAAATTTACTTTGTCCTCTGTAAAATGCTTTGAAAATAGACAAGTCTTGAAATTTGTCGCGTGGTGAAGAGTTACGTTTTGGTTCATATAAGTATTCAAGTGAAAACCGATTGAGGCAACAGGACTAATAGCACGTAGAGGTCCTGCGTGGCTCAGTGGGAAAGTGTGGGACTCGTAACCTGGAGGCCCCGAGTTCGAGCCGCACTGGATCCACTGGATTTTTCGTGGGAAGGTGTCCTTAGGCAAGACACCTCAGAGCCCTAGCATAGTACTGGTAAAACCCAGGAAAACATTAATATGTGAGCTGTCGCTGTGATATAACTGAAATAATGTTTCATGTAATCAATCAGAAATAGCTCGTTCTGAGCAATTTCTCATCTTGCCGTAATGTTTTTAGAAATAAGTTGTTGCAAGAAGCAAAAGATTGCGCAAAGGAAGAGATTATTTTACCATGCAAATCGAGTTTTTGAGTACAGGGACATGGTAATTGGACCAGATCATGTCTTAATGGCCTTATTCTCAGCTTCCGTGTCCTTCATAATGTATGTTTTTACACGTGAGATGAGAGAAGTTACGCGTTACTATGGTGATGTAATTATCCAATCATAATTTATTTTCTGTGTGGTGTTTCTGTTCCAGATTTTTACCTCCTCTGTCTATAGAAAACGGGAGCAGTAGGTCAGAACATTTGCAATGTATCTGAGCTACGCTCTGCCAAAACGGGGCTTAATGCATCTGCAAAAAGTATCAACCCACGTCAGCCTGCGCAGTCCGCGCAGGCTGACCTGGGCTAAAACTTTTCGCTATCACCGGGTCAATTTTCTGTATGTAAAAGGACCAGTCAACCTCATGATTAAGTCGGTTGTTGAAAAAAAAGTAGCTATTATGGATCCATAAGGATGTGATGACTTGCTTAGTATCATGGATCATGGAGATGCATTAAGTCCCCTTTTGCTGGAGCATGGCTCATATTTTCTATCCGATTACTGGTCACTGTGTAACGACCTCTTAATGTCGTTTGCAAATAGGTGTAGATCAAGATCGGACCCCATTTACATGATCTACTCTCTTCGACGCACAGTTCGTTCTCCTCGGCTTTACTTTTCGCATTTTAACCCATTACCACACAATCCTAAGTTTCAGCGACCCTAAGGTTAAATGCTCATGAAAATATCGTGGAAAAAGGAGAAAATGCTGGTAAACGTCATTTTCTCCTTTTCCCACCCTGTTTTCTACTCTTTCTGACAAAGCCCATCATCTAGGTATTATCTTTTTTTTTTGTCGTCTGCAAATGATTTGAATTTCGACCAGTCTAAAATTTTGTTAAGAGTTATTATTAGAGCTCTGAACAAATGCAGCTTTTCATTCTGGACATTGTGACATTTCACTGTCATGGTTATTTTGATCAAGATGTGTTGTAAAGTCTTGGACAGTGAAGATAGAAAATTAGACTACACCTTCTTTGTAGTCTGATCTTGATCTACGCAGTCTGCAACAGCGACATAAGTTGTACTTAACGCTCTAAGGGGTTAATAACGCGACAAATGAAAGATGGCAAATCAAATTCAGCTCAAATGATAGGATTAGTCCAGGAACAGGTATACAATGGGAAAAAGAGACAATGCTGGTTATCAGGATTTTCTCTTCTTTCCTAAATGTTTTCAAACGCTTCTTTCCTACAGTAACAATAGCTGCCAAAAGTAAACAAAGCGGATGTTAAAATGCATCTGAATTCAAATCATACCATTTAAAAGTATGTAAATTATTTTTAAGATGACATATTAATGTTATTATTGTACGGTCGGTCCAAGTGTTAGTCACTAACAAAGAAATTAATTTCAAAAAGTTGTCAGGTTTGTTCACTTTTTGCAGGATTTTATTATTCATTTTTCTGTCAGCGACAAACAATTGAATCGACAACAAAATAACAGATTCACAATATCTTCCATACTTTTAAATGATATAATTAAAAATTTAAATCCACTTTAACACCTGCATTGTTTTCTTGGCCGCTATTGGGCCCAAAGGGGTCGATCTTGCAACACTCCTTAAAGAAGTAAAAGCCCTATAAATCGTAATGAATTTTCATTATTGATATTGACAGAAATGACTTGCGCAGGTATGAACATCGAAGAAACGCTTGAAAGCCGGAAAATATTTTTCTTTAAAGCCGAATACTCCTTTTCGCTTTAATATTTGAAAAGTTTGCCTTCTGCAAGGACGTTAGAATGTTATTTATGATCTGAACGGAAAAATGGCCCATAATAATACTTAACCCTTAACCAAATGATAAAAATTTAGACTTGTCCAAAATGAAGCGCTTACAGATGATAAATTTTAATATGGCTCAGATGATGAGATTTGTCCGTCATAGGGTAGAAAACCTTGTAGGAAAAGGAGAAAATGCTGGTTACCAGCATTTTCTCCTTTTCCACAATGTTTTCTAGAGCATTCTTCACCAGGGTCGTTAAAACCCGTGATAATATGGTAAAGGGTTAATTCTTTACCAGACGATAAAAGCTGAGACTTGTCTATATTTGAAGTTATTGTAGACAACAAATTTATCGTGGCTCAGACTGGATTTATCTTTGAAAGAGTACTGGGCATTTTGCTTACCTTTTCCCACATCGTTTTCGGGCCTTCTTTCTCGAGGTTGCAAAACCTAGGGACCATGTCGTAAACGTTTATTCAGTAAGCGTGACCTGCAATGGTGGACAATGAACCCAAATCATTATGCCTTTCAAGAGCATTCTGTCAAAGCCATATCCGCCGACGCCTGTGTCGGTGAAACCTGTGATGGTGCCAATAAATCGGTTACTTCTTTACCAAACCACACAATTTTGGGCTGGAAAAAGTAAATTCAAAGCATTTGCAGACAACAAAATAAATGTAGCTCAGATGATGATTGCTGTCTTTGATAGGATAGAAAACACTCTGGGGAAAAGACAAAATGTTGGTTACCAGCATTTCCTCCTTTTCCCTCAATGTTTCCAGAAGACTTATTCTTCGGAATCGTTAAAAGTCGGGATTGTATGAGAAATGGTTAATTCTTTGGCAGAGGGCAAAATTTTAGAGGCGTACATTTGAAAAGCATTTGTTGACGACAAAATTAATCATAATGTTGTTGTCTTTCAAAGAATTGTGAACATTGTTTTTCAAAGACTCTCTTAGTCATCAAGGACGTAAGAACAGGGGGCTGTTTGGTTTTGGGTTAATGGCTGTACATAACGGAAACTCTCATGCTCCAAGTGCTTTTGTGAGTTTTTAGAACTAATGCTGCTCTGTTTTACCAAGGGAAAAGTCCTTCAAATATCCATGACATGTAAGAACATTACGGATATATGCATGTGCACTGATATTTATGACTAATCGTTTGTTTCTGCTCATATTTTCATCAAACCTCTCATAGTTCTTCGAGGCACGTTCGCTATAGATGTAAAGGTCTTTTATTCACTAATCATTCTAAAAGTCATTCTTAGTCTTCTGAATTTAGAAATTAACAGGAAATAGGATTGTGGCCTCAACCGATTTAGAGGTCTGTAACCTATTGACCTATATTCACGGTGTTGTTCGCTAACCGGTAGCCATGTTCAATAACCATTCCAAGCTGCAGTTTCATTAATCCTTATTTTCGGGGATTTTCTATATTTCAACGTGACGTTAAAATGGTTTAGCCCATGTACTTTTTTTTTTGATACCGATTGCGAAACAAGTTACAGTTTGATCAGTCAATATCAATTATTACTTCCATGGAACCGAACCAATATTCAAGCCATGATGGCAACAGCTCCAAAGATTAACCCCGTTCATCATGTGGCTCGAACCAACAGCCTGTGATGTAAGAGGCTGGAGCTCTCAAAACCCCATACACTACTGTAGCTGTATAAGTATACGACCCATTGACCTATATATACGGTGTTGTCCGCGAGCCTAGTGACATTTTCTCGACCTAACATTTCCATACGAAACTACTTGTAAATGTCAAGTGATGTCTTTTGTTCAAATGTCTATGTGAGCTAAAATATGTACTAACACATGTCTGGAAGCTTTGTAAAATTGTTCTGTACCCTTTATTGTAATTTCGTGGGCAACTGTTATGACCTTTTACCCGGTTTTATACTTAAACTCATTGTATTACCTCCTGACAGTGGTTTGCGATAGACGCGTGTCAAATCATCCTTGGGCCTATAATATCAAGAGTTGATATTACGAATACATATGTAAACTTTGTCGGAAAAAAAAGACATTGCCTTTCACGCGAAATTTCTCCTTTTGCCACAGTGTTTTCAAAGAGGTCTGATGGAGATAATATGCCTGGTTTGCCTCTTTACCAAACTAAGCAGTTGTAGACTTGTCTCGATTCAAAGTAGTAGCAGACGACATATTAAATAGGACTTAAACAATGGGATTTGTCTTTAAAAGGGTAGAACACGCTGGATGCCACAATATTTTCAAAAGCATTAACTCCCTTTCCCACAATGTTTTCTAACCCTGTGGAGCCATTTACCATTAATCTAGCCATATTTTATATGTCGTCTGCGAGTGCTTCCAATTTCGAAACTTTCAAAAAAAAATTGTCGTTTAGTAGAGTTAAACACACACAAACAGTAATGGGTTATGGGTAAAAGAGGACAGTTTGACCTTTTAAAGGCGATTGGTTCGTCTTGATGAAAAATCGACTGTACGATAAGAAGAGTATCGACTTTTTAGTTGTCCGCCTGCACTGAAAGTGTCACGTGGTGTCGGTATGACGTCAAAGACTTCATTACAGCTTGCCAAGGTCGTTCTCTCGCTGCCGCAGTCATCATTATCTTCCGATGTTTCTTAGAGTTTCGACTCCATGTTTTCTAAAGGTCCTTTCAAGTCTTTACCTAAATTGTCTTGAAATTTCAAGAATTTAGACCCATTTTTATAGAACTGGGCCCACTACTTTTAATATTCGTGCATGTCAAACAGTTGCTCGTTTTCCAACAATTTTATCCATAGCAACAAAAGAGGGCTAGATCTAGATCTATTTTCTTTCCTTTTCCTGTGGTAGATGCACTATAAAATGTGATGTCTTAAGTATACTTAAAATCTTGTTCTTCTTCTTCTTCTTCGTTTTTATTATTAAATAGATCTAGTTGTTTCAAAGCGTCAGACCTGTGATCAGAAAATCCTTCTTCGATCCCCGTATGCGGCGCTGGTATCACAGCAATGTCCTTGCCAAGGCATTGCAGAGTTCGAGTTAAGCACTGCCAATACAATGGAAAGACATCTTTATTCAGCTTTCGCCGTTATATCACCGAAAGCGTTTGCTAAACACTGTTCAAGCAACAGGAACAAAAATTTCAACATTTTAACCGTGGGTCAGTTGTTGCAAGACCTAGATGTAGTTACATATGAGTCATGCTCTGTGAAAAGAGGGCTTAATGCATTTGCACAAAATATCGACCCAAGTCAGCCTGCGCAGTCTGCGCAGGCTGACCTGGGTCGATACTTTTTGCTTTTGGTCAATTTTCTGCATGTCAAAGGACCAGTCTACCTCAGGTTTCAGTCATTTGTTAGAGAAAATGGAATAGTCCAATATTATGTGATGACTTGCATGGTATTTTGCATCACGTAGATGCATTAAGCCCCCCTTTTCCATGGCACGGCTCATTTATATATACGCGAAAGAAAGAACATGATTACTTGTCACCAACATCGAAAACCTGTTTTTGACGACCCTACCGGTTCACTGGTTAGTTCAAGGGCGTTGCTTACGCATCCATCTATGTGTGTGGGTTTGTACCCGTCAAACGCACAAATCTTCAGGGTATCACAGGAACAGTAGGCGGATCTTCCTCCAGCAACAATCGCTTATTGTCTGTTCTTTAAATTCGTTGTCTTTTTTCTTTCACAAAGTTTTGGTCAAGGAAACGCCAAGAATGCATGGACTAATTAATATGAGAAAAAGCAGCCATAGACTTTGGAAAGGTGTGGCTAGTACTGATCAATGAAACTTCGTAAATGCATGAGTTATGAGATAAGGGAAGCCAATGAGTAAACCCTTTACCAAACAATCCGAGGTTTTTGCGAACTTGAAGAAGCCCTTTGAAACCATTTTGGGAAAAGGAGAAAATGGTGGTAACTAGTATTTTCTTCTTTTCCCACAATTTTTTCCACCTTCCAGAAACAAATTCAATCATTTGATGCACATTTGATTTGCCGCCTGCAACTGCTTTCAATTTGGACCTGTCTAAAAGTTTGGCTTGTGGTAGAAAGTTACGAAAGATGTATGAAGTGTTGATAAAAGAAGCGTCAAGATTGCATGATATATGAGGGGAAAAAAACAGCCAATGATATGGGTGGACGGGGACAGATAGACTAGCTATCAAAGTGCCACTAAAATATTGTCATTTTGATACCTATTTCTTATGACATCGATTGTAAAACACGTTCTTACGATTAGATCCATCACTTTCGATGATTTTTTCCTTGAAAACCTATCAAGTGCTGGCGATGTCACGTGATCAGTTTCAAACGATGACCCCGCTCATCATGGGATTCCAACCAAGAAACTGATGTAAGAGGCTGATGCTTCATCTCTTCACCATTCTCTCCCACTTAAACGCTGAATATACGGACGCAAACCCCCTCCCTTCCAAGAAAACAATAACTTACTCTGAAATTTCGTAATTTTGCAGACGCCCTAATGCAATTTCATCATTATTGATCCACCATTAAATCATTAATGACAAAAAGATGAACATGACTTTTATGACCGATTTACCGAGAAAGCGCGTGTTTGTTTTGTAAGTTCACATTATTTGTCATCAGAGCTGTGCGTCGTTCGATTACATGTTTCCATGTGTTGCGAGGGCTCTTGTTTGTGAGATTTCCAATACGATGTGTGGGTGTACAGAATGAAAAAACATCAATCATTTTCTGTTAGTCAGACTTGCTAGGCAGACTTTGATCTCGTTTTTTTTTCTTCGCAAGACAGCGTTACGAGCGTTTCTCAACCTGCCTCCATATCATGTGCAAAACTTGTTCCTTATTTTGTAAAAGAAAGTTATCGTAGGAGCATAAACTTTGTGGATAAGCCAGAGATTTTGCTATTAAGAGCAGTATGCGTGTGTGCCGGGGGGGGGGGGGGGGGTTAATTTTAAATATTTGGGTCGATTTATAATAATCTGATATTCTTTAAACAGCTGTTTCCCCCTTTCCTTACATTTCGTTATGTTACACAAGAGTTTTTTCTTGCTCCTTGTATCAAAATGAAATAAAAATCTTCAGTCAGCCCCCCCCCTTTTTTTTTTCGTGGGGATGGGGAGGGGGGAGAAGGGAAATTAGATCTATCCCAAAACTTATGATAGGTTAAAGAAGGGTATCATACGAACTTGAACTTTGTGAAAATACCAAAGAGTTTTCTATTAGTATAGAACCTGCATGTTCTTTTTCACTGTTCTAAATGTTTTGAGGTTGATTATTAGTTGGCGTTCGTCAAGCACTGCTATTTTTCCTGTTGATTTGTAAAATGCGAAAGTGGGCCAGTTGCGCTTTTCACTTCTCAAAATTTCTCAAAATTTTGGTTAGGGAACCCCTTTTTTTTTTAAACGAGATGGGGGATGGGTCTTGCACCTAAAATCTATTAACATTTATGTGAATGTTGTATGTTTTTAATCAGTATGTTAGTGCTCTCAATTGCGTGCACAAAAAACTACTTCTCCTTCGCATTGCTGCCTTACGGCCTAAGATGAGTATTGTTAACAGTAGTTATATGGCCGCCGCAGCATTTTCATATCTAAATTTCAAAGCAAGACGCTTTCTGGTTGGCTGAACCACAATGGCAAATCAGAAGTTGTGTAACCTTCTGCTGTAAATTTAGAATTGGCTGAACCACAATGGCGAATCAGAAGTTATGTAACCTTCTGCTGTAAATTTAGAATAAGACCAGGAATGCAGTTCAGAATCATTGGTGAATACGGGTCAAGGTTCACAAACTGTATCGTTTATTTACTACGCTCGCTGTACCAAATATTTTGAATACCAGGAGACAAAAAACATGCGGTTGCAGCACGTCGTCTGAGGTGATGACGCACGAAAGCTAGCATGGCATTCATGCCATGCATGTGTTTCATCTTCATAAATAAGGTACACAACTGTAGTAAACCTATTTAAATTTATAATTGCCGTTAATGTGAAATAACATTTGGTGACCATTGTGTATGTGTATTTGTGTTGCAGTTTTTTTATGTTTTAAAAATGCTATATAAATGAACCGATACCATTCTACACAATTACTTCAAGTGTCCCTGTGGCTACCGTTAGGTGTTTTCTAAATACCAAGACAGTCGGAAGGAATCGTGCCAACAGGCGACTCAGAGAGGACCACACGGCGGCCATACGGTCAGACTGCCGCTGCTATACACCAAGCTGCTGCTGCCGCTGAGCACCACGTTTTGCTTTATGTGTACATACCATTGCAGTTTCTCGGCGATTCCAAGAGAAGAAACTTCCAGTAACATCTTCTTGTAAAGAAATGTGGACTATTGTCTACAATATATTTGGCAGAACTGAATAATACCTGTAGAAATAAATATGATATGTAGACCTTAGCACACATGCTTAACGCAAGACTAACGTATAGCTGACGCGTGGTCACCGTAATGTTGCCTTTGGTATGACTATGGAATGTCAAAATTTACGGCAACTGTAAAAACGAAAATAGTTTTAACTCTGCGCTAAACTTCCACTGCGACTCTATACAGCCTATATAACATGGGAGATACCCAGTGGCTAACACTTCAATATTCACTTATATTACCGTACAATGCCGTCTTTAACGACCATGAGATGGGTGGCTTTTGAAAACAAGGAAGAAAGAAGAAAACGCTGGCAACCAATACATCTACTCATTCGTGGATAATTCAGTCATTTGAGCCACATTTAAATTTTCGTCTTCAAATGCTCATTATGAATTTTGCGGTCTGGTATGTAGCAACCAGTTTTGCAATAAAAACGAGAATTGCAATAAATTATTGCAAAACTCGTTGCGATGACAGAAAATTTATTACATTAAAACTGGTTGTGAAGTGAAATGTAATAAATTTTCTGTCATCGCAACGAGTTTTGCAATAATTTATTGCAATTCTCGTTTTTATTGCAAAACTGGTTGCTACACTGGTATCTTACAGGGTAAAAAAAAGTACTTGTGTCACCCGTACAGCAAACTTTGCTGTGACAAGACACCAGAGTCCAAATTTACCAACCCTTCTTCAGAACATTCTCAGTCTTATTCTCAAGAGTTTTCTAAATTTGAAAGTGACACAACTTTGGATTGATAGGCTACACCAAATGCTTTTGCCAATCAGAAGTTGTGTAAATTTATAAATTTAGAATGAGACATATGATACGGGCCCACAGAGGAGGTAATGCGGTAACCAATCAGTTAACCTTTAACTACAAAATCAAATAAGTAGAGCAGAATTTCTTAGTTCTACATCACACTCTGAAATAACCATCATTTTTATAATCGATATTTACCCGATTATAACAAGTTGGTCGATGCTAATACATGATCATACTGCAAGAGCTATTGTTGACCTGTGTACTGTTGACCCAAGCGGACCGAACCTAAAACAGCAAAAAGAAAAAAAAAATCCACTTCCTTTTTAAGGATAAACAAAAAAAAAAAAGGGTTATCTCTTTCGTTTTTCCCCCCATAAACAATTTGATTTGATATGGTTGATTAGCATTGACGTCATCGGTTGTGACCTAGAAACCCTTGTCAGAGGACATCTGCAGAGTATCGTTTGAAAAATCCCCAATAATCAATACAAAACAGTTTGTCTGCTGATGATGTCGGCCATGCTAGTTTTCCAATATGCTGATTGACTGTTTTTGTTTGTGAGTAAGGTTGAATGTACTCGCTGTAGTCCCTCCATCTCGTCGTTTTTTTTTTAAATTTATATAATGAGCCATGCTTTGCCAAAAGGGGGCTTAATGCATCTCCATGATGAATTATATCAAGCAAGTGGTCACATTATTATAGATCCATAAAGTCCATTTTGTCTAACAACTAATTGAATCATGAGGAAAACAGGTCCTTGGACTGGCAAAACAATGATCAATAGCAAAAGGTTTCGGCCCAGGTCGATTCTTTTTGCAGATGCATTAAGCCCCCATTTCACAGAGCATGGCTCAATTATCTATTCGGTATTTGGACCCATCTATTACAAACTTATCATTATTTCTACTCTAGATTTCTTTCTCTTCCGCGTAGTCCTTAGAGAGCCGAATAAGCAGACATTTTCAATCTCAATATGATAAGGCCGAAAATACATGTTACTGGAATTTCTGTTGTTTCTGACCAGAGCGTCCTAGCTTAGCGGACAATGTAGATCAAAGATCAGCCATGATTACACGTTTTGTACAGTCTGATCTTGATCTTCAAGGGCCGCAAGGACGACTATTATAGAGAAGAAATTTAAGGCTTGATATCTGCAAACGATAGGCCACTATACAATTCAGAGCCAGATATAGCAGAATAATATATAACGTTGTCTGGAATTGGTGACAGATGTTGTTACCGACGAGTTTCATAACAGGGTAAGAAATATCTGCATAAAGCTGTATAGGCTGGCCAATCAGCACTAAGATTATCCTGTTAAGTAAATGAATAAATTATCTTTCACCTGTCGCTATTCCGTGGTAGCTAGACCGATGCTCTGAATCTGACAGTGTGTTGCACAAACAAAGCCAGAGTAGGAAACTTGAGCTGTCTCATCTGCGTTTGATTCGTGAACACATGGGGATGGGGCAGTTTTTTCATGGATTTAAAAAGTGTAATTTGTAACCTAAAAAATCTCGAGACATCATATTATATCAAATTGTATTTTCAAGCATAAAATTTCTTTTCAAGCAAATGTAGACAAGTTTCAAAACTTGAGGTTTAAGGGAGATATAAAGATTTTTATCATGATAGTCTATCAAACTTTAAGAATGCATTGTTCGAATTAGGTTTACTAATAATTCGTAAACCACCAATAGATGAGAAAGACATAGTGTCCCAAAGTGTATTCAAATTTTGCACCAAAACTTCGTTACGGCTTGCAGGAATTTCACGTGAACAAAAAAAGCCATTCAGCGTACCTCGGGTGATGGGAGCCATCAAGTCCCTCGGCTGTATCTGGTAGCTTGATATGCACCAACAGTATATTTCGTCACCGGAAATACGCCGGTTTACCGTTCTGAAAATTGTAAGGCTCCTCGTAAAAAAGAAAACTTGAGTCTCAATTTTCTATCTAAATTTTTCTAACTATATTTCAGTTGACAAACAGTTCATACATTCATTTTTTAACGTGGTTTATCAATTCCGATTGAAGTTTTCACCGACAGATAGATAGATGTGAATAACTTCATCGAGGTTGTTTATGTCGTTGCTAAACGACTTACAGTGGCGCCGCCATGTATAAGATCACGTGATTGGCAGTTCAAATGGAAACGACCGTTATACAGACGAGGTTAGTTGTAGGTACGGAATCGGCCGAGTTGTGACGAGTGCAAGACAAGCGTCGAGTTTGTGGGGTTGTATGCAAATACGAGTAGGTGTGATGACGTCAAATCTGGTATGATAAAAATCGATGGCGTTTCCGATTGCAAAACGACCACTCCGTTCGTAATTCGAACACCTAAATTGCACCTTTTTACTCAATGTTATCATACCACTAAATTTCCTTACGCTCCAATATATATATTTTAGTCGTGTTTATAAGTGTTTTACAAGAAACTTACATTCGTTGAAAAAATATATATAGATGTGCCCTTTTAGATAATTTTCCTTTTCCGAGTATATATAATTTCTGCCTTGGAAAAAAAAAAGGTAGACTTAATACGTTTGGTACTCAAAAAGTTGGCTAAGTTTTACAGGTACAATAGACTGCTGTGACTTACATGCTGGTTTTTTTTTTTCATCGACATTCTTCGTAAGGATGTCAGCAGTCGCGATTATTTAAAATGGAAATGGTTCTGCTTACGTGTACATCCATCCCGCCTTTTCTAATCAACTATTCGCACATAATTATCACGTGACATTTCGAATGGTTTGTGTCTTCAACGTGACTGTAGGTCCGTCTGCTTAGTCTCGAATAGACGTCTTCGGAAGCAATCGCCAACTTATCACAGTTTTGCAGGTCTGTTATTAGTACATTGAACGATATTGAGTTTCGAAACAGAAAATAATGTTTCTATTTTTGAAATTAATGTTGGTGTCTATCTATTCCTGAGAAGTTGTTTTTCCTCGCGTGCACCACCTACATTCTAGAGTACCTTAAGGTACAATTTCGCCTAGAATGGGAAAAACCAACTGTTCGAAATCGACGATACAGTATCCTGGTATTGATGAAGCATATTATTAAGACTTCTCTGTGGAAGAATGAGGCTCAAAAACAAGGAGAAGCGGCAGTTATTACAAGAATCCAAATCACTTTTTCTACCCCATGACAAATGTGATAAATATATATTAGGAACACGCACCTGGATTTTTCACACGTGCATATATCTTGTTTAAGGACAAAGCCACTTAATAAAACCTCAAGTTCAAAATCACTGCTAAAGAGTTTTGAGGCTTGTAAAGATTAATCTACTGATCCTATAAACATAAACATGTATTGCATTCCGAAATATTCGAATATAAGTCACAGAACAGATATAATATCCGGTCTTTGTTCTCGTGTTTCACTTTAGCATAAATGCAGGTGAGATCTGCTTTCGTTGAAGTACAGCGATTGAAGTTACCGGTTGAAACAGAGCAAAGGACAGACGGCAAAGACGCTTTAATCACTGTTTGATCAGGTGACAAATATATACAAGTGTGAGGGAGGCCTGCCCTGTATCACTGTACATGTACCAGAATCGGCCTCTACTAAAGGGATAAAAGTGCTTTTTCAACTCCCCCCTTAACAATCTATTTCCGGCGTTTTCTGACTAATTAGTCTCACAATATCATGATGTCGAAGAAGAAAGGTGATTGCTAAACAAGAAATCTTTGTCAATTTGATTGTGATTTGCTTTTGAGGTAAATATGGGTAATTTGGCTAAAACTTTGAATTGCAGTAAATAATTGAATGTTTTTTTTTTTCGTTTTTGTAAAAATCTTTATAATGGTCTATCAATGAAAAGTTTTCACTAACTTTATAAAAGTTTTCACTTCCCTTGCACACTGATTTTAAACATTACTTAACGTTTTTGCTGTGCTATGCACGAATTAGAAGCTGTCCTACAGGTATTGATACATTTTTTTTTAAATACGAATATGCCCTCTAAAAGCAATTAAAATTGTGAGATTATTTGATCCATATCCGAAAAGGTAACCACGTTTTCATGTGAGTTAGACACACGTTATGGCTTTCATCACAACTCGGCCGATTCCGTAACTACATCTAACCTGGTCCGTATCAAGAAGATTTCCATTTTGAACTGTCAATCACTATTCATAGGATCTTATACATGGCGGCGCCCAAGTAAAACGATTAGCAACGACATAAACAAGCACTATCAATCTGTCGGTGAAAACTTCCAACGGAATTGATAACCCATGTAAATTTTGAATGTACAAACTGTTTGTCAACGGAAATATTTTCAGAAAGATTTCGATAGAAAATTGTGAGTTGTTTTCTCTTTTAAGAGTAGCCTTACAAATTTGAGAATGGCAAAAGGGCGTATTTCCGGGAAAGAAATGTACCATGTAGGTGCTTATTAAGCTACGTTATCTACGGATCAACCGAGGTTTGCCGAATAACGTTATGGTAGCCATGACTATGTTGCTTTCTGAATTCATTAGGTGCAAATCGCCTTTTCAGACTATTTGTCGCTTCGAAAGCAAAGAGCCGTCCACAAACCGCGCCCTATACATATTGAAAGGGTTGGGTTTTGCTTTTGTTTCGACGCACTGCATTTTCGCTATGTTACTCACGCTGCCGCTACGATACTGCTACGTTCACGAAATTCTAGCTACGCTTTTACTACGCTTTTGTGGCGCTTCGAGCCCACCGCGATCCCGCTACGTAAATTTTGAGCAAGGTCAAACAAGCGCTTTGAGGTGGCGATCATGACGCTTCCTATACGCTTCTACTACGATCAAGGCGTTTCTACTGCGCTGTTGCCGTTCCTGTTACGATTCACGGCGCTTTTATTTACCTAAATTTTGAAGCGAAACCGACTCACCGCTCAGTGGAATGGAGGTTTTAAAGTGGCGATCATGAAGTTTCCGATACACTTCTACTACGCTCGAGGCGTTTCTACTGCGCCGTTGCTGTTCCTGCTACGATTCACGGCGTTTCGACCAAAAATTTAAAGCGTAGTGGAATCGCCGTCCAGTGGAATGTGGGCTTAAGTCAAATTCGCTGAATGTTCCGTCCACTTGTCTTGTACAGCCTTCACCAAACTATCTCGTAATTGAAGATAGGCTTTTGCCGGAAAAACCATAGGAAAAGAAGAAAATGCTTTTAGCCAGAATGTTCCCATTTTCCCAAAATGTTCTACCTTTCAAAAACATCCCATCAGTAATATTTCGTTTGCAGATGCTTTGAATATGGAATAATCCAAAACTTGGCGCGTAGTAAAGAGTTTTATACTTGTACCAAACAATTGCGAGTTTTAACGACACTGAAGAGAGAAGGCTTTTGAAAACATTTGTAAAAAAGGAGAAAATGCTGGTAACCAGCATTTTCTCCTTTTTCCATAATGTTTTCTACCCTTTCAAATAAAAATATCCAAATTTGTGCAATATGGACCTGCAGCCTATAATTGTTTCGTTTAGATGAGTTAAACACTATTCAATTAATCTATCGACGTGTATCTCTCTCCTCTACTTTCTGGGAAAGGCACAATTTCGTAAACTTCGCTTGATTCTTCATTGAAATTAACTTTTTACTCTGGTAGAAGAAATCGAGACTAGTAATAAAAAATGACATGTGACGTAGGTTTTGACATTTAAAGAAGCTAGTAGATCTATACCTCAAAGAACGCGAAAACCAAACACATCGAGATGTCTTGGCGCGAGAGAAATTCATTTGCACGCTGTCGGTCATTCAATTTAGAAAAAAAAAATGAAATACTTATTTGTAGAATACTTCAATATGAGGTAAAAGAGAAACGAAAGGAATTTTCGGGCTCGTAAGATTTTTTTTTTTACAAATGTTTTTGCAGACACTCATTATCACGTGTTCATTCCAGGGTGCTAGGATGACGCCATGAGTTATTTTTCTGACTTGTCCGGCTGGTACAAATTAAAGCAAACAGTATCTCATCACCTGCTAATGCAGTCTGTCCATCTGATATTTTTAGAAATAAGTTTAAAATCGTCCATTTCTATCTATAGAAAATGTGATTACCACATTGAATGAGCGGCACTGTGGCAAAAGGGGGTTTGATGCATTATACTGACCAAGTCATTATATGATTATGGATCCATAAAATCTATCTTGTCTATCGACCGACTGAATCGTGAGGTAGGCTGATGCTTTGACATGTTGAAAATTGGCCAATAACAAAAAGTTTCGATTCATGTCTGCCTGCGCGGACTGGATCGATACTTTTTGCAGATGCATTAAAGGCTTTTTTGCAGACGACAATTTATGTGGTTTAAATAATGGAATTTATCTTTGATACGATAGAAAACATTGTGGGAAAAGGAGAAAATGCTGGTTACCAGCATTTTCTCCTTTTCCCACAATGTTTTCAAAAGGCCAATTCATTAAGGTCGTTAAAAGTCGGGAAAATGTGGTAAAGAGTTAAGTATCTGAAACTTTCTAGCTTTAACTTAAATTTTCTGTCTTCACAATGGGGTACATCAGCCACTTAATGTCCTTGATTGCTCTACCACACTACATTTGATGTTGTGCCAGAAGCTGTTTCAAACATTTGTATTTTTGCCCAGTGTTTTAGAAGTCGCATACTAAAAGTTTGATCCCGAACCATTATTTGTCCAGCACGGATAACTAATTCTTACTTATTTGCTAACACGTTATTTCCATATTGTGACTATCGAGGGCGGCCATTAACGAGTGGTTAGCATTTGATGACGTAGTTCCGGTGGGTTTGGTCAGTGAATGTCGTAAACCCATGAGGAAATTATACACTTATAAATTCATTTTAAAAGTACTTCTAATGAGAACTAAAATGATATGGTTTACTACAAAAAAAAGGGTTGAAAGGCAAAGAGAGGGAGATCGGAAAACGTCTTAATTTTATAATGCTTTTTAAAGTCCGCTGAAGAGTGTTTTCTGAGATAATTGGTTACGGGGCAAAGTCACGCTTTTTTCGATGAAACAATTAAGAACACATAGAGTAGATTAATATCAATCTTTGAGATAATGACCTTTTGTGACATTATCAGACAAAACAAAATATATTGGCGAATGACGTAGGTTTTTCCCTTTACATCGGTTATTTTTTTGCCGTCTGTCCCCTTTTCAAATAACGCATTCTGTGCATTGATATATTGGTGTCTTACCTGAGTATACCTGTCCATTGGACCTGGAAGCGGAGGTTTGGAATAGCCATCAGTCGCTCGTTATTTGCCTTACCTAACCTTTCCCAATCGACATATTTCAGACTCCTATAAAATTCAAAACGCCTGCAGACGACAAATTAAACATTGGTACAAACGAACAGTGGCTCTCTAATGGGGTACAAAACAATGTGGGGAAAGGAGTAAATGCTGGTTAGCAGCATTTTCTCCTTTTCCCTCTATGTTTTCAAAGGCAGTCTTTCCCAGGGTCGTGAAAACCCGAGATTGTTTTGTAAAGGGTTAAATTATCAAATAATTTATGTTTGTCGATTTAGACTTCAAAAGGGGTTGTTGTTGTTGTTTTTTTGCCTTTGATAGCCTACGTAAATTGCCATGAAAGAGAATCGATACCTTCTTTCCTTTATAGTGATAAAAGTACAGATTTTTGTGTGTATAAAACAATACTATAGTATGATGTTCAGACCTGTGAGGTAACATGGACATACTCGTACTCGTAATGTGTCACATAAAGTAAGGCCCCAATCACAAGCCAAAAATTGCATCCGATTTATTTTTCGCTAAACGGAATGAATATGCACACGTAAGTGTAAGTGTAGTTATTATACACGTATTTACATTGCGTTCACGTGCTTCTCAATTTACATAAGTAAATACTCTCGTCACAGTCCAAGGTCTATGCCTATAAAACTTGACTTCATGATCAACTGAGTATGTGTTCAAAATTTCAAATGCATTAGTGCCTATACAAGCACGGCAATCAGAAATAACGACCTCAGTTGGATAAGAAGAAAGAATGACCAAGTTCGATAAATTAACCCGTGAGCTGCTAAGCGCGACTCACTGACCTTTTGCGGACAGTGTTGATCAAGATCAGACTGCACAGAACGTGCAGTCTGATCTTGGATCTACACTGTCCGAGATTGAGATATTATTCCCCAAAACGTATTTTTGAAATAGCAATATTATGGTTTTTAACTTTACTACGAACTGAAAATTTCATTCTAGTTATTTAGCAGGATAAGAGTTAAAAAAGTTGCTCTGTCAGGTGTATCAAATCAATTCTGTATAAATTTTAAATTTCATGCTCTACTGAATTGATCATGAAAAAAAATTTCATAAGCCCTTACTCTGTTTGCCTTTTTGTTCTTTCAGCCTGACATGTACAGATGTCAGGCGTCCATTCCATATTCATCCTCGAAAATCAGTTATATCAATGCGTTCCTAGTCTTTCTGTTGCCATTACTACACAAAAGACCTTTTCTGTGCCAATGGCTGTTTTACAACTGAATATCAGTTTGACCGAGCCGGGATTCGAACTGACAACCCCATTGATTGCTAGCCGTGCTAGTTACCACAGAGCCTTCGAGGCTAGACCAAGAGCTCGGGTGACCAAGACGTAATTATGTCGCAAGATGGTATAGTTAAATTCAAAATTTTATTTAAAACAGCTTTCAGGTTGATACGTGAAATGAATAAACGTTTTTCGTAAAAGGAGTAATGAATAAATTATTAAAGAAGAATGATTTACTCATATGAAATGAATGAATCAATTAATATCTTATGTTCAAATTATTTCACTTATTACATACACGTTGAAATAGGCGATTTATCTATTTTTTGATAACAACAATTTTCAAATTGAAAACAAAAAAAAAAAGGTGTGTTCAATATCACAAAACCGGAAATCACTGACTTCCAACTGGTGCAGACCGGAAACCATCGAGACAGGGAGTATAAAATGTACTGGAAGCCATTTTTTGCGTGTCATTAACATTATTGTTTCTATGATATGGGACAAAAATAATGCTTCCGCAACGAATATTCTTTCAGCTCAATCGGACAGTTAGTCATGCAATCGAGCAGTGAGTCCAGATGGGTTCTTTTTGTCTGCGTACGTGATGAAAGCACTGCTGCAAGTTTCGAAATTTGTCTAAGTGCTTCTACCCAAGATTTGGCCGGTTTGCTTTCGGTTTATAAAGATAGCCATTTGGTGCTTTCATACTTGTCTACATCAGATTTCGGTGAATATGAACTATGATTGAATGTTATTTCAATTCCATTTTCCCCAAAACAATCATGCATTTTACGTGTTCAGAGAGGATCGGGACGCAATGGGGTGTGAACGTCCGATGATGAATAATTACTCTATCAATCTCTGCATATCAGTCTCCCTTGCTTTTGTTTTGAAAGCCCTGACACCAACATACCACAGCGATTCAAATAAAAATTCACAACCTGCAGACGACTTCTTTCGACTTGGGACGGACCCGCTTTTGAAAATAAAATGGTAGCCGGAGAAACTGCTTGTAGCGAGTTATTTCTCCTTTTATAGTAATACAAAAGTTGTATCAAACCTTATTCCTTGCTTATAGATCTATTTCACATTTTACGAGAATGTTATCAGAGTGGTTTGCTGCATATTCTTTTCCTTTGTTAGGCTTAGTAGTTTAACGGCATCCGGCATATTACTAAAAAACTACTAAATCAACGTTTAGGCTTTATTATACGTCAGCAATCAAAATGGTATAGGACAGAATTTTCGAGGCGATCTGAAATCTGGATAAAACCAGTTACAATGTAATTCACATGCACTATCACGTGAGGTGATTGACATTTGAAGAAATCGCAAGACACATTAGAGAACGACAACTAATTGAATTTTATACGTGAAGTTGCTGCCTATATGACGCTTAACTATCTTCGACAAGTAACGTTAATTGTATATATATAGACATTGGGTTTCCTTTTTTCCAAATCACATGTGAGTGGCGCCTTGGGAAAGGAGGGTATAATGTATCTTCTAAATGCATTGTACCAAGCCAGTTGTCGCACAGTATGGATTCAATATATCTCTTAACTCGCTGAACCATGAATGAGAGTAGTACTTTGACACGCAGAAAATTTACCACCAGCAAAAAGTTTCGACTCAGGTCAGCCTGCACGGATTGCGCAGGCTGACATGAGTCGATGCTTTTTGCAGCTGCATTGAACATCATTTTCACTGTGCACAACTCATGTATTTGTTGTATTGATACATAATTATATTTTAAAAAAACATAGTAAGGTACTCTTACGTATATTTTATTTTGCAAAATTATGTACTTTAATTTTGTGCAATTTTTGAAACCATGTGATAACTCGCTGTGTTGGTAATATTTTCTAATTTTTTATCATAATTGGAAGTATCGCCGCCATTTTCAATGGCGATCTTACATTAGATACGACCATTATCATTGAGAAATATTAATGATTTATTAATCGAATATCTTTAATCTCGAAGTACTTTTTAATTGTAAAAAAAAAAACATTGCTCAGTAGAAAGACATTGTGAAAGTGCAAGGACTGCAAGCAAGAGCCAGCAATATCCCACTCCGCCTCCACCCCCCAATTTCGGTGTGGGAAGAGGCTGTTTTGTCCCCTCGCCCCCCTCCATCCTCGATATTTGAACCATTTTTCATGTTCTTCTAAACTGAAATAATCATAATTGTGCGTAAATGTGTCTTTAACGCTTTTCTGTAGAACTAATCTTTAGATTGAATCATATCGAAAGCATTTGCAGATAATAAATCAAATACTTCTCAAATGATGAGATTAAAAAACCAAGAAACATTGTGAGAACCAGCATTTTACTCATTACCTGAAAGATTTTCAAATGCATTCATCCTCCGAATTGTACAAACACGGAATCGTCTGGTAGTTTTTGTGGTATTTGTCGAAGACAATACCACTATGAGTTCAATATTGAATTTTGAAGACCATGTATCGAATCGTATTTTGTGCAAAGCCGAAGGAAATAAACCCAATTAAACTCAATTTTTCTCAGACAAATGAGTTTTTCGGTAGCACTCAGATATGTAATTGGAAATGGCATGTTAAAATACACTGGGTGAGGCCATCGATCGTGAAAATATTAATCCTTGATTGAAAATAGCTTCACTCGCCCATATCTTCCTATTGGCGCAATGATATATACAAAATTTGTCTACTGATCGCTTGGTCCTGGGCTTTTTCGTTCCAAAACCAGTTCGTCCCATGGCTTGTTCGTCCCATGATTGTGCGCTACTCCAATTGATTGGGCATGAATATTTATATATCGAAATAATTTATTTCAATGTTGGGAATTAAATGTTAACGGCCAAATATATTTCAAAATCAGTTTTCAGTTACAAACTTAATTTTGTTTGATGTATTCACATGCTTTCTCTCTCTATCCATCATGCATCCTATTGTCAAGGGACGTTACTCCTGACTCCTAATGATCAATTGGAGACCACCAATACACAAATAATCCTAACTTTGCCGTGAGCACACTCCCTTTAACGAAAAAATTATTCATTTGCTTCGTAGGTTGACTTTCAAGCCAATATTTGAATAATATTTCTCCTTTTCTTTCAAATTATTAATTCCACACAATGGTTTCCTTGACAAATACCACTTCAGTGTTCTCAACGCTTTGATTTTAAATAAAGATACCGCCCCCTTTCCCCCCCCCCCCCGCCCCTTGCAAACCCTTATTCCCTATGAAAGCAGTTGATATCCCCAGAATATTCCGCATTTCGCTGTATATAGAACATTGTGTATCCAACAAATACTCGTAAAAGAAGTGCTTCATGCTCAAAAGGTTAAATGTAGAGCAGAAAATCAGTTTTCCTAGTTTTCCTTTGGTATTCTGTTACCAAAACTTAGTGAATTTTGTAATGCTGAATTAAACATCAGATCTAGTCACATTTGTTTAATAAAAAGAATAAAATAGTTTATAAGTGCAGCAATGAGGACTTTAAAGCTTAAAAGTGCAAAGTGAATTGGATCTAGCCAAAAGGAAAATATATAGATCTGTTTCATTGTGATTTCGAATTCCTTCAAGGAAAAAACCTCACTATACGGGACAGTGCAGATCTAAGAGCAGACTGCACGTTCTGTGAAGTCTGATCTTGATATGCATTGTATGCAAAAGTACATTGAATCACGCGAATCAGCCTACTAGTTGAGAAGAGTCAGCAACCACTGAGTGACAGCGACTTTAAAATTGGCCTGCAACACGTGAAAAAGGGCATTCGGACGTTTGCGTAAAGTGTCGTCTCGGATCAGTCTGCGCAGTCCGCGCAGGCTAATCCGAAACGATACTTTCCGGTTTTTCTTTTTGTAATTTTCTGTTTCACACAGGCCTACTGTAGGAAAAAATCTAATGTAGTCATAAAGTGCCGTCTCGGATTAGCCTGCGTGGACTGCACAGGCTGATCCGAGACGACACTTTACGCAAATGTCCGAATGCCCCTTTTAATAATAATAATAATGACATGTATAGAAGGTCGCCCCCTTAATAATGACATGTATATAAGGTCGTTCGCAGTCTGCAGGGCATTTTCTTTGACGTCAATTCTAGCGCTACTTGTCGATTTCAATGGAGAGAGAGAGACAGTCATTGAGTTCTGTAATTCCCCATATTATTGTTGTTGTCGAGGACATACTTCCTTAGACTGTATCGGCCGCGGGACATGTTGATTGCGTAAAACCTTCCTGATTCGACAGACTGTAATACAACGGGAGTAAATCGTTAGGAGAGCGAGATGTTCAACTGATCTGTTATGGCTTAAATTTAAAATCCCGTTTTCAATGAAGTCCTATGTTTGGGACTCCAACAGGTCCTGTGGTAGTGAACCGGTATTAACCGTAGCAAACTGGTATTAAAACCCAGGCGGTACCGTGACAAAATTATAAACTGTAACGAACAGGGACAAACCGGGACGAAAAAAAATCAGTTGTTTTTACACAATACGAGCAGGATTCACCGGAAGTCACCTACTTTGGTATCTAACGCCCCGTTCTCAAAG
This sequence comes from Hippopus hippopus, assembly GCA_946811185.2. NCBI lineage: Eukaryota > Metazoa > Mollusca > Bivalvia > Cardiida > Cardiidae > Hippopus > Hippopus hippopus. Next base: position 54,520,433 of record OX328099.1, read on the forward strand.
TCCCGGCACAGGCCTGGGTTCCTCCAGGTGTTTAGTAGGCCGGTAACCGAGATGACCCCAAGTATGTTCTTTTTTTGTCCAGAAAGTGTGTGCTATTTCTTACTCCGGATGTCGCCAAGGTTTTTATCCCAATTAACTCTTTCATTACTGAATGAATAAATTACATTTTTTCAAAGGCTACAAATACAGCTTCACTTCAAGATCAAGACATAGTTCGGTCATAATCCTGAATAAAGTTGTGGACAGTGTAGATCATAGATCAGACTGCACGTTCTGTGCAGTTTGATCTTGATCTACACTGTCCACAAAAGCTTCTGGTGTCGTCTATGGTATGAAAAGAGTTAAGTATCCTGGTCGTCAAGTATTGCCACGGACTATTGTCAAATGGGGCGATACCGACAACCATTGGTCCGGGTTATCACCATCAGTCATCAGTAAGTACTCCGTCGGAAAAAGTTTCTATAGGTCGATCCACCTCGACCACGAGCTGGAAGCCTTCACAACAATGCTAAATCCGTATTTGAAGTGAAACCCCGTTCTTTATCTTGCAGTTTATTTTATTTTGATTAAGAATAAATTAAGGTCTACAGCCCCTAACTCTCTTATTAAAAGACGGAAGCTGCCGAGATTGGTCAAATAGCCTTTACAAAAACGTCGACGTTACACGATATTTACCGATGAGTTAGTGAGTCTTCCGTCCCTAACTCTCGTATTAAAAGACGGAAGCTGCCGAGACTGGCCGAATAGCCTTTACGAAAACGTCGATGTTACACGATATTTACCGATGAGTTAGTGTGTCTACGGACCCTAACTCTCATATTAAAAGACGGAAGCTGCCGAGATTGGCCGAGTAGCCTTTACCAAAACGTCGATGTTTACCGATGAGTTAGGGGCCGTAGACCTTAATTTCAAAATCGCAATTCACTTCAAAATTTGTTATGGCATAGCCCTTATCTTATCGATAATGTTCCGGATTGAACGAGTCAACTGCCAATTATTCAACAGCAGTTTCTTGTCTTACTGCAGATGATTTGAGCTTGCCAGGAAACCAATTATAGAAAAATTGTTAAATATATGCGTGTGGTATATATTAAGTAATGCTTTGTGCTTGCACACTGTGCATTTTGCATTTTATCAATTACTGTACTAGATCAAAGACAAGACCAAGCCAGACTCGCGACAAGTCAAATTGACGTAACTCGGTTAATCAGTGATCTTTAATTTGTTGTCTGGGGTTCCAGATCGTGACGTCACTTTCCATGGACTGTACTTGTCAGTTGTATCAACCAACAAAGGCTGTCACGCAGTACACTGACCATTAAAGCACTGTGGCCTAATTAACCCGCAGGTCGCCGGGTAAACCCAACACACATTATAGAATAAGATCCATAGAATTTCAATTCAGGGTTTGTTTTTGTCCAGAATATCTAAGCATAGCGGACAATCTAGATCAAAAATCAGACTCCACGTTTTGGCAGTCTGATGTTGATCTCCACTGGCCGCAAAGGCAACTATCACTGTGAAAAGTGATTTATGGGTTAACTTGTGTGGTCTGATCTCAATCTACGCTGGCTGCAAATCTATGCAACTAAAAGAGTGAAAAGCGCTTCAAAGGCAACCTCTTTAACCCATTCCCAAACGACAATATTTTAGGCTTGTCCAAATCGAAAGCATTTGCAGACGACAAAATAAAAGTGACTGAAAATTTAAAATTTGTTTTGTGTAGGGTAGAAAACATTGTGGGAAAAGGAGAAAATGCTGGTTACCAGCATTTTCTCCTTTTCCCACAATGTTTTCTAAAGGCTTCTTTCTCAGGGTCGTCAAAAGTAGGGATTGTGTGGTAATGGGTTAAACATACATCTTCACTCGTTTTCATCCAGTTTTTTGACCGTTTTTTTTTTTTCTTTATTTTATGAAAATATAAGCACTCTTGTATCTTCATGCCAAATATTGTCCCTGATGGTTGCAAGGTTGCACAGATTACGGCAGATAGAAAATGCGTTTCATTCTATTGCGGCTAGCCATGGACATAACAGCCACAGTTTCCGGTTTAAATCGAAGACAAATCCCTCCAGTTTCTTTACCCCATACACCTTATATTGACTTTTTATGTACGTTTACACAGCTAACTAGATTATAACACGGTCAAGTTTTAACAGCGTTTGTTTACTCTCTGGCTGTAAAGATGTCTCTTTAAGGCAGAATATCAGACCTGTTCATTTTGCAGACAAGAGTTTGAAGGTGCCCATTATTATAGAACTGCCTTTGAAAAGGAAGGTGGTATCTTGATACAATACAATACCATACGATACAGTCCCGTGGCAAGTATATTCAGAAGTGGCGACTGGAGGCTGGGCTGAAGAAAAATATGTGGCTCTGTGTCAATCTAAAATATGATTTACAAAACACCACCTTTCTCTCGCGCTTGAAACCGACTCCGAACGATGACGGTTAGAAAGGTTTAGTTTTTATTATTTATGTATTCTTTTTATTTTCTCTTTTTAAAGTTTTGACTTAAGAGCAAAAAAAAGGTAAGCTATTGTCAAGGCTGAAAATTTTATAATAACGCGTTTAAATATTTCCCCAAAACTTGCGGGGGCCCTGTAGGTTCGGCTATGCCCCGTCCAGCCCCCCCCCCCCCCCCCCGTTTTCCTACGGCCCTGTTATAAGCACATCAGAAGCCAAGATTGCACAAAATTGCACCATTATTTTCAACATTTTTGCAGAGGGGGTGGAGGAGATGCCCTGTGGCACCCCTGTCACCACTATGAATCCACATGGAAGATTGGCTGGCTATGCCCTGTAAGAGTACACACACACACACACACACACAATGTATATGCACTCGTTTACCTCTTTACCAAACAATCCTGTGTTTCAACGACCCTGAGGAAGAAGCCTATTGAAAACATGGTGGGAAAAGGAGAAAATGCTGATAATCAGCATTTTCTCCTTTCCCCACAATGTTTCCTACCCTATCAAAGACAAATTCCATCATTTGAGCCGTATCTAATTTGTCGTCTGCAAATGCTTTCAATTTGGACAGGTCTATGACTTTGTTGTGTGGTAAAGAGTTAAGGTGAGGATGCTATAATGCTAGATGCCTTTGAGCTCTCCTGCTCGATGGTGTAGTATCCTTGAGCGATGTTCCAAGATTGCAGCCCACCTTCTTTCTGAACAAATTCGTCCTGAATAATTAGGATTCGCTCTTTACAAGCTGTAATCAACTCTGTGTACTTATTTTTTTTTCATTTTTTCCCTGAGATAGTAAAAGGTCATCTGTGTAATAATTACCGAGAGGCGTTCAGCAATTACAAGATGTAACTTTGAAATTTCTTTTCAAAGGTTATTAACCTGACATTTCTGTGCTAGAGGGAATATCTTTCTTCATGTCCAAACTTCCCAGCATTAAAAAAATCGCCACCTGCTGATGGCAGGTCGACTTTTTCGCTTTGCATCAGATTAATTTCGAAAACATGGTGGTAAATGGAGAATCGCCAGCAAAGAGCAATTTATCCTTTTGTCAGATTTTTTTCCATGTCTCTCGCCAAAACAATGTACATGTATATTAGCCTCGGCTTGCTCGTCTTCCTCTTGGTCGCTTTCGATGCAAAATATTAACCCGTAGAGTGGTTTTCCCTGTTTTGGTTGCAATTGCGATCAGTATAGGGCAAGATCAGAGCATGTGTATTGTGCAGTCTGATCTGTGATTTACACTGTCCGCTTTGTTGAGACATTCTGGATAAAAGCAAAATTTATATTGTTTTTTTCTTTTTTATTCTAGATTAAAATTGTGTACGACTGAGTTCATTTGGCGCTTTACGTTGTACAAGACATCAAAAGAGTAGCTTTACCAAATTGAAAGCATTTACAGACAACAAACTACATGTACATGTAACTAAAATGATGGAATTTACATAAGATGAATTAGAAAACCACACAGGAAAAGGAAAAAAATCGATTATTAGGGTTTTCTTCTTATTCCGCAGTGTTTTAAAAAGCCTTTTCCCTCAGGATCATACGTTAAACCTCGAAATGGCTTAGTGAGGGGTTTAGGTATGAAGCAAGAACTAATGGTGTAAAGTGTATGTAAAAGTTTACAGGAATTAATTCCGAGGAAATGAGCTTGTCATCTGCGATCCGCCTTGCGGGGAATTTTCTTAACTCTTTACCAAATGACGAAATTTTAGACTGGTCCAAATTGAAAGCATTTGCAGACGACAAATTAAATTTGGCTCCGATGAAGAATGTTTACTTCGATAGGATAGAAAACATTGTGGGAAGAGGAGAAAATGCTGGCTACCAGCATTTTCTCCTTTTCCCGCAATGTTTTCAATAGCCTTCTTTCTCGGTCGTTAAAACTCGGGATTGTGTGAGAAAAGGATTCACGCTTGTTATACCTCCTGAAACAGAATTGCAGCAGACGAATTTTAAAGCGTTCTTGTAAACACGAACTTAGATTTGATACATGGATGAAAACGAAAGTACTGTACGAGTAGTTACAAGAGAAAATGCTCGTAACGGACGCTTTAAATAGCCGTTTGTCACAGTGCTTTTAAAAGTGGTTTGCTCCGAAACTCCATAAATTCATCTGCAGAAAGTAACACTTTAATCTTTAGGCTGCTTTGCGCGACTCACAGACCTTTTGCGGACAATGTAGATCAAGATCAGACTGTAAGAAACGTACAGTCTGATCTTTGATCTACACTGTCCGATATGGTGTTTTCTTTGCGGTGAAATCAACTTTGAAAACGCACAATTTGGATTTTTACTCATGAGTGAAAATTTTTGTTTCATTCATTTTACAGTTTAAGGAGTAACGTTTCAACGCTGCGCGTCGGAATTCCGTCTACAAGCTACAGAAGTTACATTGCATGAATTAGATCTATGCTATTAGCAATAGATTTTGAATCTCGTATTCCGTTTCTGTCGATAGAACTGCTGCTGCTGCATTGTTTCCAATATTCGGACGGTATTTTACCAATAAAGAAAGACTTGTGTGGAAGATTTCACAGACAATCGTCAGAGTACAGGGAGTTTGTGGAAAGGTCACATAAGTGGAGCAATGACATTTACTAATTTCCCACAATGCAGTCGGAATATCATCTGATTTTCTGTATGTTTCGTGTGACGTCATCGCTGACATTTAAAACTAAGTAGCTCAAGGAAAGAAATCTGGAATGATGCTTCAGTCTGATATAATCAAAGGAAGTTGAAAAATTTCCTTCGTTAGCATATTACTTCCCGCAGAGGACTTTTTTCTGTCTGGTCATGGACTGCTTTTTTCCTTTTGCCACACTGTTTTACATGCAACGGGTGTTAAACATTTCTTTATGTTGATTATCCTTACCTTAATTGTTGTATTATAATATGGCCTGCAACACGCGAAAAGGGGCATTCGGACATTTGCGTAAAGTGTCGTCTCGGATCAGCCTGCGCAGTCCGCGCAGGCTAATCCGAGACAGCACTTTACGACTACATTAGATTTTGTGCTACAGTATACTTGCACAAAACGGAAAATTGCATAAAAACGGAAAGTGTCGTTTCGGATTAGCCTGCACGGACTGCGCAGGCTGACCCGAGACGATACTTTACGCAAATGTCCGAATGTCCCATTTCGCGTGTTGCAGGCCAATTATGTTAGCCATGCTCTTTGTAAAAAAGGGTTTAATGTATCTCCGTGATGCATGATATCGAGCAAGTCATCACATAATTATGTATCAATGAAGTCTATATTGTATAACAAGCGATCAAATCATGAGGTACACTGTTCCTCTGCTATGCAGAAAATTGACAAATAGCACAAAGTTTCTACCCAGGTCAGCTTGCGCAGTCCGCGCAGGCTGACCTGGGGAGAAACTTTTTGCAGATGCATTAAGTCCCCTTTTCACAGAGCATGCCTCATCTATTTTACAAGAAATGCCAATTACAAATTCGTGGCAGAAGGTAAATCTCAACTGAATACTAGTATCAGGGGGGAAAAATCGCTTGTTGATTGGCCAGTTTTGTGGTGTTTTTGGTAATCGTTTTAGATCTACGCCGTTTTGAATATTTCTGAAATATCACGGAGACTGTATTTTTCTTCATATCTGGACCTGCAGCCTGATATGCAGGCAGTCTTGGTTTACACTGTGTATTTTTGAGATTAAACTTATACAAAAAAAAAGCTTGAAATTGCATAGTTAAGAATTTTCATCTCAAAAGAAAAATGTTCATTATTTTGTCATCAAACTCTTTCGGTACCCAGTAGAGAAAAACTCGCGAATATTAGCGAAAATTAAGTTCTCGTGAAAAAATAGTGATTTACAGTATTTCGTAAACTAGACCTTTAACGACTGACATACAATCAACTGAAACTCAGAAAGATGCTAAATATCTTATACGCCTAATTAAACAAGCGAACAGTATAGATCCAAGAAGAGACTGCATGTTCCGCTAAAGCCACCCCCTCATTTTTCCTCTATGACACTCAAAGAGCTAAACTTGGTCGTCATGGGCTGCATTGTCTTCGTCTAAAAGAAACGACTTAAATATGCAATTCATCTTTCTTTTATGTTTGTTACTTTATTTATTATCATTATAACAGTAGATCTATCAAGCTTTTACAATTATATTGAATCTAATGAGTTAAAAGCAAAATACTTATTTATGTGCAAGAATCTCCAAAAATGCCGGACAAGTTCTCCACGCTGTTGAAAACATCGAAGAAAAAGGAGGAAAGATTGATAACCTTTTCCCATAATGTCCTCTACCCCTTTAATCATAAATCCAATCCTTTGAGCCATATTTCATTTCTCGTCTGCAAATATGTGCAAGTCGACAAATCTGAAATGTTTTCGTCTGGTAAAGTGGTTATGTGGTTGGATCCCTCTGCAGCTGTTCCCCCTTTTGTGGTGACTTTATGTTTTCAAAAACCACAGCATAAGATCCTAGTGTTACCCTTAACCTGCTAAATAAGCTACATGAAATTCTCCAGTCGATAGTAAACACCCTAGTATTGCTATTCTAAAATTACTTTTTGGAGGAAAAAAAAATCTCCTTATTGGACATTATAGATCCAAGATCAAACTGCATGTTCTGTGCAGTCTGATCTTCGATCTACACTGCCTGCAAAAGGTCCTTGTGTCGCGCTTGGCAGACGAAGGGTTAAATAGCATTCGACCCTTAACGAAAAATCCCGAGTTTTAACGGTCCCCAGAAAAGAAGGCTTTTAGAAACATTGTGCGAAAAGGAGAAAATGCTGGTAACCAGCATTTTCTCCTTATCTCACAATGCTTCCTATACTTTTTAAGACAAATTCCTACATTTTGGCGATATTTAATTTGTTATCTGCAAACGCTTTGAATTTGGACTAGTCTAGATATTTGTCGTCTGTAAAGATTTAATGAGAGTTACAGGAATGAAATATTTATAAAGAGAAGCGAAAAGTCTGGATCATACGGCATGTATCTGACGGTTGGTCTTTTTCCACACTGTGTTCTAAATTTATTCCTAGTTGTGCTTGACAAGCTACCAAATGTTCCAATGTTTTACGATCCTAACGGTAGAAACTTTAAATTCTTTACCTAAAAAAAAAAAATTGGACTAGATCTATTCCAAATGCAGAGCATTTGCAGACGACAAATCAAGTGTGACTCAAATGGTGAAAATCATCTTTTAGAAGGTAGAAATCATTGTGGGAAAAGGAGAAAATGCTGGTTACCAGCAATTTCTCCTTTTTCCACAATGTTTTCAAAAGCCTTCTCTTGTTGGGTCGTTAATTCTCGGGAATGTTTGGTAAAGAGTTAAAAGCATGGGAAAGCCAGAAAAAACGGATGACCAACAGTTTCTTCTTTCCCGCAATGAGCTTTACAAACAATTCCCATCTTTTGATCCACAATTTATTTGTCGTCTGCAAAAGCTTTCAAAACTGTCAAGTCAAAAGTCTGGTCGTCTGGTAAACAGTTAAAAGAATTTCCGCTTCGCTCTGTCCTCGTGAGTAAATTAACGCTGTGACGTCATTAGTATAACGCAGTCTTGTAGAGTTTTTCTCCCATTCTTTGCACTTGGAGATGCGCAGATTTATTTATGATTTGATATCTGATGATTTCCTTTGCATCTTTCTCTCTTGTCAGGCGTATCTTTATCATAGACAGTCGTTTAATCCGTTCAGCGTAAAAAGCGAAAAAAAGAAAAGGAGCTAGATCTACATGTGCGGACGGCATAGATCAAGACCAGACTGCATATATATACTGTCCGTTGATGGATTCTTGAAAGCTTTAATAGGATAGAAATCTCCCTGTTTTTCAGATAATTAGATTTTCAGTTAAAGGAGATTCTATGACTGATACTAATTACTCTTAAAGCACCAAATATAAGAACCGTTCTCTGTCAAAAGGGGGTTTAATGCATCAGCAAAAAAGCACCGGCGACTCAGGTCAGCCTGCGCAGCCAGCGCAGGCTAAACTGTGTCTATAATTTTATTAGTTACTGATCGATTTACTGCATGTCAAAGGACCAGCCCTATCTCATGATTCAGCCGGTTCTTAAACAAAAATCTGAAAGGTTTAAGTAAACAAGCTGACGGTATAGATTCAAGATCAGACTGCACGTTGTGTGCAGTCTGATCTTGATCTATGCCGTCCGCTAAAGGCTTTTTATCCAAAGAGTTAAGAAAGAAGTACGAAGTGAAGATTAAGATCACTTGTAAGGCAAATCGAGCTGATCTTGTCCGCAACATGCGCAAAATTCATCTATGGTGGCATCTGGTAGGAAAATTAACTCTGTACCAAACGTTCCCGTGTGATTACTTGACCTTTGAAAGAATACCTCGGGGATAATCTTGAACTAGGAGAAAAATGCCGAAAACTGGGGTCCGTATTTACCATGCACTTTTAGATGCATTCTTTTACTTATTCTGAAGAATTTTTCTGAATTTCATAGCAAAGCAATCTTTGATTGGCTGAAGTGGACGGTTTAGCCAATCAGAAATTGTCTTAGATTCTACTTTCTTAAGGTCTACGGCCCCTAACTCATCGGTAAACATCGACGTTTTCGTAAAGGCTTTTGGGCCAATCTCGGCAGCTTCCGTCTTTTAATATGAGAGTTAGGGCCGTAGACTCACTAACTCATCGGTAAATACCGTGTAACACCGGCGCTTTCGTAAAGGCTATTCGGCCAATCTCGGCAGCTTCCGTCTTTTGATATGAGAGTTAGGGGCCGTAGACCTTAATCCAGAAAGAGACCGAGAACGCAATTTAAAATGGGAGTGTATACGGGCCCAGCACCTCCTTCTTTTTCAGCAATGTTTTCCATCTTATCTGATACGAATCTTATCAATTTAGCCATTCGATTTGTCGTCTGCAATTTCTGTTTATGGATAAATCTAAGAGGTAAAGAATGCATATCCGCTTCACTGTGTATCACTAGGTTACTGTCCTCGGGAGTAAATTGACGTTATGACGTCATCAGTGTATTGCAGTCTAGTAGAGTTTTTGTTCCGGATCGATTTATCGGCTGTTTATTTGTACTTTAAACGCCACAGTCGTCATATTAACTGATTATCCCCTCAAATCTGCAGCGGACAACATTTGATAAAATAAAAGTCCATGTATGTTGTGGATTAAGGCTTTCGCTAGAACCTTATACCAAACATTCCCGACTTTTAACGACCCTGTGAAAGAAAGGTTTTGAAAACAAAGTGGAAAATACAATAAAATGCTGGTAAATAGCAGGTTGTGCTTTTCTTACAGTGTTTTCTACTCTTTCGAACATATATCCCATCATTTGAGGCACAATCAGTTTGTCTGCAAACATTTTTTTTTTTAATTTTGTGTCCTGCATGGCTCAATGGTAAAGTATAGCTCTCGTAACCTTGTGGCTCGATTTCAAGCCTAACTGGAAGCTTTTTTTTTTTTCAATGGAACATCCTTGGGCAAGACACTTCAGAGTCCTAGTATTGATGAAACCAGGAAATACATGAATTTTCGAGCTGTTGCCCCAATATGACTAAAAAAAGAAAAAGTCGAAAGCGGAGTAAAACACCATTCAATCAATCAATCATTAAATTTGGGAAAGTCTGTAACTGACCTAACGGCACAGGATAGATCGCTCCACCCATGGATGTCACGAGGTCTGCTAATCAGAAACCTCGGACAAACATTATTTCAATTTGGCTTTAGGTAGTAAACCTGTGTAAGTTACTAGAAAAAAAAAGATTAAATACATACTTCTGAGCACTCCCTGCCTTTGCTAATCTATGAAAGGGGGAAGAAGAAGTTAAGTTGACTTACCTATTGAACAAGTTTAAAATTCTGAAACTCAGTCACCTATTGTCAAAATGGGTTCTAGGATGTCAAATACAGAGAGTCGGACTAGTGTGGCAAGTGGGACAGTACTAGCCAAGCACTGGACATTTTTGGCATGCCATACTCGGGCATGCATCGTGTCTTCCCGTTTGTCCCACATTTTAAAAACCACTAACGCACCTACCTGTACGGGTTAGGGGTGATGTAAATGCGAATATAGTCTGTATCAAACACAGTAAATCATAAGTGATTTTAAAAAAAATAAGAAGAAAAAACTACTTTCATAGAACATTGAAAATGGAAAGTCATCTCTATGTTCATGCGAACATTTCGTCAGCTTTTGGAAACTAGATTAAATATTTAACACTACATTACATTACATTTGTTCAGCATAAAACAGCACTTGCATGTTTATAGCTTACAATAATTATGAAAAAAAAAAAACAAATTCATGCCCACATGCGCAGAAAACAAAGACCTAAATAGATTGTTATTATCTGAGAAGTATGAAATAAAATAAAAATATGTACGATTGGGAAAATTAGCAATTCACTGCATCAACACCAACAGCGCCATTTTTTTTGTCAGATCAGACTACCTGTCACGAGCAGTCTGATCTTAATCGATAATTACTGATGAAGCATCACAAATTTTACCATCCATGAAAGGATAATATACTAGTAAGTTGTACTTTTTCAGCCATGATTTCCTATAATAGATCAGTTTGTTTTGATCAAGATCAGACCACTCCTCAAGCGTAGTCTGATCCCGAAGAAAACTCTCTGCCTCCCTCCCCCTCCCCCAATAATTTGGGAAAGCTTACAAACTCTATGATGGCCAACCCAATCCCCAAAACGTTAAACTACGACACGAACTATTCAAAACTTCAGGGTCTGTAATTCACCAACCATTCTGAAGAACGTTCTCAGTCTTACTCTCCAAGATTTTCTAAATTTGAAAGTAACACAATTTCTGAATGGCTTAATCAAGTGGTTCAGCCAATCATAAGTTGTGTTACTTACGAAGTTATCAAATTATTCATCAAATTCTGATGAATAAGACTTGGAACTTTCTTAAAAAAGGTTGTTGGATATGGGTCCATGGTGTTGTTCCTATTGAATTTAGGCTTTCAGATTTAAGTTGTCTGAAATTAGTAAGTTTATAAAACACAACTCAATCTAAGTTTCTTAAATGAGGTAGCTACTCTTCTGAAACTAATCTTGTTTTACTAGCATCGCATGCAATTATTGAACGATCATTAGTACTCTGAAAAGAATAAAAAATGGCCTCAGATCAAACATGTTTAAGATAAGAAACATCAGTTTATGCCTAAGTCACAAAGGCGCATTCAAATTTTAACATATCGGCGAATTTTGAAATCGAAGCGTTTTCATACTAGTATTTTTTTCTCTCAGATCACAGATAAAACAGTACACGACAATTTTCGTGCATCGGGGTTGGAAGCCAGCAGCTTGAGAATCTGAAAGAACCTGGCGATGACTTTCTGGTGGTCGGACGAAGTCCGTGCGGTGAATATGTGTATCGGACGATCTCCGCTCTGGAACCTGGCGATGACTACGCCAAAGTGGAAGTCGCCTTTCTCTACTCAAAGCAATGCAAAGCAAAGTGCCACACTTACGAGAACCTCCCGAAACAAATCCGGTTTAAGGTGAAGAAAAGACTCGAACTCTCTTTGTGATAGCAGTGTATACTCAACAAGAAGTGTGTCATACTGGACAAGAAAACGTCTCCCCTTCAGTCAGTGTTTCACTTACACCGACTTTCTCTGTGGCTTCCCCTAGTTTGCTAATCGGTTATCGTTTCGGCTACAAGTACCTTTGTTCATTGCCGAAGAAATGCTCCCTGCAGTCTATGTTGTTCAATAAGAACGATTCTTCTGTCATCGAAAATGCTAAAAAATCGATACCAAGAGAAAATGTTGTTGATTGCAACTTTCATTGGTTGCATGAATGCCATATTGCCCTCGCCAGACAAAACAGCCACCTACCGGTGCCTGCATAGGTAAGGCCCGATACCCTGACGATGAATACTTAAGGCATCGGTCGCCGTTGGGACTGGATGATTTTTTTAAGGAGAATATCAAGCGGAAAACCGTCCGATCGGAAGCAAACATTCAGGCGCCAGACGTCGATCGAATGCTGCCCGGCCAACTTGTTCAAATATTCGATGGTGCTGAAAAAAAAAGGTCTGTGTGCTACCGTTAGCTTTTAATTAGTACCTAAATCAAGCTTTACGGAAGCCGTCCGACGATCAACATTTTGGCTTCCATCGCTCGACTGCAACTGCCGCAGGACTGGCGCCGTCCACTTTCCCCTGAATTCTGGTCGAAAACAGCCGGCATCCGGCGGCAGTTACTTATTCATGGCTGTAATATTAAGGATGCTACATGTTTACAAAGATAAATCAAAATAAAAGAAAAGAAAGCATGAAAATATACGAAAAGGTAATGATAATGTTGATGATGATGATGTTGATGACGAAGATAGCAAAAGTTAAACTTGCATCGTGCTTAGTCAGTATCAAGACCAAGAAAAAAGTGGGGGTTTTCGGAAAACGTTAACATATAAAATTGATATTGCAGCCATTTTTCCCCCTAGATCCCACCCTCCCCCATCTGAGAATGCTTCCCACTGGCCTGGAATATAGATACATATCTATGAACCCTTATAGGCTGTTTTACTTTCCCGTGAAATCCTCTTGAAATCGCAACTTTTAGGTTTTTACCATTGAGGAGAAATTTTTGTTGCATTTATTTAGCACTTCAATGGTTAAAAATAACATACACTAAAATCAAATACATGTATACATTTTAAATACAAATATTTTAAAAATATCGTAAACTAAATTTCAATTAATGCACATCGTGTTGATTTTACGGAATGTTGAAATAATACAGATTTTAGCGTAATCTAAAAATGCGAACTCAATACGCGCTCGAGATAGTAAAAATAGAATTTTGAAACATATCAGAAGTGCAGTATGGTGATTCGGTAATGAACTGGGGAATCAGAACATAACTAACCCTTAAGGCTGCTAAGCGCGACTCACTAACCTTTTGCGGACAGCGTAGATCAAGATCAGACTGCACAGAATGTGCAGTCTGATCTTGGATCTACACTGTCCGATGAGGAGATGCGTTTCCTCCAAAATACCTTTCAAACAGCAATACTATCGAACTGGATGTTCACTGTAGGCTTGAAATTTTCATTTTCTTTTA